>QXEO01000734.1:4159042-4759042 GCA_007115705.1 Dactylis glomerata
TTTTTCATCCATTGAGTTTGGTGTTCTTATGTCTTATCCATTTGAATTATAAGCTTTCATGTAGATTCTGAAGCTTTTGTAAAGCAAAACCTTGATGACGTGTGATTAGCTACAGATAGATTTTGCTACATAAACCGCCCGTTTCAGTCATTATGTTGTTGCATGTCATCTCTGAATCCATGCTCTGTATCAGCGAAACAACTTCAAGGTGCAGATGTAAAATACTGCTTGCAGATACTCACATGGAAATAACCATGTATGAACTGAAGAAAAATGTGCTTGATCGAGACTGATATGGTGAGCTGGCCTCAAAGCTTAGCAAAGAAAGGCTAAAGCTTATAGGCACGCGAATGCAAGTTGCAGTGCACGCAAAGGGAATTGACGTGGCAGAGCATCAATGCGAATTTCAAATCAATAAATCTCCAATTCCATTCATGTGTGTATGTTACAGAATACTACTGCTAGTTCATCATCAGTCTTTATACGAGTATATATAAACTACTATGGGCTACAATATACTGACTGCCACAGAACAAATTGCACAAAAATCATCCATAGTTACAAAGAACCAATAAGATGGATCCACCTATACCTATGAGTATATATGGCTACCTATGATGTATGTATCACTCACTCACTCAATCTATACAGGAGCATGAACAAATTAAACCAAACGAATGAATCAAATAGTGTCGACAACACGGACTCTCAATTTCAGCACGCACTGTACCAAAAACTTCCGCTGGATCGATGGGATCCATGCATGCACCTAGGAGCTAGCTGTTTGATTCACGCCATGAAGAGGTTGGGCTTCTTGAAGACGAGGGGCTCTGCACCTCCCTGTTGGCAATAATCTTGCCTAATCGGGTCTAAGTAGGTTTGTACGATACATGACTGTAGTAATTTGGTATTCCAAATTAGTATATGTTGTGTCACGTATAGATTTAGAGTTGGAGCTGGACAAGATCATGTCCTAGTCTAATTAGGATACTTAATTAGGTAAGAGCATGTGAGTCCTTGTAGTACTCGCACGTGAGGTGTGTTCCGTGTAGTACTAGGTTCTAGTTTGAGTTGGTTTTGAAGTAGTATACGTACGAGTCTGCTTCAAGCCAGGGGTCGATCAGATCGTGTATATATATACAAGAAGTGGGTGCGAGTTGTAACGCAAGTTGTGAGAGAACAAGAAATAAAGAAAAGTTAGAGCGTGCGATACGCACGCTTGACGATAAAAAAGTAGTCTCCGCGTGTGTTTATTTAGCTTTATGTGATTAATTCGTGGGCGAATTCCAACAATTGGTATCAGAGCGAGGTCGAAGATCTGAAGCTGCGCTTGCCCCGGGGAGGCGTCTGCTAGCGCCTCGGGGCGGGCGATCGTCGGTCGGCAGAGCGACCGGGTGAAGATGGCGAGTACACCGTCATCCGCAAGGTGACGGGTGATCGTGCTCGGCGGAGCGACACAGAGGAGGCGGCAGGGTGTTGTCGTCAGCAAGGCGGTGGACGAGGATGATCGTTGATGGGAGAGGTGGTGCCGAGGTGTGGTGCTGGAAGTCTCATGAAGATCATCGTCCGGGAGAGTATGTGTCAAGAAGTCATGGGCGTGCAAGTTTGCACATCGTGTCGACGTCAAGTTCGTGAGTCATCGTTGTGTCCAAGTGCTTGTTTCTGTGAGGATCCATTGCAGGCGAAGCGTGTCACGTCGTGTTGCTGTCCGGTGCTAGGTGCGACCGAGGGTCTCGACGTGAAGATGGCGAAGCTCAAGCGTATAGTGGAACAAGGACCAGTGAAGGGGAGTCTCTTAAATGAGGACCTGTCTTTACATGGGACGATGTGGTGATCATCGTTGGCATGTATGCGTTAGGAGTGACTGTGGTGTTGCCTGGCAGCGTGACTGGGAGTCTGGATCATACGTTGAGTTAATTCATCATGTCGCGAATCTGCAAAGGAGTCAAGACCAGAAGAAGAACTAGGATACAACAAGTCAAGATTAGGGAGAGATTGTTGGCAATAATCTTGCCTAATCGGGTCTAAGTAGGTTTGTACGATACATGACTGTAGTAATTTGGTATTCCAAATTAGTATATGTTGTGTCACGTATAGATTTAGAGTTGGAGCTGGACAAGATCATGTCCTAGTCTAATTAGGATACTTAATTAGGTAAGAGCATGTGAGTCCTTGTAGTACTCGCACGTGAGGTGTGTTCCGTGTAGTACTAGGTTCTAGTTTGAGTTGGTTTTGAAGTAGTATACGTACGAGTCTGCTTCAAGCCAGGGGTCGATCAGATCGTGTATATATATATATACCAGAAGTGGGTGCGAGTTGTAACGCAAGTTGTGAGAGAACAAGAAATAAAGAAAAGTTAGAGCGTGCGATACGCACGCTTGGCGATAAAAAAGTAGTCTCCGCGTGTGTTTATTTAGCTTTATGTGATTAATTCGTGGGCGAATTCCAACACTCCCCCCATTCCTCCAACGTCATCTTGCCCTTGGCTCACGGTCGCCACACAAACTCTGGCACGGCCGGGATGTTGAGTTCGAACGCCCGGGTGGTGGAGGTCGCATTGGCGCCAGGTGCTCCCCATCTCGGACTCGGCGGCCGCCGCGCCGGCACAAGAGGCGGCCATGCTCATGCCGCCGTCGTAGTGCTTCCTCTTGTGCCCGCCGAGCGCCTGCCCAGTGGGAAACGCCTCTTGTGCTCGACGCCCCTCCTCCTTCCTTGCCTAGCGCCGACGGCTGGCTCCGTGGTGCCTCCTGGACAACCACAGGGGATCACCGGAAGAGAGAGGGGAATCGCCGGGGACAGAGCAGGACAACAACGGGAGAGGGAGACGACCAGTTCAGTAAGAAAACACGCGATGGTCCACCCAATTAAGTGCTTTAAGATGTGTGCACTCAGTTTGACCGATTAAAAGAACGCGTGTTCTTTACAATATACGTAAATAAATTAGAGCTATGGGTCCTATACCATTTTGGTTCCGCCTATTTTACTTCCGTCGGATCGAGGTGGATGGATGGTTACTAAAAATGCCAATCACTGTAAAACTTATAATATTATATATATACAACATGAAAATACATTTCATTATAGTGATATTGATTTGTTATTGCGTAGGTGATGATATTTTTCATAACAGTCAAACGACGTAATTTTTGATTTTTGTGCCTTTTGATGGGCGTACTCCATCTGTTGGAACGAAAAAACATGAATGTCGTCAAGAACATTGTACATCTCACCATCTCTTTAAATCTATTTGCAGATGTGTTTCGTGTAGCAGTCTATTATGCATCCCATGTACTGCATCCTCTTGTTTTACTGTAACTTTTATGTCCAAGATTCATATATTCACTACAGCACCAGGTTAAAGTTAACTGATTTTTTGCTTACTCAAATTAATTAGTAAGATCGTTAGCAGAGAGAGTGTAAAGAAACTATAATGATCTACATCTTGGGAGAAAAGATTATTAAAGTGAAAGTTGGACTTTGCACATTAGACATATGTGAGTTAGTGATACATCATTACATATATCTACCTCCAAAGGCTCCACCTCAACCACGCGTAAATGAATGGAACACATGTATAGGCAAATTATACCAATACACACCGGCCATGGTGATAGGAGGACAAATATTGCACATCACTATTTGGTGCTAGCTAGTTTGGACATGGGAGGAACTGGGAACGTGAAAATAGATACTGCTAACGCATATCCACGCCCAACGTAGTAGTGAGACACATCCGCCAATCCCATGTCCCGTTTCTCGTATCCATGGCGCCCGAGCCTTCATACTTCGAAGGGCCTTAGGCCAAACTTCATTAAGTAGAAAAGAAGTTTTGTACAAGGCGTACAATCGGAGAAACAGAGCGCACCAAAGGTACAAAAGAACAGCTGCAGTAGCTGTCAAGAAGGGAAAGGAACTACTGGCTTGGAGCGAAACTCCATCGCCCAAACACCACGCTGAGCACCTACAGCCCGTTGCAACAGGTCACTAGAAGGAAGCTACACAATCAGCTGCACGCCAGACACGGATTTCCTCAATGATCAGTTCCAGGACTCTCCCCACGGTACTGAACTCGTTTTGGAAAATACGAGCGTTGCGCTCTTTCCAAACTTGCCAGTGGAGAAGGATCGATATCGTGTCGAAATCCCGTCTGATTGCCTTGGGCACCACCTTCCTTGCCTCAATCCACCATTCCTCGGTGTGGAAATCATCGTCTGGGATGGGGAAGGATGCTTTGGTCCAAGCTCTAAAACGGTGCCAAACTTGCTGCGTGTAGCGGCAGTGTAGAAATAGGTGGGTGCAGTCTTCATTCGCCACCCGACAGAGGGCACAGGTTGGGTTATGCGGCCAGTTGCGTCTTTGAAGGTTGTCAGCCGTTAAACATCGCATGTGCACTGCAAGCCACATGAACAGCCGGCACTTCATGGGATCTTTTGATTTCCAGATGGGTTTGGCGCAGGCGAAGCGGGTTTTGGCGATGAAGAACAACTCGTAAGCAGAGCTGACCGAGAACTTGCCATCAAGAGTACAACGCCAGATAGCTTTGTCACCTTGTCCCGCTGTGAGGGAAATTGTGCTGGTCAAGTCCCAGAGCTGAAGATACAGCCGGAGAAGATAAACCTCCAGCAATGTCTCTAACCCATCTACTGTTTCTTAATGCCTCAGCCACTGCAATTTCAGATTTCTTGACATAGGAAAACAAGGCAGACATTGTGTCCTCCACCGATCTCCCTCCAGGTAGCCAGTTATCTGTCCAGAAACTTGCACGCCTGCCGTCGCCAAGCTGAATAGAAGTGGCAGCCTGGAAAGCAGCTTGGCATCTCAGTCATCGTCGGAGGGGACGAGGGTCCAAGGTCTTGGTTCGGCAGCCCACCTGACCCATGGCCAGCAGCAACGAAGGGCCATACCAAAATAGCGTAGGTTGAGCACTCCCAGCCCGCCTGCATGTATTGGCGCGCAGACACGCGCCCAGGGAAGCAGACAGTGGCCACCATTGACATCCTCTTCGCCCTTCCAAATGAAGCCCCGACAGCGCCTGTTAATGATGTCAAGAGCCCATTGCGGGATTGGCAGAACAGCAAGGAAGTGGGCGGGAAGCGCCATCAGCACAGATTTTGTCAGAGTGAGGCGGCCGCTAGCTTAAAGGAATTTAGGTTTCCAGCCTTTGAATTTGCCGGAGTATTTGTCAATAAGTGGCCAGATATCGGCATGGCGCAGCCGACCGGTGGAAAGTGGAAGGCCTAGATAAGTAATTGGGAAATCCTTCCGCATACAATGGAAGTGCTCCACCACCCCTTGAATTATGTCCCCGTCGCAGCGAATACAGGTAATTGAGCTCGTTTGCAGATTTATGTGAAGGCCTGTGGTCTCGGCAAACAGAAGGAGCGCCGCTGCAATTACCCTCAAGGTCCTGGATGATTGGTTTGAAAAAAAGGACTGCATCATCAGCATAGATCGTGCAGCCCAAGCTTGGCAAGCAGCCTTCATACGACTTCTCAAAGTTATCCTCGTCCATCGGATCTCCATGATGGCCAAATCTTTGCGAAAGCAGCACGCCACAGTAAGGCAGTTGCATCCCAATGTTTACGCATGGCGCTCTACAATGCAGAATGCATGTCTGCTCCTGGGCATGCAGTTCCCATGCGTACCGTGATGATCCTGAGTTTTGCGATCACGTTGGCACGTGTGGCTCACTGCTTGACGGGACGATGATCCCTAACTTAAATACGGTATAGGTCAAATGTTTGCTCGTAAGGCCCCGCTTGGGAACTTTGCATCATGCAACACCTGCTGAAGTTAACAAGTGTAATTTTGAGTGCACTGGAAATTCATTTTCTTCCAAGTAGTACGCTTTCCCTCTCGTTCCTAGCTACTTCTTATCCTGGCCGTCAAATAAAAAAGAACGACATTTTTCTATTGCGCGATGGCCTATGGGTAGCTCTCTTACCGATCTTGGGGTTTCCGCTTACGTCCACGGTGGTAACACTAGGAGGAAACTTGACCGGACGTCCGGACCGCACAAGTTGTTGTTGGAGGCATCAAACACTTCAAGCTTGGCAAGCCCGGAGACGTCCCGTAGAATCCATTGCGAGCCATGTGGATCTTAGCGAGCCTAGTCATGCCCGAGACAAAATCCAGAAGCCCGGTTAGCTCACGGGTGTAGCCCTCATCGTAGTGCCTGACGTCGAAGAACTTGATGTTGTTGTTCTTGCCGAAGAAAGGCGGTGTCGCACCCGAGGGGTTGTTATTCGCCAGCGTGAGGTACTCAAGAGCGGGGAAAAGTGTTGCGGTGTCAAGATGGATTCGGGGAATGCACTTAATAATAATCCCAAGAGGATAAAATTATCTCCAAATGATGCCCAAGCTAGGCGTGCAGCCACAGTAGACCTGATAGTGAACAATGCAATTTGCAGACACTGCAAGGAAATGGGACGTTTTGCCGCAAGATGCCCTTGTAGAGGACGTGCGACCTAGAGATACGTCAACGATGGCAAGCAAGCTTTAGGAAAGTACGGAAATCCCTGGGCATCATTGCCATGTCATAAATGGTTGACACACACAGTATGCATTGGTTTTTGAATAAAACTTGAAGCTGATGTAAATAGGTGTAGAAATACAATCAAATGCAAAGGATGGTACTTGCATTTTTTACTCATGGGAAGAACTGCTGCCACTGACCTGCCACTGTCATTTTCAGCATACATGAATAATATGTTAATCTTACTCCCTGGTTTATAAATCAAATGCTCTTCCTCTGTCATGATGGTCAATTCTGGAATTATATCATCTTCAAGGTTATGTACCCAAATGGTGAGCACATGCGTATGAATTTCAGTCAGAGGTCAATAAACCTACATGTGCTTTTGCATTGAATTTCAGCCAGACTTTTCTTTCTATCATGTAATGATTATTAGTCTTTCTCCTCATATCATGCATATTTTTCTGCTGGCCTGAAATCAGCTATAGTTTTCCAGGTCCTTTCTAGATTGATTCTCTGATTGCTGTCCGGTTGTAATTGCAGTACATTCCTGCTTTGCTGGTGCTAAAACGGGTAGGCTCTGCAGTTGGCATATATAGGCGTGTTTTTATTTTGATATCACTGTGTTTCTTATGATCCCTTTAAACAGATAGTTCCATCCACCGTAGTATGATTCACTCCGTCAACTAGAGACCTGTCATAATTATGTTTACGAAGCATGTAACTTTTACAAATAAGAGCAATCTGATCTTTCAAATTATTTGTGTGAATTCAGTCACGGTAGACTCCGCCAATGCCAAATATGGATGCCCATGATCCAATATATTTGGTTACGTGGACAATTTGTTACTGCAGCTGGGGAATCCTGGGTCCCTTGTTTCAACAGACTTTGGAAGATCTGAATTGTGGTGTTTTTATCTGACGGCTTCCCTTGTTTCTTCAACAGCCTTGGTTATCTTGCTTTTTTCCTCAAGGAAGCAAGTCTAATGAGCTCTGATGTCCCACAATCTTGCAATGTTGATTTCGGTATGGAAAAATGAAAGCAAGGAAAAGTTTTCATGTGCGTGAGATGTGCCGATGGTGGAGGACAGTGTTAGCTGTGAAGTCTTCATGGCATAGAAGCTCCAGGGTCACGTGGCGTCGTGACCCCTCTACAGTCCACAGATCCATCTGTTGGAGCATGAATTTTGTTACAGGTAATGGTCTGTCCGTGGTGATTTATTAGAAAGGGCCAAAGGGGTAGGCAGGGATTTTTTTCTCGGCCGAGATTTCCGAAATCTCGGCGAAAACCGGAACTCTCGCTGCCCTCCGATAAACTCTGCTACCGTTCGAAAAATTTCGGATTCATTTGTATCGAAAATTTAAAACAGGAACAAATAGGCTACGCATGACAGACCAAACAAACAATGTTCATTGCTGTAGTGGCTTGGCTCCTTGTGTCAGGCGTGGAGGTCGCGGGTTGGAGTATGCCCCTCGTCGTAATTTGCCTTTTTGGACAGTTTTAACGACAGTAAACGCGGGATTTCTCGCAAATTTTTTTAAAAAAATAGCATGCAATAAACGGAGTTCGAACTCGAAACCTGATGGCTGTGACCATGAGACCGTCACCACTAAGTCATGCAAGCTCTACTGGTATCTTTAGATCGATTATCAATTTATTTGAGCACAGAAAATATTTGAATTCAAAATTCGTTTGGATTATCTCGTCCGAGAAATAAGCGAGATTTTTGAGATTTCGCGGTAACCGAAATTCTCTCCGAGAAAAAAAACCTTGGGTAGGAGGGGAAGGTGTCGCGAGTGTATCAAATTGATTAAGATCGGCAGGAGAGAGTGTGTAAGGAAACTATAATGATCTACTCTACATCATGGGAGAAGATGGGACTTTGCACATTACATGTCAAACACGCCTATATATATGAAATTGAGGGACACAGATATAGCCAAGTTATAACAACGTACACCGGCCATGGGGATAGATGGGCTGATATTACACATCACTTTTTGCTATTTGGTACTAGCTAGTTTAGACATGAGAGGAATTGGGAACACGAAAATAGATACCGCTAACGCGTGCTCATGTATGCATGTGCTACACAGTACTAGGACAGAGAGTGGGACCAAGGGCGCGGAGCTTAGACGCCTTGCGCAGATGATGCTCAAGACGAGGGAGCACTCGGCCGGCATTCTTGGACAACACCGAGGTGTAGGATGATCTGCTGAGCAAGGTGGAGTTAGAAACGAGCATCACTTCTATGCTCGTGCAAACCTTGATTTGCAAATTGTTTACAGGCTTGCCGAGCAAGCAGCACGGCCCAGTCCGCGTGCACTGTGGCAAAGAAACCAGGGAGGCGCTGCTAGACATTTTGGTTGCCCACAATAGTGTTATTTTTTTTTTGAATGATCCAGCAAATGCTCGCTTTCGGTTATATAGCAGAGGG
Organism: Dactylis glomerata; assembly: GCA_007115705.1. Classification (NCBI taxonomy): domain Eukaryota; kingdom Viridiplantae; phylum Streptophyta; class Magnoliopsida; order Poales; family Poaceae; genus Dactylis; species Dactylis glomerata. The sequence goes on from QXEO01000734.1 coordinate 4,167,956, forward strand.
AAACATTATACATGGATTACCCGACATACAACTATAGGTCAAAGTAGATCTAAAAAGTGAAACGGAAGATATTGAAACAAAAACTAGTTCTGGGCCCTCATGGTGGTTCGAACAGGGTCCCACTTGCACCAGCCATTGTGGATACTCACATTAGTGTGACCCCAACCTTCTATTAAATTTGTCACATATAATTTATGTTGACTTAATTAGAATGAGAGGAATAAGAGAGTGGATATTTGCTTTCTCTTTGGGGACACTTCAGGACTAAAATGTAGATATTTTCTTCATTCACATGTTACCTATTTAATTTTACCCACAAATATCTTTTGCTAACATGAGCTCTAAGTTGTACGGTATAAAAGATAGGTACAGCTCAGCTAAATTAGTAGGTAAAGACTATTACCAAGCAGATACACCAAGATTTATGGAAAATAATTCAACATCTACGATCCCAAATAAACACATTCTTACCTAGTTAGTTATAAGAAACATAAAAACATCCACAACAACAATAACAATAAATACAATGTGAAAATACATTTCATGATGGGATGATGATATTTTTCCATTGTAGTCAAACCTTGTGATTTTAAATTTTTGTGCCGTTTTTGGGCATACTCCATCTGTTGGAAAGGAAAAACATGAGTGTCGTCAAGAACAATGAACTACATCTCACCATCTCTTACCATCTCTTTTTTTTTTTTTTTGTAGACGTGTTTCAGCCTAGCAGTCTTGGATGCATCCCATGTACTGATTCCTCTTGTTTCACTGTAACTTTTGTGTCCAAGATTCATATATTCACTAAGGCACCAGGTTGAAGTTAATTGTTTTTTCCTAACTGAAGTTAGTCAATTAAGATCTTTGGCAGAGAGTGTAAAGAAACTACAGTGATCTTCATCTGTTGAGAAGAGTTTATTGAAGTGAAAGTTGGACTTTACACACTAGGCATATGCGAGTTAGTGATACATCATTACATATATATCTACTTCCAAGGATCCACCTCTATATATATGTGAACCACATGTCTGAATGAATGGAACACACATATAGGCAGTTTACACCAATATACACCGGCCATGGTGATAAGAGGACCGGTATTGCACATCGGCATTTGGTACTAGTTTGGACATGAGAGGAATTGGGAACGCGAAAATAGATACTGCTAGCGCGTGCTCATGTATGCACTCCCTACGAAGTAGCGAGATCCACTATTCTTGTCGTCTGAACCTTCATACGACTTCTCCAAGTCCTCAATGTCCGTTGTGTCTCCCAAGATGACCAGATCTTTCATCTTTGCCAGACCAGCACGTACACCACACTAGGTAAAGCAAGTGCAGCGATGGAATTGCACATTTCACCATATTCTATTCATAACGTTGCACAGATCATCATATTGACATAATTTTTGCATATTCCAGCATGTCTTATTCTAATTAGTTGCAAGGAAGTCTAAAACCCCCCCTTAACATCTAGCTTAGCATAAATAGTAAGAGCATCGGAATATGAATCATATTTACAAGTTTAAAAAATATTACGAAAAAAATCTGGATATTGATAATTATGTATCCCCATACACGCGCAAAATATCAATCACTATGGGAACAACGGAGGATGCTGACGGCTGTAGCAATGCCGACGACCATAGTCGGTGTAGCTCTTCAACACCTATGGCAAAAAAGAAGCCGTCGGCATCAAGATACCGTCGCCGTAGAGAAGGCTATGCCGACGACCACCGTCGATGGTCGACGGTCCTAGTCCTGGTTATTCTGCCTCGCCCAGTCGACGGTCCCATGCCTCCTTCGGCTTTGTTGGTTCGGACGCGTGGCAGCGGGCCATCAAACGGGCATGCCATCAGATTGCGCTCCAAAAGCTGACGCACGCCGACAGCCCGAGGAAACAGTCGGCATAGATGACTTAAGCTGATGGCCTGCGCTATGCTGACGACTGTGGCGCTACGTCGACATCAGTTAACACCGACGGCATTCAGGGCTATACATGTAGGGATTTCTATTTTCGTGCCCCTGGTTCGTTAGTTGTACTCAGTTTTCCCCAGCCGCTTAACTTTTTCTCAGTTTTCCCCTCGCTCTAGTTTGAAACCCGTCGCAGACGCTCAGACGGGAGGGTTGCGGTCTGGTCAGAGGCCTTAGACCGTTACCGGTGACGGCTAGGGAGCCGCGGTGGTTGTGAGTGGACCGTTGCTTTTAAATTGTGTTGACTGTTGACCCAATGAGACACGTCGGACTGGCGGTTTGTCACTCACCCAAAGCTTTCCCCTCCGCCCGAGACTGGAAGAGCTCACACACCGCCCCTCCGCTGTCACGCCGTCCTGCCCTCCTACCTTATGGCGTCGTCCGCCACCGAGCCGGCCCCGCCCCCACCACCACCCCCGGGAGGCGGAGAGGGCTCCGCCTCCACTAGATCTAGATCTACCCCTATGGCGGTAGAGTTTGTACATCCGTCTAATGTGCCGATTATGCCCCTCAACAGTGGAGAAGATTGGGAATCGGAGGGATCTAACGCATGGATTCCATCTGGGTAAGCATCGTCTGCCTATGTGAATTAAGAGTACGCAGTTTTTGAGCGCGAATCGTTGTTGCTCAACTAACTGCGTTGCTTTTCGAATAGGATTGATCCAGCGCTGGCTTTTCGGCTGGTGGTTAGGCTGGATACTAGCTTTTTGCGTGATTCTGAACGCAATGTGACCGGATTTTACATCCCAGCGGTGGTTGCAACTACCATCTCGTTGAGGGATTTAAAAGATAACATCTGCGCTCTGTACCCCTGGGGCGCTGGCGATTTAGTTGATTTCCAATATTTCAACAGCACGGAGGGAAGATTTGTTCCACTAATTTCCGACGATGATCTGGGAATTCTTTTTGCTTTAAATGATTCTTGCCGTGTCGGTAAAATTCAAATCCATGTGGACAGGTTCCAGGCATCATCTGGTGTTGAGGCATCATCAGGTGGTCAGGCATCATGTCTCTCTAGTGTTGCTGCCTCTGCTAATCGTGTGCGCCGCCCCGCTCCTTGTAGGTCCACAGCAGCACCATCTGTCCCCAGTGCTAGTGGTAGCCAGATTGTTCCTGCGGTCGATGTGGAGGACGATGCAGAGATTGAGGATCCGTCTCCTCAAGATGATGAGGATGAGTTGATGTTTCCTGAATTGGTAGATCGATGCAGTAAGCAGGCAATGGAGGATCAATACATGAAAGATATTGCACAAGGTGCCAGATTTGATGACACTGATGATGAAGAGAAGGATGAGAACAATGACAGCCTTGTTTTAGCCGATTACGAAGACGATGACTTGCCAACAATTGAGTGGAACAGGGAGGATCCTCAGCTTGCAGAAGGCACCGTATTTCAAACGATGATGGACTGCCGTAATGCAATTACTATATATTGCATTCTCACCAAGAATGATTATGAGGTTATTAAAAGTGAGCCAGGTAGGTTCACAGTTAAGTGCCCATACAAGAGGTGTAGGTGGAGGCTGCATGCATCCACAATGCTCAGAAGCACCGTGGTTCAGGTACTACGCCAACCAGTTGTGTATTTTAGATCACGGTGTAAAATTTGTTAACTGTTACTGACATCCCTTAAAATTATGTTTCAGATAAAGAAGAACTCGATCGACCATACTTGTCCACCTCGAGCGGGAGCGCCAGAGGAGAAATCAAAGCTAGCGAAGACTAGGTGGTTGGCAGATGCAATCATAGATTGGCTGAGAGAAACTCCAACACTTGGTCCAACAGCACTCATAAAATTGATATCTGATAAGTTTACTATAAACATACCTTACATGAGGATGTTCTATGCAAAGGAAATGGCTCTTGACAGGATAAATGGTCCATGGAATGAAAGCTTTCAGTTGCTTTACACTTTCAAAGCTGAAGTGGAGATGGCTAGTCTAGGCAGTGTTGTAGCGATGGACAAGCATACAGTTCCCTACAAATTGAAAAGCGGGAGGATGATGCAGAAGGAATGTTTTAGAAGGGCTTTTGTTTGTTTCAAAGCTTGCTGGAAAGGCTTTCTGGACGGTTGCAGGCCTTATTTGGCCGTGGATGCAACAGCTCTTCATGGCAGGTTTAAAGGACAGCTAGTTGCTGCTACTGCAATTGATGGACACAGTTGGATGTTCCCTGTTGCTTATGGAGTTTTGGAGGTTGAGTCAGAGGAAAGTTGGACTTGGTTTTTACAGAATTTACGCGACCTTATAGGTCATCCACCAGGACTTACTATCCACACAGACGCTTGCAAAGGTTTGGAGAGTGCAGTAGAAGCAGTATTCCCTGGAGTGGAGCATAGAGAATGTATGCGACACTTGGTACAGAATTTTACAAAGAAATTCAAGGGTAAAGTTTATACTGACAACCTATGGCCAGCTGCATACACATGCAGCATTAGGAAGCATCTGTTTCATTTGGAAGTGTTGTATAAACAAAAAACTGGGGTGAAGGAGTACTTGGATGAACATCATGGTAGGTTGTGGTCAAGAAGCCAATTCAATGAAATTTGCAAGGTAGACTATGTAACAAGTAACCTTGCGGAGAGTTTCAATGCAAAGGTCAAGTCATTGAAAGGGCTTATGCTGTGGCAAATATTTGATAAGATTAGGCAGATGATCATGATAAAAATCGATCTGCATCAAAGAATTGCAGCCACAAAATATGTTGGCCATCTCATGCTCCCATCTTTGATTAAGTCTTTGCATGCCAGGGCAAAACAATTGAAGATGAAATGCATCAGAAAAGGAATGGAGGCTGAGGTAACCTACACTGACAGTAAAAACAGGCAGTGGAGGTTTCCAGTGAGTTTGGTTGATAGGACATGCCATTGTAGGCGATGGCAGATCCGTGGGATACCCTGCATACACGCATTGTTTTTCATGAGTGTTATAGCGGGTGCAGAAGGTGAACTTGATCAGTATGTGTCAGAGTATTTCTCTGTTGCCAAATTTAGGGCTGCATATGCTATGAATGTTCCTACCTTGTTGGGAAAAAACCAATGGATGAAAGTCGATCCAGGCTTCAAACTGTACTCTCCAGTTTTGACTAGACCGGCAGGTAGGCCGAGGAAGAATAGGATCAGAGCTAGTGCAGAGGGTGGTCCACCGATTCAACGACGTAAGTGCAAACGTTGTGGAATCCCTGGACACATTGCTAGGCTTTGTAAAAATCCAGTTGACCCAGCTTTTGGAATGGAAGATCAGGCGGGAGCAGCAAATGCAGAGGAGAATGAAGAAGCAATTCAACATGAGGAGATTGAAGCAATGGATCATGAGAAGATTGAAGCAATGGATCATGAGCTGCTTGAACCGATGGATCCAGAGCAGATTGAACCGATGGATCGAGAGCTGCTTGAACCGATGGATCGAGAGCAGAGGGAACAGATGGATCGAGAGCTGCTTGAACCGATGGATCGAGAGCAGAGGGAATAGATGGATCGAGAGGCCTTTGAAGCAATGGATCGACAGCTGCTTGAAGCATTTGAAGAAAATGCATTAGAAGAAAGAGCACAAGCTTCATATGATATGGTTGTCTCGGTCTTGGCACAACCCGAAGAGAAGAAGAACAAGAACAAGAAAGATGGCAAAAGGAAGGTAGACACCGGTAATATCCCTGGTAGGGTTACCCGGAGTAAGGTGGTGGACCCAGCGAGTCACACTAGGAGCAAGAGAAAGATTTTATTTTGAACAATTAATTTGAATTTGTATGAACAATTTGTATTGGGGATCCCTTTGTATTGAATTCGAACTAGTGTGACGTTCCCAAGTTTGTATGTTGAATAATCACAATAATGTAGGGAATATATGTGTTATTTGCTTGAATAAGTTCCTAGTCCATGAGCTACTAGCTATAGTTCATCGCTTGAGGTTTCCTCACTTTTCCCCCTCTTAGTGACTAAACTCAAAAAATATAGTTTTGGGTTTATTTTAATTCATAATAATTCAAAACATGGTGGAACCTTCCCATGGAGTCTTGTTATGTTACCTACAACCTAGAGAAATAATAATGGAAAAGGATATATAGAGATATGAAGTTTCCCTTTCCCAAAACCACTTCCTAGTCCATGAGCTACTAGCTATGAAGATGTAGGGCTTTCTACTCAACACACCTCCCAAATGCCCACAATGCTTACAAACTTTGTCCAAATGAGTCCAAATTCGTCACACTTGTGTATCTTTGAATTGCAAACAATATCACGTCGGCCAAAATGTACTATATTGTTCAAATAACACAATCTAATAATTTTTATGCCAAAAGCTTCAATTTCCCTTACTCCCTTTATTATTTGGGTGCCCCTGTTTTACTTAGTTTTACTCAGTTTTCCCCCTCCGGGTCCACTTGTTTTATTCAGTCCTACTCAGTTTTGCCCTTCCGATAAACATTTCCTCACTTTTCCCCCTCTTAGTTCTACTCAGTTTTCCTCCCTTGTACTCACTGGCTGATCTCTGATTGGTCGAGATGTATCTCACACGAATCTTGGTTGGTTGATAGCTCAACGCACGCTTGCACCGTTGGATCATTTATGATCGGACGGCCTGTCAACCCTAGCGGTCGCGGCGGCGCGGATCTGCAGAGCACATACCTACCAACCCTGGCAGTCGCATATTCCAGTCGCATCTTCCTCTCTTACTCTGGCAGTCGCGGCGGCGCGGATCTGCAGCGTGCGTGCGTGCGTGCGGCGGCGCGGATCTAACCGTGCGTGCGGCAGCGCGGATCTAACCGTGCGGCGGCGTGGATCTAAGAGTGCCGGTGAGGATCTAACCCTCAGAAATAGTTGAAATGTCTCTCTCTCTGTCTCACTTTCGTTTATCTTCTCAGATCTGTTGATGATGAAGAACACCAAGACGGTGGCCGTGTCGACAGTGCTTAGCGATCGTCTTGAAGCCATCGCCAACAACATCGCTGCGACCTACAACATCGCTGCGATGGCGCAGATCCAGCCTTCAATGTCGGAGCCTGCCGATGTCTCACTTCCGTTACCCTCGTCAGATCTGTTGCTGATGGACACCAAGATGGCGGCCGTGTCCACAGTGCTCAGCAATCATCTTGAAGCCATCGCCTACAACATCGCTGCGACCTACAACATCGCTGCGACGGCGCAGATCCAGCCTTCAATGTCGGAGCCTGCCGATGTCTCACTTCCGTTACCCTCGTCAGATCTGTTGCTGATGGACACCAAGACGGCGGCCGTGTCGACAGTGCTCAGCGATCGTCTTGAAGCCATCGCCTACAACATCGCTGCGACGGCGCAGATCCAGCCTTCAATATCGGAGCCTGCCGATGTCTCACTTCCGTTGCCCTCCTCAGATCTGTTGCTGATGGACACCAAGACGGCGGCCGTGTCGACAGTGGTCATCGATGACAAGACGATTGAAGCCATCATCCACAACATCGCTGCGACGGCGCAGATCCAGACCTCCTCCATGTCCGAGTTTGCGGATGGCGCATGAAAATTATCGCGCGCATTACTTAGCACAACTAGGAAATTGTACGACAAAATACAGTGGTTAGAGCCACACCAAAATACAGTGGTTAGAGCCATCTACTGAATAACAATTCTATACTATCTAAATCATCTACCACAACCACATAACTGCTAGGACAGGGATGACACCTAATAAAACTGCCCAGATGAATCTACTTTTCGCCTCTCCAATCACTTGAAGTTCATGTTCTAGATTTTCTACCACTTGATCAAATAAGGCAAGATCTGTCTCAAGTATCAACTTCTCCTTGCGAATAAGCTCTGAATTCTTCTTTTCTTCCTCCACAGTACGCTTCAGCTCGAATATCATCAGGTTTTTACGGGCCAATTCATCACCTAAATTGGCCACCTTCTCCTCCAAATCCATCCTCTGGCTACACCACTGGGTTGATTCATCTTGGTATGCAATGTACCATGGATCATCGGCTTGCCTGGCGAACTGTAACAATAATGGAAAAAAGAACAACTGAAATCACTCCAACATGCCATGACGGCACTTCAAATTCAACGGTAGTACAGAGAGCACAAGCTAGATACCTGCACTTCCGACGAGGTAGGAGAAGTAGAACGTGGCCACGACATGATCGAATCCCCACCCTCGCCGGTGTACCCGCTACGACCAGACATTGAGGACTATTTCGCACCTGCAAACTCCAAATAAATTACGGGAACCGAATCGATTAGGGGGCGGGGGAGGCGGAAGCGGAGGTCGTCGTGGGCGGCGGATCTGCTTGCGGCGGAGCAAATCCCGGTCGTCGTGGGCGGCGGATCTGCTTGCAGCGGACTTTCCTGCGGTGGGTACAATGCATGCGGACGAAACAAGTGCTAGAGCCGTGGTTGACGTGCAGCGCCGCAGTCCGTCCGACGCCGCCGGGGAACAGAGCCGGCGGCACGACGAGGCACCGGCGATGGCTGCTCCGTCCGAGGGTGGGGAACGAGCTGCCAGCGGTTCTCCGATGACTAATATGATGCACAACACTAGGTTCCAGCCATGTTTAGCACAAGATTCACTTTAGATTAAGCTGCAAAAATAGTCACCTGCTGGGTCTAGCTTAAGAAAAATTAATTAGCGAACTAGTTGCTTCTCTCTAACTAAAAGCACAGATATATGCCTTTTCACTAAGGGCGACCCCAGCGGTCATTGGCTGAGGCGGCCCCACAGAGCGGCTCTATATGATTTTCTCTAAATAAATAGACGACCCCAGCGGTCATTGGCTGCGGAGGCCCCACATAGCGGCAATATATGATTTTCTCTAAATAAATAGACGACCCCACTGGTCATTGGATGCGGCAGCCCCACAGAGCGGCAATATATGTCTTTTCCTGAAAAATACATGACCCCACTGGTCATTGGCTGCGGCAGCCCTATAGAGCGGCCCCATTTGTCATTGGCAGCACCGCGTATACAATCAGGAAATAAAACAGCCCACACGTCAGCGATAGATGGATGGCTGCTCCGACGTGTCTCCTGACCCTACCCGTCAGCACCATTCAAAAGCATCGGTCAATTCACAACCACCGCGGCTCCCTAGCCGTCACCGGTAACGGTCAAGGCCTCTGACCAGACCGCAACCCTCCCGTCCGAGCGTCTGCGAGGGGTTTCAAACTAGAGCGGGGGGAAAACTGAGGAAAAGTTAAGCGGCTAGGGAAAACTGAGTACAACTAACGACCTGAGGGCACGAAAATAGAAATCCCATACATGTATTACCCGACATACTACTATAGGTCAAAGTAAACTAAAAAAGTGAAAAAAAGAGATTGGAAGGATAACTCGTTCTGGGCCCTCATGGTGGTTCGAACAGAGTCCCACTTGCACCAGCCATTGTCCATACCCACATTAGTGTGACCCCAACTCTCTCTTAGAGGTGTCACATATAATTTATGTTGAGTTAGAATGAAAGGAATAAGGGAGTGAACGTTTGCTTTCTCTTTGGAGCACTTTGGACTAATAGAACGTCGACTTCTTAATAACAAGATGTACATATTTTTTTTATTCACATGTTACCTATTTAATTTTTTTTGAAAATACAAATGATTTTGGCATAAGGGGAAGAGGCCCTCAGCGCTTCCCACGGTTGCGAGCACGGAGGCTCGATCGCGGGCGGGCTAGCTCCTATCAGTAGGTGCTAACCATCCGGGAACGCCTCGGTCCACACACCAATTGGTGCTTACCTATTTAATTTCATCCACAAATATCTTTTACTAACATGAGATCTAATTTGTACGGTAGAAAAGATATGTACAACTCAGCTAAATAAGTAGGTAAAGACTATTACCAAGCACATACACCAAAATTGATGGAAATAATTCAACATCTATGATCCCAAATAAAGACATATCTTACCTAGTTAGTTATAAGAAACATTAAAAAATCCAGAATACAAATAAATACAATGTGAAAATACGTTTCATGATGGGATGATGATATTTTTTCCATTGTAGTAAAACCTTGTTTTTTTTTTAGCTTTTTTGGGAGTACTCCATCTGTTGGAAAGGAAAAAACAAGAATGTTGACAAGAACATTGATATCGTACTACACCTCACCATCTGTTTTAATTCTTGAGGACTTTTACAGTACCCTGAAATCAATATGAGCCCTTCATTTCTTCTAATCTAATGGCAGAGATTAACTAGTACTCCATCATAACTAGTATGGAGTACCATCAAAAAACGCTCGGGAGTACCATAGTTGAGGGGCAAAAATGTAATCACATCTTCCTGTGGAACCTACTCCTCCGATCATTCACTTGAAGAGGGGCGGGTGGCCGGAGGCCATGGTGGTGCGCCGCTACCAGGCGAGGGATCCGTATGAGGGGCGTTGAGTAGGCTGGGTCCTCCTAACAGCTGCGTCTGCCATGGCGCGTGCACTAGTAGTGATTTCCACACGGCAACATGGGATCACCGGCCGGAGCTCTACCGCATATGAACATCCGCAGGAGTGGAGTGCTGCAGGTTACTTAATGGAACATCATTGCTGATCGATTGGAGGAGAGAGGATCTAAAACTGATATTCATCTGTACCAAAAGTGTAATTAAATTAAGATTCATAATATGTTGAATAATTAGTACCATTGCCATCGTTCTTAACTTGGAGATCGATCGTTTGCTATCTGCTCTTCAAGAAAAATCCACAAACCAAATCATGTGATCTAGAAACTGCACGCGATTTGATTGTCCAGTACTGCGAGACGCCGGGTATCTCATTTGATGGAAGCAACAGCGGGACGCGCGAAGGAGACAATCCGATTGGCCGGTGCTGCAATGGGGACGAGGCCGCGGAGGCATGCGCAAGGAACGGCGGCGGCAGCTCAAACGGAAGAGGATCAAGTCATCAAGATGATTGCATCGTGGACAAGCGGTTCAATCGGTGCAAGCACGATCTGGAGGAAAATCAGTTACTTTGTTTTGGAGATTGGGAATTAGATATGACCAAGCAGAAATACGAAATTACCCTTTTAAATGGAAGGCTAGATATGGTTGGTACTTCTACAACCGCTTGTGAAGTACCGGGTATTGTAAAATTCTTCTAATTCTACAACCGCTTGTGGACGGTCCACTACTACAAAAAAAAGCTATAAGTGACGCACCAAAAATAGCTATTAGTGGCGCACTAGTGGTGCGCCACTAGCAAGGCACCACTAATACAACTTACAAGTGACGCACCTGCTAGTGCGCCACTTAGGCTGGTGCCAACGGGGGCGAGAGGGGGGGCGCTATCGCCCGCGTCGGGGCGAGAGGGAGGCGGGAGAGGGGCGGGAGGCCAGCGGCGGGCGCCGGCGCCGTCGCCCGGCGGGAGCGGGCGATACCGCCCGGCCGGCGCCCGCGCTGGCGGGGCGAGAGGGGGCGAGAGGGAGGCGAGAGGGAGGCGGCGCGCTGGCGGGGCGGGAGCGGGCGAGAGGGGGGGCGAGAGCGGGGCGAGAGCGGGGCGGGAGGGAGACGAGAGGGGTAACGGCTAGCTGACGTGGCGCGATCTGATTCGTCCACGTCAGCTAGCCGTTGGGGTAGCCGTTGCTGGTTCAAAAATTTCGAAAAAAAGGCCAAAAAACCCCAAAATTTCATCCCCACCCCCTATAAATACCCCCCATATGGTTTCACTCACTCCACACCCATTTCATCTCATTCATCTCCTTCACTCTCTCAAATCTTCTCCACCATGTCTAGTTGGAATCCAGATATGACCTCGTTCACGGATCTCTTGGACGCCAACGGGTCACCAGTAGACCTAGGTGATGTCTCTCCGACACATCGTCGCTCCAATGTCGGTTCTTCGCCGCATCCCCGAGTTTTATACTCTTCCGGCACACCATATGGTTCATACCCTCCACCTCCGGCGCCATATGGTTCATACCCTCCACCTCCGGCGCCATATGGTTCAGACCCTCCACCTCCGGCGCCATATGGTTCATACCCTCCACCTCCGGCGCCATATGGTTCATACCCTCCGCCTCCGTTTCCATACCCCCCACCACCTCCACATGCTTCACCTACAGGTAGCGGGAGTGGGACTGTACCTCCACCTTCGTACGGTTCATACGCTCCACCTCCACCTTCGTACGCGCCATATGGTCCGTATCCATACGCGCCATATGGTCCGTACCCCCCACCACCTCCTGAAGCCAGTGCTCCAAGCGGGGAGTCCGATGCCGCGGAAACAATCGTACCAAAGCGTCCAAAGAGGCTTGACTGGACAAAAGAGGAGGAGGAAAAACTGGTACTTTACTTACCCATCACATATTTCGGGGTTGGTTCTTGCTTGGATTTTTCACTAACAATATCTATTTCGGGGTAGGTTCATGCTTGGATTCCACTAGCAAGAGAAGCCGTCTAGGAATTTCTGGTGAGTACAGCTCTAGCGAGGCGACGACGGAGGAGGAGCGTCGTCCAATAGGCCGCGATAGGGCCAAGGCCGCGGCACGTAAGGATAGGAGGAAGGGGAAGGAATCCTCAAGCAGTGAGGTAGCAAGTAAATCCTTCGCGATGAAGAACATGTGGAATGGTTTAGTGAAGGCTAAGCTACTCAAGCAATGGAACAAAATGAAAGACCGATCAACCGCCGACATGGACGAAGCAGAAAAGCGCAAACATGTGAAGGCCATCAAGATGGTGGAAAAAGAGCTTGGTCTGGAAGATGATGACGACGAGGAGAATGAGGACGAGGAAGAGGATTAGAATTTATTTTTTATTTATTATGTAATTTTTAAAATTTATTATGCAATTTTATTAATTATTATGTAATCGGTAACAATTTTAGTTGAATAAACTAATTTTCTTGCATTATTTTGAATGTTGTAAAAGAGAGGAGAGAGAAAAGCTGATGTGGAGGAGAGAGAAGTGAGAGCTAGCACTATAGCCCGTGCACTGGTACCGTGGGGTGAGAGTGAGGGTAAAAGCTAACGTGGCGAGGCTATAGTGGGGTGAGAGTGGGTGATGCACTGGTACCAGCCTTATATTTCAGATAGTAGTGACGCACCACCTTTGATGCGCCACTTATAATATGTATACTGACGCACCAGCTAGGTGCGCCACTTATATTGGTGCGCCACTAATTGGAAAACTGATGCGCCACCTATAGTGCATTTGGAAAACAAAAAAAAAACCTAAAATAAAAAATAATTTAAAAGCGACAAATGAAATGAAATCATAATTTTTATTACAATAACAATATTACAATGTCTTTACAAGTATCCAATAAAAGGAAAATTGCAAGGAAATAGAAGAAAATCCTAAAATTGGTCTTCTCCAAGTTGGGCTGGTCAGGTGCACGCTCTGCCGGCAGCCTCTCCGTGTTGGGCTGCTAAGGTGCGAGCTCTGCCGGCATCCTCTCCATGCCGGTCTGCTCAAGTACGCGCTCTGTCGGCGGCCTCTCTGTGTCCGACTTGTCAGGTGCACGCTCAGCCAGAGCCCATCAGACAAGCAGCTCCCATCAGCTCCCTGCTGAACAAGAAGGTACTACTAATCCTGGAAAAGAAGACGAAGAAATGCCAGTTTTCTCGAGGATGAAAAAACTGAAGCATGCCTCAAGATACATCGAGAAACGGCAGTTTTCTCGAAACCAAAGATTAGTCTTGTTACCAGGGTTGGATCATTTTCTTCAGAACATGATTGGCAAAAACAATACACATATCAATCACACAGCCAAATTCATAGAGAAAAAAGAACGGCTCTAAATGTAAAGCATAATTATCTGTGCCTTCACCTGATCAATTACCTCCCATGTATCTTGTCAAACCCCTCTCATATTGATAGGCAAACTGCCGCAATCATGTCCGGAGCATCTCAAGACCTTGACAAGTAGATGATTGCTGCGCAACTTCAGTACATTGACCTTTCATGGGAGCCTGAAACTCTGAATCATACATTAAGAACAAAAGCAGAGTGAATCATACTGAGCAGCTCATTTTCTTTCTCATCTCTAGCTTGCTTGTGCATCCAAAATGGAGCGTGCAGAATATCAGCTATAGCATACATAACATACTAAGCTACATGGTATCCATTCCATGCTTAAGTTAACCATATAGTTTGAGTTAAACTAATGGGCAAAACAGAGAACTGACTGACCACTTGGTAATGTCACACATCGCATGATTGAACGCAAATAGCACGCTCAAGATTATAGCAGTTAAACAAATTAAATGGTGCCTACACCGATGTTTTAATCCCTGGAATGCAACTAAAAGCCTTAAAAAATCATGAGGGAAATCAAGTAAGGCCATAGGACCGACCTGCTACAAATGGAAAAGCTTAGCCGGATTTTATTGCCTAGGAACCAAATCATCCCAGCCTTTTCAAATTTAATTCAATTTTGCTGAGCACCATGATCAAGATAATGAGAAAGTACTGAAACATGCAAAAAAGGGCACAATAAAACCCCCGAATATGTTACTTGACAACAGAAAATCGGACATTAGAAATCTAGAAGACTGAAATGATGCAACTGAGAACTGACCATGGCTCAAAGCTGTAGAATGCATCATGTATGCATAACCAATTTCCAAAGATGGTTACGGCTACCATAGAGGCACTTGTAACGGCTACCCATGAAAACTTTTCCAGTAGCACAGGTAATACAATACCCATGAAATATTCATACTACATACACCAATGAACACAGATTTACCTCCTCGTTAAAATCACATATATGAGCCTGGTTGAAAGATTCCAATCCATTTCAGAGACAAATAACAGAATAAGATTTGCACAACTTTTCAATAGAAAAGAAGAGAGACTACCTGCGAAGCAAAGATTCAAGGATCCCGATGATCATCTTCTGTACTCGCTTAGGAGTTAGGACCTGCTGATGAATGTTTCTTCAGGGTTTGAAGTAAATCACCAAAGTGTGAACTTGATTATGAATGTTTTTCTAACACAGGAGTTGATGTCATACATGCATTTACTATTCTCAGAACATGCTGTTCAGAAAATACATACATACATACATAAAAGTTAAGAGTTTTAACAGCCTATACTGTGCGCTGTAGTATATTGACCAAGAGATAAGGCCATGGATGGTCCATTGAGCTTCACATGCATTGTGCGTTCTCAGTAAATTATACCGATACCATATGAGAATATGAGATTGGTATTGAAGTTTCTGAAAAAATTGTCTACCCGAAGGTTCAGCTTCATAGAATACAACTGTGTCTTTGTTTCTTAGTAAGTATACAGTTTTCTTGGACAAGACTCGGTATCTCCATGGCATAATAATAAGGTATGGGTATGAAAGTGCACCTACTACCACATGTCCACATCTGCAAGTTATATGGTATCTCCTACTGCATGTTTCATCTCACCAAGAATGTTTGATATGAAAGTACTCTTCAGCAGTAGTCTTGCATCCTAAGCCTGATACTTACTTTGCAGACTTACAACGTGTGTGTTAATTTGTCAAAAAAAATTGGGTTCCAAGTTGCTAAATGACTGATTCCTATTATATTTTATCGGGATTAACCCTTCATGGCTTTGCACAAGATGCTATCTATCTCATTCGAGGAGTGGATTACCAGTGGAAGGTTGAGCTACTATAGTAGACTCCTGACTATGCCTCGGTTGGCTGAGTAGTCACCCCAATGTTGCTCAGCTGAAAATAACTGGCCTTCCCTGTAACTAAAATTCAGTGTCAACAATTGAGTATGTGCTAGCTCCATTTGCCTTGGTGAAAACACATACTATTATGACAAATTACAGTGCGTCAGACCTTGGCAATACAATCACTTCTTAAAGATGTGTTGCATGGTCTGTTTCTACCAAAGTTAAACCAACCATGGTGCAGATTAAAGGTTTGCTTTCATATTTAGCTGATTTGGCCTAGGTCTTTCCAGATAGCAAGTGCAAATGTCCAGTACTTGATGTGTTCATATATGCTGATGCTATCCTAGATGGAGAGCTTCCCATCTAGATATTGCTATAGTTGGTTTTTACATATTGTTTATTTTTGGAATTCCTGCTGCTATACATAGAACAAAAGCTAACTACTCAAAGCTAACTGCAGTACCAGGATCATATTCAAGGGCTGAATTTGCAAGGTCTGAAGCTAACGGTTACAGATCCTCGGACTATCTGTAAAAGATGTTTCCCTCGCAGATGCAATGGACTTAGTTCAACTAAAAGAGCCAGATAGTTAACATTTTGTTCTGTGTGCTTTTCCAGCCAATGTGCTGAAGACTACCTCTTTATTTCTGTTCTCTATACTCTAATGTTCTGCAGTCAATAGATGTATCAAACTCTGTTATTCTATTTCCTATTCTTATCGTTTGCATCTGTAAAATTTGGTCTGCTCATAAATTTTCAGTTCTCATTTAAACTACCAAAGAAAAACTTCCTAAAGGCACGGCGTGCCGCGCCAGACCTCCTAGTCTTGTAATATGGAACACGCGAAAATAATATTTGCAATGTGATCTGCTTAAGAATCAGAATCAACCTACACAGTACACTCAACTGACAGTCATATTCGAGATTTTTTAACTGGATCTTCAAATTCAGAGCATGGGCTATTGTTTACCGACAGGGTTTAGGCTAAAGTAAATATACATATTCAAGCCAATTCAGGACCAACTTAGTGTGCTACAGAGCAATGTAAGCATACAAATATACCGTTTCACAAATACACTTCTGAGAACACAGAAATGAGTATCCAATGTACACAGAAAGAATATGTGTCTTACCTTGGCAAAACACAAGGCAGCAGAGACACCGACGATCCTATTGACATTTTCGACAGACTCTATGGCAGCAAGCACCTTGCCTCTGTTCCAGGACGATGGACACGATAAGGCATTCCAGCGTTGCGAGCAGCAGCTGGAGGAGGCCCCCTTTGTCGGGGCGTCGACGACGCGTGTGGACGAATAGGTCGCCGTTGACCTTGTCCCTGACGGATGGGTGCTGGAGCACGGACTGCCTGGTTTCGCCGGACCGGTATGCCCGCGAGTAGGAGGGGCAGCGCTGCGTAGGAGGGAGGCAGAGGGCCGGGAGATGGCGCGCGTGGCCGGCGGCGGAGAAAACTAGGGTTTGCGCGCGGTCTCGATTGTCAGCGCGGGTGATCGCTGCTGGTGGGGGAAACTAGCGGGGAGAGGTCGCCGGAGCTTCGCCGACGACGGGCGAGGTCGCGGCGGTGACGGGGAGCGGGTGGCGGCGGCCGGTGATGGGAGGAGAGGGAGAGGAGGTTATCTTTTTTTAGAGGGGTCGGAACGAGGTGAAGGGCCACCGCCTCCTGTTGTCGATAGAGGAGATAGGAGTATGTGGGTGGTGGCTCGGCCAGCTGGGCTGCCTCCTCTAACATGTGTGGCGCACACGTGTGTAACGTGCCCCACTACTAAAAGGAAGGCATATTGATAGGACTGTGCACCAATTATATGTGGCGTATTGTATCAACGATGCCTCACTACTAATCAAATACTAGTGGGGCACTATTATTTGATGCGTCACTAGTATATACTAGTGAGGCATTTAGTAGGGGTGCGTCACTTCTAATAAATCTACCTATAAGCATTTTGCTAGTAGTGGTCACCCAGGAACCTATAAGCATTTTGCTAGTAGTGGTCACCCGGGAAGGAGCGCTCCTGCTTCGGGCGATGCTATTTTACGGGTGACCGCGTCCGCGGTCGAAATTCCGACCGGCACTGTAGCTGTCGCCGGAGAAAAGAAGTGCGGCCGCCCGCCGTCGGAGAAGAGAATTGTGACGCCCTCTGGAGAAGAGAAGTGCCGCCGGGAAACTCGAAGCCCGCTCCGCCCCCGCCTCCACCGCCGGCCGAACCGCCTGCCTCCGCCGCCCGCGACCGCCTCGCCGCACCGCCCTCTCCAATCTCGGCCTCCGTCGGTCCGCCGCCGCCCCCGGCATCTCCTCTAAGCCCCCCAGCACCCCTTTTCTTCTCCGTCACCGGTGAGCCACCCCCCACACCCCCTAAGTTCTAATGCTCGCCTAAAGGCTCGCTCCATCCGAGACGACGGCTTCTCCGCCGCTGCTCCTTGGCGGTCGCAGAGGCGCCGCCGGCGCCGTCCCGTGTGGTGAGGTAGTGGCGGTGGTTGGAGAGGAAGGAGGGATCCATGGCGTTCGTTGGTACTGGGAGGAAGAAAAGAGAATTTCGATGGGGAAGGGGAAGGAAGGAGATACGGTAGTGGAAGGAAAATCGTGGGGATTAAAGAGATAAGGTGGGTCCCACGTAGAGTAAAGAGGCGTGATACCCTTTTGACCGTGCGGACGGTCACCCGGGAAGGAGCGCTCCTGCTTCGGGCGATGCTATTTTATGGGTGACCACGTCCACGGTCGAAATTCCGACCGGCACTGTAGCTGTCGCCGGAGAAAAGAAGTGCGGCCGCCCGCCGTCGGAGAAGAGAATTGCGACGCCCTCTGGAGAAGAGGTGTGTTACCCTTTTGACCGTGCGGACGGTCACCCGGGAAGGAGCGCTCCTGCTTCTGTAGACGTGTTTCAGTCTAGCAGTCTAGGATGTATCCCATGTACTGATTCCTCTTGTTTTACTGTACTTATGTGTCCAAGATTCATATATTCACTACGGCACCAGGTTGAAGTTAATTGTTACATCTCGGGAGAAGAGTTTATTGTAGTGAAAGTTGGACTTTACACACTAGGCATATGCGAGTTCACTACAGGAAACAGCTTCAAGGTCGATAGCTTTTGCAGGTTGGCATAGTATAAACAAAAAGTTTGAGAGTATGCATTAAATAATCTCCAAGATTTTTTTAAGGAATAGATTACCGGTTTTTCCTTACCACATGGATCCGCTAGGATGGATTTTGTTTATTTTAATAGTGCAAAATGCAAAAATGAATTCTTGAAAAAAAAGGAAGAATCCATTTATAATAAGCACTCTTATATATCAATATAAAAAATAGGGCTAGGAATTGTGAAGGTACCTGCTCAACGTAAGTGCAGAAGGGTAGAAAGGCTGATCAAAATTTATTGCTGCAGCTATCAAATTTTGCATTTTAGAGTCGAAGGTTCATAATATAAAAATATAAAATTTGTCGCCTTTTATCCATTTTTTAATTATTTGGAATGAATAGACCTTTCAATTTAGCAGACAGAGTACTAAATATTTCATTGAAAACTTACAGCAGCTAGCCAAACAAAGGCTAATAGAAAAAAGAAATACAGGTATGATAGGCATAACATCCACGATTAGGTTGAAAATAGCATAAGCTTCGGGCAATTTGGCAAAGAGAAAACTAGTCACCGTCGGGCGTGACCAGGGACGCTGTCAATGTGCCATTTTCGCCAGAGACCGAAAAGGCCATGTGGCGCCAACCTGTGCCGAAGACCGCATGATGCCAACGGCCGTCTGCATACCTCGCGCTAAGCTGGCGGTTGTATGGTGCCGACGGTGGCCGTCGGCATAGCCTTATCTACGCCAACAATATTTTTGTGCCGACGGCTTTCTTTTGGCTGTGGGAATTGAGGCGCTACGCCAATGGCCCCAACCTTTTGTCGTTGGCGTTGCTACGGCCGTCAGCACTGCCCGTTGTTCCCGTAGTGGTTAGTGATACATTATTACATAAATCTACCTTCAAAGGATCCACCTCTATATATATGTCAACCACGCCTAAATGAAAGGAACATACTTATAGGCAATTTACACCGATACACCGGCCATGGTAATAGGAGGACCGATATTGCACATCAGTATTCGGTGCTAGCTTAGCTGGTTTAGACATGGGAGTAATTGGGAACGTGAAAATAGATACTGCTAACGCATACTCATGCCTGAACACACACGATTGTAGACAGATACATCCTCCAATCCTCTGTCCCGTTCCTCGTATCCATGGCGCCTGAACTTTCGTATGACTTCTACAAGTTCTCGTAGTCCGCCGTGTCTCCATGATGACCAAAGCATTGGCCACCTTCGCATCATGCAACACCTGCTTGGGAACTTCGCATCATGCAACACCTGCTGAAGTTAACAAATGTACAAGTGTAATTTTGAGTGCACTGGAAACCAGAGAATGAAAACACAAACTTAATGAACGTATGTTTTACCATGTTATTAGGCTGATGAACCAAGAGAATGGGATAAGTAAGATGAATACTTGTTAAATAGGATAAGCTGTCACAAGTGCACGCTTTGGTAAAAATAGAAATTCTTTCATCTATTTCTATAAATGTGCAAGGTAGCTTTATTCATATTTTGGTGACGACATCTTCACGTGGTATCTTCAAAATCTCCACCGGTCATATGTTTATCTCAACTTTTTTTTTGGAAAATACATATGTTTATCTCAACTTAATTTAGTTTACTACAGGTTCATACCATTTTCTTTGGGTGTAAATTTGATTAGTAAAATATAAATTATTTGTCACAAAGTATTTTGTTGACCAAATTTATGGTCAAACTTTTTTTAAACGATAATCTTGAACAGATGGTGTTATTGTTTTTTTGCTTACTAATTAGTAAGATCGTTAGCAGTGAGAGTGTAAAGAAACTTCAGTGTTCTACATATCAGGAGAAGAGTTAATTAAAGTGGAAGTTGGACTTTGCACACTAGAAATATGCAGTTAGTGGAACATCATTACATATATCTACCTCCAAGGCTCTGCCTCTATATATATGTCAACCACTCCTGAATGAAAGGAACACATGTATAGACAGCTTACAGAAGTATCACCGGCCATGGTGATAAGAGGACCGATATTGCACATCAATTGTTACTAGCTTGTTTGGAGGTGGGAGTAATTGGGAAAGTAAAAATAAATACTGCTAACGCGTTCTCATGTATGCATGCCCAACGTAGTAGTGAGATACATCCGCTAATCCCGTGTCCCGTTCAACGGGTGGAAATAAGACTCAAAACTCGTGAGCTTAATGAAAACTCGAAAACTCGGCTTAACTTGGCTCGAAATCGGACATTAATGAGTTAAGCTAAGCTGGAGTTCTTAGCTTATTAAGAAAGCGAGTTTAATGAGTCGAGTTACGGATACTCGTTAAACTCATTTAGCTCTTATGCCTACTAGTACTACTCAAGAACTATGTTTTGTCATTTCAATCAAGTATTATTCATGGTGTCAGTTTTTATGTTGTAGATAGTGATCTCAGAAGCAACTTTTGAATTTTTATGTTTACGATATATTGTGGACTATTGTCTGTTGGTGATATACATGTTATTGTACTAATGTGGTCCATGTTTCTAACCAAGCTTAATGAGTTTAATGAGCGGCTCGAGTTTTTATTGAGTCGAGCCAAGTTAGGGTCTGGAGCTTGTTACGTTAATAAGTTGAGTCGAATTGGCTCATTAATTAACAAATATTTACGAGTTGAGTTGAGTCGAGTTGGCTCGATATGCACCCCTACCCGTCGTTAGAACTTTCGTAGGACTCTCTAAGTCCTCATTGTCTGACTTGTCTCCAAGATGACCAGATCTTTGTCACGACAACACTTGGTACTGCAAGTTCAGCTCCATGCCTAGGCATGATGCTCTACAATGAAGCACACACGATCTGCTCCTCGGCATGCAGTTCCCACACGAGTGATGATGCTGAGGTTTGGGATCACGTGGGCACACCTCACTGCCTGACGGGAGGATAAGCCGTAAATCTGCCAGAACAGGTCCAAATGGGGGATAGGTGAAATGTTTGCTCTTAAGGCCCCGCTTGGAAACTTTGTAAAATGCAATACCCGCTGAAGTTAACACATGTAATTCTGAGTGCACTGGAAACCGTATAATGAAAACATAGACTTGTTATGAACTGGACGTTTTCTTTTCCATGTGGAGTTAACAGCCTGCTATTCTCTCCTCCTCCCCCTCTCCTCTCGGGTGCTGCCAAGAGGGACCCTAGATCCGCCACCGCCTAGCTCCCTCCCCTTCCCTTCCCCTTGCCGTCGCCATGGGTCGCGGCCGGGAAAAACCTGGGCATATCCCTCCGTCCCCTTCCCTTCCCCTTGCCGAAGACCCGGAGCTAGGGAACCTTGCATGGTAGGCGAGGGACTACTGCTGCATGGAGGACGACATCCCTCCGTCCCGGCTATGGAGGGTGTATCCCAGGGTGGGGGCCATGGACTTTGTGGTGGCGGCACACCTCCCTAGTGGGGCTGGTCGCCTCCCTCGACCACGTCGTCAAGATCTTTGCTAGAGGTGGAGGCAAGGGCGGTGCTAGGCTTAGTGGGATTCGGTCTCACACAAAGTTCAGCCTCCGGGGGAAACCCTAGATCCTCGGATCAGTCGATGGTAGCGTTGACGTCATTTCCTCCGTCGAGGCATTGGCTAGGAGCTACTTTGTGTTGATCGGTTCCTGTATCCTAGTCCGGGAAACTCTGGGGGAGACCCTATATCTGGGCCTCCCGGATCGGACGATGGCGATGTATGATGTCGCTCTCCCCCATGTGGGCATCGTTTTTGGAGTTGATACTAGCTGGAGGGTCCCTAAGGCTAAGTAGTTTGCATCTTCCTCGCCGACGGCATTGAGTCTCGGCGGTGTGGCATAGCGAGGTCTTGTTGTTGGATGTGGCTTGATGGACTCGCGTAGGGTGGTTGCACCGTCTGGCGCTATGGTGGTGTCGATGGCAAGCCTGGAGAGAGACTTTGCTTCTGTCAAAATTCTGGATATGGGTACGCTGATTGAGATGTGCAGGTGACCTCTGAAGCTTTGCACACAAGGCGCTAACTTCTTTGGATATTACCGGGGAGTCGGCGATGATGGTGTCTGAAACACAAGGCCTGGTCTAATCCTCTATGCGTTGTACTAGTTGTGTGGTTCTTTGACACCGTAGTTGGTGGCTTCAGTTTATATGATCGTTGCAAAGGCTTCTTGTCAGTCTTTGTTGAATAATTGAATAAAGAAAGATCGTATGCATCTCTTTAATGTAGAGGCTGGGGCGACCCCATTTCAAAAAAAGGAAATAGACCATCTCCGTCTGGGCCAAAATGACCAACTAGGTGCATTTTTAATTAGGAGGGTAAAACAAAATCTAAATGAAAGTATAGTTCACAATGGTATTTGGCACGTACATATACGGTGAGCCGTGCGGGGCCTAATTACTGGGCTAAGTAGGAGGAATACTCGTTAAATCAGAAGTACACACTCTGGTAAAATTGGAACTCATTCATGTATTTCCTTAGTGTACAAGGTAAATTTATTCATATTTTGGTGTCCGACATCTTCACATGGTAACTTCATTATCTCCACCAGTCATACGTTTATCTCAACTTATTTTAGTTTACTGCAAGTCCGTACCATTCTTTTTTGGTGTATTCTAAACCAGCGTGTGAGGGAAACGAGTGGGACTCCATAAAAATACATAAACCATATGTAGATGGAGGAACAAGTTGTTAACATGAACTCATTCACTAGTACAAAACATGCCTTCTTACAAGATCGAATTGGCTCATCACACACGGTTGAATAAATGGTCTTCACGCTAGGATGTGCGATAGCAACTCAGTATGCACACGGTTATGAGAACCGTGTGCAATAGGCTAAAGTTTACCCACGCTTTCTGTCTTCAGGCCATTTGCGAGGGATAGGGCTTTCAGTTAATCGTTCACAACTTTGGAAGATCACATACGATTTGCAGAGCTTGTTGTATGTGTTTCCCTCACATCGCAGGCGATTTTGTTACTGTATGCCTTGTGTTTAGTGACAGTTGCATACGGTTTTTGCGATAGTAGTCTAGTAGCAGCAGGTGGGTGAAGAAGATATATAGCAAAAACACTAGCAAAACAAATTCTGTTTTTATTGTACGTCTCAAACACCTTTTATGTGCTTGCATTTCCACATATTTCATATAGAACATGTATATGCATTTTGATATAGATTGAATTCCTATTAATATAAATATAAATGAGAGAGCTAGTTGTTGTATATTCTTGGTTACGTCTTTGTCTTGGAGACAAAGGTTCTGCTGGCAATGTTTCACCATATTTAGTGGCAGCCTTCGTTGATCCTTCACTTCAATCTTCTTATCCCCTTTGTGAAATATTGGTAACACTTTGCAGTGAACCCAAACCTTAGAAAGGCGATGGATGTTCTGGGCCACAGCTCAGATGATGATATGCATGTCATCTATTTAAGTAGAAATAGAGAAATAAATTAGTGGTAAACTAGAAGCAAAATTAGATCAATTTGGTTCCTTGAGATAGATACTCATCGATATCGCTGCGGCTGTTGCATCATTAAAAAGAACATGAGATGGCAAAACCAACCCATATGCATTCATTCTCCCTGATCCTAATCTGGATGAAGCACTCAAAGTAGGAAAAACTGCATGATAAAATCATTAGAATTAGAATATTGATGTTAAAGATGATAGATAAATGCAAGTTCAAATGATTTATGTTCTTACACAGCAACAATTCAACAAAACTGAGGTTGTCCAGTTCTTATACAATGCCACCAAAATATCTTCCCTATTATAAGTTTGATGATATCATGAGTTGACTATATAAAAGACTAGAAATAGTAGTAATGCATAGATCTCCCTTTTGAAAAAAAATGAAATGCATAGATCTAACACAAGACGTGAACTGTGCTAGTGTTGTGCAGATCCGAAAGATACCATATCACTGTGCTAACAGTGCTTACATGGCAAGATTCAAACTATATTCTAATTAATAGATCCGGCCTTGCTCACAGTGCTGATATAACAGATCCGCAATATATATAAGTAAACAATAGATGCTAACAACATATACCTATGGGGAGGCATCGTATACGCACGTGTAAGCTGGTGATACGTCTCCAACGTATCTATAATTTTTGATGCTCCATGCTTGTTTTTACACCATTTGCCTATTGTTTCGTTACACTTAGTGGCACTTTTATGCATTTTCCGGAACTAACCTATTAACAAGTGCCACAGTGCCAGTTTCCTGTTTTCTGCTGTTTTTGTGTTTCAGAAGTGATACACAGGAAATATTCTCGGAATTGGACGAAACAAGTTCCTGAAGTCTTATTTTACCTGGGAGCTTCCAGAGATCCGAAGGAGAGAAGGAGGCGAGGCACCAGGGGCCCACACACAGGGGTGGCGCGGCCAGCCCCTGGCCCGCGCCACCACCGCGTGAGGGCGCCTGGCCCCTCCTCTGACATCGCCCCTTCGCCTATAAAGACCCCCCGACGGAAAAAACCTAAGTACCCGATCAGTTTTCCAGAACACATCGCAATCCGCCGCCGCCGTCGACCCGAAGATCGGGAGGGTCCAGAAGCTCTTCCCGGCACCCTGCCGGAGAGGGGAATCGCCACCGGAGGTCTTCTTCATCGCCATGCTTGCCTCCGGAGCGATGAGTGAGTAGTCTACCTTGGACTATGGGTCCATAGCAGTAGCTAGATGGTTGTCTTCTCCACCATATGCTTCATGTTTAGATCTCATGAGCTGCCCTACATGATTGAGATCACCGTTATGTAATTCTACATGTTTGGTTTGTTGGGATCCGATGAATATTGGTGTTTATGATTAAGTTGCTGTACTGAATATTATCTTTTGTTATCTCTATGTTGTTTATGATCTTGCATGCTCTCCATTGTTAGTAGCTATCTTGGCCGAGTAGTTGCTAGTGACTCCAAGAGGGGGTATTTATGCTCGATAGTGGGTTCATGCCTCTATTTCACCTGGGGGAGTGACAGAAACCTCTAAGGTGGTAGATGTGCTGTTGCTACTAGGGAGAAAACAACATTCATATGATCAAGGGCATATGCTTTGTTTACATTACACACTTTGCTTAATGCAATTATCTGTTGTTCGCAACTTAATACTACTGGGGTGTTCGGATTGATATCCCCGGGAGTGGATTATTAGTCATAGATGCAGTTGGATGGCGGTCTATGTATTTTGTTGTAATGCCCAGAGTAAATCTCATAGTGATCTTCTTGACATATCACGTTTATCTTTATTCTATCAATTGCCCAACTGTAATTTGTTTACCCAGCATGTGTTATTTTATCTATGGAGAGACACCACTAGTGAACTGTGGACCCCGGTCCTATTTACATCATATTGCTATCACCTGTTTACTTTACTCGCACTGTTTACTTTACTCGCATACTATATTGTTTTCCACTCGATACGCTCATAATCTTTGTTTCAAGCAAACCGGTGAGATTGACAACCTCATCGCAAGTTGGGAACAAAGTACTTGGTTGTGTGTGTGCAGGTTCCGCATCACCTTCAGTCGTCATTGTCTCTCCTCTCCTGATCGATAAACCTTGGTATCTTAACTGAGGGAAAACTCGCTGCTGTACTCATCATACCTTCCTCTTGGGGTTCCCAACGGGCTGGTTATCCACCACACACAAGGACTGTCTGCTCCCACGTTAACCACACTCCATCACACTCAGCAGCTGGCGAAGATGAGGCGGCTTGACCAGCATTCTCGGTGGCACATCCAACCTACGACCGCGCGGGTGGGCACAAGACAATGACGATCAAGTCGTCGGAGAGAAGATCCTCATTAAAGATGGAGTTGTAGTGGTTAGCGCCGGTAGTGAGACCGACCGGAGGGTCACTGCTAAAGAGGCGTCTGGTGGCAGTCGAATGCAGTGAGGCCGGATCGGGACCCTGTGGTGGTACTTATAGGTAGGATTGGGTTTGCTGGGCCCTTATGGGCCTTATTTCACACATAGCACAGCAAAATAAACTATGTGCGATTACAAACGACGGCACCAATTGCATACACTTTCCTGTAGAAAATTGTATGCTAGAATCTGAGTCGCACATGGTATTTAGAGAGTAATGGTGTGTGGTATAAATAATGTCATATGATTTCTGATTGGAAAAGTGTTTGCTATGCCCATCGTACAATTTCATTCAAAAATATAAAACTTCATTCTTATACATAATAACTTCATATATAACATATAGATTTCCCATTAACTACATGATCTCATATTCAAGGGAAGCTACATTGAGACGATCTATATTGGTATTGTATCCGACTAATTGAAAGAACTTCCTAGAAATCTCGAATCCTAGGCGAGCATCTAGAGCGGAATACTTGACATGTTTAAAGCTCAACGGTATATCGGCCCATCCATCTGAAAGATCATATCGAGCCCCATGTGTGGTTTTGGTAATTAATGACAATCCCTATGGACTAATGGTTGCATTGAGTTATATGTGTAGGACTTGTCCATAGACAATGCTTGAACCATTTGTTGGAGTCAAGGTTGTAGGAAGAAGATTATGTGTTGACCAAGGTGTTATTCAAGGAGTGATCCAAAGATTGGTCTTAAGGGAGTTGAGCTTATGTCAAGTGTGTCTTGAAGAATAAGATTGAGTGAGCTCTCATGTGTATCCTCAAGACACCATCATTATGGAGAAAGAAGAATTGATTCGAGGATTGATCAAGTCAAAGCGCAAGCTCAAGATGAGCAACTAGAAGAGAACATATGCTTGAAGCTTGCCATCTATATTTTGGTCATGGATATGTGAAGATATGCTTAAAGAGAGTCTCTTCCATAGTAGAGTATGGGGGAGCAATCCGCAAGACTTCACCAAGCAAGCTCAATCAAGAACGGTGGTCCAACTTGAGAAGATCAAGATCGTTATTATCCACCTCAAGTCGAATGCTCAAGGCAAAGGTATGATAGTGTTAGGGTTTCTTTCTTACCGGTCTCATGGTGTTAGTTGTGAGACCGGATTATAGGATCGGTAGCCGTACTATCAAGAGGGGCTCTCGAGTGAGTAACTTAATTGTATCGTTAAGAGAGAGCTCAAACCTTTGCATAATTGGCATCATCTTTCTTGGTTCTTATTTGGGTTTTATCCATGTGAGGTTCTAGAGCTTGTGGTTATTTCCATGACAAGCTCTAGCTCATCAAAAACGGATTTCGCATGAAGCTCTTATTGCGTTTTTGATGTTTGGAGGTTTTACCGGTTTGCCTTCAAAGAGAGGTCAAACCTTTCATCATTTGGTTTTATACTACCTTGTTGGACTATGATGTTTTTATGGATGAAGTTGTAGAGCTCGTTGTGGTGATTCCAACGAGCCCAAGATCATCGAAAATGGAGTCCGGATGAAAAAGTTATCACCGTTTTCGTATTGCAATTTCTGCTCGGTGTCACCCAGATATGGGGCCGGAAATTCCGGCCAGGGGGGCGGATAATCTACACCCCCTCGAAGATTTCTTATTGCAATTTCTGCTAAGGACTTTGGTCGGTGTCACCCAGATATGGGGCCGGATATTCCGGCCAGGGGGCCGGATAATCCGGCCATACTTTGGCCGGATAATCCGCCCCTCCAAGTCCTGCAACGGCCATATTTCGTGGGGGGGTATAAATACCCCTTCTTCCTCCTTGGGCTAAACATGTTTTTGGGCTTCTCTCTCCTCCATTGTTGACTTTGCAAGCTTGCCCTTCCTCCTCCATTCCTCCCATGATTCTTGCATATTTTTGAGGGAAAAGAGAGAGGAGATCTAGATCTATATTTCCACCAATCACTTTCTCCTCTTTGTGAGGGGAACCCATTGAATCTAGATCTTGGAGTTCTTTGTGGATTTCCTTTGTTCTTCCTCTCATATCTCTCCATAGCATTAGTTGCTTTGGTAGGCTTTGAGTGAGAAGGATTTGAGCACCTTGTGTGTTCTTGCCATTGCATAAGTTGCATCGGTTTGAGTTCTCCCCGGAGATTCGAGTAAGTGAAAGTTTGTGAGCTTATTACTCTTGGGTTCTTAGAACCCTAGACGGATTTGTGGCTTTGTGGTGCCTTTGTGGCTATTCTTGGGAGCCTTCAATTAAGTTGTGGATGCGTGCCCCAAGCTTTGTGTAAAGGCCCGGTTCCGCCTTGAGGAACCCCTTAGTGGAAGAGTGAGCTAGGCCTTTGTGGCACAAGCTCACACCGGAGAATAGGGTGAGGCCTTTGTGGCGTTGGTTAGGCCTTTGTGGCGACACCACACCCCTCCAACGAGACATACTCCCTTTCAAGGGAGGAACTCGGGAATACATCATCGTCTCCGCGTGCCTCGGTTATTTCTATACCCGAGCTCTTTACTTATGCACTTTACATTGTGATAGCCTTCGTGCTTGAAGTCATATATCTTGCTATCACCTTGTTACTTGTATTGCTTAGCATAAGTTGTTGGTGCACATATGTGAGCCTAGTTTATTTAGGTTTTATGTGCTTGACAAAATAAACGCTAGTTTAATTTCGCTTTTGTTCAAGCCATTCGTAAAATTTGATATCGCCTATTCACCCCCCCTCTAGGCGACATCTGTGTCCTTTCAATTGGTATCAGAGCCCGGTCTCTCATTTTAGGCTTCACTGCCTTGAGAGCAAAGATTTCAGCTAGGGGATTCGTGCACAATAACACTTCTATATTTGATGGCACAAATTATGATACTTGGAAAATTCACATGCTTAATTATTTTCGGGTCATGGACCCATCTATGGAGCGAATTGTAGATGCGGGTTTTTCTCCTCCAAAGGATACTCAAAATCTATCTTTAGAGGATGAGAAAAACTTGTATCTCAATGCTCAAGCTACTCATGTGATTGTTAATGCTTTGAGCGATGTAGTTACCTTCTCTATCACGCCTTTTTGGAGCGCTCATGAGATATGGACAAAGCTTCAAGAAAAATATATTGTGTCCAAGATTATTGAGGATGATTGTATTCCTTCCACTTCCGGCCGTGATGAACTTTCATCCACGTCACCAACGTGTGGCAAGACACAAGGTAATGATATGGTGAGTGGTGATGAAACTTGCAATGGTGATAGTATGCTTACCTTTGATGATACTTCATCTCTATGTCATTGCAATGCTTCATCTTTGGACTTAAACACTTGTAGCCCCATAAATGTTTTACATGCTTGTGTTGATAGTCCTTGCATATCATGTGTAAATTTCTTGAATAAATCTCATAATGATATGCTTTCTTTGTCTAGTTGCCATAATATAAATGCTTCTATTTCCTCTAGTTGTTGTGTGTCTAACAATGTAGAGGAAACCAAGGATTCTATGGGTCAAGACAAGATCTTGAATGGAGCTTCAAGTAATTCATCATTATCATCTCATGTCACCCACCTTTGCCTTATGGCTAGGGGTTCAAATGTATCCCCTACTTTGGAACCCAATACCTCTTGTGTTGATGTGGATGAGGATAATGATGATCAAGAGGATGAAAATATATATGAAGAGGAGGATAGCATAAGAAGGGAAGGTGAGATTATCTATAATGCTCTTCCCAATGATATGAAGGTTCGCTCCCTTCTTGTTAAACTTGTGTCTAGTGCTATTGAGAGCCAAAAAATCATTGAAGAAAAATGTAGGCTCGAAAGAGAGTATGCTAATGATATTGGCTCCTTAGAAAATTCTCTTGAAGAAGAGCAAGAGCTTCAGGTTTCTCTTGAGGAGAAGCTTGAATCCATTGAGGAGTCATGTAATGAAATAATTTCTAAACTCACTAAAGAACGTGATCTTGCACTTACCAACTTGTCTTCTCCTATTGCTCATGATAATGATGCATGTGCTACTAACTCTATTTCTTGTGAAGCATCTATTTTGAAGGAGAATGTTGAGCTAAGGTCTCAACTTGAATTGCTAACTAGTAAGTATGGGAAATTGGAAGAAAGTCATGAAAAGCTATCTAGCTCTAATGAGAATCTTTTAGTGTCCCATGCTCGCCTAAAGTTAGCTCATGAGGCTATATCTACAAAGGTAACATCTTGTGAGCCTCATGTGGGCACTAGTACTATTTCCCAAAATACTATATTGCCATGTGCTAGTACTAGTAATTCATCCTCTCATACTATTGCTACATCTAGTGATGAATTACCCTCCTTGCCTTGTTGCTCTAACCATGTAGCCTCTACTTCCACTAGTACTTGTGTTGTCACTAACCATGTAGAGGAAATCAAAGAGCTCAAGGCCCAAGTTACTTCGTTGAAGAAAGACTTGGAAAAATGTCATGAAGGGAAGTCCACACTCAATAAGATCTTGAGTGTGAAAAAATCCCCCAATGATAAGAGTGGACTTGGATTTATCTCTAACAACAAGAAGAAGTCCAAAATATACAAGAAGAAGAAGGGCCAAGAATAAGTCAAGAATTTGGCCAAGATTGTTTGCTTTAAGTGCAAAATTAAAGGGCACCATGTTAGATCTTTCCCTTTGAAGAAAAAGGCACTTAGTGAGAAGCAACAAGGGAAGCGGCCTCAAGTTCAAGCCCTTGCTCAACCTCAAGTTGAAGAAAGGTCACTTCCCAAGAAAAATCAAGCTAATGCTCCCCTTGTGGAGAAATCAAGTGAGAAGAAGGTGAAGAAAAGAACTTGCTACATATGCCATGAGAAGGGTCACATATCTTCTTCATGCACTAGTGGTAACTCATCCAACCCTATCATAATTGAAGATGCTTATTCACTTTGCAAGGATAAGGTTGGCAATGTGTTTGCCAAATTTGTTGGCGCTCAAAGTGGTGTCAAGAAAAGAACCATTTGGGTTGCCAAATCTATTGTTACTAACTTCTTTGGACCCAACTTGGTTGGGGACCAACAAGTCATTACTTGAACAATAGGTATTGTTGGAGGGCATTGGAGACTTGGCTATATCATGTAGAATTAAGGGATCTTCATCAATTATATTTTCTCAAGTCAAGTCATTTGGATTATCTTATTTCTATCATATATCCAATGTTCCTCCTTGCGGTAACATGTATTCAACTTATCTACCTTGAAAGTTACTCGCCCCTTTGCATGTGTTGGGTTTTGTATCTTGCATGTGTTTGTATATGTTGTGCTTCCTACTTGCTTCATTTTGAGTAATCAAGTATGTGCATGTTGGTTTGCACACCATGTATGGGTGTTCTTGTTGAGCCTTTTGCATATTGTTTGTATCTACTTGGCTCTTGTGAGAGATTATTGGACCATCCCATTTTGGGGGAGTGATATGCTTTGCACTTCATAATCCTAAAAATGTGTGTACATGAGGAATACCACTTAGTGTCGATATCTAAAGATTATCTAGTTTCTATGTGGTATGTCATTCTCATGAGAAATTCAAATTCTATAATGTCCATTAATCATCTTGTTGGATTTTATCTGCCTCTTGTGAAAATAAATGTTTTATCATATTATGGGGGAGTAATATGCTTTATGCATACTACAAACCAATATAATGTGTATATTTGAGGTTGTGTCACATAGTGTTGATATTGTAAATTATCTTGCTTCTATGTGGCATGTTTTCTCAAACAAGTTCCAATTTGCTAAATTATTTTATTGCTCTTGTTTTGGATCTTGTTTGTGAGATACTTTCTTGATAGGGTTTTCCTAAAATGTGGAATGCTACATCAAAGTTGGAAAACCATTTGCTTCAAGTCATCTTAATCATTGCTTTGCGTGATTGTTTAACTATTTGAATCTATCAAGAATATCTTCTTTAGCATAGTGATTAATTCTTATCCTTCTCCGTATGCTTCTTTGTTGTGAAGATGATCTTGGATTTATATGTAAACTACCACCGGGAAATAAATCCAAATACCTCTTGTTCTTGGACAATTGGTACTATATCATGTGGCACATGTATATTGATAATCTTTACATTGGCTATTGCTTTTAATTGCCTTATCTCTAGCCAAAAAAAGGTATTTGTTTTAGCTCCCATTGTCTTCCGTGACTTTTGTTATTCCATTTGATTCCGTTAAACTTGTCTTGTGTTATTTCTATGTAGGTAGATATGATGATCCCACTTGTGGATTTTGTATTCAAATGCAAAATTATAAATAATGCACTAATCTTGGGGGAGCTCTTCTATATTTGTTATAACACACTCTTTGTGCTTATTTCATTTGGTATTGGTTTTTGTTGGAAGACAAATCTTTTCTTTTTGGTACTTAGTGTGCCATCATAAAAAGTGTGGAGAGTTTGGTTTGTTTGTTTGAACCTTGCTCTCTTTGGGAGTTGGTGATCTCATTCCTTATTATTTATTTCTTCTCTTAAAATGAGATATGTCTTTGAGCATGTGTGTTTTAGTTATGCTTTATCCTCATTGGCTTTTGCTTGGTTCACTAGTTGAACTTTTGAGTCAATCTTGTGTTGATTTGATTCTTTGATATAATTTGGACAACCTTTTGTAGCTTCACAATTTTGTGTGATCGCTTGTCCTTCTTGGTGTTTTGTCCAAATTGTATCTCCTTTGGCTCTTGAAAGTCATGTTCATGCATATTTACTAAATGCATATTGTATGGCATGCTTTTGCTTTCTTTGATCAAATATATAGGAGAAGCTCCATCAAATCCTAAATCGGCTAAGATGTGCATGAAATTCAATTTCATATATATATGCACATATTTATGTGGAGTTTGTCCTATATGTTGTAGTTTCTAACTACTTTGGACCCAATGAGTTTGGGGACCATCTTGTACTTGAACTTTGTTTTAGGTACATGGAGATATATTGGTGCTAGTCTCAATAATAAGGATGAAGTGGTGACTAAATGATAATTTGAGGCAAGCTAGGATTATTGAGGAACTCCTATCTACTACATCCTACCTTTAATATCTCGGTAACAAGTATGTTTTTATGCATACTTTTCTAGCGTCCAACCTTGTGTAGGTTGTTTCTTGGCATGGATATCTTTATTTGAAAATCATGTGGTTCTTGCAAGGATTCTAATGAAACCTCTTTATTGCAAATGTGAGTAAGTTGAGATGAGGACATATTATTGGGAACATATAAAAATCATGCTCATGATTCTCCTATCCCATACATGTCAGCTTAGCAATCTTTTTGCATATCAATTCCTCAATAAGCTCATATGTGCAATATTGATGAAATTGCAAATTTATTTCTTCCGTTTGGTATCTCTCGTTATGATACTTGTTGTTTTTATCAAAGCATCCCAACTATCTTCTTTCCCTTGTTGATATTTGCGATGACTTTGACATGTTTGTGGTGGAAGTTCATCAATATACAATAAGATAAATTGAGCCTTTGGCCATGCTTTAAAAGCAAAAATCTCATTGGTATATTGCATGACTTCATTTTGGATATCATGTTTTATTCTTAGTATCTATTTTGTGTGTATATGTTTCTTTGTGATAATTATCTTTGTGATATTGTCTACTTAGAAACTTATACACATGAGAGATGATATCTCATTATTTGATATCTTATTTGAACCTTATGTGTTGGGATGGAATGCTAAGCAATATCATTCATTGAAGACTATGTGGATGCTCTATGCTTATCATTGTGTTAGTCTTATAATATTCTTTGTCATTCCTATCACACATTCCTTTGGTTGAGTCTTTTAATATATTGTCCCTTGCTTGTTGCTCAACCATTTGTTTGATGCAAGTGTAAGCTTAATTTCTTCTCTACGATCTCTTGCAAATGGTTGCGTTTTAAATGTTATTAACGGAGTGATGATTCCATGTTGTGTAAATTGTATTCAAATACAAACATTCCAATTTTTGCACGTACCTTGGGGAGCTTCCTTATTTCATTTAAAGCACCATTTTGCAGTTAGCATAGTATTTAATTTCACTTGATATCATTTTGTTTTGAATAATATTGAGGGAGTGATGATTCCATATGTGTGCACCTTATACTTCAACTCAAATAGAATATTTTGTGCACACACCTTGGGGAGCTTTCTCATATTATTTAGAGCACCTTTTCGATCTTATCATAATATCTTTATTCAATTTGTTCTTTGGATTGTTTGATTGCTCTCTTCATTTGTTGAAGTTTATCCATCGTGTTATCTTATTTTTTTGCAATCTTTGATCCTCAATATAGTTTCATTTCCTTCAAAAATTTGCCTTTGTATATGTGCATGTGTTTTCACTCATTTATTTTGGATATGCACACCGTTTTGGAGGAACTCTCACTATATTGGCCTTCTAAGCTTTTTTCGCCCATTTTGGCAATGGATGCCAATGGGGGAGAAGTTTCGAGGGTTTAAAGGGAATTGGCTTTTATGCTTTGGTTTGTTCTTAAGCATTTGCCTTGCATGCTTTGCATGGTTGAGTATATAGTGGAAACTCCACCAACAACCTTGGTTGGCAATATATGCAATGAAATCAAGATCATTCACACGTGCATAGAGTGTGGGGGAGTTTGCTTTATATATGGTGGTTTTACTAACATCACATACTTTTGTAGTATTTGATGTTAGTACAACCATTTTGGTTCTTTGGATTCATTATATAAACCCTCTCAAAGAGATTGTCATCAATTACCAAAATGGGGGAGATTGAAATATCATATCGAGCCCCATGTGTGGTTTTGGTAATTAATGACAATCCCTATGGACTAATGGTTGCATTGAGTTATATGTGTAGGACTTGTCCATAGACAATGCTTGAACTATTTGTTGGAGTCAAGGTTGTAAGAAGAAGATTATGTGTTGACCAAGGTGTTATTCAAGGAGTGATCCAAAGATTGGTCTTAAGGGAGTTGAGCTTATGTCAAGTGTGTCTTGAAGAATAAGATTGAGTGAGCTCTCATGTGTATCCTCAAGACACCATCATTATGGAGAAAGAAGAATTGATTCGAGGATTGATCAAGTCAAAGCGCAAGCTCAAGATGAGCAACTAGAAGAGAACATATGCTTGAAGCTTGCCATCTATATTTTGGTCATGGATATGTGAAGATATGCTTAAAGAGAGTCTCTTCCATAGTAGAGTATGGGGGAGCAATCCGCAAGACTTCACCAAGCAAGCTCAATCAAGAAAGGTGGTCCAACTTGAGAAGATCAAGATCGTTATTATCCACCTCAAGTGGAATGCTCAAGGCAAAGGTATGATAGTGTTAGGGTTTCTTTCTTACCGGTCTCATGGTGTTAGTTGTGAGACCGGATTATAGGATCGGTAGCCGTACTATCAAGAGGGGCTCTCGAGTGAGTAACTTAATTGTATCGTTAAGAGAGAGCTCAAACCTTTGCATACTTGGCATTATCTTTCTTGGTTCTTATTTGGGTTTTATTCATGTGAGGTTCTAGAGCTTGTGGTTATTTCCATCACAAGCTCTAGCTCATCAAAAATGGATTTTGCATGAAGTTCTTATTGCGTTTTTGTTGTTTGGAGGTTTTACCGGTTTGCCTTCAAAGAGAGGTCAAACCTTTCATCATTTGGTTTTATACTCCCTTGTTGGACTATGATGTTTTTATGGATGAAGTTGTAGAGCTCGTTGTGGTGATTCCAACGAGCCCAAGATCATCGAAAATGGAGTCCGGATGAAAAAGTTATCACCGTTTTCGTATTGCAATTTCTGCTCGGCGTCACCCAGATACGGGGCCAGAAATTCCGGCCAGGGGGGCGGATAATCCGCCCCCCCCCCCCTCGAAGATTTCGTATTGCAATTTCTGCTAAGGACTTTGGTCGGCGTCACCCAGATATGGGGCCGGATATTCCGGCCAGGGAGCCGGATAATCCGGCTGGCCGGATAATCCGGCCATACTTTGGCCGGATAATCCGCCCCTCCAAGTCCTACAACAGCCATATTTCGTGGGGGGTATAAATACCCCTTCTTCCTCCTTGGGCTAAACACGTTTTTGGGCTTCTCTCTCCTCCATTGTTGACTTTGCAAGCTTGCCCTTTCTCCTCCATTCCTCCCATGATTCTTGCATATTTTTGAGGGAAAAGGGAGAGGAGATCTAGATCTATATTTCCACCAATCACTTTCTCCTCTTTGTGAGGGGAACCCATTGAATCTAGATCTTGGAGTTTTTTGTGGATTTCCTTTGTTCTTCCTCTCATATCTCTCCATAGCATTAGTTGCTTTGGTAGGATTTGAGTGAGAAGGATTTGAGCACCTTGTGTGCTCTTGCCATTGCATAAGTTGCATCAGTTTGAGTTCTCCCCGGAGATTCGAGTAAGTGAAAGTTTGTGAGCTTATTACTCTTGGGTTCTTAGAACCCTAGATGGCTTTGTGGCTTTGTGGTGCCTTTGTGGCTATTCTTGGGAGCCTCCAATTAAGTTGTGGATGCGTGCCCCAAGCTTTGTGTAAAGGCCCGGTTCCGCCTTGAGGAACCCCTTAGTGGAAGTGTGAGCTAGGCCTTTGTGGCGCAAGCTCACACCGGAGAATAGGGTGAGGTCTTTGTGGCGTTGGTTAGGCCTTTGTGGCAATACCACACCCCTCCAACGAGACGTACTCCCTTTCAAGGGAGGAACTCGGGAATACATCATCGTCTCCGCGTGCCTCGGTTATTTCTATACCCGAGCTCTTTACTTATGCACTTTACATTGTGATAGCCTTCGTGCTTGAAGTCATATATCTTGCTATCACCTTGTTACTTGTATTGCTTAGCATAAGTTGTTGGTGCACATAGGTGAGCCTAGTTTATTTAGGTTTTATGTGCTTGACAAAATAAACGCTAGTTTAATTTCGCTTTTGTTCAAGCCATTCGTAAAATTTGATATCGCCTATTCACCCCCCCCCTTCTAGGCGACATCTGTGTCCTTTCACCATCTCTTCTGTTCGATGTTATCTTTGGACAGTTCTTTGAAACCTCTGTTTGAATGTATGCACTCGCCAGATCATAGAAACATGGAGGATAGTTGCGGGGATACCTTTTCATATAAAAAACTTTTTCATCCGATTTCGTATGCAAAAGTTATGGCCGTTTTACCGTGGCATAAAGTATTTTGTAAAAAATATCAAAATTTAAGTTTCTTATTTTTTCTAATAAATAGATCACGGAACATAACTATATCTCACATTTTAATGTTTTTATCATTTTCTTTTATTTTTTGCAAAACTAAATAGGCGGTCAGGGGGGTGTAGCGGAATTTTTTTTGAAAAACTTACCGCCTATTTGATTTTTTTTTGAAAATTTTCCCGTTTTTTGAACAACTTGAAATTTTCCCGCCTATTGAAAATTTTGAAATTTTTCCCGCGTATTGAAAATTTTGAAATGTTACCCGCAACGCATGGAAGAAAATACACGTAGCGCACGAGAGTAGTGCGCTGCGGGTAATTCTAAAAATTTGAATTTTTTTGAATATTTTCCCACCCCAACCTACCCGTAGTGCACCACCTATACCATCTGCTACGTGTAGGAAATATACCTGCAGCGCGCGGAGTAACGGTGCGCTACGGGTAATGTGAGTCAGGCCAGTGCACCGGGCCCACATTACCCGTAGCGCATGGGACATGGTGGTGCGCTACGGGTAATGGAGTTACCCATAGCGCATGATGTAGCGTGCACTACGGGTATTACCCACAGCGCACTATTTTTATAATGCGCTACGAGTAACCCTTCTACATATAGTTGTTTTCCTAGTAGTGGTGGAGGCAGCGACTGGTGATAGCCATGGCGGCGCAAGGAGCCGTCCTAGGCGGCGATGCGGTGCGGTGCTCGTTGAGGAGACTTTGCGGTGCTTGTCGAGGAGGCCATGGGCGGGGCCGGCATTGGTTCATCGAGGAGAGGCCATGGGCGGGGCCGACATCGAGGAGGCAGTGGCTTGTGTGGTGCTCGTCGAGGGGCGGCCATGGCTAGAGGAAGCGATGGCAGGAGGAGGCCAGGGGCGGGGCCAACATCCGTGGTCGTCGAGGTGAGGCCAGGGACGGGGGCGGTGGAGGCCAAGGGCGGACGGGGCTTGCGGGCGGAGGAAGGGAAGCTTGCAGACGAAGGAAGGAGGGAGCGATTTGGGGGGGGGGAGGGGATGAGCGAGTGGAGCGGTGACCCCTACGGTCTCCACCACGCCTCCTGCTGCTGACCATGCCCAGAAAAGGGCCTCCAGATCCGGATCTAGGTGAGAAGAGAACAAGGACGAACCTCACGCCAGGACCTCCGCCCGCTGCATCCCCCGCCACCCACACGACCAGGGAACGCCTCCAACACCGCCGCCACGTAGCCCGCCGACGAGCTGCCCGGGCGTCCGCCTTCCAGTCTGCCGCCTCGGCGTCCGAAGCCCTAGTCCAAGAGAACTGCAGGGAGAGGCCTCGCCGCCGCCGCCACGGACAGACGCACGGCTTGTCGGCGACCTTCTCAGGCGGCGGCGAGGGGGAGAGAAGGGGGTGGAGGGGTGGGGGCGGCTAGGGTTTGGATCGCCCTCGAGTCGCCCTCCGGTGAATATGGTAATCAGTATCTTAGTACATGCATTGCTAGGACGATCATTTCTTCATTGTAGCATTTACATAGACATGACAAAGGCTGCGTAGTGAGCTTTTGCCCATCTGCCAACAATGCGTGAACCACCGGCTATATGTTTTTCGACCAACTGTTCCCATTCTTCCGCACCAAAATTCCAATCGTTATAAACAAAGGACGGTAGCATTGAAATGTGTCTGTCGCGAAAACTATAATCGGCCGTTCAGGAACGCTCATCCATAAATAAGGCTCACATGTATATGGAGCTACCATGCGAAGCATTTTTTGCTAGCTAGCCGGTTGACTATACTCTTGGCGTTGCCAATTGCATGAGCAGCTCTAGACAGCTGTGTTTGCTGTTATGGTTCGAAAACAACCTATCGGATTAGTAGGCATCAGGAACAGAGTATGTGCGATTAACTTGGGACGGACGGGCATCAGAACTCAGAACACACAATAGGCAACGGCCAAAAATAACTTCGAAGGGAACAGGGGTGTTGTTTCGTCAAACATGTTACCTCCTTATCGATCTGCCTTATCGTCAAGGCATCATATATCTAGATGAAGACAAA
Organism: Dactylis glomerata; assembly: GCA_007115705.1. Classification (NCBI taxonomy): domain Eukaryota; kingdom Viridiplantae; phylum Streptophyta; class Magnoliopsida; order Poales; family Poaceae; genus Dactylis; species Dactylis glomerata. Next base: position 4,207,492 of record QXEO01000734.1, read on the forward strand.
TTATCTAGCAGAATCAATTCGCGGGTTGCTGGTTGTAAGCAAGTCTTAAGAATTCAACTCACCGGTTTCTCGTTGGAGGGACGGAGTTGTCTTACGGGCTGCTCGTTGAAAGAAGAGAATTTCTGCAGGTTATCCGAGAATATAACTACGAGTAGGTTAAGACTAGCCCTAATGTTAGTATTATAAGCTGTATCATACATGCCATGTTGGCTAAAATCTGATGTGGCGCATTAATTAATAAAGAAAGAGTGATAGTGATATGATAATATGATACAGTATCATAGCACGTAAAACTAGAAAGTTTAATAACAAATACATTATGTCCACATATTTGCATTGAGATTCTACAAAACATTAAGAGCTAATTACACTGGAGGTCCCAAAATTATCTAACATGTGCATTTTTGTCCCAATTCTTTGAAATTGGGGTGGAGTAGTTCCAATACTTGTATTTCACGAGCATTTTAGTCCCAGCCAATCAACGGATGACGTGTGGAGGCCACGCTGGCGATGTGGGACACGTAAAGTTCGCTGATAACCCCCTGCGTAAACTACTTTTTCTAGATGAGTCCTCCCGCAACCCCCACGCGTATACAGTTTTGCAAATTGCCCCTTTGCATTTCTTATCCCTTCTCCCCAGAATCCCTAACCCTATTTCTCCCGGCGGCGATCATAAATTGGCGGCGCGGTCGTAGCTTCCGGCGGCGCGAAGAGGGAGATAGCTGGGTGAGGCGGAGAGAAAGAGGGCGGCGAGCATGGGGTCGTTGCTAGGGGCGGCAAGCATGGAGTCAAGCGGACTGGGAGCTGGTAGGCTGGAGCAAGGACTCGAACTCGAGACCCTGGGCTCTGATACCATGTTAGATAAATAGCAACTTGTATTATCTGAGGGCCAAAGGCCACAATATATAGTACATCTGACTTGTAGTACAAGGATAATAACTCTAGACAAATACAGACTCCTAGAGACCTAGACCAATACTAATACTCCTTAACAGACGGCAGCTGGGCAAAGCTCACCGTCGAGGTTCTCTGGGACCCAACATTCTCGTCTTCGGTAAGATGCTCTGACTCTGGTCCACATTCACAAACCATGTAGAAATTGCAAGTAGTTGTTTGATACGTCTCAAACGTATCTATAATTTTTTATGCTCCATGCTTATTTATGCACCATTTGCTTTATGTTTTGTTACACTTTGTGGCTTTTTTATGCATTTTCCGAAACTAACCTATTAACGAGATGCCATAGTGACAGTTCCCTGTTTTCTGCTATTTTTGTGTTTTAGAAAAGCTACATATAAAATATTATCAGAATTGGACGAAACAAAAATCAAAGTTCCTATTTTTCCTGACACGAGACGGAGACCAAAGCAGAGACGGAGGGGAGCCAGGGGCCAGCCACACTATAGGGTGGCGCGGCCCAGCCCCTGGCCGCGCCACCAGGTGGTGGGGCCACCTGGCCCACCTCCTGACGCCGCCCTTCCGCCTCTAAGACAATATTTATTCGTTGTTCCCTGTCATTCTGAAGGCAATTTAGCAATTTAGGTATATTTATGTCTAGTTCAGTTCTCGCCATCCACTGAATTTCTTTGCTCTGCTTCCAATGTGTAGCATTCTGGAGATTGTCAAAGTTATACTGGAGATTCATGTCATATGCTAATGAACAGAAGTGGTTTGCATCAGTGAGTAGCATTTCTGAGCTTTCAAATGGGCATGCTGGATCTTACAAGTTAGAATTGATTACCATTGTCATTGTTGCAGTTTACTTATCAATGAGCCAATTAGAGAAGACTCATGTTCATGCTGCTCATTTGCTATACACTGGTGGAAAAAGGGCCTATGGTCCCGGTTCATTTGGGCCATTGGTCCCGGTTGCCGAACCGGGATCCATTACTCGGGACCAATGCCGGTCCCGGTTCCAGCACGAACCGGGACCGATAGGTCTCCACGTGGACGCGCTGCGGGGCGAGGGGGCCTGAGTCATTGGTCCCGGTTCGTAGGACGAGCCGGGATCGTTGATCCAGGGTTTTTTTCCCATTTAGGGTTCAGGGTTTTATTTGGTGTGTTTTGTATTCAATTTAATGGTATTATATATATACATCAATAATGAAGGAACCACACTATATATATATATTACACATCATGGTCACGAATATATTATTCACCGTCTCATCCGTCGTGCTTGGTCGCTATTACAATCGGTAACTCACACAAATTTGATTTTACATCTTCTTTTTTACACTTCACCCTTCTAAATGAACCGGGTAATAGTATTCTCCTTTCGGATCTATGACTTGTTCTAATAAGAAACCGGCAATTTCCTCTTGAATTGCTTGCACGCGTTCCCGTGGTAGAAGACCGTCCCGCATCCGTTCGATCTAATTTAAAGAAGGGGATCAATATATATGAATGAAACTAAACACAGTTGATGGTAATAAAATAATGTTGAGATTATTGTTTATCGTACTTCAAGTTTTTTGATGTTTCGGTCTGCACCCTTCTCTTTGGTCGTCTGGCGAATGAACTCGCAGACATAGTATCCACATAAGTTATTCCCAGCTTCTTGCCTCAAGCACTTTACGAGAACGGAGTTCAATCAAAATAAGAATCAAGCATGATAATTGTATTGAAACTAGAATCAAAGAGATACGTGGATCTAGCAAGTAGTACTTACATTCAATGGTTTAAATGTAAGCTCTGGCTTCCAAACACCCCTAGTGTTGGCGGTGAACCGTTTCCAAGCCTTCTGGAGGCATTCCTGCATGTTCACCCAATTTCCTAAAGGTGTGCGTTTTGAGTCCATGACTTTGACTACTCCTTCGTCAACACTAATGATTAACAGAATAAAGTGGAAGCTGCACAGACATAATGAGTCAAATAGCTTAACATCGAGTAAAGCGAAAACAAAATGTGTACAAGACAGTAACACTCACTCGAAGTTGTAAGGAAATAGTATTTCCCTTCTGTTGCTGAAATACTTCAACGATTGTACCAAGTTATCCTCTGTCTCTTTGGGTTTTTTTTTAGAGTATCTTCATGAACGAAATTGCAGTCAACGAACCCAAGGTCAAAGATTCCTCCTCGGTCGCATTCGAGAATCTTCATTCTGCATATATAATTAGTATAATGATAAGTAAGATTATACAAGCAACGAATGAGCTGAGCTAGAAAGACTTAATAATACTTACAGGCAATAGGCACTGACAATAGTTTTGTCGAGGGCGTCTTGTTGGTAAAACTGAAATAATTCTAGAAATTCCATCAGTAAGAAGCCATCTCCATGACCGTAATGGTGGTGTTTATATCCAGCATAGATCCAGTTTGTGGATTCAGCACAGGCTTGTATGTACCAGTTATGCAATCTCCGCATTTTTGTTGGTAGATCTTTGACTAACTCGGGTTTGATGAGAGGATCCCCGTACCGGTATTTGTACGCTATTTGCTGGTACCCCTCGAACTCATCTAGACGGCTCATGTACTCAGCAATAGACAGTCCATATAACTTGGCCTTTTCTCCGTAGAGTTGAATAAACTCCGGATCAATGTTCGGATCATGCCGCTCCTGGGCTCTCCACTCATTGGTATCGTACACTTTGAGCGGTTCGATCGATTGATTTTTCTGTTGTCCGAGCTGGGCAACTTCTTTCCCGACTCTCCGCTCTTTTGCCTCAGCTGACTTGGTAATAGAGCGATTATAGTCAGGTGTGAGCGCTATGGGTTGGTGAAGCTGAATCTTAAGCGCGACTGCTTTGGCTTTATCTTCTGCGGTGACCGGGAAGATCAATGGCTCCGTCGGCTTTGGATTTTTCTTGTTAGCCATGTCAGTCTTCCACTGTTGATAATGGGCATCTGCGGCCGTAGCAATTTCCTCATCTGTCTTCTCGTAAGGAAGCTTCTTCATATTCTGATGAGGTACTCTTGGGAGGGGCGATAGCTTACGTTTCGGTGATCGGAACGTGCTCTTGCTGCTGCTGGTGGTGCTGCCCCTCTTAGTATACTTCCGCTTTAGTCTCTGAGGCTCAGGGGACGGAGACGGCTGACGCGGCGGCGGAGACGGCTGAGGCGGCGGTGGAGACAGCTGCGGTGAGTGGTGAGGCGGTGAAGGCGACGGTTGCGCTGGAGAATGGTGAGGTGGCGGCGAAGGTGGACTGCTGCTATGAGGAGTGGGTGGCCTTGGCGGGACATAATTTGGAAGCACGATGTGCTCCTTTGGCCATACAATAGTCCCCCCTTTGGCTTCTCCTAGTTCAGTCAGGTCCCTATCTTCCCCTGCAGGGTGGTCCAGCTTCAACTCCTCAAAATCTTGCTTGACGTCATCCACCGTGACGACAGCGTACCCTTTTGGAATCGGTCTGCAATGCGAAGTTCTGTTAGGCGCAGTTGGTACGGCCATGCCGACCGCCGCTGTCACCCTTAAGTTCATAACTTGCACCTTTAGCTCACAAGCTGTGCTCTCCGTGATATCATCCACTGGGTAGCGTTTAGGAGGAGCCATCGTCAGTGCATCATCATCACCATCGTGGAGCTGGGTGGAAGCGACGCTGCTTTTCTTATTTGATAGGGCGTCGATACCATCGAATGCAGCTTCTACCATGTGCCGCTGAGATTGGCTGCTGATACCTTGCTGGCTAAGTCTGTCGAGTTGATCCTGCTGCCGCTTTAATGCTTCTTCTACATTACGCAGCCGGTCTGCAGCTGCCGCTTTCTCAGCTGCCTCCCTTTCCTTTCTCCTCTGATGACTTTTATCGGGATATCTCTTCATTTCCGCGGGGAAGGCAACCTTCCACGGCTTGGAGCCCGGTGTGCCTCGTGCTCGTCCGGTGTGTTCATCATTTTTGAGGGCTCGTGTGAGCTCGTCGTTCTCTCTATCGGGAACGAACCGTCCCGCTTCCACATCTTGTACTGCACTTCTAATATCTTCGATGGGCAGTAGGGGATGATCTTTGTGTTTCTGGGTATATATTGCCCTCCCTTCTTCGTCCAACGTGCCCCCATGGCCGTAAAACCAGTTTCTCGCCCGTGGTGTCCATGTTGTGGGCTCTGGTCTGATCCCGGCAGCAATATACTTGACCTCAAGTGCATCCCACTTAGGCATGCAACCGGCGTAGCCAGCAGACCCCATATTATGGTGGTACACTTTCTTAGCAGCGTTCTCTTGATTTATTCTCGACCTTTCCAAAGCTTTCTCCGATGTCTTGTACTTCACAAAATCAGCCCACTGGTGTCTTAACTTAGCATAGCCGGCTTGATTAAAATCCGGAGTCTTGTCTAACTTGACAAACTTAAGGTACAGTTTCTTCTTCCAGTTCTTGAATGCCTCGGCCATCTTGATCAGAGCAAACTTCTTTACTCTTTTAAGTAGCTCCTTATTTGCTTCCTTCTCCTCATCTGGATTCACATCTAGCCTCGGCAGGAGGAAATTAAGCATAAGCCTGTCAAAAAGCTTATCTTTGGCGACGTCGCCGACAAACAGGACTCCACCGCTGCTTGGCCGATTCCATTCTTGAACGATGATCGGGATGTGGTCCCTCACAAGAACTCCACATTGCTTGACAAATTTTTTTGCGACATCTTCAGGAGCTAGCGGTTGGCCGTCTACACCGACCACTTCGATCCTATAACTCACTTTGTTGTCCAACTTTTTGGTTGGGCCTCGTTTTGTTCTGACGGAACAAGTGCTCGATCCGGAGGGCTAAAATAAGAAAGAGTGTTAATATATGCATGTATATATATAGACAGTCGGGCATTACAAAAAAACATATATACACCTCGCCGGAGTTTCCGAGATTTAAGGTTCGGCCGGAGCCGTCGTCTTCTCCCTCGTCGGCTTCTCCCTCGTCGCCTTCTCCCTTGTTAGCTTCTCCCTCACCGGCTTCTCCCCCGTCCCAGGCTTCTACCTCACCGGAGTCGTCTCCTCGGTTGAGAGATTCATCTCCCTCACCGGAATCGTTCAGAAATGTCCTGGTGACATCAATATCTACATTTTCTCGGATCATTCCTTGGAGGAAGTATTCATCATCTTGACTTTTTTTATGTGCTGGATCCATAGTTTCTGCAATATACCGACATTTGTTAGTTAGAATACACGCTATATATTCAAAATGCACGCTAAAACTAATTTTAACTAATTCTAATACACGCTATATACCGACGAGGACGACGAGTAGGCCGCGGCGAGGACGACGACGCCGACGCCCCTGTGCCCGCCCCGACGAGGGCTTTTTATTTTTATTTTTTATTTTTATTTTTTATTTTTATTTTTCTATGTTTTTTTAATTTCAATGTATTATATATATAAGTAATGAAAAATTTGCCTACGGCAATTTAAATGCGAAATTTTTTTAAAAAAAAGAAAAAATTGGCCGGCCGGGCTCACCGTCGAAGGGGGGCGGCGGCGCTGGGGGTGCGGGGCGGGCGCACGGGGCCGGGCATCACGACGACGCTGGGGGGGGGCGGCGGCGCAGGCCACCTGCAGAGAGAGAATGTGATGAGCGGCGGCGCGGGGGGAAAAGGGAGAGGTCGCGGCGGCGGCGGCGCTCACCGAGGACGGCGGCAGCGGCGGCGCTCTCCGAGGACGGCGGCAGGAAACTCGGACAGCCTGCCGGCGTGTTTTCGCTCCGCGCACAAAAGTCCTTAGCAGTTTCGGCCGATTTGGGGGGAAGTGGGGGAGGAAGAAGGGCGAGTTATATTTGGAGGGGTCATTGGTCCCGGTTCGTGGCACCAACCGGGACCAATGACTCAACGGTCCCGGTTGATGCCACAAACCGGGACCAATGACCTGGGCGAGGGGCGCTGCTGAGCCGCCACGTGCCCATTAACGGTCCCGGTTGATGCCACAAACCGGGACCAATGTCCTGGGCGAGGGGCGCTGCTGAGCCGCCACGTGCCCATTGTTTTTCTGTTTTAACTTGCTGTTTTCATTTTAACAGGAAAAAACTTTCTTCTATTTAAAATTTGGAAAAACTTTCAATAGGAAAAGTGTTTCAATTTAAATAACTAATCTAAAACCATTTTCTGTTTTCAAAATGATGAATTCTAACTAAACAATTTTACTATTTTTAATAAAAAATGCACTAACACGTTTAAAACGGGCATAACAAATTCAAAAATGATCCAAACAATGTGAAACCTTCGCGTGGTGTCATATTAGACCACCTTAGATGGACCACCTTAGATGGACCAATTCCCAACCGGTGTATCAGAAACCTTACCGTCCATCCCTCATGAAAAAGACAAATTCCTGCCGATTCGATAGGAGGGTGCCCAGATTTGTACTACAAGTACAGGATATAATGCTTGTGAATTTTTTTAAAAATCATTTATAGGTTCACAACATGCTATTTCACTAGAGATCTACTTCAAGTTTAGCGAGGCTCAGCCCCGGGCTAAGAAGCTTCAAGCCCGCCGCTTTGAATATAGTTTGAAACGGGCATAAGAAATTCAAAAATGATCCAAACAATGTGAAACCTTCGCGTGGTGTCATATTATGTGTCATAGTTGCAAGGAAAAATATTGAACTTGGAAAATTGCAAACATCATAAAAAATCCTTCACAAAATGACCTATCATGTTCGAGGTTTCATGGCATTTAGGTCAAACCACCAATGTTATGGCTAGAATCAGGGCATAGTTTATGATAATGTGCCCATATTGTGCACACGTGCATCTTGGAATGGCTTACGATGTTGCAGGAGAAAGTTTTCCTTATCCCACCGACAGTTTAGTTAGATGACACAAAAACCACCTTTAGTCCCGGTTGTACCCACCAGCCGGGACTAAAGGTTAGATAGTTTCCCGCGCCACTGCGTTCCCACCTATTTTCTTCCCGCGCTTTCCACCTTTTCCCGCCTCCGTCTTCCCGCCATTTTTTCACTATATATATGTAGGCTTGGCCTCCATTTACATATCACATCTAGACTCATATCTGCAAACCTCATCACTCTCTCCCATGGCCTCCATCGTATCTCTAACCCCCAAGGAGGCGGAGGCGCTTTGCGCCTCAAACTACCCCTGCCCGCTGGGCTACCGCGTCCCCACCGGCTGGATGCTGAGCGTCGGAGGCGTACCGGTCCCTCCTGTCCCTCTAGGTGTGGCGCGTCAGACGGCCATCACGAACCACTACTACTTCGAGCTCACGCCAGAGCAGCGGAGGAATCCCCAGTGGCATCCCGACTACAGCCCGACTTGGGACGCCTTCTTCATCAATCGGCGTGAGAGTGCGCTTGCCAGGCACGAGGAGGACGGCCCACCTTGTTCGAACTTCAACGAGGCCGGCCGTCGGCTGTGGTGGCGCGGCCGGACTCTCCAGAGCGTCATGGCCTACCGTGGCCCCCGCCTGTGCTACCCTCAGTCTCAGCCCACGCGTGCTCACCCGCCGAGGTTCGACTACCGCGACTCCGACGACTACGACGACTACAGTGGCGATGTTTATAGGGCTAGGCATGACTATGACTGAATCACTCCAATATTATGTGTCATAGCTGCATGGAAAAATATTGAACTTGGATAATTGCAAACATCATAAAAAATCATTCACAAAATGACATGTCATAGTTTTCATACATTACATAGATTTACATAGGGTTTAGGGTAATTCTCCTTCGTCGCGTATGTCGATCCCTTGCCTATGATCGCTTCTTAGGCCGTAACCATGGAGCATCTTCATTATTTAACGGGATGCAAGGGTCAGTTTTCACGGTGAAGGGCGGAATTTCTTCAAACTTATCATAATCTGCTGACATGTCTGTCTTGTCCTCGACTCCCGCGATGTTTCTTTTCCCTGAAAGAACTATGTGACGCCTGGGCTCATCGTCTGATGTATTCGTTTCCTTATTTTTCCTTTTTTCGGTCTAGAGGACATGTCCTTCACATAGAAAACCTGAGCCACATCATTGGCTAGGACGAATGGTTCGTCTCTGTAACCAAGATTCTTGAGATCCACTGTTGTCATTCCGTACAGCTGGTCCACCTTTACCCCTTCTCTATTCATGTTGACCCAACTGCACCGAAACAAAGGGACCTTAAAAGTAGGTCCATAGTCAAGTTCCCATATCTCCTCTATGTAACCATAGTATGTGTCCTTTTTCCCATTGTCACATGTTGCATCAAAGCGGACACCACTATTTTGGTTAGTGCTCTTTTTATCTTGGGAGATCGTGTAAAATGTATTCCCATTTATCTCGTACCCTTGGAAAGTCAATACAGTCGCAGATGGTGTCGCGGCCAACAAGTAGAGCTGATCTCCAATAGTGGTGTCATTTATGAGATGTAATTGCAACCAAGTGCCAAAAGTCTCCATGTGATTTTCTTTAATCCAGTAGTCATCCTTCCCCGGGAACTTAGAGCGTACAACATTCATGTGTTCCTTGATATACGGAGCCACGAAGGTAGAGCTTTGTAAAACTGTGTAGTGTGCTTGATTCAAAGAATGCCCGTCCCTAAATATCATTGCTTTCTTTCCCAGCGTGCCTTTTCCACTTAGTCTCCCCTCATACCGTGATTCAGGAACACCAATCGGCTTAAGGTCAGGAAGAAAGTCAACACAGAACCCAATGACCTCCTCTGTTCCATAGCCCTTGGAGATGCTTCCTTCTGGCCTTGCACGATTACGAACATATTTCTTTAAGACTCCCATGAACCTCTCGAAGGGGAACATATTGTGCAGAAATACAGGACCGAGAATGGAAATCTCATCAACTAGGTGAACTAAGAGATGCGTCATAATATTGAAGAAGGACGGGGGGAACACCAACTCAAAACTGACAAGACATTGGACCACATCCTTTTGCAGCCTTTCTAGACTTTCTCGATCGATCACCTTCTGAGATATTGCATTGAGGAATGCACATAGCTTCACAATGGGTACTCGAACATTTTCCGGTAGAAGCCCCCTCAATGCAACCGGAAGCAACTGCGTCATAATCACGTGACAATCATGAGACTTCAGGTTCTGGAATTTTTTCTCTGCCATATTTATTATTCCCTTTATATTAGACGAGAACCCAGCCGGGACCTTGATACTATTCAGGCATTCAAAAAAGATTTCCTTCTCTGCTTTGGTAAGAGCGTAGCTGCTTAAGTATTGACGGCCTTTATCAGTATGCTTGTTGTATGGGTCTTTGATACGTTGCTGGTCCTCCCGTGCTTCTGGTGTATCTTTTGTCTTCCCATACACGCCTAGGAAGCCTAGCAGGTTCACGCAAAGATTCTTCGTCACGTGCATCACATCGATTGAAGAACGGACCTCTAGGTCTTTCCAATACTCAAGCTCCCAAAATATAGATTTCTTCTTCCACATGGCCGTGTGTCCGGTAATGGGGTCTTTCGGAACAGATTGACCGCCAGAACCCTTTCCAAATATTACTTCTAGGTCCTTCACCATACCAAATACATCAGCACCTTTAGGGAGCTTAGGCTTCTTCCGGTGATCTGCCTCACCGTTGAAATGCTTGCCTTTTTTTCTTACTTGATGATTGGTCGGAAGAAATTTACGACACTCCAGGTACACAACCTTCTTACATTTATCCAAATATGTACCTTTAGTCTTATCTAAACAGTGCGTGCATGCATTGTATCCCTTGTTTGACTGTCCTGAAATATTACTAAGAGCAGGCCAATCATTGATGGTTACGAACAGCAACGCTCGTAGGTCAAATGGCTCCTGTTTGTGCTCATCCCACACCTTTACACCTGGTTCTGCCCACAGCTGCAATAGTTCATCGACTAATGGCCTTAGATACACATCAATGTCGTTGCCGGGTTGCTTCGGTCCTTGGATGAGCACTGGCATCATAATGAACTTCCGCTTCATGCACAACCAAGGAGGAAGGTTGTAGATACATAGAGTCACGGGCCAGGTGCTGTGACTGCAGCTCTGCTCCCCAAAAGGATTCATGCCGTCTGTACTTAGACCAAACCATAAGTTCCTCGCATCACCTGCAAAGTTTGAGTACTTTCTCTCGATGTTTCTCCACTGCGACCCATCGGCGGGGTGTCTCAGTTTCCCGTCTTTCTTACGCTCTTCTTTGTGCCATCGCAACAACCTAGCATGCTCTTTGTTTCTGAACAGACGTTTCAACCGTGGTATTATAGGAGCATACCACATAACCTTAGCAGGAACCTTCTTCCTGGGGGGGCTCGTCATCACCCTCAACATCACCAGGGTCATCTTGTCTGATCTTGTACCGACATGCAGTGCATACCGGACATTTATCCATATTCTCATACTTCTCACCACGGTATAAGATACAGTCATTAATGCATGCATGTATCTTCTCCACATCTAATCCTAGAGGGCAGATAGTCTTCTTTGCTTCGTACGTTGTCTCGGGCAGCTCATTATCCTTTGGAAGCTTTGGCTTTATTATTTTCAGTAACTTCTCAAATCCCTTGTCAGATAAACCAGCCTCTGCCTTCCATTTCAGCAATTCAAGTGTGGTACCGAGCTTTGTGCTGCCATCTTCGCAATTTGGGTATAATAACTTTTTGTGATCGTTTTGCATGGCCTCCAACTTCAGCTTCTCCCTTTCTGTATCGCATTGTTGCTTTGCATCAGAAATGACCCGACCAAGACCATCACCGGGCTCATCCGATGCCCGTTGTTCTTCTTCATTGCCGCCTCCCTCTTCTTCATTGTCTTCCATTGCAGTATCACCGTATTCTTCAGGATAGCTGTCATCATCCTCTTCTTCATTTTCTTCCATCCTAACCCCTCTTTCTCCGTGCATGGCCCAACAATAATATCCGGGCATGAAACCTCTCCGAAGCAGATGGCTTTGAAGGATTCTCGGGGCAGAGTGCTCCGTCAAATTTCGACAGTCGATGCAGGGACAAGGCATAAAATTATCCACTTTGTTTGCCTTAGCCACATCGATAAATTTATGCAGGCCTGCAATAAAATCAGAATCGCGTCGGTCGCCGTACATCCATCGCATCCGCGCATCGATCTGCGTTATAATAATTAACTATTATAATAACATCATGAATAGTGAAATGACCACCCACATGGACACATATGCAAGATTTTTATATCAGTTACAGATGAAGAAGATAAGGTTGCTAACCTCGGCGGAGGATACCGTGTTGTGCGAACTTAAATGTGGCATGGACATTTCGTCGAACACCTTGTGTGCAATCAAAGGAAAAAAAACTAGCACCCACACCACACACACAATTCAGCAAATTTTTGTGGCAAAGGGCAAAGGGCTGGGTATCAATTTATAGCCAGGGGAGGGTCTTTGATCCCGGTTCATGCCATGAACCGGGACCAATGACCCGCATAGAGGCACGTGTCATGCTGGGGAGGCCTTGGTCCCGGTTAATGCCACAAACCGGGACCGATACCCCGAAATGAACCGGGACTAATCTCCAGGCGGCATGGACCGGGACCAATAAGTGTCATTGGTCCCCAATGGCCAGCCGAACCGGGACAGATGACATTTGGGTGCTGGACCAAAGACCCTTTTTCTACTAGTGATACTTGAAGTTCTAGTTGAGCAGAAACAAGACTAGATAATTTAATGTTCACCAAGTCTCTAGATTCTTCGGATTGTATTGAGTTCATTGTCCTTGTCTTTGCTTGGCTGAGTTCAACAGCATTGTGGACATCCTTTTTTGGCCCAGTTTCTAGAATAGGCAGATCAAATGGTTTTGAGTTCTAACTATATCAGATTTTCATGGTAGAATGTTCACTGAAGCCAATTATAATTGCTAGAATATTTACTATCAGTATCTATACGTGTGGTTTGCTTTGAGTAAACTGAACAATTTATTAGCAATATTATATGGGTATTGATTTGAGTAAACTGAACAATTTGCCCAGGCTAGCAAGGAGACGGCTCGAGTATTGATAGAATGTGATGTCGTGATGCGTGCGTATATGATGCCTGTTTGTAGCCGCGTCCGTGATGCGCGCGTATAGCACCTCCGTGTGACGACGCGCAACGACAGTCAGGTGGCGACCATGAAGCCACTTTAATCCACCAAATAATATGTGGCTCCAACATAATCCCATTTATTATTATGCGGATGAAGTGGATATGACCACAACATCCAGCGAGCTGTCCACCCTCATCCTGACTAGTACTGTAATATTAGTTCTATGTTGTATTTCACCTTTTATCTCTGTATTTCACCATGTCTGTTCTGTACCTAGAACCAAGTTCAGTTGAATAAAATGCAGATGCTTACCTTTTGTTTGTCACTTATGATTGTGAAGGGACTGGTATTTGTAATGTTGAGGTCATCTCTTAAAGTTGTCAAAAACCACTCCCAACCGCTTGTGCACTCAACCTCAACCAGAGCCATGGCAATGGGATAAATACGGTCATTTCAATATATTCCAACTGTTGTCAATAGTTGACCTTTATATTTGGTTTTTATGTGGCAACCAACCAGGAAGATGAGAGGCCTACATCCTTTTCAAAAGCCTCGTTTGCATGCATCAAATGACCAACACAGTGTAGCTAGTTGTTCTTTAGCAGGCTCATCCCCAACACCTGCAATCCTATTTGTGGTCAAGTGAAAGCTGCTATCATGATTTGATCTTCTAAGCTCTTGTCCAAAATCAAGTAGAAGAGCAAAATAACCATCCTCATCTCCATTTATAATATTCAGAGCTTCCTTTCTTGCCCTCCCAAGATTTCACCTGTTTGGGCACATATTGAATTCTCTTTGAACTTTAGCTGCAAATGTCTTGAGGTCCATCTTCAGATTATCTCTAATTTCATCAAGAAATGTGTGACAGAGAAATGGAGTTTGTGAGTGTCTTCAACTCCCAACTGGCCTGACATGTGTGCTGACCTTGAAAATAGCTCCTTATCACAAAACCACCAGTTATGCTGTCCTTTGAAGCTTTCGGGAACCATAGGCAACCTGGCTTACAGACTACATCAACTCTCCTCTGGTCATTCTTCACTTTCTTTATTTTTATCATTTAGTGCTTTCCTGAGCTCTTCAACTTAACTGAAAATCATTCCAGGCTTGAACATTGGATTATCAAGGTTAACTGAAGGATTGAACACATATAGCTTGTTTTGAAGCAACTGGTCATCTTCACTCTAAACCTTCATCATTTTCCAACTTAAAATCATCTTCCATTGCATTGTTATGATGAACCTGTTTGTCCACATTATACGCAAATAAATCATCATCTCCATCTTCCACATCATAGTCACTATCATGAAAATCTAAATCACACTCACTATCATCTTCATTGTCCTTCAACACATCCTCTCTGCCCTCACTTTCCAACTCACCTAATGCACTCATTTCTATCCTTGCATTTTCTGTTACTGGTTCACCTCCATTTGGCTCTTAAGATGCATTCCTGTTGGAATTGCTCTCATCACATCATGCCTTAGATTCCAAATGAAATCAGTGTGATCAGCTAGGACACAGATTCTTCTCTGCTCTGCACCAACATTTCTTTGACATCTTCCTCAATACCAATAGGGTGAAGAGCATCTGAAACCATTGCCTGGCATACACCAGTACAAATACATATTTCCATCCTCTTTGTAATCAAAAAATCTCCTGATGCCTGCAATATATGTTGTTGAAAATGTCCCAAGATCACAGTAGTCAAAGTGATCAGTTGATCCACAATCATAATTCAGTTCTCCTCTGGAGAAGTAACCATTGTGCTCAAATTGAAGAGTGAAAAGGTTTTGATCATCCCCTTCATCAAGCAAAAAATCAATCAAGCACCATCTTCCACAATATTCAGACAAAATTACAGGGAAACAACAAAATTCAGTTAAAACTAACACCTTGCAATATTCAGACAAGGAAACAGGGCAAATATTTTCTGCATGATTCACTATTTTTGTTGATCATGTTTGACATACATATGATCAATTACTACTATGCAACAAAAAATAACACATTTTTTCTAAAATTGATACATGGGAAGCACCCACACACCACCTACAGGCGCAACCCCAGCCAGTATACTCCCCTGGACATGGTCACGGACAGGGCTAGGTAGATGGTAGTGTTGCACATACTATTCCCCATCAACGACATGGTCGATTCCACCAGAAATCATCGTCGGTAATTGATACGTCCCCAACGTATCCATAATTTTTGATGCTCCATGCTTATTTTTACATCATTTGCCTAATGTTTCGTTACACTTCGTGGCACTTTTATGCATTTTCCGGAACTAACCTATTAACAAGTTGCCACAGTGCCAGTTTCCTGTTTTCTGTTGTTTTGTGTTTCAGAAAAGCTACACAGGAAATATTCTCGGAATTGGACGAAACAACTTCCTGAAGTCTTATTTTTCCCGGAAGCTTCCAGAGATCCGAAGAGGAGATGGAGTGGGGCCACGAGGGCCCCACACACCAGGGCGGCGTGGCCCAACCCCTGGCCGTGCCCCCTATGTGTGAGGTCGCCTCGGTCCACTTCTGACGATGCCCCTTCGCCTATAAAGACCCCTCGACGGGAAAAACCTAAGGACCTGATCAATTTTCCAGAAACACATCGCGATCCGCCGCCGTCGTCGACCCGAGATCGGGAGGGTCCAGAAGCTCTTTCCGGCACCCTGCCGGAGAGGGGAATCGCCACCGGAGGTCTTCTTCATCGCCATGCTTACCTCCAGAGCGATGAGTGAGTAGTCTACCTTGGACTATGGGTCCATAGCAGTAGCTAGATGGTTGTCTCCTCCACCATGTGCTTCATGTTTAGATCTCATGAGCTGCCCTATATGATTGAGATCACCGTTATGTAATTCTACATGTTTAGTTTGTTGGGATCCGATGAATATTGGTGTTATGATTGAGTTGCTATACTGAAATATATCTTATGTTATCTCTATGTTGTTTATGATCTTGCATGCTCTCCGTTGTTAGTAGCTATCTTGGCCGAGTAGTTGCTAGTGACTCCAAGAGGGGGTATTTATGCTCGATAGTGGGTTCATGCCTCTATTTAATCTGGGGGAGTGACCGAAACCTCTAAGGTTATAGATGTGTTGTTGCTACTAGGGAGAAAATAACATTCATATGCTCGAGGGCATATTCTTTGTTTACATTACACACTTTGCTTAATGCAATTATCTGTTGTTCACAACTTAATACTCATGGGGTGTTCGGACGATATCCATGTGAGTGGATTATTAGTCATAGATGCAGTTGGATGGCGGTCTATGTATTTTTGTATAATGCCCAGAGTAAATCACATAGTGATCTTCTTGACATATCACGTTATCTTTATTCTATCAATTGCCCAACTGTAATTTGTTTACCCAGCATGTGTTATTTATTCTATGGAGAGACACCACTAGTGAACTGTAGACCCCGGTCCTATTTCCATCATATTGCTATCACCTGTTTACTTTACTCGCACTATTTACTTTACTCGCATACTTTCACTGTTTTCCACTCGATACGCTCATACCCTTTGTTTCAAGCAAACCGGTGAGATTGACAACCTCATCGCAAGTTGGGAACAAAGTACTTGGTTGTGTGTGTGCAGGTTTCGCGTTGCTACTGGCTGAAGACGAGTCAACAAGAATCATAAATGGCGCCCTTGTTGGAGTGTCACTAGGCTATCAAGCATCACCTTCAGTCGTATTGTCTGCTCTTCTCCTGACCGACAAACCTTGGTTTCTTACTGAGGGAAAAGACTTGCTGCTGTGCTCATCATACTTTACGCTTGGAGTTTCCCAACTGCCCGGCCACAATAATCATTAACTACACGCCAGACATCAAGCCCTTTTCTGGCGCCGTTGCCGGGGAAGAGTGGAAGACCTCTGCAAGGGGAGTTTTTCGCATGCACATCCTTTACTTTGTTATTTGCTTTGCTTTACTTTACTTTATTTTTACCTGCATTGTTTTATCAAAAACCCAAAAAAAAATTAGAATCCTTGATAGTTGTTTTTACTTGTCTACTTTTAGTTTTGGTGAAATGGCTAATCCTGAAAACACCAAGTTGTGTGACTTTACTAGCACGAACAATAGTGATTTTATCTGCACTCCTATTGCGCCACCTGCTCCTGCTGCAAACTTTTATGAGATTAAGCCTGCTTTATTGAACCTTGTTATGAAAGAGCAATTTTCTGGTGCTAGTACTGAAGATGCTGCAGCTCATCTCAACAATTTTGTTGAGCTATGTGAGATGCAGAAATATAAGGATGTTGAAAGTGATATTATTAAGCTCAAGTTGTTTCCTTTTTCTTTGAGAGGAAAAGCTAAGGATTGGTTGCTATTTTTGACTAAAAATAGTATTGATTCATGGACTAAGTGTAAGGATGCTTTTATTGGTAGATACTATCCTCCTGCTAAGATTATATCTCTGCGTAGCAATATTATGAAGTTTAGTCAGTTTGATAATAAACATGTTGCTCAAGCTTGGGAAAGAATGAAATCTATGATAAAGAATTGTCCCACTCATGGACTGACTACTTGGATGATTGTCCAAACTTTTTATGCAGGACTGAATTTTTCTTCAAGGAACCTATTGGATTTAGCTGCTGGAGGCACTTTTATGTCCCTTACCTTGGGCGCCGCAACAAAGCTACTCGACAACATGATGGTAAATTATTCCGAATGGCACACCGAGAGAGCTCCACAAGGTAAGAAGGTAAATTCTATTGAGGAAACCTCTTCCTTGAGTGATAAGATTGATACCATTATGGCTATGCTTGCTAATGATAGAACTCATGTTGATCCTAATAATGTTCCTTTAGCCTCTTTGGTTGCTCAAGAAGAGCATGTTGATGTGAACTTCATTAGAAACAATAATTTTAACAACAATGCTTATAGGAACAATTTTGCTAGTAACAATTCTAGGCCATATCCTTCTAGTAATGGTTATGGTAACTCTTATGGTAACTCCTCCAACAACACTAGGGCCGCGCCCTCCGAGCTTGAGGTAATGCTCGAGGACTTCATCGCTAAGAAAAATATTTTTAACAAGTCTGTTGAGGAAAAGTTAGGCAAAATTGATATTCTTGCTTCTAAAGTTGATAGCCTTGCTCATGATGTTGAACTTCTGAAATTAAAAGTGTTGCCTAATGATGTGAAAGAGAATAATGTTTTTTCTACTGCTAATGCTATCCAAGTTGGAATAGATGAAAATATTAGATTGTTAGCAGAATTGCATGCTAGATGGGAAAGAGAGGATGAGATTGCTAGGAATATGAAAGTTTGTACTATTACTACCTCTAATGATGTTGTTCCTAATGCTAGCAATCCTCTTACTTTGATTGGTGTAGAGAAAACTCCCACTCCTTGTGTTAAAAAGCCTAAAACTGCCAAAACTTTTTCTCAAAAGAGTGCTGAAATTTTTCGGAGTGTAGGAGATGATAGCTCTATTTCCTTTAATGATTTTGATGTTGATGGCTGCAACATATCTGAAGTTATTTTGTTCTTGCAAAAGCTTGCTTTGACTCCCAATGCTAGTCCTTTACATATTGCTTTTACTAAGCATATTACCAATGCTCTCATGAAAATTAGGGATGAAAAGTTGCAGCAAAAAGCTTCTGTTCCCAAGAAGTTAGAAGATGGTTGGGAACCCATCATTGATATGCATGTTAATGGTTTTGATTGCCATGCATTATGTGATCTAGGTGCTAGTATTTCTATCATGCCTAGAAAGATTTATGATATGCTTGACTTACCACCGCTTGAAAAGTGTTATTATGATGTTCCTATTGCTGATGTTGCTAAGAAGAAAGCTTTGGGAAGGATTAATGATGTTCTTATTATGGTTAACAATAACCTTGTTCCCGTTGATTTTCTTGTTATGGATGTTGAATGCCATGCTTCATGTCCTATTATTTTGGGAAGACCTTTTCTTCGAACTGTAGGTGCCATTATTGATATGAGGGAAGGCACCATCAAATATCAATTCCCACTCAAGAAAGGTATGGAACACTTCCCTAGGAAAATAAAGAAATTACTTTTTAACTCTATTCTTAGAGAAAATTATGAGCTTGATGCTTCATCTCTTGATGTTACTTGATTCGCAATTTTCCGCGCCTAGCTCAAAGGCGTTAAAGAAAAGCACTCTTGGGAGATAACCCAATGTTTTCTTTTCAGTACTTTTTCTTTTATTTGAGTCTTGGAAGTCATTACTACTGTAATGACCTCTCCTTATCCTTTTTATTTCATTGTTGTGCCAAGAGAAGCCTCTAATTTGAGTGAGGTAAAGATTTGGGGATGTTGCTGTCCTGAAACTGTTTTCGGTGCTGCACCGTAAAAATTCGTAAAAATTCTCTGTATATATTTTGGAGCTGAAATTTCTTATGCATATGCCCCAGGTTATATCCAAACTTTCATTAGTTCAACACTTTTTTATTTGAGCAACAGAAAACCCCTAAAAAATTCGGCCTTTGTCAGCTGTTCTGTTTTGACAGATTTCTACCAATATTTGTGTTTGCCGCTTTATCGCTTTCTTTTTGAGTTCTTTTGATCACAGAACTTTTGGGGAAGTTTCTACAGTAGTATATACTTAATATGTGGTGGTTTTAGGTTGAAACCTGAAGCAAAAGAGGTTGATTATATGTTATGCCTACACTAATGTTGCTAATAGATTTGTGTTTAGTTTTGTATGAAGGAAGTTTTCAAGTGTAGGGATTGGAGAATGATGAGATGAGTTGAAGAATGGACAAAAGCTCAAGCTTGGGGATGCCCATGTATCACCCCAAGAAATATCCAAGAAGTACAAGCGTCAAAGCTTGGGGATGCCCCCGAGGAACCCCTTCTTCATCGGCAAAAATCAGGTCGCCTTTCAAGACACTATATTTTTATTGCTTCATGCACTATGTGTTTTTCTTGGAGCGTCAGTTGTTTTAGTTTTCTTTATTAGTTTAGTTTTGTTTTCTGCAATAAATGGTTGGACCCTAACAAATTTCTTTTGGAGAAGTTGCCTTGCTTTTCATTTGCCAAGAACGCTCTAGTTTTCACTCTTATCAAAAACCGAGTGTTCTTCTTTTTCTGCTACTGCTTTTGGTTTTCGTTTTCGCTTTGATTTGCGCTCAGATCTTCTTATATTTATTTATCAAGGTGTAGTTTTGCCTCTAATCTTTATTGGTTTTCATCAAAAGAGGTTGATACATCTCCAACTTATCTATAATTTCTGATGCTCCATGCTTGTTTTTACACCATTTGCCTACTGTTTCGTTACACTTCGTGGCACTTTTATGCATTTTCCGGAACTAACCTATTAACAAGTCGCCACAGTGCCAGTTCCCTGTTTTCTGCTATTTTTGTGTTTCAGAAGTGCTACACAGGAAATATTCTCGGAATTGGACGAAACAAGTTCCTGAAGTCTTATTTTTCCTGGAAGCTTCCAGTGATCCGAAGAGGAGACGGAGAGGGGCCATAGGCCACCCTCACACAAGGGCGGCGTGGCCCAGTGATGCAATCGATTTGATGAAGTAAATAACCGGCCAGATGGGAACCCCAAGAGGAAGGTGTGATGAGTATAGCAGCTAGTTTTCCCTCAGTTAAGAAACCAAGGTTTATCGTTCAGGAGAAGAGCAGACAATTACGACTGAAGGTGATGCTTGCTAGTTTGCGACAGCTTCGGACAATTTATATATGGCGCCTCGTCCAAGCTTTGCATGCTAGCTACAACGCGGAACCTGCACACAACACAACCAAGTACTTTGTTCCCAACTTGCGATGAGGTTGTCAATCTCACCGGTTTGCTTGAAACAAAGGTTATGAGCGTATCGAGTGAAAACAGTAGAGTATGCGAGTAAAGTAAACAGTGCGAGTAAAGTAAATAGGTGATAGCAATATGATGGAAATAGGACCGGGGTCCACAGTTCACTAGTGGTGTCTCTCCATAAGATAAATAACACATGCTGGGTAAACAAATTACAGTTGGGCAATTGATAGAATAAAGATAACGTGATATGTCAAGAAGATCACTATGAGATTTACTCTGGGCATTACAACAAAATACATAGACCACCATCCAACTGCATCTATGACTAATAATCCACTTATGGCGAATCAATCCGAGAACTCCACAAGTATTAAGTTGCGAACAACAAATAATTGCATTAAGCAAAGTGTGTAATGTAAACAAAGCATATGCCCTTGAGCATATGAATGTTGTTTTCTCCCTAGTAGCAACAGCACATCTACAACCTTAGAGGTTTCTGTCACTCCCCCAGATTAAATAGAGGCATGAACCCACTATCGAGCATAAATACCCCCTCTTGGAGTCACTAGCAACTACTCGGCCAAGATAGCTACTAACAACGGAGAGCATGCAAGATCATAAACAACATAGAGATAACATAAGATATATTTCAGTATAGCAACTCAATCATAACACCAATATTCATCGGATCCCAACAAACCAAACATGTAGAATTACATAACGGTGATCTCAATCATGTAGGGTAGCTCATGAGATCTAAACATCAAGCACATGGTGGAGAAGACAACCATCTAGCTACTGCTATGGACCCATAGTCTAAGGTAGACTACTCACTCATCGCTCTAGAGGCAAGCATGGCAATGAAGAAGACCTCCGGTGGCGATTCCCCTCTCCGGCAGGGTGCCGGGAAGAGCTTCTGGACCCTCCCGATCTTCGGGTCGATGGTGGTGGCGGATCGCGATGTGTTCTGGAAAATTGATCGGGTCCATAGGTTTTTTCCGTCAGGGGTCTTTATAGGCGAAGGGGCATCGTCAGAAGTGGACCGAGGCGACCTCACACGTAGGGGACACGGCCAGGCCCCTGGCCGCGCTGCCCTGGTGTGTGGGACCCTCGTGGCCCCACTCCGTCTCCTCTTCGGATCTCTGGAAGCTTCCGGGAAAAATAAGACTTCAGGAACTTGTTTCGTCCAATTCCGAGAATATTTCCAGTGTATCACTTCTGAAACACAAAAACAGCAGAAAACAGGGAACTGGCACTGTGGCGACTTGTTAATAGGTTAGTTCCGGAAATGCACAAAAGTGCCACGAAGTGTAACGAAACAGTAGGCAAATAGTGTAAAAATAAGCATGGAGCATCAAAAATTATGGATACGTCGAAGACGTATCAAGCATCCCCAAGCTTAACTCCTTCTCGTCCTCGAGTAGGTAAGTGATAACAAAAGAATAATTTTTGAGGTGACATGCACCTACACAATCTTGATCATGTATGTAAGCATTTGTGAGCTGGGATCATAAGAACTTAAAACATGGGCATGAAGATATAATCTTGACAATAGGAACTTAGCAACCATGTTATAAACATGCAAATGAACACAAACAAAAGATCATGAAAATGAAACAATGAAAGTCAAACGTGTGTTCAAAACATAAGGAAAAACATACAAATGGTTTTCAGCTTGTCCTTCATAGAGAGCAAAACATAAATGCATAGGACTGATACGTCTCAAACGTATCTATAATCTTTTATGCTCCATGCTTGTTTTTACACCATTTGTCTAATGTTTCGTTACACTTCGTGGCACTTTTATGCATTTTCCGGAAGTAACCTATTAACAAGTTGCCACAGTACCAGTTCCCTGTTTTCTGCTGTTTTTGTGTTTTAGAAGTGATACACAGGAAATATTCTCGGAATTGGACGAAACAAGTTCCTGAAGTCTTATTTTACCCGGAAGTTTCCAGAGATCCGAAGAGGAGTAGCAGTGGGGCCACCAGGGGCCCTCACGCCAGGCTGGCACGGCCCAGGGCCTGGCCGCGCCGCCATGGTGTGAGGCCACCTGGCTCCACCTCTGACATCGCCCCTTCGCCTATAAAGACCCCCCCGACGAAAAAACCTAAGTACCGATCACTTTTCCAGAACACATCGCGATCCGCCGCCGCCGTCGACCCGAAGATCGGGAGGGTCCAGAAGCTCTTCCCGGCACCCTGCTGGAGAGGGGAATCGCCACCGGAGGTCTTCTTCATCGCCATGCTTGCCTCCGGAGCGATGAGTGAGTAGTCTACCTTGGACTATGGGTTCATAGCAGTAGCTAGATGGTTGTCTTCTCCACCATGTGCTTCATGTTTAGATCTCATGAGCTTCCCTACATGATTGAGATCACCGTTATGTAATTCTATATGTTTGGTTTGTTGGGATCCGATGAATATTGGTGTTTATGATTGAGTTGCTGTACTGAAATATATCTTTTGTTATCTCTATGTTGTTTTTGATCTTGCATGCTCTCCGTTGTTAGTAGCTATCTTGGCCGAGTAGTTGCTAGTGACTCCAAGAGGGGGTATTTATGCTCGATAGTGGGTTCATGCCTCTATTTAACCTGGGGGAGTGACAGAAACCTCTAAGGTTGTAGATGTGCTGTTGCTACTAGGGAGAAAACAACATTCATATGCTCAAGGGCATATGCTTTGTTTACATTACACACTTTGCTTAATGCAATTATCTGTTGTTCGCAACTTAATACTTGTGGAGTTCTCGGATTGATTCGCCACAAGTGGATTATTAGTCATAGATGCAGTTGGATGGCGGTCTATGTATTTTGTTGTAATGCCCAGAGTAAATCTCATAGTGATCTTCTTGACATATCACGTTTATCTTTATTCTATCAATTGCCCAACTGTAGTTTGTTTACCCAGCATGTGTTATTTATCTTATGGAGAGACACCACTAGTGAACTGTGGACCCCGGTCCTATTTCCATCATATTGCTATCACCTGTTTACTTTACTCGCACTGTTTACTTTACTCGCATACTCTACTGTTTTCCACTCGATACGCTCATAACCTTTGTTTCAAGCAAACCGGTGAGATTGACAACCTCATCGCAAGTTGGGAACATAGTACTTGGTTGTGTGTGTGCAGGTTCCACGTTGCAGCTAGCAAGCAAAGCTTGGACGAGGCGCCATATATAATTTGTCTGAAGCTATCGCAAACTAGCAAGCATCACCTTTAGTCGTTTGTCTCTCCTCTCCAAGAATGATAAACCTCGGTTTCTTAACTGAGGGAAAACTAGCTGCTATACTCATCATACCTTCCTCTTGGGGTTCCCAACGGGCTGGTCATTCACCACGCACAAGGACCGTCTGTTACACACTAGCAGCCTCTTTTCTGGCGTCGTTGCCGGGGACTAAAGAAGAATAAGCTCCCACATCAACTACATATTGCCACGTCAACTTAGCGCCAGCAAGCTCTTTTCTGGCACCATTGCCGGGGAGGAAGTTGAAGACTTCTGCGAGGTTAGTTTTTCGCAAGCACATCCTTTACTTTGTTATAGTTTTGCTTTACTTTATTTATTTTACCTGCATCGTTTTATATAAAAAACCCAAAAAAATTAGAATCCTTGGTAGTTGTTTTACTTATCTGCTTCTAGTTTTGCTAAAATGAGTAATCCTGAAGTAGAAGTTCGTAGTTTTAAGCAACAAGGGGGAGAAAGTTTAAAAGATGCTTGGTACCGTATTAACAATGCTCATCATAGGTGTACCAAAAAAGCACTCTACCACGATCCTCCTTAGAAATTTTTATGTTGGCATATCTAGTTGGAATAGGTATGTTCTTGATACTCTTACAGGAGGAAATTTCCTGGGTACTCCCGCTGGAGAAGCATGCACTATAATGGAAAGTTTAGTGGGAAAACCACCTATTCATGTTGCTAAAACCGAGACCACCTTGGATGAGGTGGTAGAAAGGCTCAGCTCTTTAGAGAAAGGTTTGCCAAGTATCCTAGAAAATGCTAGCCGAGTTAGTGAATTAATAGAAAACATCGGTAAGAGAATTACCGTTTTAGAGGCTAGCACTACTCTTGATAATCAAAACTTGAGGATTGGTAAATTAGAGGAGTCTATGGAAACTCTTAGCTTAATCTTCTCTTCTCTTAAATTTAAGAAAGAGAAAGTGTTTGTTGGAAAAGAGCAAAAATTTATGTATGTTCCCAAGGTTTCTGCACTTAAATCTCAACATGTTCTCAAAATTGGTAAGACTCTTAGTTACACTAAGGGTGACTTGCAGGTTGAATCATCTTCGGGAACCTTCAAAGAGCCTACTGAGGTAATTAGCACTTCATCACTTGATGTTACTTGATTCGCAATTTTCTGCGCCTAGCTCAAAGGCGTTAAAGAAAAGCACTATTGGGAGATAACCCAATTTTTTCTTTTCAGTAATTTTTCTTTTATTTGAGTCTTGGAAGTCATAACTACTGTAATTACCGCTCCTTATCTTGTTTATTTCGTTTTTGTGCCAAGAGAAGCCTCTAATTCGAGCGAGGTAAAGATTTGGGGATGTTGCTGTCCTGAAACTGTTTTCGGTGCTGCACCGTTAAAATTCGTATAAATTCTCTGTATATCTTTTGGACCTGCGATTTCTTGTGCATATGCCCCAGGTGATATCCAAACTTTAGTTAGTTGAACACTTTTTGATTTGAGCAACAGAAAACCCCTCAAAAATTCGACCTTTGTCAGCTGTTCTATTTTGACAGATTTCTGCCAATATTTGTGTTTGCCACTTTATCGCTTTCTTTTGAGTTTCTTTTGATCATGGAACTTTTGGGGAGGTTGCTACAGTAGTATTTGCTATATATGTGGTGGTTTTGATTTGAAACCTGAAGCAAAACATGGTTTATTATATGTTATGCTTGCACTAATGTTGCTAATAGATTTGTGTTTAGTTTTGTATGAAGGAAGTTTTCAAGTGTAGGGATTGGAGAATGATGAGATGAGTTGAAGAATGGACAAAAGCTCAAGCTTGGGGATGCCCATGCATCACCCCAAGAAATATCCAAGAAGTACAAGCGTCAAAGCTTGGGGATGCCCCCGAGGCACCCCTTCTTCATCGGCAAAAATTAGGTCACCTTTCAAAACACTATATTTTTATTGCTTCATGCACTATGTGTTTTTCTTGGAGCGTCAGTTGTTTTAGTTTTCTTAGTTGGTTTAGTTTGTTTGCTACAATAAATGGTTGGACCCCAACAAATTTATTTTGGATAAGTTGTACTCATTTTCATTTGCCAAGAACACTCAGTTTTTCACTCTTATCGTTCACCGAGTGTTCTTCTTTTGCGCTACTGCTTTTGGTTTTCGTTTTCGCCTTGATTTGCATTCAGACCTGGTCATATCTTTTCATCAAGGTGTATTTTTGCCTCTGATCTTTATTGGTTTTCATCAAAAGAGGTGTCTTTAAAAAATTTCAAATGGTGTTGGAAAAGAGAAAAAGCTTTATGCAAAATAGTGGTACAAGAAGGAGCTTGTGTAGACTGCAGCTTAGGATTTTTCATGTCATGCTTGATGTCTTTTTGATAGTATGCTTAGTGGTTTTGCTGTAGCATGACTTGTCTCAAATAACTGAGATTGCTTAATGAGCCTTTGAAAAAATCATGCGTTGTTTTTATTGTATGGAAGCATTATTTTGGTTTTCTCCTTGATGTTTTATTTGGGTTGACTTGGCGCATGCTCACACATGTTAGACTCTTACAAAGTTGCCAATAGCCTCTATGATCATTTAGTTTTTGACTTTTGATGCCATCTTATGCTTCTTTTAATGTCACTTTGTCGCTTTGCATGATTATGGCCATTATTGCTCTCTTAGTTGGTCGCTCCCAGTCTTTTGCTAGCCCTCGCCTTGTACTGAGTATGAGCTCTACTCGTGCATCCAACTCCTAAAAGCCAAAGTTTTCCAAAGTGTCCACCATATATACCTACTAGCAATTTGCTATTCCAAGTAAATTTGACTTGCTTTTATTTTCTCTTCAAATTAAACTCTTACCAGTGTTATGCGAAATTCGGTCAGTAAAGCTCTCACGAACCGGAAGGCACACTTTACTTTTTCCTGTTCTTAAAAATTTGACATTGTGGTCTCTTATGTTGAGTTGTTATGCTTTCAAGTTGTAAGTTGGACACTAGCCCAGCAATGCAGTCATGGGCAAGCTTTCAACATTGCACTTCTTATTTGAGTTGATATCGTGATCTTTTGTTTATGGATGCCCGCGGTGTGAAATGAATTGGGAATCTTGTGGGGATCATGGAGTTTGTATATGTGTTAGGGAAACGCCGGGCCGCCAATCTAAGCCATGCATAATTCATGGTGGAAATTTGCAGCATACCCATGGTGAACATTCGACGACGCATCTCACAATAAAAAGCTAAACAAATGGCAAATAAAAGAGATGTCGAGGTGTTCATTGTCTGCTTGTTGATACGTCCAAAACGTATCTGCTTTCCCGAACACTTTTGCTATTGTTTCTCCTCTAATTTGTGTGTTTTGAATACAACTAACACGGACTGACGCTGTTTTCAGCAGAATTGCTCTGGTGTCTCGTTTTTGTGCAGAAATTCAACTTCCAGTAAAAATTTCGCGAAAAATCATGAAAAATCCTATTTCACCAGAAGACCCACGGAGCCAGAAGACAGGAGGGAGAGGAGGCTCGAGGGGCCGTCACGCACAGGTGGCGCGGCCCAGCCCTGGCCACGCCACCCATGCGTGAGGGGGCTCCAGCACCCCTCTCGACCTCTCCTCTCGCGTACATATACCTCCTGACGACATAATATCGGGGAGGCGGCGTTTTTCCCAGATAGACTTCCGCTGCGCCGCCGCCATCAGAAACCGCGATTCGGAACCAGAAACTCCGTTCTGGCACCCTGCTGGGATGGGGATTCGGAGGAGAACTTCATCACCATCACCACTGACGCTCCTCCATCGACCATCCAAGATTCCCCCATCCATGTGTGAGTAATTCCCCCGCTGTAGGTGAGGGGATGGTAGGGATTGGATGAGATTGTTTATGTAATTTGATATGAGATTGATAGGGCATAGTGCCTAGTATCTTTATTTAGTGCCTATGACATTGTTGCAACTTATTGTGCTTAATGCTTGTCACTTTGGGCCCGAGTGCCATGATTTCAGATCTGAACGTGTTATTATTTCTATGATGATACTTGTTGTTTATGGTCTTACCTACAAGTTGTATACACATATTGTTGTCCGGAACCCGAGGCCCCAAAGTGACAGAAATTGGGATAACCGGAGGGGATGGCTATGATGTGAGGATCACATGTGTTCACCGAGTGCTAATGCTTTGCTCCGGTACTCTATTAAAAGGAGTACCTTAATTACCAGTAGTTTCCCTTGAGGCCCTGCTGCAACAGGCTGGTAGGACAAAAGATGTCGTGCAAGTTTCTCCTTGTGAGCACGTACGACTATTTACAGAACACATGCCTATGATTGTTTGTACTAGGATGCTTTATCATTATTTATCTGCAATGCCTTTGTCTCATTGATTTCATGAATTATCTTATCCATGCAACGCCCGTAATCCATCCCTATGCCTACAGTACTTGTTCCTACTGTTTACAACTGTTACTATTACCGCTGCTATTTTACTACTGCTGTTACTGTTTCACTACTGTCACCACTATAAAACTGTTGCTACTGATAAACTACTGTGAGCGAGACTGTTTCCAGGTGCAGATGAATTGACAACTCATCTGTTAAGGCTTACATATATTCTTTGGCTCCCCTTGTGTCGAATCAATAAATTTGGGTAATACTTCCCTCGAAGACTGTTGCGATTCCCTATACTTGTGGGTCATCAAGACTATTTTCTGGCGTCGTTGCCGGGGGGCATAGCTTTATTTGTAAGTTCACTTGGTATTCATATTGTTCGCTGCAATCCTTTCATCATGGGTAAACCTCGTGATGGAAAAGTTCCTATATTGCCATCCACTACAAGAGGAGGTACGACTCTCAACACCTCTGTTGCTCTTGATTTGCCATCTATTATGAGTAAGTTGCTTACACCACCACACCCACACGCTACTGCTACTACTTCTGCTGAGATTGAAAATGCCACTGATAATTTAGATGATGCTTCTACTGTGCTTGATGAGAGTGGTTCACTAGGTTCCTTTTTAGATGCTACTATTGCTAGAGCTAAGTTGGGAAACACCACTGTTACACCTGTTAGTTCACCTGAGTCTAGGGAATGTCCTAGTGATGATTATGATGATGATGCTTACATTGAGCTTAATGATGATTTTATTGCAGAAGCACGTGCTGCTCGTAATGCAGGTAATGTTAAAGAACTTCTTGTCAGACGTTCTGTTAGATATAATTTGTCTCCTGATCCTAAGTTTGCTGCTTCTCCCATAAATATTAGAGACAAGGATTATGATTTCTCTTTGGATTTATCTTACATATCTATTGTTGAGAAAACTCCTTTTTGTGGTACTAAAGATGAGAGTGCTATGGAGCACATGAATGAGCTTTCTACTTTGAGTAATTTGTTTTCTGATGATATTAAGCTCCGCACTTATTTTGTTGCTAAGATTTTTCCTTTTTCATTGAAAGATGCAGCTAAAATTTGGTTTAATAGCTTGTCTCCTGGATCTCTTACTAGTCCTATTGCTTTGGTTAATGCTTTCTTTCAGAAATATTTTCCTGCTAGTGCTCAACATGCTGCTGTGCAGAAAATCTTTGATTTTGAACATGGAAAAGGAGAGATACTGCCTGAATCTTGAACAAGGTTTTGTTCTTTGATTAGAGCTTTGCCTAAAGAACCATTGCCTAAAAATGAACTCCTTGATATATTTTATAATGGACTAACGGATGAATCTAAGTCATATTTGGATAGTTGTGCTGGTTGTGTTTTTAGGGAAAGAACTCCGGCTGAAGCAGAAGAATTAATGGCTAAAATAAGCCGGAATCATGATGATTGGACCTTAGTTGAGCTAACACCAGCACCAACCCCTGCGCCATGTATAGAGCCTACACCGAAGAAGAGAGGGATGATCGAATTAAATGATGAAGTTATGAGGGAAGCTAAGAAATCTCTTAAGGAGAAAGGTATTAAGGCCGAAGATGTGAAGAATTTACCTCCTATAGAAGAATTATGTAAGCCAATCCCTCATTCATCTACTATTGAGGTACACTCTCTCCAACGATTTGATGAAAGAGATATTCCTTATACTAAACCCCCTGATCAATGCTTAGATGAATTTGATAACTTTATTGTTAAGCAAGAAAATTTTAATAGAATGGTGCATAATTATTTGTTGGAAAATTCTAGAGCTATTAACAAGTTGCAGGATATTGTGGAAAGAACCGCCAATGATGTGAAGATACTTGCCAAACATTTTCAAATGGTTCAAACACAAATTGATCAGCTTACCAAGGTGCAAAAAGATTTGCTAGTTAATGCTGCAAGAGAGAAGCAAGCATGTGAAATACGCACAAGAAGTGGTGCTGCTACTCAAGACCCATTATATCCTGAAGGACACCCTAAGAGGGTTGAGCAAGATTCTCAACGAACTGGAAATGATGATATTCCTTCTAAGAAGAAGAAGAAGAAGCATACAACAACTGCAGAATCCTCTGATGCAGGTAAAGATCCTAACAATGTTTCTATTTCTGATGCTAAAACTGAACCAGGAGATGCTTCCGATAAAGAAGAAGATAAAGAAGAAGTTGAAGAAGAACCAGAGAAGATTGACAAGAATGCAAAGTACACCAAAGAAGACTTCATTGCCAACAAGCATGGTAAAGAGAGAGAACCTTGGGTACAGAAACCAATGCCTTTTCCTAGTAAGAAACACAAGTCCAAGGAAGAAGAACACTACAACAGGTTTTGTGAATGGATGAGACCTTTATTTTTGCAAATTCCTTTGACTGATGCTATTAGAATGCCTCCTTATGCAAAGTATATGAAAGATATTGTCACTAACAAAAGGAAAATTCCTAGTGAGGAAATTTCCACTTTACTTGCTAATTATTCTTTTGATGGTAAAGTTCCAGAGAAGCTTGGAGATCCAGGTATACCAACTATTCCTTGCTCCATTAAAAATAACTATGTTAGAACTGCTTTATGTGATTTGGGAGCTGGAGTTAGTGTCATGCCTTTTTCCCTCTATAAGAGACTTGATCTAGAAAAATTGGTATCAACTGATATATCTTTGCAGATGGCTGATAAGTCTATTACTATTCCTATTGGTATATGTGAGAATGTTCCTGTTCAAGTTGCTAACAGTTGTTTAATATTAACTGATTTTGTTGTGTTGGAAATGCCTGAAGATGATAACATGTCTATTATTCTTGGGAGACCTTTTCTAAACACTGCAGGAGCTGTTATTAATTGCAATCAAGGAAAAGTCACTTTTAATGTTAATGACAAAGAGTATACGGTATATTTTCCCAAGAAGATTGATAGGAAGAATGCTCTAAATACAATCAAGCATGTTGAGACCATCAAAGTTGGTCAAATTATTTGTTCAGAGCGAAAGCCCAAGGAAGAATGTCAAATTGTTATGGTTGGGACTATACCTATCAAAGTTGAGGTAACATAAGCATTAAGTGAAATGCAAAGTTTTGCCTCATACAAAGTTAGTTTGGTAACAAGACTTGATCAACCTTGTTAACAAAGTGATTTTATATGAAAGAAACTTCATTTTCACCGCATCCACTCCACCTCACTTGTATTTACTTTCATAAAATTTTATTCCTTCAGTTTAGTTGCATGATTAAGAGTATCTCAGAGCTGCTGCATGCTTAGTTTTGATTTGCTTGAAATCTTTTCATCCTAGTTTTTCTGAGTTTTATCGATATGCCAATTTCTGAAAAATCCTCGAAAATAAAGTTTCTCGAAAAATTCCAGAAAATTCTTTATAAATTTTTATGTCAAAAATGGGACAGAGAGACACCTGGGAGGCACCAGGTGGGGCAGCCACGCCACCTCACACACAGGTGGCGCGGCCCAGCCCTGGCCGCGCCACCCAGGCGTGAGAGGGCCCCACCAGGCCCCTCACTCATCTCTTCTTCCCCAGCTCTTTCTCTCTCCCGAAAAACACCGCCCCATTTGCTCAAGCCCGAGTTCTTGCTGTTCTTCACTTCAATTTTCCGATCTCCTTGTTCAGCCCAACATTTCTGCTGAAATTTGGATCATTTGTTCTCCGGTATGTGACTCCTCCACTTGTCCAAGTAGAATTTCTTTTGGTAAAGTATTTCTTGAGTATTTTAGCATTGTAGGTGACAGTATAAATGAGTATGCATGCTTGTTCTATTGCTTAGGAAGGTTATTTTGATGCATGATAGATCTCTAGTAACTCACCATAGTAGTCTCCTACACTAGCTTGTCTTTAAAATCACTTTTTATGAGGTTTGTCAAAAATTACAGAAATGGAGGGGAATGCATATCAACTCTCTCAACATGAACTAGAAGTGCAAGATGTTATGAAAGTTCACCGTGAAGAGAAGGTTTTCCCCTCACACTATCCATGCTCAGCATTCTTGAGTGCTGCTGGAATCCTGCAGGATTTTCAAACCTTACTTTCTAATGCAGGATTAGAATATTTTGTTGAGGGTGAACCTCCCCAATTTGTTAAACTAACAATGTCTGTGGTGCAGAATTTTAGATTTAGTTGGTCCACTTCTAATCCCATGGTTCATTATAAAATTTATAACAAATCTGTGGACTTGCCTCTTGATGTTTTCTATACAGCTATTAGAGTACCACAGTGTGGATCGCTCGAGAAGATAAGGGGACAACCAAGGCAATTGTTAGAACTATACGAGGAGATATGTCATGGAAGAAGCTTCACAGGAGAGGGTGGTAAAACTCGAAACATTCATTTCCCATCCATTCGATATTTCGCCTTCTTCATTACCAAATGTGTTCTTGCTAGAAAATCTGCAAGTAAATTATCTCTCCATGATCTAGCTTTTATTGCTGCTTTGAGGCGTGATAGGACTTACCATTTGGGTGCCTTAATAGCTTTCCGTCTTGATATTAATCGTGAGAAAGGGGAATCTGTGGGGGACTTATAGCTTCATGCCTGTTAGCTTTGCATGGTGTTGTGCCTCATTTTCGAGATCTGCAGTTCCCCGAGGAGAAACTTGGTCTTGATGCTATGATTCAACATAAGTTTATTTCTCCTCCTGGTAGTTTGATTAATTTAACATTCGAGCTAACCTTTTTCAAGAAGACTACCTGGAGGGTAGTAAAGACTGATCGATCAGTCCGTTTGCCTGCACCCTTTTTGTTTAACCTTGATCGCAGGAATGGATGGTCGCTTACTGAAGATGAGCTTGACGCGTACATAGGGGAGCATCCGCCGCCTGTGCACGATGAGGAAGGCGCCAAGGAGTCGGGACAGCCCTCCAACACTACGAATTTCCCATATGAGCAGCCTTATTATGATTATGCGCCATCAGCTTCATCTTCACGGGAACCGGGGTACGATTACACCTACGATGACCCACCAGCCTGGGGCAGCTACCAGAGCCGGAATTGATCTCCACTTAGGCCAAAAGCCTAAGCTTGGCGGGAGGTACGCCGACGATTCACTCATCTACATATCATATTTTGTCGGACCTTGGTATATCCATGTTTTACTTTCTTTATTGTTCTAAGTTCTTACTTCTGCTTTTCCAAAACACAAAAAGACCAAAAATATTTCAGTTGTTTCTCTATATTTGGTTCTTTGGTTTGCTACCTTTGGTTTGTTTTACTTGCTATTTTCGGTTTGCTACTTGAAAAACCCAAAAATATTTTGCTTTGTTTGCCATTTCCTTCCGCTTTTGCTTCAAAAATCGAAAACCCCAAAAATATTTGTTGTTCTTCTTTGGTTTTGTAAAGTTGTTGCAGAGTTCAGTTTCCCGTTACTCCATTGGAGCTTGGTATTCACTTTATATTATTCAAGGCACACAAGTGAAGAGCAATAATGACGATATATGACAATCCGAGATGTGGTAAGAGGCTGGTATGAATTCTATGTGTTTTCATTTTTGTACATATACTCATCTATGTGGACATGCTTAGTCGGTTCATGTAAGGTATATGTTATCTAATGGATGCTTTGTAGTTCTTGCTCTCATATGATTATTTTTAATTTACTATTAGCCTGTAGCATGTCATGTAGACGCTTGCATGCATTGTTCTATTCATAGTATGGTATGATATTGTGGTATCCACCTCTGAAAGCTTCATTTGAATCGACTTGGCACATGCTCAAGCATGCATATGACTGAACAAAAAGTCAATTAAGCCTCGATGATCTAAATTGCCTCAGAGTTCTTGTATCATTTTTATGCCTATATTAATTTTGTTTTGTCGCAAGCATAATTATGACAGTTATTGCTCTCTCGATTGTCGCTTCCCAGTCTTTTGCTAGCCTTCACTTGTACCGAGTATGAGCTCTACTCGTGCATCCAATTACCAAAAACCAAGTCTTCCAAAGAGTCCACTATAAATTCCTATGCGTGCTATTTGTAAGCCATTCCAAGTAAATTTTCATGTGCTACCTTTCAAAACTTTCAACTACTTCTCATTTTGTGCCACTGTTTCTAGCTCATGGGGACGTAGTGGTTGGAATTGCTATCTTCCATATTAAATTGAGTACCCCTCGACTAGGCAGCTTCATCTGCTCGTCATTAATTTTGCAAGGGAGCTGGTCAGACCATTATAATCTTAATCCTAAAAGAAAGAGAAAAAAAGGCACTCCTCCAAAGGAATGTGAAAGTTGGTGGGCACCCGATGGAATCGGTTAGCCATGGTTTGAGAAATAAAAAAGGTGGGGAGGAGTGCCAAAGCTTTATAAAAGAGCACCAATGTGCCAAATTTCAAAGAACTTGGAACCGCTCTCGCCTGTTTATTATGGAAGATAGTAAGTCCCCATTGCTAGTCGTTGACATAGAACAACCACCTCTCAAAAGAAACTTTTATCTCTGTTTTACAAATGAAAAGCTCTAGCACATGTTAAATCCCTGCTTCCCTCTGCGAAGGGCCATTCGTTTACATTTATGTTGAGTCTTCATTTTCTAACTTTAAGCACTTCTTGAGAGCATAGCTGTTATTCTTAGTGTAATGTGCTTGTCCCAGAACACGGTTAATTGTGGTATAACTTTGATGCTTGTTTCTTTGATATTTCTACTTCTAGTCTTCCCTTGGACTTCAGAGGTGCCTCAGCATTTATGTTTTGCTCTACAAATAAAGGCAAGCGGGATACCACTCTTTCATATCATTTATGCATATTACAATCTTGTAGCTTCTCATGCACATGTTACTTGTTATTAGTGCATTGGCACTCTTTCATAGCTTGCTTGACTATAAGGTGACATTAATTGCATATTTCTTATTATGAATTGCCTGAGTACTTGATCACATAGTTAGTATATATACATCATATGAGCAAATGTGTTCGTGAAAGTTTCTTTTATCGCTCTCAGTTGTTAACTGAATTGCTTGAGGACAAGCAAATAGCTAAGCTTGGGGGGAGTTGATACATCCAAAACGTATCTACTTTCCCGAACACTTTTGCTATTGTTTCTCCTCTAATTTGTGTGTTTTGAATACAACTAACACGGACTGACGCTATTTTCAGCAGAATTGCTCTGGTGTCTCGTTTTTGTGCAGAAATTCAACTTCCAGTAAAAATTCGGGAAAAATCATGAAAAATCCTATTTCACCAGAAGACCCACGGAGCCAGAAGACAGGAGGGAGAGGAGGCTCGAGGGGCCGTCACGCACAGGTGGCGCGGCCAAGCCCTGGCCGCGCCACCCATGCGTGAGGGGGCTCCAGCACCCCTCTTGACCTCCCCTCTCGCGTACATATACCCCCTGACGACATAATATCGGGGAGGCGGCGTCTTTCCCAGATAGACTTCCGCTGCGCCGCCGCCATCAGAAACCGCGATTCGGAACCAGAAACTCCGTTCTGGCACCCTGGCGGGATGGGGATTCAGAGGAGATCTTCATCACCATCACCACCGACGCTCCTCCATCGACCATCCATGATTCCCCCATCCATGTGTGAGTAATTCCCCCGCTGTAGGTGAGGGGATGGTAGGGATTGGATGAGATTGTTCATGTAATTTGATATGAGATTGAAAGGGCATAGTGCCTAGTATCTTTATTTAGTGCCTATGACATTGTTGCAACTTGTTGTGCTTAATGCTTGTCACTTTGGGCCAGAGTGCCATGATTTCAGATCTGAACGTGTTATTATTTCTATGATGATACTTGTTGTTTATGGTCTTACCTACAAGTTGTATACACATATTGTTGTCCGGAACCCGAGGCCCCAAAGTGACAGAAATTGGGATAACCGGAGGGGATGGCTATGATGTGAGGATCACATGTGTTCACCGAGTGCTAATGCTTTGCTCCGGTACTCTATTAAAAGGAGTACCTTAATTACCAGTAGTTTCCCTTGAGGCCCTGCTGCAACAGGCTGGTAGGACAAAAGATGTCGTGCAAGTTTCTCCTTGTGAGCACGTACGACTATTTACGGAACACATGCCTATGATTGTTTGTACTAGGATGCTTTATCATTATTTATCTGCAATGCCTTTGTCTCATTGATTTCATGAATTATCTTATCCATGCAACGCCCGTAATCCATCCCTATGCCTATAATACTTGTTCCTACTGTTTACAACTATTACTATTACCGCTGCTATTTTACTACTGCTGTTACTGTTTCACTACTGTCACCACTATAAAACTGTTGCTACTGATAAACCACTGCGAGCGAGACTGTTTCCAGGTGCAGATGAATTGACAACTCATCTGTTAAGGCTTACATATATTCTTTGGCTCCCCTTGTGTCGAATCAATAAATTTGGGTAATAGTTCCCTCGAAGACTGTTGCGATCCCCTATACTTGTGGGTCATCACTTGTCATGTCATTTTGGTGTGGGCTTGTTCCATGTCATCGGGCACGGAGGTACCCCATTGGCGGTTCTCAATGATATGCATATACTTACAATGACAAGAGCCTTGCTTGGGACTCTAAGTAAAGTAGCATGAGGTTTGGGTACTCGTATTCACGGGGCACGAGGTTTTCAACTTATGATTTGTCAAGCATATGCATCATAATTGTTCTTGCATTAACTTTAACCATTCAAGATGCTTATGATGGGGGCAATGAGAGCTCAAAGCCGGTAAGTACCATAATTTTTGAAGGTTATAAAACTTGCAATCACTGCTTCCCTCTGCGAAGGGCCTTTCTTCTACTTTTATGTTGAGTCACCACCTTCTTTCTTTATGCACCATTAAGAGAGCATAATTGTCATTCTTAGTATAATGTGCATTGTCCCAAAGTTTTCATTGATTGATTCATATTGTTGGTTTCACTTGTTCTCAAATTATTTGTATCTAGTCGCCC
This sequence comes from Dactylis glomerata, assembly GCA_007115705.1. NCBI lineage: Eukaryota > Viridiplantae > Streptophyta > Magnoliopsida > Poales > Poaceae > Dactylis > Dactylis glomerata. The sequence goes on from QXEO01000734.1 coordinate 4,244,514, forward strand.
TCTTAAACTTGAAGGTGTCCTATGCATTTATGTTTTGCCCTCTTTGAAGGACAAGCTGAAAACCATTTGTATGGTTTTCCTTATGATTTGAACACACGTTTGACTTTCATTGTTTCATTTTCATGATCTTTTATTTGTGTTCATTTGCATGTTTACAACATGGTTGCTAAGTTTCTTATTGTCAAGATTATATCTTCATGCCCATGTTTTAAGTTCTTATGATCCCAGCTCACAAATGCTTACATATATGATCAAGATTGTGTAGGTGCATGTCACCTCAAAAAAATTTCTTTTGTTATCACTTACCTACTCGAGGATGAGCAGGAGTTAAGCTTGGGGATGCTTGATACGTCTCACACGTATCTATAATTTTTGATGCTCCATGCTTGTTTTTACACCATTTGCCTATTGTTTCGTTACACTTAGTGGCACTTTTATGCATTTTCCAGAACTAACCTATTAACAAGTTGCCACAGTGCCAGTTCCCTGTTTTCTGCTATTTTTGTGTTTTAGAAGTGATACACAGGAAATATTCTCGGAATTGGACGAAACAAGTTCCTGAAGTCTTATTTTACCCGGAAGCTTCCAGAGACCCGAAGAGGAGTAGCAGTGGGGCCACCAGGGGCCCTCACGCCAGGCTGGCGCGGCCCAGGGCCTGGCCGCGCCGCCATGGTGTGAGGCCACCTGGCTCCACCTCTGACATCGCCCCTTCGCCTATAAAGACCCCCCGACGGAAAAAACCTAATTACCCGATCACTTTTCCAGAACACATCGCGATCCGCCGCCGCCGTCGACCCGAAGATCGGGAGGGTCCAGAAGCTCTTCCCGGCACCCTGCCGGAGAGGGGAATCGCCACCGCAGGTCTTCTTCATCGCCATGCTTGCCTCCGGAGTGATGAGTGAGTAGTCTACCTTGGACTATGGGTCCATAGCAGTAGCTAGATGGTTGTCCTCTCCACCATGTGCTTCATGTTTAGATCTCATGAGCTGCCCTACATGATTGAGATCACCGTTATGTAATTCTATATGTTTGGTTTGTTGGGATCCGATGAATATTGGTGTTTATGATTGAGTTGTTGTACTGAAATATATCTTTTGTTATCTCTATGTTGTTTATGATCTTGCATGCTCTCTGTTGTTAGTAGCTATCTTAGCCGAGTAGTTGCTAGTGACTCCAAGAGGGGGTATTTATGCTCGATAGTGGGTTCATGCCTCTATTTAACCTGGGGGAGTGACAGAAACCTCTAAGGTTGTAGATGTGCTGTTGCTACTAGGGAGAAAACAACATTCATATGCTCAAGGGCATATGCTTTGTTTACATTACACACTTTGCTTAATGCAATTATCTGTTGTTCGCAACTTAATACTTGTGGAGTTCTCGGATTGATTCGCCACAAGTGGATTATTAGTCATAGATGCAGTTGGATGGCGGTCTATGTATTTTGTTGTAATGCCCAGAGTAAATCTCATAGTGATCTTCTTGACATATCACGTTTATCTTTATTCTATCAATTGCCCAACTGTAATTTGTTTACCCAGCATGTGTTATTTATCTTATGGAGAGACACCACTAGTGAACTGTGGACCCCGGTCCTATTTCCATCATATTGCTATCACCTGTTTACTTTACTCGCACTGTTTACTTTACTCGCATACTCTACTGTTTTCCACTCGATACGCTCATAACCTTTGTTTCAAGCAAACCGGTGAGATTGACAACCTCATCGCAAGTTGGGAACAAAGTACTTGGTTGTGTGTGTGCAGGTTCCGCGTTGCAGCTAGCAAGCAAAGCTTGGACGAGGCGCCATATATAATTTGTCCGAAGCTATCGCAAACTAGCAAGCATCTCCTTCAGTCGTTTGTCTCTCCTTGATACGTCCAAAACGTATCTACTTTCCCGAACACTTTTGCTATTGTTTCTCCTCTAATTTATGTGTTTTGAATACAACTAACACGGACTGACGCTGTTTTCAGCAGAATTACTCTGGTGTCTCGTTTTTTTGCAGAAATTCAACTTCCAGTAAAAATTCGGGAAAAATCATGAAAAATCCTATTTCACCAGAAGACCCACAGAGCCAGAAGACCGGAGGGAGAAGTGGCTCGAGGGACCGTCACACGGTGGTGGCGCGGCCCAGCCCTGGCCGCGCCACCCCTATGTGAGGAGGCCCCAGGCCCCCTCTCGACCTCTCGTCTCGCGTACATATACCCCCTGACGACTTAAGATCTGGGAGATGGCGTTTTTCCCAGATAGACTTCCGCTGCTCCGCCGCCATCAGAAACCGTGATTCGGAACCAGAAACTCCGTTCTGGCACCCTGCCGGGACGGGGATTCGGAGGAGATCTTCATCACCATCACCACCGACGCTCCTCCATCGACCATCCATGACTCCCCCATCCATGTGTGAGTAATTCCCCCGCTATACGTGAGGGGGTGGTAGGGATTGGATGAGATTGTTCATGTAATTTGATATGAGTTTGATAGGGCATAGTGCCTAGTATCTTTATTTAGTGCCTATGACATTGTTGCAACTTGTTGTGCTTAATGCTTGTCACTTTGGGCCCGAGTGCCATGATTTCAGATCTGAACATGTTATTATTTCTATGATGATACTTGTTGTTTATGGTCTTACCTACAAGTTGTATACACATATTGTTGTCCGGAACCCGAGGCCCCAAAGTGACAGAAATTGGGATAACCGGAGGGGATGGCTATGATGTGAGGATCACATGTGTTCACCGAGTGCTAATGCTTTGCTCCGGTACTTTATTAAAAGGAGTACCTTAATTACCAGTAGTTTCCCTTGAGGCCCTGCTGCAACAGGCTGGTAGGTCAAAAGATGTCGTGCAAGTTTCTCCTTGTGAGCACGTACGACTATATACGGAACACATGCCTATGATTGTTTGTACTAGGATGCTTTATCATTATTTATCTGCAATGCCCGTATCTCATTGATTTCATGAATTATCTTATCCATGCAACGCCCGTTATCCATCCCTATGCCTATAGTACTTGTTCCTACTGTTTACAACTGCTACTTTTACCACTGCTATTTTACTACTGCCGTTACTGTTTCATTGCTGTCATCACTATAAAACTGTTGCTACTGATAAACCACTGCGAGCGAGACTGTTTCCAGGTGCAGCTGAATTGACAACTCATCTGTTAAGGCTTACATATATTCTTTGGCTCCCCTTGTGTCGAATCAATAAATTTGGGTAATACTTCCCTCGAAGACTGTTGCGATCCCCTATACTTGTGGGTCATCAAGACTATTTTCTGGCGCCGTTGCCGGGGAGCATAGCTTTATCTGTAAGTTCACTTGGTATTCATATTGTTCGCTGCAATCCTTTCATCATGGGTAAACCTCGTGATGGAAAAATTCCTATATTGCCATCCACTACAAGAAGAGGTACGACTCTCAACACCTCTGTTGCTCTTGATTCGCCATCTGTTATGAGTAAGTTGCTTACACCACCACACCCACACGCTACTGCTACTACTTCTGCTGAGATTGAAAGTGCCACTGATAATTTAGATGATGCTTCTACTGTGCTTGATGAGAGAGGTTCACTAGGTTCCTTTTTAGAGGCTACTATTGCTAGAGCTAAGTTGGGAAACACCACTGTTACACCTGTTAGTTCACCTGAGTCTAGGGAATGTTTTAGTGATGATTATGATGATGATGCTTATATTGAGCTTAATGATGATTTTATTGCGGAAGCACGTGCTGCTCGTGATGCAGGTAATGTTAAAGAGCTTCTTGCTAGACGTTCTGTTAGATATAATTTGTCTCCTGATCCTAAGTTTGCTGCTTCTCCTATCATTATTAGAGACAAGGATTATGATTTCTCTTTGGATTTATCTTACATATCTATTGTTGAGAAAACTCCTTTTTGTGGTACTAAAGATGAGAGTGCTATGGAGCACATGAATGAGCTTTCTACTTTGAGTAATTTGTTTTCTGATGATATTAAGCTCCGCACTTACTTTGTTGCTAAGATTTTTCCTTTCTCGCTGAAAGATGCTGCTAAAATTTGGTTTAATAGCTTGTCTCCTGGATCTCTTACTAGTCCTATTGCTTTGGTTAATGCTTTCTTTCAGAAATATTTTCCCGCTAGTGCTCAACATGCTGCTGTGCAGAAAATCTTTGATTTTGAACAGGGAAAATGAGAGAAATTGCCTGAATCTTGGACAAGGTTTTGTTCTTTAATAAGAGCTTTGCCTAAAGAACCATTGCCTAAAAATGAACTCCTTGATATATTTTATAATGGACTAACGGATGAATCTAAGTCATATTTGGATAGTTATGCTGGTTGTGTTTTCAGGGAAAGAACTCCGACTGAAGCTGAAGAGTTAATGGCCAAAATAAGCCGGAATCATGATGATTGGACTTTAGTTGAGCCAACACCAGCACCAACTCCTGCGCCATCTACAGAGCCTACGCCGAAGAAGAGAGGGATGATTTAATTAAATGATGAAGTTATGAAGGAGGCTAAGAAATCTCTTAAGGAGAAAGGTATTAAGGCCGAAGATGTGAAGAATTTACCTCCTATAGAAGAATTATGTAAGCCAATCCCTCGCTCATCTACTATTGAGGTACACTCTCTCCAACACTTTGATGAAAGAGATATTCCTTGCACTAAACCTCCTGATCAATGCTTAGATGAGTTTGATAATTTTATTGTTAAGCAAGAAAATTTTAATAGAATGGTGCATAATCATCTGTTGGAGAATTCTAGAGTTATTAACAAGATGCAGGATATTGTGGAGAGAACCGCCAATGATGTGAAGATACTTGCTAAACATTTTCAAATGGTTCAAACACAAATTGATCAGCTTACCAAAGTACAGCAAGACCTGCTAGTTAATGCTGCAAGAGAGAAGCAAGCATTTGAAATACGCACAAGAAGTGGTGCTGCTACTCAAGACCCATTATATCCTGAAGGACATCCTAAGAGGGTTGAGCAAGATTCTCAACGCACCTCAAATGATGATGTCCCTTCTAAGAAGAAGAAGAAGAAGCATAAAACAACCGCAGAATCCTCCGAAGCAGGTAAAGATCCTAACAGTGTTTCTATTTCTGATGCTGAAACTGAACCAGGAAATGCTTCCGATAAAGAAGAAGATAAAGAAGAAGTTGAAGAAGAACCGGAAAAGAGTGATAAAAATGCAAAGTACACCAAAGAAGACTTCATTGCCAACAAGCATGGTAAGGAGAGGGAACCTTGGGTACAGAAGCCAATGCCTTTTCCTAGTAAGAAACACAAGTCCAAGGAAGAAGAACACTACAACAGGTTTTGTGAATGGATGAGACCCTTATTTTTGCAAATTCCTTTGACTGATGCTATTAGAATGCCTCCTTATGCAAAATATATGAAAGATATTGTCACTAACAAAAGGAAAATTCCTAGTGAGGAAATTTCCACTCTACTTGCTAACTATTCTTTTGATGGTAAAGTTCCAGAGAAGCTTGGAGATCCAGGTATACCTACCATTCCTTGCTCCATTAAAAATAACTATGTTAGAACTGCTTTATGTGATTTGGGAGCTGGAGTTAGTGTAATGCCTTTTTCTCTTTATAAGAGACTTGATTTAGAAAAATTGGTTTCAACTGATATATCGTTGCAGATGGCTGATAAGTCTACTACTATTCCTATTGGTATATGTGAGAATGTTCCTGTTCAAGTTGCTAACAGCTGTTTAATATTAACTGATTTTGTGGTGTTGGAAATGCCTGAAGATGACAATATGTCTATTATTCTTGGGAGACCTTTTCTAAACACTGCAGGTGCTGTTATTAATTGCAATCAAGGAAAAGTCACTTTTAATGTTAATGACAAAGAATATACAGTTTATTTTCCCAAGAAGATTGATAGGAGGAATGCTCTAAATTCAATCAAGCATGCTGAGACCATCAAAGTTGGTCAAATTATTTGTTCAGAGCAAAAGCCCAAGGAAGAATGTCAAATTGTTATGGTTGGGACTATACCTATCAAAGTTGAGGTAACATAAGCATTAAGTGAAGTGCAAAGTTTTGCCTCATATAAAGTTAGTTTGGTAACAAGACTTGATCAACCTTGTTAGCAAAGTGAATTTATATGAACGAAACTTCGTTTTCACCGCATCCACTCCACCTCACTTGTATTTACTTTCATCAAATTTTATTCCTTCAGTTTAGTTGCATGATTAAGAGTATCTCAAAGCTGCTGCATGCTTAGTTTTGATTTGCTTGAAATCTTTTCATCCTCGTTTTTCCTGAGTTTTATCGATATGCCAATTTCTGAAAAATCCTCGAAAATAAAGTTTCTCGAAAAATTCCAGAAAATTCTTTATAAATTTTTCTGTCAGAAATGGGGCAGAGAGACACCTGGGAGGCACCGGGTGGGGCAGCCACGCCACCTCACACACAGGTGGCGCGGCCCAGCCCTGGCCGCGCCACCCAGGTGTGAGGGGGGCCCACCAGGCTACTCACTCATCTCTTCTTTCCCTGCTCTTTCTCTCTCCCAAAAAACACCGCCCCATTTGCTCAAGCTCGAGTTCTTGCTGTTCTTCACCTGGATTTCTCGATCTCCTTGTTCAGCCCAACATTTTTGCTGAAACTTGGATCATTTGTTCTCCGGTATGTGACTCCTCCACTTGTCCAAGTAGATTTTCTTTTGGTAAAGTATTTCTTGAGTATTTTAGCATTGTAGGTGACAGTATAAATGAGTATGCATGCTTATTTTATTGTTTAGAAAGATTATTTTGGTGCATGATAGCTCTCTAGTAACTCACCATAGTAGTTTCCTACACTTGCTTGTCTTTAAATCACTTTTTATGAGGTGTGTCAAAAAATTTAGAAATGGAGAGGAATGCATATCAACTCTCTCAACATGAACTAGAAGTGCAAGATGTCATGAAAGTTCATCGTGAAGAGAAGGTTTTCCCCTCACACTATCCATGCTCAGCATTCTTGAGTGCTACTGGATTCCTACAGGATTTTCAAGCCTTGCTTTCTAATGCAGGATTAGAATATTTTGTTGAGGGTGAACCTCCCCAATATGTTAAACTAACAATGTCTGTGGTACAGGATTTCAGATTTAGTTGGTCCGCTTCTAATCCCATGGTTCATTATAAAATTTATAACAAATCTGTGGACTTGCCTTTTGATGTTTTTTGTACAGCTATTAGAGTACCACAGTGGGGATCGCTAAAGAAGATAAGGGGACAACCAAGGCAATTGTTAGAACTATACGAGGAGATTTGTCAAGGAAGAAGCTTCACAGGAGAGGGTGGTAAAATTCGAAACATTCATTTCCCATCCATTCGATATTTCGGCTTCTTCATTTCCAAATGTGTTCTTGCTAGGAAATCTGCAAGTAAATTGTCTCTCCATGATCTAGCTTTCATTGCTGCTGCTTTAAGGCGCGATAGAACTTACAATTTGGGTGCCTTAATAGCTTTCCGTCTTGATATTAATCGTGAGAAAGGGGGAATCTGTGGGGGGCTTATAGCTTCACGCCTGTTATCTTTGCATGGTGTTTTGCCTCATTTTCGAGATCTGCAGTTCCCCGAGGAGAAACTTGGTCTTGATGCTATGGTTCAACATAAGTTTATTTCTCCTCCTGCCAGTTTGATTAATTTAACATTTGAGCTAACCTTTTTCAAGAAGACTACCTGGAGGGTAGTAAAGTCTGAACGATCAATCCGTTTGCCTGCACCTCTTTTGTTTAACCTTGATCGCAGGAATGGATGGTCGCTTACAGAAGATGAGCTCGATGCAGATGTGGAAGAGCACCCGCCGCCTGTACACGATGAGGAGAGCGCCGAAGAGTCGGGGCAACCCTCCAACACTACGAATTTCCCATATGAGCAGCCTTATTACGATTATGCGCCATCAGCTTCATCTTCACGGGAGCCGGGGTACGATTACACCTATGATGACCCACCAGCCTAGGGCAGCTACCAGAGCCGGAATTGATCTCCACTTAGGCCAAAAGCCTAAGCTTGGGGGGAGGTACGCCGACGATTCGCTCATCTACACATCACATTTTGTCGGACCTTTGTATATCCATGTTTCACTTTCTCTAGTGTTCTCGTTCTTATTTCCACTTTTCCAAAACACAAAAAGACCAAAAATATTTCCGTTGTTTCTCTCTATTTGGTTCTTTGGTTTTCCACCTTTGGATTGCTTTACTTGCTATTTTCGGTTTGCTACTTGAAAAACCCAAAAATATTTTGCTTGGTTTGCTATTTCCTTCTGCTTTTGTTTCAAAAATCGAAAACCCCAAAAATATTTGTTGTTCTTCTTCGGTTTTGTAAAGTTTGTTGCAGAGTTCAGTCTCCCGTTACTCCATTGGAGCTTGGTATCCACTTTATATTATTCAAGCCACACAAGTGAAGAGCAATAATGACGACATATGACAATCCGAGATGTGGTAAGAGGCTGGTATGAACTCTATTTGTTTTCATTTTTGTACATATACTCATCTATGTGGACATGCTTAGTCGGTTCTTGTAAGGTATATGTTATCTAATGGATGCTTTGTAGTTCTTGCTCTCATATGATTAGTTTCAATTTACTATTAGCCTATAGCATGTCATGTAGACGCTTGCATGCATTGTTTTATTCATAGTATGGTATGATATTGTGGTATCCACCTCTGAAAGCTTCATTTGAATCGACTTGGCACATGCTCAAGCATGCATATGACTGAACAAAAAGTCAACTAAGCCTCGATGATCTAAATTGCCTCAGAGTTCTTGTATCATTTTTATGCCTATATTAATTTTGTTTTGTCGCAAGCATGATTATGATAGTTATTGCTCTCTCGATTGTCGCTTCCCAGTCTTTTGCTAGCCTTCACTTGTACGGAGTATGAGATCTACTCGTGCATCCAATTACCAAAAACCAAGTCTTCCAAAGAGTCCACTATAAATTCCTATGCATGGTACTTGTAAGCCATTCCAAGTAAATTTTCATGTGCTACCTTTCAAAACTTTCAACTACTTCTCATTTTGTGCCATTGTTTTTAGCTCATGGGGACGTAGTGGTCGGAATTGCTATCTTCCATATTAAATTAAGTACCCCTCGACTAGGCAGCTTCATCTGCTCGTCATTAATTTTGCAAGGGAGCTGGTCAGACCATTATAATCTTAATTCTAAAAGAAAGAAAAAAAGGCACTCCTCCAAAGGAATGTGAAAGTTGGTGGGCACCCGATGGAATCGGTTAGCCATGGTTTGAGAAAGGAAAAAGGTGGGGAGGAGTGCCAAAGCTTTATAAAAAGAGCACCAATGTGCCAAATTTCAACGAACTCGGAACCGCTCTCACTTGTTTATTATGGAAGATAGTAAGTCCCCATTGCTAGTCGTTGACATAGAACAACCACCTCTCAAAAGAAACTTTTATCTCTGTTTTACAAATGAATAGCTCTAGCACATGTTAAATCCCTGCTTCCCTCTGCGAAGGGCCATTCGTTTACTTTTATGTTGAGTCACCATCTTCTAACTTTAAGCACTTCTTCAGAGCATAACTGTTATTCTTAGTGTAATGTGCTTGTCCCAGAACACGGTTAATTGTGGTATAACTTTGATGCTTGTATCTTTGATATTTCTACTTCTAGTCTTCCCTTGGACTTCAGAGGTGCCTCAACATTTATGTTTTGCTCTACAAATAAAGGCAAGTGGGATACCATTCTCTCATATCATTTATGCATATTACAATCTTGTAGCTTCTCATGTACATGTTACTTGTTATTAGTGCATTGGCACTCTTTCATAGCCTGCTTGACTATGAGGTGACATTAGTTGCATATTTCTTATTATGAATTGCCTGAGTATTTGATCACATAGTTAGTATATATACATCATATGGGCAAATGTGTTCGTGAAAGTTTCTTTTATCGCTCTCAGTTGTTAACTGAATTGCTTGAGGACAAGCAAATAGCTAAGCTTGGGGGGAGTTGATACGTCCAAAACGTATCTACTTTCCCGAACACTTTTGCTATTGTTTCTCCTCTAATTTGTGTGTTTTGAATACAACTAACACGGACTGACGCTGTTTTCAGCAGAATTACTCTGGTGTCTCGTTTTTGTGCAGAAATTCAACTTCCAGTAAAAATTCGGGAAAAATCATGAAAAATCCTATTTCACCAGAAGACCCACGGAGCCAGAAGACCGGAGGGAGAAGTGGCTCGAGGGACCGTCACACGGTGGTGACGCGGCCCAGCCCTGGCCACGCCACCCCTATGTGAGGAGGCCCCAGGCCCCCTCTCGACCTCTCGTCTCGCGTACATATACCCCCTGACGACTTAAGATCGGGGAGACGGCGTTTTTCCCAGATAGACTTCCGCTGCGCCGCCGCCATCAGAAACCGCGATTCAGAACCAGAAACTCCATTCTGGCACCCTGCCGGGACGGGGATTCGGAGGAGATCTTCATCACCATCACCACCGACGGTCCTCCATCGACCATCCATGACTCCCCCATCCATGTGTGAGTAATTCCCCCGCTGTAGGTGAGGGGATGGTAGGGATTGGATGAGATTGTTCATGTAATTTGATATGAGTTTGATAGGGCATAGTGCCTAGTATCTTTATTTAGTGCCTATGACATTGTTGCAACTTTTTGTGCTTAATGCTTGTCACTTTGGGCCCGAGTGCCATGATTTCAGATCTGAACATGTTATTATTTCTATGATGATACTTGTTGTTTATGGTCTTACCTACAAGTTGTATACACATATTGTTGTCCAAAACCCGAGGCCCCAAAGTGACAGAAATTGGGATAACCGGAGGGGATGGCTATGATGTGAGGATCACATGTGTTCACCGAGTGCTAATGCTTTGCTCCGGTACTTTATTAAAAGGAGTACCTTAATTACCAGTAGTTTCCCTTGAGGCCCTGCTGCAACAGGCTGGTAGGACAAAAGATGTCGTGCAAGTTTCTCCTTGTGAGCACGTACGACTATATACGGAACACATGACTATGATTGTTTGTACTAGGATGCTTTATCATTATTTATCTGCAATGCCCGTATCTCATTGATTTCATGAATTATCTTATCCATGCAACGCCCGTTATCCATCCCTATGCCTACAGTACTTGTTCCTACTGTTTACAACTGCTACTTTTACCGCTGCTATTTTACTACTGCCGTTACTGTTTCATTGCTGTCATCACTATAAAACTGTTGCTACTGATAAACCACTACGAGCGAGACTGTTTCCAGGTGCAGCTGAATTGACAACTCATCTGTTAAATTTGGGTAATACTTCCCTCGAAGACTGTTGCGATCCCCTATACTTGTGGGTCATCACTCCTCTCCAAGAACAATAAACCTCGGTTTCTTAACTGAGGGAAAACTAGCTGCTATACTCATCACACCTTCCTCTTGGGGTTCCCAACGGGCTGGTCATTCACCACGCACAAGGACCGTCTGTTACACGCTAGCAAGGACACCTTCAAGTTTAAGAGGGCGACTAGATACAAATAATTTGAGAACAAGTGAAACCAACAATATGAAGCAATCAATGAAAACTTTGGGACAATGCACATTATACTAAGAATGACAACTTTGCTCTCTTAATGGTGCATAAAGAAAGATGGTGGTGACTCAACATAAAAGTAAAAGAATGGCCCTTCGCAGAGGGAAGCAGTGATTGCAAGTTTTATAACCTTCAAAAATTATGGTACTTACCGGCTTTGAGCTCTCATTGCCCCCATCATAAGCATCTTGAATGGTTAAAGTTAATGTGAGAACAATTATGATGCATATGCTTGACAAATTATAAGTTGAAAACCTCGTGTCCCATGAATACGAGTACCCAAACCTCATGCTACTTTACTTAGAGTCCCAAGCAAGGCTCTTATCCTTGTAAATATATGCATATCATTGAGAACCGCCAACGGGGTACCTCCGTGCCCGATGACATAGAACAAGCCCACATCAAAATGACAGGACAAGCAGACAATGAACACCTCGACATCTCTTTTATTTGCCATTTGTTTAGCTTTTTATTGTGAGATGCGTCGTCGAATGTCCACCATGGGTATGCTGCAAATTTCCACCATGAATTATGCATGGCTTAGATTGGCGGCCCAGGCGTTTCCCTAACACATATACAAACTCCATGATCCCCACAAGATTCCCAATTCATTTCACACCGCGGGCATCCATAAACAAAAGATCACGATATCAACTCAAATAAGAAGTGCAATGTTGAAAGCTTGCCCATGACTGCATGGCTGGGCTAGAATCCAACTTACAACTTGCAAGCATAAGAACTCAACATAAGAGACCACAATGTCAAATTTTTAAGAACAGGAAAAAGTAAAGTGTGTCTTCCGGTTCGTGAGAGCTTTACTGACCAATTTTCGCATAACACTGGTAAGAGTTTAATTTGAAGAGAAAATAAAAGCAAGTCAAATTTACTTGGAATAGCAAATTGCTAGTAGGTATGTATGGTGGACACTTTGGAAAACTTTGGCTTTTAGGAGTTGGATGCACGAGTAGAGCTCATACTCAGTACAAGGCGAGGGCTAGCAAAAGACTGGGAGCGACCAACTAAGAGAGCAATAATGGCCATAATCATGCAAAGCGAAAAAGCGACATTAAAAGAAGCATAAGATGGCATCAATAGTCAAAAACTAAATGATCATAGAGGCTATTGGCGACTTTGTAAGAGTCTAACATGTGTGAGCATGCGCCAAGTCAACCCAAATAAAGCATCAAGGAGAAAACCAAAATAATGCTTCCAAATAATTAAAACAACGCATGATTTTTTCAAAGGCTTATTAAGCAATCTCAGTTATTTGAGACAAGTCATGCTACAGAAAAACCACTAAGCATACTATCAAAAAGACATCAAGCATGACATGAAAAAGCCTAAGCCGCAGTCTACACAAGCTCCTTCTTGTACCACTATTTTGCATAAAGCTTTTTCACTTTTCCAACACCATTCAAACTTTTTATAAACACCTCTTTTGATGAAAACCAATAAAGATCAGAGGCAAAAATACACCTTGATGAAAAGATGTGACAAGGTCTGAATGCAAATCAAGGCGAAAACGAAAACCAAAAGCAGTAGCAGAAAAAGGAGAACACTCGTTGAACGATAAGAGTGAAAAACTGAATGTTCTTGGCAAATGAAAAGCAAGGCAACTTCTCCAAAGGAAATTTGTTGGGGTCCAACCATTTATTGCAGCAAACAAAACTAAGCTAACTAAGAAAACTAAAACAACTGACGCTCCAAGAAAAACACATAGTGCATGAAGCAATAAAAATATAGTGTTTTGAAAGGTGACCTGATTTTTGCCGATGAAGAAGGGGTGCCTCGGGGGCATCCCCAAGCTTTGACGCTTGTACTTCTTGGATATTTCTTGGGGTAATGCATGGGCATCTCCAAGCTTGAGCTTTTGTCCATTATTCAACTCATCTCATCATTCTTCAATCCCTACACTTGAAAACTTCCTTCATACAAAACTAAACACAAATCTATTAGCAACATTAGTGTAGCATAACATATAATCAACCACTTTTTGCTTCAGGTCTCAACCCAAAACCACCACATATATATCATATACTACTGTAGCAACTTCCCCAAAAGTTCCGTGATCAAAAGAACTCAAAAGAAAGCGATAAAGCGGCAAACACAAATATTGGCAGAAATCTGTCAAAACAGAACAGGTGACAAAGGTCGAATTTTTTAGGGGTTTTCTGTTGCTCAAATAAAAAAGTGTTCAACTAACAAAAGTTTGGATATAACCTGGGGCATATTAACAAGAAATCGCAGGTCCAAAAGATATACAGAGAATTTATACGAATTTTAACGGTGCAGCACTGAAAACAGTTTCAGGACAGCAACATCCCCAAATCTTTACCTCACTCAAATTAGAGGCTTCTCTTGGCACAACAATAAAATAAAAATGATAAGGAGCGGTCATTACAGTAGTAATGACTTCCAAGACTCAAATAAAAGAAAAATTACTGAAAATAAAACATTGGGTTATCTCCCAAGAGTGCTTTTCTTTAACGCCTTTGAGCTAGGCGCAGAAAATTGCGAATCAAGTAACATCAAGTGATGAAGCATCAATTACCTCAGTGGGCTCTTTGGAGGTTCCCGAAGATGATTCAACCTGCAAGTCACCCTTAGTGGAACTAAGAGTCTTACCAATTTTAAGAACATGTTGAGGTTTAAGCGCAGAAACCTTGGGAACATACATAAATTTTTGCTCTTTTCTGACAAACACTTTCTCTTTCTTAAATTTAAGAGAAGAGAAGATTAAGCTAAGAGTTTCCATAGTCTCCTCTAGTTTACCAATCCTTAAGTTTTGATTATCAAGAGTAGTGCTAGCCTCTAAAATGGTAATTCTCTTACCAATGTTTTCTATTAATTCACTAACGCGGCTAGCATTTTCTAGGATACTTGGCAAACTTTTCTCTAAAGAGCTGAGCTTTTCTACCACTTCCTCCAAGGTGGTCTCGGTTTTGGCGACATGAATAGGTGGTATTCCCACTAAACTTTCAATTATAGTGCATGCTTCTCCAGCGGGTGTACCCAGAAAATTACCTCCTATAAGGGTATCGAGAACATACCTATTCCAACTAGATATACCAACATAAAAATTTCTAAGGAGGATCGTGGTAGAGTGCTTTTTGGTACACCTATGATGAGCATTGTTAATACGATACCAAGCATCTTTTAAACTTTCTCCCCCTTGTTGCTTAAAACTACGAACTTCTACTTCAGGATTACTCATTTTAACAAAACTAAAAGCAGATAAGTAAAAACAACTACCAAGGATTCTAATTTTTTTTGGGTTTTTGATATAAAATGATGCAGGTAAAATAAATAAAGTAAAGCAAAACAATAACAAAGTAAAGGATGTGTGTGCGAAAAACTCCCCTTGCAGAGGTCTTCCACTCTTCCCCGGCAACGGCACCAGAAAAGAAGCTTGATGCTACCGATTTGATGAAGTAAATAACCGGCCAGTTGGGAACCCCAAGAGGAAGGTGTGATGAGTATAGCAGCTAGTTTTCCCTCAGTTAAGAAACCAAGGTTTATCGTTCAGGAGAAGAGCAGACAATTACGACTAAAGGTGATGCTTGCTAGTTTGCGATAGCTTCGGACAATTTATATATGGCGCCTCGTCCAAGCTTTGCTTGCTAGCTGCAACGCGGAACCTGCACACAACACAACCAAGTACTTTGTTCCCAACTTGCGATGAGGTTGTCAATCTCACCGGTTTGCTTGAAACAAAGGTTATGAGCGTATCGAGTGGAAAATAGTAGAGTATGCGAGTAAAGTAAACAGTGCGAGTAAAGTAAACAGGTGATAGCCATATGATGGAAATAGGACTGGGGTCCACAGTTCACTAGTGGTGTCTCTCCATAAGATAAATAACACATACTGGGTAAACAAATTACAGTTGGGCAATTGATAGAATAAAGATAACGTGATATATCAAGAAGATCACTATGAGATTTACTCTGGGCATTACAACAAAATACATAGACCGCCATCCAACTGCATCTATGAATAATAATCCACTTGTGGCGAATCAATCCGAGAACTCCACAAGTATTAAGTTGCGAACAACAGATAATTGCATTAAGCAAAGTGTGTAATGTAAACAAAGCATATGTCCTTGAGTATATGAATGTTGTTTTCTCCCTAGTAGCAACAGCACATCTACAACCTTAGAGGTTTCTGTCACTCCCCCAGATTAAATAGAGGCATGAACCCACTATCGAGCATAAATACCCCCTCTTGGAGTCACTAGCAACTACTCGGCCAAGATAGCTACTAACCACGGAGAGCATGCAAGATCATAAACAACATAGAGATAACATAAGACATATTTCAGTATAGCAACTCAATCATAACACCAATATTCCTTGGATCCCAACAAACCAAACATGTAGAATTACATAACGGTGATCTCAATCATGTAGGGCAGCTCATGAGATCTAAACATGAAGCACATGGTGGAGAAGACAACGATCTAGCTACTGCTATGGACCCATAGTCCAAGGTAGACTACTCACTCATCGCTCCGGAGGCAGGCATGGCGATGAAGAAGACCTCCGGTGGCGATTCCCCTCTCCGGCAGGGTGCCGGGAAGAGCTTCTGGACCCTCCCTAACTTCGGGTCGATGGCGGCGGCGGATCACGATGTGTTCTGGAAAATTGATCGGGTCCTTAGGTTTTTTCCATCGGGGGGTCTTTATAGGCGAAGGGGCATCGTCAGAAGTGGGCCGAGGCGACCTCACACGTAGGGGTGATACGTCTCAAACGTATCTATAATTTTTGATGCTCCATGCTTGTTTTTACACCATTTGCCTATTGTTTCGTTACACTTAGTGGCACTTTTATGCATTTTCCGGAACTAACCTATTAACAAGTGCCACAGTGCCAGTTTCCTGTTTTCTGCTGTTTTTGTGTTTCAGAAGTGATACACAGGAAATATTATCGGAATTGGACGAAACAAGTTCCTGAAGTCTTATTTTTCCCGGAAGCTTCCAGACATCCGAAGGAGAGACGGAGAGGGGCCACCAGGGCCCCACACACAGGGGTGGCGCGGCACTACCCCTGGCCGCGCCGGGCCTGTGTGAGGGAGCCTGGCTCCACCTCTGACGACGCCCCTTCGCCTATAAAGATCCCCCGATGGAAAAAAACCTAAGTACCCGATCAGATTTCCAAAACACATCGCGATCCGCCGCCACCGTCGACCCGAAGATCGGGAGGGTCCAGAAGCTCTTCCCGGCACCCTGCCGGAGAGGGGAATCGCCACCGGAGGTCTTCTTCATCGCCATGCTTGCCTCCGGAGCGATGAGTGAGTAGTCTACCTTGGACTATGGGTCCATAGCAGTAGCTAGATGGTTGTCTTCTCCACCTTGTGCTTCATGTTTAGATCTCATGAGCTGCCCTACATGATTGAGATCACCGTTATGTAATTCTATGATGTTGGTTTGTTGGGATCCGATGAATATTGGTGTTTATGATTAAGTTGCTGTACTGAATTATATCTTTTGTTATCTCTATGTTGTTTATGATCTTGCATGCTCTCCGTTGTTAGTAGCTATCTTGGCCGAGTAGTTGCTAGTGACTCCAAGAGGGGGTATTTATGCTCGATAGTGGGTTCATGTCTCTATTTCACCTGGGGGAGTGACAGAAACCTCTAAGGTGGTAGATGTGCTGTTGCTACTAGGGAGAAAACAACATTCATATGCTCAAGGGCATATGCTTTGTTTACATTACACACTTTGCTTAATGCAATTATCTGTTGTTCGCAACTTAATACTACTGGGGTGTTCGGATTGATATCCCCGGGAGTGTATTATTAGTCATAGATGCAGTTGGATGGCGGTCTATGTATTTTGTTGTAATGCCCAGAGTATATCTCATAGTGATCTTCTTGACATATCACGTTATCTTTATTCTATCAATTGCCCAACTGTAATTTGTTTACCCAGCATGTTATTTTATCTATGGAGAGACACCACTAGTGAACTGTGGACCCCGGTCCTATTTCCATCATATTGCTATCACCTGTTTACTTTACTCGCACTGTTTACTTTTCCCGTACTGTTTACTTTACTCGCATATTATATTGTTTTACACTCGATACGCTCATAATCTTTGTTTCAAGCAAACCGGTGAGATTGACAACCTCATCGCAAGTTGGGAACAAAGTACTTGGTTGTGTGTGTGCAGGTTCCGCGTTGCTACTGGCCAAAGACGAGTCAACAAGTATCGTTAACGGCGCCCTTGTTGGAGTGTTATTAAGCCAGGCTGCATCACCTTCAGTTGTCACCGTCTCTCCTCTTCAAGATCGACATTAAACCTTGGTTTCTTAACTGAGGGAAAACTAGCCGCCACACTCATCATACCTTCCTCTTGGGGTTCCCAACGGGCTGGTCATTCACCACGCACAAGGACTTACTGCTCCCACGTTAACTAAACGCCACAGTCTTTTCTGGCGCCATCACCGAGTAGCAGCTTCTTTTCTGGCGCCGTTGCCGGGGAGGAAGAGAAGACTTCTGCGAGGGGAGTTTTTCGCACACACATCCTTTACTTTGTTATTGTTTTGCTTTACTTTATTTTATTTTACCTGCATTGCTTTTTATCAAAAACCCAAAAAAAAATAGAATCCTTGGTAGTTGTTTTTACTTTACTTTAGTTTATCATGTTGTTCCCTAAGTTTGTTATGGAGGACCTCTCAGTAGGTAGTGGTTCAATCATTGGAAATAGAAACATTGAGGAGTTCTTTTATCACATTAGTATGCATGAGGAAGTTGAGGAAAAGTCTTGGATTGAGCTTGCTCCTAGTATTGAAGTTGCTTCTGTTTGTTTAATTGATATGTTGGAAACTAGGTTTGCTAGTCTCAATCCTTATATGCAATACATGTTCCTCAAGCTTCATGAAATAGAGGATCCCGAAAAGAAAGCTTTTATCTTGGAAACTCTGCGCCTAGAATTTAAGGATGTCGTTGTTGAAGCTAGGAAGGTTCTTAAACGTTTTAATAAACTCGGTTCTCCTATAAATGTTATTAGTACAGATGATAAAGAGGCCGAAATACCTATTCCTTGCAAGCTTTTGGGATTGAGTGAAGCTTTTGAAAATAATTTTGACTGGATTTGTCCTGAAAATCTTTTTGATGAAAGTAGTGTGCCAAAGAATGATCACAAAGGGTCTTCTAAAACTTATGTGGATGAAATACAATGTCTTATTGATAAGACCTCTGTTGTTGATCTTAATGCTTCTTCTGAAAATACTTGATTCGCAATTTTCTGCGCCTAGCTCAAAGGCGTTAAAGAAAAGCACTCTTGGGAGATAACCCAATGTTTTCTTTTCAGTACTTTTTCTTTTATTTGAGTCTTGGAAGTCATTAATACTGTAATGACCGCTACTTATCTTGTTTATTTCGTTTTTGTGCCAAGAGAAGGCTCTAATTTGAGCGAGGTAAAGATTTGGGGTTATTGCTGTCCTGAAACTGTTTTCGGTGCTGCACCGTAAAAATTCGTATAAATTCTCTGTTTATCTTTTGGACCTGCGATTTCTTGTGCATATGCCCCAGGTTATATCCAAACTTTTCTTAGTTGAACACTTTTT
This sequence comes from Dactylis glomerata, assembly GCA_007115705.1. Lineage (NCBI taxonomy): Eukaryota > Viridiplantae > Streptophyta > Magnoliopsida > Poales > Poaceae > Dactylis > Dactylis glomerata. The sequence continues at coordinate 4,263,609 of QXEO01000734.1, forward strand.
GATTTGAGCAACACAAAACCTTTCAAAAATTCGTCCTTTGTCAGCTGTTCAGTTTTGACAGATTTCTGCCAATATTTGTGTTTGCCACTTTATCGCTTTCTTTTGAGTTCTTTTGATCATGGAACTTTTGGGGAGGTTGATACAGTAGTATTTGATATATATGTGGTGGTTTTGAGTTGAAACCTGAAGCAAATAGAGGATTGATTATATGTTATGCTTACACTAATGTTGCTAATAGAATTGTGTTTAGTTTTGTATGAAGGAAGTTTTCAAGTGTAGGGATTGGAGAATGATGAGATGAGTTGAAGAATGGACAAAAGCTCAAGCTTGGGGATGCCCATGCATCACCCCAAGAAATATCCAATAAGTACAAGCGTCAAAGCTTGGGGATGCCCCCGAGGCACCCCTTCTTCATCGGCAAAAATCAGGTCACCTTTCAAAACACTATATTTTTATTGCTTCATGCACTATGTGTTTTTCTTGGAGCGTCAGTTGTTTTAGTTTTCTTAGTTGGTTTAGTTTGTTTGTTTGCTGCAATAAATGGTTGGACCCCAACAAATTTCCTTTGGAGGAGATGTACTCGTTTTCATTTGCAAAGAATGCTCTAGCTTTCACTCTTATTAAAAATCGAGCATTCTACTTTTTCTGCTACTGCTTTTGGTTTTCGTTTTCGCCTTGATTTGCGTTCAGATCTTGCATATCTTTTCATCAAGGTGTATTTTTGCCTCTGATCTTTATTGGTTTTCATCAAAAGAGGTATTTATAAAAAAAAATTCAAATGGTGTTGGAAAAGAGAAAAAGCTTTGTGCAAAATAGTGGTACAAGAAGGAGCTTGTGTAGACTGCGGCTTAGGCTTTTTCATGTCATGCTTGATGTCTTTTTGATAGTATGCTTAGTGGTTTTGCTGTAGCATGACTTGTCTCAAATAACTGAGATTGCTTAATGAGCCTTTGAAAAAATCATGCGTTGTTTTTATTGTATGGAAGCATTATTTTGGTTTTCTCCTTGATGCTTTATTTGGGTTGACTTGGCGCATGCTCACACATGTTAGACTCTTACAAAGTCGCCATTAGCCTTCATGATCATTTAGTTTTTGACTTTTGATGCCATCTTATGCTTCTTTTAATGTCGCTTTGTCGCTTTGCATGATTATGGCCATTATTGCTCTCTTAGTTGGTCGCTCCCAGTCTTTTGCTAGCCCTCACCTTGTACTGAGTATGAGCTCTACTCATGCATCCAACTCCTAAAAGCCAAAGTTTTCCATTGTGTCCACTATAAACTCCTATGCATGGTATTTGTAAGCCATTCCAAAGTAAATTTTCATGTGCTACCTTTCAAAAACCTTCAAAACACTTCTCGTTTTGTGACACTGTTTTCAGCTCATGGGGACGTAGTGGTCGGATTTGCTATCTTCCATATTGCTTATTCCAAAAAGAAAAAAAAGAAAAAGGCACTCCTCCAAAGAATGTGAATGTTGGTGGGCACCCGATGGAATCGGTTAGCCATGGTATGTGAAAGGAAAAAGGTGGGGAGGAGTGCCAAGCTTTATAAAAAGAGCACAAAAGTGCCAATCTCTCTCTCAAAAACTTGCTTCATTTTTGTATGGAAGATAGTAAGAACCCCATTGCTAGTCGTTGACAAAAGCAACCACCTCTCAAAACCCAAGTTTTATCTCTGTTTTACAAATGAAAAGCTCTAGCACATGCTCAATCAATGCTTCCCTCTGCGAAGGGCCCTTTCTTTTACTTTTATGTTGAGTCACCACCTTCTTTCTTTATGCACCATTAAGAGAGCATAGTTGTCATTCTTAGTGTGATATGCATTGTCCCAAAGTTCATTGATTGACTCATGATGATTGGTTTCACTTGTTCTTAAATTATTTGTATCTAGTCGCCCTCTTAAAATTGAAGGTGTCCTATGCATTTATGTTTTGCTCTCTTTGAAGGATAAGCTGAAAACCAATTGTATGTTTTTCCTTATGATTTGAACACACGTATGACTTTCATTGTTTCATTATCATGATCTTTTGTTTGTGTTCATTTGCATGTTTACAACATGGTTGCTAAGTTCTTATTGTCATTATTATATCTTCATGCCTATGTTTTAAGTTCTATTGATCCCAGCTCACCAATGCTTACATATATGATCAAGATTGTGTAGGTGCATGTCACCTCAAAAATTATTCTTTTGTTATCACTTACCTACTCGAGGACGAGCAGGAGTTAAGCTTGGGGATGCTTGATACGTCTCAAACGTATCTATAATTTTTGATGCTCCATGCTTGTTTTTACACCATTTGCCTATTGTTTCGTTACACTTAGTGGCACTTTTATGCATTTTCCGGAACTAACCTATTAACAAGTGCCACAGTGCCAGTTTCCTGTTTTCTGCTGTTTTTGTGTTTCAGAAGTGATACACAGGAAATATTCTCGGAATTGGACGAAACAAGTTCCTGAAGTCTTATTTTTCCCGGAAGCTTCCAGACATCCGAAGGAGAGACGGAGAGGGGCCACCAGGGCCCCACACACAGGGGTGGCGCGGCCCTACCCCTGGCCACGCCGGGCCTGTGTGAGGGAGCCTGGCTCCACCTCTGACGATGCCCCTTCGCCTATAAAGACCCCCCGACGGAAAAAACCTAAGTACCCGATCAGATTTCCAGAACACATCGCGATCCGCCGCCACCATCGACCCGAAGATCGGGAGGGTCCAGAAGCTCTTCCCGGCACCCTGCCGGAGAGGGGAATCACCACCGGAGGTCTTCTTCATCGCCATGCTTGCCTCCGGAGCGATGAGTGAGTAGTCTACCTTGGACTATGGGTCCATAGCAGTAGCTAGATGGTTGTCTTCTCCACCTTGTGCTTCATGTTTAGATCTCATGAGCTGCCCTACATGATTGAGATCACCGTTATGTAATTCTATGATGTTGGTTTGTTGGGATCCGATGAATATTGGTGTTTATGATTAAGTTGTTGTATTGAATTATATCTTTTGTTATCTCTATGTTGTTTATGATCTTGCATGCTCTCCGTTGTTAGTAGCTATCTTGGCCGAGTAGTTGCTAGTGACTCCAAGAGGGGGTATTTATGCTCGATAGTGGGTTCATGTCTCTATTTCACCTAGGGGAGTGACAGAAACCTCTAAGGTGGTAGATGTGCTGTTGCTACTAGGGAGAAAACAACATTCATATGCTCAAGGGCATATGCTTTGTTTACATTACACACTTTGCTTAATGCAATTATCTGTTGTTCGCAACTTAATACTACTGGGGTGTTCGGATTGATATCCCCGGGAGTGGATTATTAGTCATAGATGCAGTTGGATGGCGGTCTATGTATTTTGTTGTAATGCCCAGAGTATATCTCATAGTGATCTTCTTGACATATCACGTTATCTTTATTCTATCAATTGCCCAACTGTAATTTGTTTACCCAGCATGTTATTTTATCTATGGAGAGACACCGCTAGTGAACTGTGGACCCCGGTCCTATTTCCATCATATTGCTATCACCTGTTTACTTTACTCGCACTGTTTACTTTTCCCGTACTGTTTACTTTACTCGCATATTATATTGTTTTACACTCGATACGCTCATAATCTTTGTTTCAAGCAAACCGGTGAGATTGACAACCTCATCGCAAGTTGGGAACAAAGTACTTGGTTGTGTGTGTGCAGGTTCCGCGTTGCTACTGGCCGAAGACGAGTCAACAAGTATCGTTAACGGCGCCCTTGTTGGAGTGTTATTAAGCCAGTCTGCATCACCTTCAGTTGTCACCGTCTCTCCTCTTCAAGATCGACATTAAACCTTGGTTTCTTAACTGAGGGAAAACTAGCCGCTACACTCATCATACCTTCCTCTTGGGGTTCCCAACGGGCTGGTCATTCACCACGCACAAGGACTTACTGCTCCCACGTCAACTAAACGCCACAGTCTTTTCTGGCGCCATCACCGAGTAGCAAGGGGGCGCGGCCAGGCCCCTGGCCGCGCCGCCCTGGTGTGGGGGGCCCTCGTGGCCCCACTCCATCTCCTCTTCGGATCACTGGAAGCTTCCGGGAAAAATAAGACTTCAGGAACTTGTTTCGTCCAATTCCGAGAATATTTCCTGTGTATCACTTCTGAAACACAAAAACAGCCGAAAATAGGGAACTGGCACTGTGGCGACTTGTTAATAGGTTAGTTCCGGAAAATGCACAAAAGTGCCACGAAGTGTAACGAAACAGTAGGCAAATGGTGTATAAACAAGCATGGAGCATAAAAAATTATGGATACGTCGGAGACGTATCACCCAGCCCCTGGGCGCGCCCCCTATGTGTGAGGATGCCTGGGTCCACTTCTGACGATGCCCCTTCGCCTATAAAGACCCCCCGACGGAAAAAACCTAAGGACCCGATCAATTTTCCAGAAACACATCGCGATCCGCCGCCGTCGTCGACCCGAGATCAGGAGGGTCCAGAAGCTCTTCCCGGCACCCTGCCGGAGAGGGGAATCGCCACCGGAGGTCTTCTTCATCGCCATGCTTGCCTCCAGAGCGATGAGTGAGTAGTCTATCTTGGACTATGGGTCTATAGCAGTAGCTAGATGGTTGTCCTCTCAACCATGTGCTTCATGTTTAGATCTCATGAGCTGCCCTACATGATTGAGATCACCATTATGTAATTCTACATGTTTGGTTTGTTGGGATCCGATGAATATTGGTGTTATGATTGAGTTGCTATACTGAAATATATCTTATGTTATCTCTATGTTGTTTATGATCTTGCATGCTCTCCATTGTTAGTCGCTATCTTGGCCGAGTAGTTGCTAGTGACTCCAAGAGGGGGTATTTATGCTCGATAGTGGGTTCATGCCTCTATTTAACCTGGGGGAGTGACAGAAACCTCTAAGGTTGTAGATATGTTGTTGCTACTTGGGAGAAAACAACATTCATATGCTCAAGGGCATATGCTTTGTTTACATTACACACTTTGCTTAATGCAATTGTCTGTTGTTCGCAACTTAATACTCATGGGGTGTTCGCATGATATCCCCGGGAGTGGATTATTAGTCATAGATGCAGTTGGATGGAGGTCTATGTATTTTGTTGTAATGCCCAGAGTAAATCGCATAGTGATCTTCTTGACATATCACGTTTATCTTTATTCTATCAATTGCCCAACTGTAATTTGTTTACCCAGCATGTGTTATTTTATGGAGAGACACCACTAGTGAACTGTGGACCCCGGTCCTATTTCCATCATATTGCTATCACCTGTTTACTTTACTCGCACTGTTTACTTTACTCGCATACTTTCACTGTTTTCCACTCGATACGCTCATACCCTTTGTTTCAAGCAAACCGGTGAGATTGACAACCTCATCGCAAGTTGGGAACAAAGTATTTCGTTGTGTTGTGTGGAGGTTCCACGTTGCTGCTAGCAAAGCAAAGCTTAGACGAGGCGCCATATATAAATTGTCCGAAGCTGTCGTGAAGCTTGCAAGCATCACCTTTAGTTCTTTGTCTCTCCTCTCCAAGATCGACAAACCTTGGTTTCTTAAATGAGGGAAAATCTTGCTGCTATATTCATCACACCTTCCTCTTGGGGTTCCCAACGGACAGGTCATCAACCACGCATCAAGCTATTTTCTGGCGCCGTTGCCGGGGATTGAAGAAGAAGAAGCTCCCACATCAACTACACGTTCCCATGTCAACTTGGCACCAGGTATTTTCTGGCGCCGTTGCCAGGGAGGAAGTAGAAGACTTCTGCGAGGGGAGTTTTTCGCACGCACATCCTTTACTTTATTTTTACTTGCATCATTTTATCAAAAACCCAAAAAAATTAGTTCCTACTATAGTTGTTAGTTTTGTTGGTCTGTTATTGTCTTACTTTATCATGCTTTCTATCAATGGTTGGTTTCTTTGAAACTAAATCTTTTTGGCAAGGTGGGTTCACGGAAGAGCAGCAAAAATATTATGAGGAACACCGCTTGTCACAAAAAGGGAATCACTTATGGGAACAAATTAATACTTTGTATATCATTGCTAGAGATGTGTGCTCTACTTATAATGTTACTTATTGCTTTGATAAATCTTGTTGCTGTAGGAGGTATAAACACCTCCCTTTTCAGTGTGAGTATAATGATGATGTTACCATATCTTCTTATATTAATGGAAATTATGACTTTTATGACGTGGAACAAATTGATGAATTTATTGCTTGGAAGGGTGCATTTGAACTTGCTTATTTTCTTGAAAATACTGATGATGCACCTTATAAATATGAGGTTTATGATATACTTACATTTTGCTTTGATAATTACAAGGAAGGAAATGGCTATATTCTTAAATATCTTAATAGATGCTCTCCAACGGAAGAGACTAATGCCTCGAAGAAGCCTATGGAAGAAGAAATTGCTGAAATTGGAAGCTCATTGGATGAAAAAGAGGAGGAGAGTGATGACCAAGAGGAGGAAAAATGGAGCTACCCATGTCTACCTCCCATTAAGAGTAACTCTCTAACTAATACCTTATTTGATCGCCCTCCATGCTTAAAGGAGGGTGAGTGTGATATTTATATTGTTGAGTTTGTCCATGATGCTACTGAAAATTATTATGAGAGAGGAAAATATGGTTGTTGGAATTTTCATGTTACTCAAACACCTCTCTTTATATTGAAAGTTCCGAAGTTGCTCTTATTTTATCTACCCATGCTTGTTACTATGTGCTTCTTTGATTTATTTTCTTACAAGATTCCTATGCATAGGAAGTGGGTTAGACTTAAATGTGTTTCATATTTGCTCCTTGATGCTCTCTTTTGCTTCAATTCATATTTCTTATGTGAGCATCTTCTCGAATTACTGAGCCTAGCTCAAAGGCGTTAAAGAAAAGCACTCTTGGGAGATAACCCAATGTTTTATTTTCAGTACTTTTTCTTTTATTTGAGTCTTGGAAGTCATTACTACTGTAATGACCGCTCCTTATCCTTTTTATTTCATTGTTGTGCCAAGAGAAGCCTCTAATTTGAGTGAGGTAAGATTTGGGGATGTTGCTGTCCTAAAACTGTTTTCGGTGCTGCACCGTAAAAATTTGTATAAATTCTCTGTATATCTTTTGGACCTGCGAGATCTTGTGCATATGCCCCAGGTTATATTCAAACTTTCATTAGTTGAACACTTTTTGATTTGAGCAACAGAAAACACTTTAAAAATTCGGCCTTTGTCAGCTGTTATGTTTCGACAGATTTCTGCCAATATTTGTGTTTGCCGCTTTATCGCTTTCTTTTGAGTTCTTTTGATCACAGAACTTTTGGGGAAGTTGCTACAGTAGTATATGCTATATATGTGGTGGTTTTAGGTTGAAACCTGACGCAAAAAGAGATTGATTATATGTTATGCTACACTAATGTTGCTAATAGATTTGTGTTTAGTTTTGTATGAAGAAAGTTTTCAAGTGTAGGGATTGGAGAATGATGAGATGAGTTGAAGAATGGACAAAGCTCAAGCTTGGGGATGCCCATGCATCACCCCAAGAAATATCCAAGAAGTACAAGCGTCAAAGCTTGGGGATGCCCCGAGGCACCCCTTCTTCATCGGCAAAAATCAGGTCACCTTTCAAGACACTATATTTTTATTGCTTCATGCACTATGTGTTTTTCTTGGAGCGTCAGTTGTTTTAGTTTTCTTTATTAGTTAGGTTTTTTTGCTGCAATAAATGGTTGGACCCCAACAAATTTTCTTTGGAGAAGTTGCCTTGCTTTTCATTTGCCAAGAACGCTCCAGTTTTCATTCTTATCAAAAACCGAGTGTTCTTCTTTTTCTGCTACTGCTTTTGGTTTTCGTTTTCGCCTTGATTTGCGTTCAGACCTTGTCATATTTATTTATCAAGGTGTATTTTTGCCTCTGATCTTTATTGGTTTTCATCAAAAGAGGTGTTTATAAAAAGTTTGAATGGTGTTGGAAAAGAGAAAAAGCTTTATGAAAAAAAGTGGTACAAGAAGGAGCTTGTGTAGACTGCGGCTTAGGCTTTTTCATGTCATGCTTGATGTCTTTTTGATAGTATGCTTAGTGGTTTTGCTGTAGCATGACTTGTCTCAAATAACTGAGATTGCTTAATGAGCCTTTGAAAAAATCATGCGTTGTTTTAATTATTTGGAAGCATTATTTTGGTTTTCTCCTTGATGCTTTATTTAGGTTGACTTGGTGCATGCTCACACATGTTAGACTCATACAAAGTCACCAATAGCCTCTATGATCATTTAGTTTTTGACTTTTGATGCCATCTTATGCTTCTTTTAATGTCGCTTTGTTGCTTTGCATGATTATGGCCATTATTGCTCTCTTAGTTGGTCGCTCCCAGTCTTTTGCTAGCCCTCGCCTTGTACTGAGTATGAGCTCTACTCGTGCATCCAACTCCTAAAAACCAAGTTTTGCCAAAGTGTCCACCATACATACCTACTAGCAATTTGCTATTCCAAGTAAATTTGACTTGCTTTTATTTTCTCTTCAAATTAAACTCTTACCAGTGTTATGCGAAAATTGGTCAGTAAAGCTCTCACGAAGCGGAAGGCACACTTTACTTTTTCCTGCTCTTAAAAATTTGACATTGTGGTCTCTTATATTGAGTTGTTATGCTTGCAAGTTGTAAGTTGGAGACTAGCCCAGCCATGCAGTCATGGGCAAGCTTTCAACATTGCACTTCTCTTTTGAGTTGATATCGTGATCTTTTGTTTATGGATGCCCGCGGTGTGAAATGAATTGGGAATCTTGTGGGGATCATGGCGTTTGTATATGTGTTAGGGAAACGCCTGGGCCACCAATCTAAGCCATGCATAATTCATGGTGGAAAATCGCAGCATACCCATAGTGGACATTCGACAACGCATCTCAAAATAAAAAGCTAAACAATTGGTAAATAAAAGAGATGTCGAGGTGTTCATTGTCTCCTTGTCCTGTCATTTTGATGTGGGCTTGTTCCATGTCATCGGGCACGGAGGTACCCCGTTGGCGGTTCTCGATGATACATAGATACTTACAATGACAAGAGCCTTGCTTGGGACTCTAAGTTGAGTAGCATGAGGTTTGGGTACTCGTATTCACGGGACACGAGGTTTTCAACTTATGATTTGTCAAGCATATGCATCATAATTGTTCTCGCATTAACTCTAACCATTCAAGATGCTTATGATGGGGGCAATGATAGCTCAAAGCCGGTAAGTAACATAATTTTTGAAGGTTATAAAACTTGCAATCACTGCTTCCCTCCGCGAAGGGCCTTTCTTTTGCTTTTATGTTGAGTCGCCACCTTCTATCTTTATGCACCATTAAGAGAGCAAAGTTGTCATTCTTAGTATAATGTGCATTGTCCCAAAGTTTTCATTGATTGATTCATATTGTTGGTTTCACTTGTTCTTAAATTATTTGTATCTAATCGCCCTCTTAAACTTGAAGGTGTCCTATGCATTTATGTGTTGCTCTCTATTAAGGACAAGCTGAAAACCACTTGTATGTTTTTCCTTATGATTTGAACACTCGTTTGACTTTCATTGTTTCATTTTCATGATCATTTGTTTGTGTTCATTTTCATGTTTATAACATGGTTGCTAAGTTTCTATTGTCAAGATTATATCTTTCATGCCCATGTTTTAAGTTCTTATGATCCCAGCTCACAACGCTTACATATGTGATCAAGATTGTGTAGGTGCATGTCACCTCAAAAATTATTCTTTTGTTATCACTTACCTACTCGAGGATGAGCAGGAGTTAAGCTTGGGGATGCTTGATACGTCTCCAACGTATCTATAATTTTTGATGCTCCATGCTTGTTTTTACACCATTTGCCTACTATTTCGTTACACTTCGTGGCACTTTTATGCATTTTCCGAAACTAACCTATTAACAAGTCGCCACAGTGCCAGTACCCTGTTTTCTGCTATTTTTGTGTTTCAGAAGTGCTACACAGGAAATATTCTCGGAATTGGATGAAACAAGTCCTGAAGTCTTATTTTCCCCGGAAGCTTCCAGTGATCCGAAGAGGAGACGGAGAGGGGCCACAGGCCACCCTCACACAAGGGCGGCGCGGCCCAGCCCCTGGCCATGCCCCCTATGTGTGAGGATGCCTGGGTCCACTTCTGACGATGCCCCTTCGCCTATAAAGACCCCCCGATGGAAAAAACCTAAGGACCCGATCAATTTTCCAGAAACACATCGCGATCCGCCGCCATCGTCGACCCGAGATCGGGAGGGTCCAGAAGCTCTTCCCGGCACCCTGCCGGAGAGGGGAATCGCCACCGGAGGTCTTCTTCATTGCCATGCTTGCCTCCAGAGCGATGAGTGAGTAGTCTACCTTGGAATATGGGTCCATAGCAGTAGCTAGATGGTTGTCCTCTCCACCATGTGCTTCATGTTTAGATCTCATGAGCTGCCCTACATGATTGAGATCACCGTTATGTAATTCTACATGTTTGGTTTGTTGGGATCCGATGAATATTGGTGTTATGATTGAGTAGCTATACTGAAATATATCTTATGTTATCTCTATGTTGTTTATGATCTAGCATGCTCTTCGTTGTTAGTAGCTATCTTGGCCGAGTAGTTGCTAGTGACTCCAAGAGGGGGTATTTATGCTCGATAGTGGGTTCATGCCTCTATTTAACCTGGGCGAGTGACAGAAACCTCTAAGGTTGTAGATGTGCTGTTGCTACTAGGGAGAAAACAACATGAATATGCTCAAGGGCATATGCTTTGTTTACATTACACACTTTGCTTAATGCAATTATCTGTTGTTCGCAACTTAATACTCATGGGGTGTTCGGATGATATCCCCGGGAGTGGATTATTAGTCATAGATGCAGTTGGATGGCGGTCTATGTATTTTGTTGTAATGCCCAGAGTAAATCGCATAGTGATCTTCTGGACATATCACGTTTATCTTTATTCTATCAATTGCCCAACTGTAATTTGTTTACCCAGCATGTGTTATTTTATGGAGAGACACCACTAGTGAACTGTGGACCCCGGTCCTATTTCCATCATATTGCTATCACCTGTTTACTTTACTCGCACTGTTTACTTTACTCGCATACTTTCACTGTTTTCCACTTGATATGCTCATACCCTTTGTTTCAAGCAAACCGGTGAGATTGACAACCTCATCGCAAGTTGGGAACAAAGTATTTGGTTGTGTTGTGTGCAGGTTCCACGTTGCTACTAGCAAAGCAAAGCTTAGACGAGGCGCCATATATAAATTGTCCGAAGCTGTCGCGAAGCTTGCAAGCATCACCTTCAGTCGTTTGTCTCTCCTCTCCAAGATCGACAAACCTTGGTTTCTTAACTGAGGGAAAATCTTGCTGCTATATTCATCACACCTTCCTCTTGGGGTTCCCAACGGGCTGGTCATCAACCACGCATCAAGCTATTTTCTGGCGCCGTTGCCGGGGATTGAAGAAGAAGAAGCTCCCACATCAACTACACGTTCCCATGTCAACTTGGCACCAGCTATTTTCTGGCGCCGTTGCCGGGGAGGAAGTAGAAGACTTCTGCGAGAGGAGTTTTTCGCACGCATATTCTTTACTTTGTTTTAAGTTTTGCTTTACTTTATTTTTACTTGCATCGTTTTATCAAAAACCCAAAAAAATTAGTTCCTACTATAGTTGTTAGTTTTCTTGGTCTGTTATTGTCTTACTTTATCATGCTTTCTATCAATGGTTGGTTTCTTTGAAACTAAATCTTTTTGGCAAGGTGGGTTCACGGAAGAGCAGCAAAAATATTATGAGAAACACCGCTTGTCACAAAAAGGGAATCACTTATGGGAACAAATTAATACTTTGTATATCATTGCTAGAGATGTGTGCTCTACTTATAATGTTACTTATTGCTTTGATAAATCTTGTTGCTGTAGGAGGTATAAACACCTCCCTTTTCAGTGTGAGTATAATGATGATGTTACCATATCTTCTTATATTAATGGAAATTATGACTTTTATGATGTGGAACAAATTGAAGAATTTATTGCTTGGAAGGGTGCATTTGAACTTGCTTATTTTCTTGAAAATATTGATGATGCACCTTATAAATATGAGGTTTATGATATACTTACATTTTGCTTTGATAATTACAAGGAAGGAAATGGATATATTCTTAAATATCTTAATAGATGCTCTCCAACGGAAGAGACTAATGCCTTGAAGAAGCCTATGGAAGAAGAAATTGCTGAAATTGGAAGCTCATTGGATGAAAAAGAGGAGGAGAGTGATGACCAAGAGGAGGAAAAATGGAGCTACCCATGTCTACCTCCCATTAAGAGTAACTCTCTAACTAATACCTTATTTGATCGCCCTCCATGCTTAAAGGAGGGTGAGTGTGATATTTATATTGTTGAGTTTGTCCATGATGCTACTGAAAATTATTATGAGAGAGGAAAATATGGTTGTTGGAATTTTCATGTTACTCAAATACCTCTCTTTATATTGAAAGTTCCGAAGTTGCTCTTATTTTATCTACCCATGCTTGTTACTATGTGCTTCTTTGATTTATTTTCTTACAAGATTCCTATGCATAGGAAGTGGGTTAGACTTAAATGTGTTTCATATTTGCTCCTTGATGCTCTCTTTTGCTTCAATTCATATTTCTTATGTGAGCATCTTCTCGAATTACTGAGCCTAGCTCAAAGGCGTTAAAGAAAAGCACTCTTGGGAGATAACCTAATGTTTTATTTTCAGTATTTTTTATTTTATTTGAGTCTTGTAAGTCATTACTACTGTAATGACCGCTCCTTATCCTTTTTATTTCATTGTTGTGCCAAGAGAAGCCTCTAATTTGAGTGAGGTAAGATTTGGGGATGTTGCTGTCCTGAAACTGTTTTCGGTGCTGCACCGTAAAAATTCGTATAAATTCTCTGTATATCTTTTGGACCTGCGATTTCTTTTGCATATGCCACAGGTTATATCCAAACTTTTATTAGTTGAACACTTTATGATTTGAGCAACAGAAAACCCTTTAAAAATTTGGCCTTTGTCAGCTGTTCTGTTTTGACAGATTTCTGCCAATATTTGTGTTTGCCGCTTTATCGCTTTCTTTTGAGTTCTTTTGATCACGGAACTTTTGGGGAAGTTGCTACAGTAGTATATGCTATATATGTGGTGGTTTTAGGTTGAAACCTGACGCAAAAAGAGATTGATTATATGTTATGCTACACTAATGTTGCTAATAGATTTGTGTTTAGTTTTGTATGAAGAAAGTTTTCAAGTGTAGGGATTGGAGAATGATGAGATGAGTTGAAGAATGGACAAAGCTCAAGCTTGGGGATGCCCATGCATCACCCCAAGAAATATCCAAGAAGTACAAGCGTCAAAGCTTGGGGATGCCCCGAGGCACCCCTTCTTCATCGGCAAAAATCAGGTCACCTTTCAAGACACTATATTTTTATTTCTTCATGCACTATGTGTTTTTCTTGGAGCGTCAGTTGTTTTAGTTTTCTTTATTAGTTAGGTTTTTTTGCTGCAATAAATGGTTGGACCCCAACAAATTTTCTTTGGAGAAGTTGCCTTGCTTTTCATTTGCCAAGAACGCTCCAGTTTTCATTCTTATCAAAAACCGAGTGTTCTTCTTTTTCTGCTACTACTTTTGGTTTTCGTTTTCGCCTTGATTTGCGTTCAGACCTTGTCATATTTATTTATCAAGGTGTATTTTTGCCTCTGATCTTTATTGGTTTTCATCAAAAGAGGTGTTTATAAAAAGTTTGAATGGTGTTGGAAAAGAGAAAAAGCTTTATGCAAAAAAGTGATACAAGAAGGAGCTTGTGTAGACTGCGGCTTAGGCTTTTTCATGTCATGCTTGATGTCTTTTTGATAGTATGCTTAGTGGTTTTGCTGTAGCATGACTTGTCTCAAATAACTGAGATTGCTTAATGAGCCTTTGAAAAAATCATGCGTTGTTTTAATTATTTGGAAGCATTAATTTTGGTTTTCTCCTTGATGCTTTATTTGGGTTGACTTGGCGCATACTCACACATGTTAGACTCATACAAAGTCGCCAATAGCCTCTATGATCATTTAGTTTTTGACTTTTGATGCCATCTTATGCTTCTTTTAATGTCGCTTTGTCGCTTCGCATGATTATGGCCATTATTGCTCTTTTAGTTGGTCGCTCCCAGTCTTTTGCTAGCCCTCGCCTTGTACTGAGTATGAGCTCTACTCGTTCATCCAACTCCTAAAAACCAAGTTTTGCCAAAGTGTCCACCATACATACCTACTAGCAATTTGCTATTCCAAGTAAATTTGACTTGCTTTTATTTTCTCTTCAAATTAAACTCTTACCAGTGTTATGCGAAAATTGGTCAGTAAAGCTCTCACGAACCGGAAGGCACACTTTACTTTTTCCTGCTCTTAAAAATTTGACATTGTGGTCTCTTATATTGAGTTGTTATGCTTACAAGTTGTAAGTTGGAGACTAGCCCAGCCATGCAGTCATGGGCAAGCTTTCAACATTGCACTTCTCTTTTGAGTTGATATCATGATCTTTTGTTTATGGATGCCCACGGTGTGAAATGAATTGGGAATCTTGTGGGGATCATGGAGTTTATATATGTGTTAAGGAAACGCCTGGGCCGCCAATCTAAGCCATGCATAATTCATGGTGGAAATTTGCAGCATACCCATAGTGGACATTCGACGACGCATCTCAAAATAAAAAGCTAAACAATTGGTAAATAAAAGAGATGTCGAGGTGTTCATTGTCTGCTTGTCCTATCATTTTGATGTGGGCTTGTTCCATGTCATCGGGCACGGAGGTGCCCCGTTGGCGGTTCTCGATGATACATAGATACTTACAATGACAAGAGCCTTCCTTGGGACTCTAAGTTGAGTAGCATGAGGTTTGGGTACTCGTATTCACGGGACACGAGGTTTTCAACTTATGATTTGTCAAGCATATGCATCATAATTGTTCTCGCATTAACTCTAACCATTCAAGATACTTATGATGGGGGCAATGAGAGCTCAAAGCCGGTAAGTAACATAATTTTTGAAGGTTATAAAACTTGCAATCACTGCTTCCCTTCGCGAAGGGCCTTTCTTTTGCTTTTATGTTGAGTCACCACCTTCTATCTTTATGCACCATTAAGAGAGCAAAGTTGTCATTCTTAGTATAATGTGCATTGTCCCAAAGTTTTCATTGATTGATTCATATTGTTGGTTTCACTTGTTCTTAAATTATTTGTATCTAGTCGCCCTCTTAAACTTGAAGGTGTCCTATGCATTTATGTTTTGCTCTCTATTAAGGACAAGCTGAAAACCACTTGTATGTTTTTCCTTATGATTTGAACACACGTTTGACTTTCATTGTTTCATTTTCATGATCATTTGTTTGTGTTCATTTTCATGTTTATAACATTGTTGCTAAGTTTCTATTGTCAAGATTATATCTTTCATGCCCATGTTTTAAGTTTTTATGATCCTAGGTCACAATGCTTACATATGTGATCAAGATTGTGTAGGTGCATGTCTCCTCAAAAATTATTCTTTTGTTATCACTTACCTACTCGAGGACGAGCAGGAGTTAAGCTTGGGGATGCTTGATACGTCTCCAACGTATCTATAATTTTTGATGCTCCATGCTTGTTTTTACACCATTTGCCTACTGTTTCGTTACACTTCGTGGCACTTTTATGCATTTTCCGGAACTAACCTATTAACAAGTCGCCACAGTGCCAGTTCCCTGTTTTCTGCTGTTTTTGTGTTTCAGAAGTGCTACACAGGAAATATTCTCGGAATTGGACGAAACAAGTTCCTGAAGTCTTATTTTTCCCGGAAGCTTCCAGTGATCCAAAGAGGAGACGGAGAGGGGCCACAGGCCACCCTCACACAAGGGCGGCGCGGCCCAGCCCCTGGCCGTGCCCCCTATGTGTGAGGATGCCTGGGTCCACTTCTGACGATGCCCCTTCGCCTATAAATACCCCCCGACGGAAAAAACCTAAGGACCCGATCAATTTTCCAGAAACACATCACGATCCACCACCGTCGTCGACCCGAGATCGGGAGGGTCCAGAAGCTCTTCCCGGCACCCTGCCGGAGAGGGGAATCACCACCGGAGGTCTTCTTCATCGCCATGCTTGCCTCCGGAGCAATGAGTGAGTAGTCTACCTTGGACTATGGGTCCATAGCAGTAGCTAGATGGTTGTCCTCTCCACCATGTGCTTCATGTTTATATCTTATGAGCTGCCCTACATGATTGAGATCACCGTTATGTAATTCTACATGTTTGGTTTGTTGGGATCCGGTGAATATTGGTGTTATGATTGAGTTGCTATACTGAAATATAACTGATGTTATCTCTATGTTGTTTATGATCTTGCATGCTCTTCGTTGTTAGTAGCTATCTTGGCAGAGTAGTTGCTAGTGACTCCAAGAGGGGGTATTTAAGGGGGTATTTATGCTCGATAGTGGGTTCATGCCTCTATTTAATCTGGGGGAGTGATAGAAACCTCTAAGGTTGTAGATGTGCTGTTGCTACTAGGGAGAAAACAACATTCATATGCTCGAGGGCATATGCTTTGTTTACATTACACACTTTGCTTAATGCAATTATCTGTTTGTTCGCAACTTAATACTCATGGGGTGTTCGGACGATATCCCCATGAGTGGATTATTAGTCATAGATGCAGTTGGATGGCGGTCTATGTATTTTATTGTAATGCCCAGAGTAAATCACATAGTGATCTTCTTGACATATCACGTTATCTTTATTCTATCAATTGCCCAACTGTAATTTGTTTACCCAGCATGTGTTATTTATTCTATGGAGAGACACCACTAGTGAACTGTGGACCCCGGTCCTATTTTCATCATATTGCTATCACCTGTTTACTTTACTCGTATACTTTCACTGTTTTCCACTCGATACGCTCATACCCTTTGTTTCAAGCAAACCGGTGAGATTGACAACCTCATCGCAAGTTGGGAACAAAGTACTTGGTTGTGTGTGTGCAGGTTCCGCGTTGCTACTGGCTGAAGATGAGTCAACAAGAATCGTAAACGGCGCCATTGTTGGAGTGTCACTAGGCTATCAAGCATCACCTTCAGTCGTATTGTCTGCTCTTCTCCTGACCGACAAACCTTGGTTTCTTACTGAGGGAAAAGACTTGCTGCTGTGCTCATCATACTTTCTGCTTGGAGTTTCCCAACTGCCTGGCCACAATAATCATTAACTACACGCCAGACATCAGTAATGCTGCCAACGATGCCAACGATGATGGCGGGAGTGGGGTGGCGACAGCAACAGAGATAGAAAAGGAAAGAAGGCGGCGAAGCATCACCGTACACCGGCGCCTCATCATCCTAGCGACGGTGACGCGGGACGTCCGGCTGCATGTCCATCACGACGTTGGCGAGCGCAGCAGGGAGGAGCGGTGCGGTGCAGTAGGGCAGTAGTTGCAGTAGAAATCGAGGAAGGAGACGACAATCACACACCACGCATGTGAGGACTTGTCCGCTCGACCCAGGAAACGGCATGGGGTTATCCGCAAACTATACCTGTCCCCACGTCGCCACCATGTCCTCCACATGTCGCCTGCTTATTGGCTGGGACCAAAAATGCTCCCGAAATACAAGTATTGGGACTACTTCACCCCAATTTCAAAGAATTGGGACAAAAATGCACATGCTGGACAACTTTTGGGACCTCTGGTGTAATTAGCTCAAACATTAAATACAATGAGGCTATAATGCTACAAGATGATACTAAGCATTGTGGAGGTGATATCATAAACTAGTATCATATGCATGATACTAGTATATGATACCTCCCATTGTGACTAGTCTAAACAGCAGATCTTTGTCTAGTGGAAGATTTTTTTTTAAGGGGAGTCTAGTGGGAGATGGATCACTTGATTCTTTGTGGTCCAGCTGACGGTTGAATTGATTAAGCAAAACAAAAAATGGAAAATCAACATAGAGTAGTTAATTACTCTGTCACACTGCATATTATGTTAGAACCACATATAACACGTCAGTAATGATTTCTTACATCAAACAAAGATATGACTTTGAGCTACTGAAAACACTAACTGCCCCTAATATTTCTAGATCAAGCATCCTAGCAAGGCATGCATTAGATAAAATCTGTTTTTAGTTTTTTTTAAAAAAAGATGCTTTATTACTTAAGAGTTTTAAGTAAATTTTGTTTTAGTTGCTTCACAAATCTCCCGTTAACTTATCTTTTAAAGCATGTCACTCCTTTCCTTCCAGATCATTATGGCAAGGCAACAAGGGAACGAGGTTGTCAAAAGTTAAAACCACGCTTCCTGAGAAAGAGAGAGGTTCCCTTGAATTTCTTGACGACTCTCCATATCTGGAACCCATATCTCATTGGTTGGTCATGTTGAATATTACAGTTTGTACATCTTAAGCTTAGCCTGTACAATTGCACGGTATGTTTCAGTTAGTTTATGGGATGGACATGCCCATTATTATCACTCGTGCACACGATTGTAATGCAATGTGTTTTCTAGAACACCAAAAGTGGATAGTATTAGTTTAACTGGTGTATCTTTAAGTTGCAATACAAACAATAAGTTGGGTGAGCCGTATGCATCTTTTCGATGCAGAAGCTGGGCTTCCCCATTAAAAAAACAATAAATTGGATGGTAGGTTATGTGAACTACTTCTACATTGATGTTAATTCTCAAATATTTCTGAATCGTCCACCGTGGATATCCTTAGAAGCAGAATAGGTTCTATGAAATTTAGAATACCGCATAACAGACGGAAGTGTCCTTCCCTAGAACACAAAAAAGGAGTAGTTTGTTTCTACGACGTGTCAGTAGGTATACAAGTTTTGTCTGGTATGTCCAACAAGCCCATATATCTACTTGTTTTGCATGCCCATAAAAATGAACTCTGAAGTGCCCAAAGTACTAGCTGAGGCACAGTACGTACAACTAGTTCAGACCAATGCATGTGCTCACTTTGCTTGCCATTCACTCACTGAAAACCTTGTGCGGCGATATATAAGTTCAGTCACTTGATAGGCTAGGTAGTCTTGACCTTATTTAGATTTTAGAGAACCATGATTCCACCAACATGCATGAGAGCTCTTAGATCCTGCATATGCATGGACAGGGCAACGAGAGATCTCATTCAATTATTAGTAAAATTGTTGTTAGAATGTCGTGACGCATCTGTCACATATCCTAGTCAAAGGAATAGATGTCCGAGCTAAGTAACCATCATCTATCGTAGGCTTGGGAAGCACGGGGAATGGGGATACAACTGGAAGAGTCAGTAAGGTCAAAATAGAAGGTTAACCCATCACTGTTCTCCTCTGGGTTACATCGAGTCATTGCTAGCATATCCGCCAATGTGTTTGAATAGAGAAGAACAACTAAAGAGGACAGTCCATAGCTATTGTACTTTGTCGCAAACACGACGTTCCAGTTATACACCATTGCTAATTTCTTTGCTTTTCAAGTTCTCAAACAATCATGGGTGGTCTCTTTTGTATTCAAACTTTGAACAATATACCACATCCATTTGGGCATGCCATATATTTTCCTACATTCCAAAACACATAATAATCGTGTAATTGTTTGTCAAATGCTTCCCAATATGAAATAAAATATTCCATACATTTTGGAACGGATGTAGTAGTCAAAATGACTCCTTTTTACTAGCAATGAACAGAGTAAATAAGCATCATGCAATATATTCAAGTTTCTCTGAAAGGTGCAGATCGACCAGCAGGGATTTTACATGTCTAAAAATACTGGACTGCAATTGTTCACAAAATACATATAAGAACCACAGAATAAAATGCCATGGCATTAATATTAATCCCCAATTTTCGATAACTCGTGCACTCTCCACTTTTATCCGGGCTTGGGACCGGCATTGGCAGTGTTACGCACCCCAACCCCCCATATATACGCCAAAATATGTAGGGAAACAAACAAGAGCAACTATTACCGAAACTAGAGAACAATAAAAATACAGCCACAAAAGGAAACGGATATACATGTTAACAAGGCGAGCCACATGCTCCAAAAAGAGAAGCAACCAAAACACGAAGACAGTACAGCTCACATCAAAGTAAGAGGCCTATAAACAACAGCTAATGCAACAATTGAGAACATATATAACCAGCATCTTGTATGTGTGCTAATAATCAAAGCAATACCAAAAGGACAAAACAAATCAGTTTATTTACACTGATCTTAAATAAGAAGACAATACTTGGTGAGGTTATTTTGATGGGTCATTTTGCACACAAATAATGCACTATATCAAGCCAAGGAAATAACTATCATTCAGGAAATTATGATTATAAAAGATTATTTACAGGATAAGCAAACGTAAAGCTATCGACAATTTGAATAGGTCATAGAAATAAAACAAGAACCACCACCATTAAAAAAACTGAAGGAAAATATATACCAGATAAAAACACAAATCAACAAGTATTAGAGCCAATGGAGATACTATCTACTCAAGAAATAGCACACAGATCCTTTAGACTCCAACGTTAGTAGGCAACTACAAAATTACATGACAGCCACTACACCTAATATAATCTTCTTAAAAGAGATATTATTTTCAACAAAAAGTTCTGTAAACTCTCAAAAGGAGGTCTACCCGGTACAACCCACAAATTTAGTCAGGACACAAACTAACACCTTGCATTATGACTATGCACAGGAGAACAGAACAAATTTTAAGTTATAATGCACAATATACTATCTAATATAAAAAGGAGAACCATATTCACAATGACACTACTAAAATGAATAAAAATAGAGAACAAATCTAAGGATGAAACGATATTGACATAAAGAACTGTATCATGCAACCAAAAGTATTAACCAAAGTCGCACAAGCAATGCACCAAGAAAAATCTGTAAAAGGAGCTAGATGTGAGAGTTATGCATGTTAAATATGTGAAACTGAACTAACTACACTACCAGAGCCACTGAATAAAACAATGAAGGGGAAAGTTGACTTGTATTTGTTTGCAAATATATAGGCCCAAATAGTGTTAGCAGTGATACTTATTCAAATCTATTTAACACAAGTCATACTCTCTGATGGAAGGAACCAAACAAACAATGGTTACTAATTTCACCGCCAATAAACCTTAGCATAAATATGGACGGGTGAAAAAAAAATCTTACATACAAGAACCTACTCACTGAAATGTGGACTGAGGATACAGATAACATTGCAGAGATTCTCACAAGCAATGGAAATAGAAAATTTTAAGGCTCAACGATGTAACTTTAAGTTATAATAAAGCCAAAAACATGGATTAAGGTCACATATAGCCACTAATATGTTAATTCAAGCCCAAGGCTACCATCTCTCAACCGGAAAGGATAAACAAAGCAAGGTATTGAGTTGATAATTCAGCTCTACATGCACACATCCGATACATAATAGGAACATAGACTATATTATAAAGCAAAAAAATCAATACAAATAAATTGATAAGTATCACAATAATAAAGACCACGTATGCAACTTATCACCAAGTTATCTCTATTTAGGCACAAGGCATTCACAATCATGCACAGAACATTTCATGCAGACAAAAAACACTAATGAAGCTACAATACCGAGGTAAGAATAACAGAAAACTAAAGTTTCACACAAATAGAAAAAGGCGGTTAAGAACTATGATCATTACAAGAATCTAGGACAGAAAGTAAAACTAGAACACATAACCATTATTATAGTATATAAAATATGCCTCCATGATGCTTGAAATTAATTGAAACATATGCAAACTGCACACAACATAGCGTACTGTTCAACACAATGTAATAATTTTAAGGATTATATGACATGAGAGCATAAACATATTACCATGTTTTTCAAGGGGTTATGCAAGGATGGACAACGAAATCATATATGACAAGAAACCAAATTTAAGAACTCTAGTGAATGACTCAGTTTGATTAGAATTGTAGGATTTTCAATCTACACTTGTTATCCAAACTAGTAAAACTAGGTTGCAATTATAGCACAGATGGGGAATGAAAAATATTACTAATCCAACAGAATCTCTTACGAGTCAACTCAATAAAGTGCTTTCAAAGCTGCATATCACAAGTAGAATTAGCAAAAAAAAGTGAAGGAGTGCATCACTGGATTTCTTTAGCTTTATGAACTCACAACAAATGAACAAGTCATGAAACGGAACTACAAATCAAAGGAAACTAAACATGCTTGTACGTCAAGTCAAACAAAATATCTCGAAGTCCATTTTACATGGTCAATGAAACAAAACATTTTTTATACCCATTGTACACCAAGCACATACAGAATGTTTCAAACAATCAAAACAAGACAAGTATCTATGACTAACCAAAATTTTGTTAGCACATAAGACCATCCACTATGTGGTCGAAAAGCGATTCAAAGCTTAATATGAATCGGTTCAATACATAGCAGCGAACCGATTCCTTGTGTCAGGATAGAGAAGCGACGCAAGAAATTGGTTCGACTCATTGGAAAGAATCTGTCAGGAGCAATACATCTGGTCCACATGGTAGAGATAGCATGGAGCACATCAGCCGCATAAAATAAGATTTGCATGGCTGACACACTCGTCAGGCTCCAGATAAGAAGCGAACTACAACATTGCAGCTAAACCATGCCAGTTCCTAATTCTGACAGATTTTGTATTGAACCGGCTCACCATAGTGGATGGCCTAAGGCTGAAAAATACTATGCCAGCAATTAATACACATGATAGTGTGCAATAAACTTGTATACAAATTTCAAACATCAAGGGGGTAAAGGCAAGCAGAATCAGACAAGATTACGTAGTTTCCATGTTACACATGTAAATATCATCTCAAGCAGTCAAGTTCTATCCAAAATTACCTGAAAAACAAAGAAAATCTCACAAGATAAGGACGGTAGAAGTTATCACCTCTATTATTTTTATTATTCAGGTGACTTCTAAGAGATTTTTGTAAAAAATAGTAGCAAACTGTCTTAAAAAATAAAAGCATAGAACATATAACGGCCATTTCATAGGAAATGTAGCATTATATATTACCTAAAAGGTTCAAGCGAACAACAATCATTTCATAAGTCGCATAATAATAACTTATACTTAGCACGTAACATTATATAAAAGAAGATTAATATGAACAAAGGCCATTGAATATAATCTTCAAGATACCAACCGTTACATAAATAATTTAATCACGGAGAATCACAGTTGTGCACTGGGCCAAAAGATTATCATTATTATAGGAACTGAAATTCATGAACACTACCGTATAACTTTGTCAACAATACTTAAGCAGAAAAGAAAGAAACATAAAATTATGTTACACACAATTATTTTTTGACCTAAAGTTGGGTTAGGACATGTCCTAATTGGCCCAGAGAATAATTAGCTGGGAATAGATTTTAACAAAACTAAAAGTTTACACTATGAGGAATTCCACTATCCATGTTACCTTTGTTTTTTGACAACTTCCCATGTTACCTTTTTATCTTAAAGGAAAAGAAACATATAATGATTTAGGTAGATAAATAAATTTTTAAGTCAACACTTAGGCTGGGAAACTACGAGACTAAATAAACTGTCAAACGGACAACTCCAAAAAATACGAGCACTAACTCATCTCATAATATGACTCACATAAAGTTAACGAACTATGTAAATGAAATGGTGATAAAAGATAGGGAACATGACATAGACTCATAAAAGATACTGAACCAAAATTACATGCCTAACCAAGAAGCATGTTCATAATAATAAAAAACGGATTACATACAATGAACTCTTACTATGAAAGTTAAAGGATGATGCATATATTATTCTCAGCTCGGGAGTCTACAGTCATAGATCACACAAATAAAGGAGCTACATATCACAAGTAGAATTAGCAAGAAAAGAATATGAAGGGGTGTATAATTTTCTTTGATATTATAAATTTACAACAAATGAGAATAGTCATGGAAATGCACAACAAAACCAAATCGAACAAAACAAAACATACATGTATTTAATTCAAAGCAAAATCTCTAGGTCAACTTTACATGGTCCATGAAACATTCCAAACAGAACATCCATAATCTATTTTAAATAATAAGAAAATACAAGTAGAAGTACAGAATTACTAGCTCGCCCATCTTGTTCTCTTCAGAAAATGCACCCAGGACATAGACCATGGACATAGATGTTTGGCTTGTTTGCATTGATGAAGCATGATAATTAATTGCAGAAGTACATAAAAATTCACATGAAAAGAGACAGTGCACTACCGTACGGGACCAAGCTAAAACAAACACGAAAAGAGAAACGCGAAATGGATCAAACACAAAATAGATGTTTCAGAAAAATAGAATAGAAACCACCCATGCCAATCAAAATTTAGTAGCAAGAAAAACTAAAAACTACTACACAAACAATAGTATACCCACAATAGTCTGTAATAAGCTTCTAATACAAAAGAGAACTGCAAAATGGATTCAACACAAAATAGATATTTCAGAAAAATAAATAACCCATGCTTAAATTTCTAACGCAGTAAGCTCTCTATCTAAACCTATCTGAAAAACAAAAAATGAATATTCCGAAATTATAAATAAGCACAAATAGATGTTGTGACAAACCTATTATCTACTATTCAGGTGCCTTCAAACAAACTGTGGGTGTCAAACAAGTGTCTTCAAAAATATAAAGCATAGAACATACTAACTTTTATTTATTAATGTGAAAAAAACAGTCATTAAATTGATAACCCTATTATCTACTAATCAGGTGGCTTCAAAAAAACGGTGTCAAACAATACTCAAAAGTTGTCTTAAAATATAGAAGTTAGTATACGGACATTCACAATAATGCACAAAACAGTTGATGCAGACAGAAAACATTAATAAAGGTACCGCGCCAACTTAAGTATAACTGCAGATTAAAGTTCCACCCAAATAGAGTAAGGTGAAGGAACTATGATCATTACAAGAAAAGCAGGCACAAAATTATGCACAGTGAAAGTTAGATATATCTACAAAAGAAAGTTAAATGTCAAAATGACACATTATGAGGTGGAAACTTGGGTAGACATCTGGCAGTAACAATAAGTTTCATACATTATGAGATAAAAACTTCGGAACAACAGACAGTACATACAATATTTAGATACTAGTATAGAAAGCGAGAAACTAGTGATGCAAATTCCAAGTAGCAACGGGAAAAAGGCAAGAAAATCTAATGTTTTAAGTAAGGGATTTCTATTTTCGTGCCCTCGGGTCCTTAGTTGTACTCAGTTTTCCCCAGCTCCTTAGTTTTTCCTCAGTTTTGTCCAAGCCCTTGTCTAAAACCATCACCAGTGCTGAAATGGCCGGTTGCCCGACGGTTCAACACCTTTGACCGTTAACTGCTGACTAGTGGGGCCACGTAGAGCCCGCAAAGACACGTCAGAGCATCCATCTTTGTTTGACCGTAAGCATCGCCGTATCCCTGACCAAAACGCGAACGAGTGGGGCTTCGGTATATCGAATGACAAGTGGGGCCATGACGCTGATACAAGGGGCAATACACGGGTAGGATTAGATTTTTAAACGGAGCTCTACAGCGATGGCACGGAGGAGGTGGCTTGCGGGGTGCCGAGATGAGATCAACGTCCACAAAGAACTGCATGAGGCGAGACCAGACGCATTAGATAGATATGAACTAGACGCGTTTAACAATGCAAAGAAGAGAAGAAATGGTCAAAGACATCGACGATGACCTCAACACTTTGACTGACGGTATCGGACACGAACGCGAGCAATGTAGAGAAAACTAGTGTCTCTCCTTTCTGGCGTGTATAGATGGGTGCTAGGGGAGTGTGGTGGCGAAGGGAAAGACCTCGCGGTGGTCTATGGCGTCCAGCATAGCGGGGCGGCATGGCCGTGCCCACATCGGCGTGCATGTTCGGCATTGGCATCAGCATGTACGTTCGTTATTGGCCTCGGCGGTATCTCTGGTGTGTCAGTGATCGAATGAGGGGACGGGATTGAGGGTGCATCCCGACGGTGACCTAGTAGTGGCGGCGAGCATGCATAGCCGTTCTGACCATGCCGATATCGGCATCGGCATCGTTTGGAGGCTGTGGTGCTCGAATCATAGTGGAAATTGCGATTCCCTATTATTTTTACATGCATAATATATAGAAAATAGCTAGATCTATAAATCGATGCATATGAAGCTACATATATATTCTTGGTCATAATCCCCTTAGATGCATGGCTTCACGTCGTCGTCGCTTTCATCGTTAGTATCTTTGTCGTCCGTGTAGTAGTACTTCCTGCATGTTGTTCCGTCGAACACCTTCACTGTGAGCACATAATCGCCTTCATATTTGAAGTGTAGGAAGCAGCCAAAATCCACACCGTGCGCGATGGCGAAATTCTCCCAGCCCTTGTCGAGGTACATCCGGCCTTGTCCGTCAAATAGGACCTCCACGGTCCAGAGACGAGGACCGCAGTCAGCTGCTCGCAGATACACCTTTGCGGGCTCCTAACCGTCAAGATAGTCCGCAAACTTTTGTGGGAGTGCCTGCAAAGAGATCGAGCGCCGATCGTTTGAAATTAAAGGTTTTTTAGAACATGCACATAATTAATCACATGCATCATATATGTGGGAGCGCGTACGTACCTTCTTGGCCAAAGGGTCTTCATAGATGGTGATGAAGAACTCCTCTATGATCAATGGCAGTGTTGACGGTGGTGGTGGCAATGATGATGATCCACCACCCCGGCCGCCCCTTCCCCTTCCCCTTCCCCTTCCGGTCGGCGTCCGAGACATGGAAGCCATGGCAATGGATCAAGTGTATGTGAACGAAGAAGAGAGAGGCAGAAACGAAGAAGAGAGAGGTAGAACCTATTGACATGAGGGATGGCCGTTGTGGGGGTTTATAAGGGAGAGATGACCGTTGTGGGGTTTACACCATAAATTAAGGTAGAGATGACCGTTGTGGGGTTTACACAATAAATTAAGGAGGAGATGACCATTGTGGGGGTGGTTTATATCTCAACAAAAAAGTAATGCCTAAAAGAAATGGAAATTCGTGATAATTTATCATTTTAACGTGAAAAGTAATGCCTAAAAGAAATGGAAATTCATGATAGTTCATCATTTTACCGTGAAAAGTAAAGCCTACAAGAAATGGAAATTCGTGATAGTTTATCATTTCAACGTGAAAAGTAATGCCTACAAGAATTGGAAATTCGTGATAGTTTATCATTTTACCGTGAAAAGTAATGCCTAAAAGAAATGGAAATTCGTGATAGTTCATCATTTTACCGTGAAAAGTAAAACCTACAAGAAATGGAAATTCGTGATAGTTTATCATTTTACCATGAAAAGTAATGCCTACAAGAAATTCGTCATTACCCAACTTGTTGAATCCGGTGGCAAACTCGTCATTTAGCATACATAGAGGGGTAGTAGTTTGCCACCGACAGATAGAGAGAGGGTGGCACGATCCTGCCCGTTAGATCATAGGATCGATGGTAGGTGGGCACGATCCGTGTGACAACAGCTCGACCAATCAGGCCAAGTTTGGGCTTCTGTGAGAAGGGAGAGGGTAAAACTGAGTAGTATCAAGGATACAAGGGCAAGTAAATAGTAAACAGGCTAAGGAATTCAAATAAGAGATTTAGAAAAAGAAAAACACATGTTTTGTACAATGAAACCCAGGTTGGCCTACCTCAAAGTATTAGCAATTCAAATATACATGAGTGTAAAAATTATGGCCTTATTCAGACAAACTATGTTTTGGGTATAGATGTTTTGAGAAGGGGTTTGAGTGGAAAGCCATGAACCTTCATAGCTAGTAGTGATTTGAGAAGTGGCCATTTGTGTTAAAATTTGATTTATATATGATTGTCTACGTGGCAGGTCGCGTAACAAGACTCCATGAGTAGGAGGCACTATGATTTTATTTTTTTGAATTTTTTTGCGTATGAAATGACTCCATTAGATAGCTTAATCCCATTTGTTGACTCTCTGTTGACCAGCCACTTGAGGGTAAAACTGAGTATATTGCACTAGCCAATATTAGTACTCGAGGGGAAAACTGAGTACAGATATTTTTCCAGTGTAAGACTAGAGGGTAGAACTGAGTACACGTAACGGTGCTGACGTGCAGTCCCACGAACGCGTGTCGCGGTGAGCAGCGGTTAGCCGCGCGGTGCGCGTGTTGAGACCAAACGTCAACTGCTGAGACGAACCGTCACATTGCCAGTACAAAGCCCCTCTCTCCCTCCCTCTGCACACAGTCTCATTATAACTCACGCACGCAACCACGCCTCTCACGTCCCATCACCTTCTCCAAAAAACCCCAGCCGCCCTACATGCGCTCCCATGCCGGCGATGGAGAAGAAGAATGCGCCGGCGGCCATCGCCCCCGAGCCCGTCGCCTCCGAGCCCGTCGCATCCGAGCCCGTCGCCGCCGAGCCCGTCGCATCCGAGGCCGTCGCCGCCGAGCCCGTCGCCTCCGAGGGCGGCGCATCCAGGCGCGGCGCCTCCATGAACTGGGCCTCTCTCAGGGCTGACGGACCACTTCACAAGATCGGCGCCTGCTTACTGGCGAACGAGGAGTACGTGGACACCTACTCTGCTTTGAGGCAAGTTTGTACTAATTGGCGCTCAGATTTACCTGAGCCCGACGTGCACCTGCACGAATAGATCATGGTAGAGCATGCCCTTCCACGCGCCGCTGAGTTCTCCTTCCTCCACCTCCGCACATCCCGCTACGTCACCATCGATCTAACGGAAGTTCATGCAAGGTTAAAATTCCTCCATATCTATAGAGTTAATCCTTTTATTTTCAATCGTAAACATCTTAGTGCTGAATGTTATCTTCATCAATCCCATATATTTTAGATACTACTTCGTCAGCTTTTGCCATGGCGTCATCATGCTTGCCTAGAAGAACCAGCCGCACAAGATACGGTTTCTGAACCCACTCACAAAGACATCGAACACTATATTTGAGGCGCAGATATCATCTGTTATTCTGGAGTCAGTCACTGTAATGAAGTCCCCGACTATGCTCTTCGTTTCCACATATTACCCGGCGGAAATTGCTTGGGTCGATGAGAGCACTCCAACTAAGGGTATAGATGAAGATTGGGGAGAAGGAAGATTTTCGATCGAGCACCATTCTATGCGTTGCATTACCACGTTCAATGGTGAATTCTATGCACTAGCTGTGAACAATTTTGAGTTTGGAACATTAGTGTGCACCAACAATGTCCAGTTGGAGCAGGGTGCGAGCAATGTCAACATGGAGACACTATTTTCATTTCCAGAACTTGAAAATGACAAGTTCTACCTTGTGAAGTCGGATGGTGATCTGCTGCTTGTGTTGTTGGGCGGTCGTTTGGAGGAAGGTCAAACATTGGCGTACCGTGTGGACACTAAGAGCCGCTCTCTCCATGCCGTCAGTAACATTGGCAGTCGTGCCTTCTTCGTCCATCATGTACGGTGTATCTCCGTCGACACCAGAGTGCACCCGACACTTCAACCTGGCTGCATCTACTACGCGAATTTGGGTTATATCAGAGAGTACTTTGATGATATGAACGCCTGGGATGAGTGACCACTACGTGTGGATAGATTAGGAAAGTACGGTCTGAAAGATGAACAAAGGCCATACCGTTTGGAGGATGTATTGGCTGCACACTGCAGACGGAAGGAGTTCAATGAATATTTCTTTCGGACCAAAAAATGGAGCGACGAATATATATATGATGAATGAAGAACAGATTCATTCATCCTGTGGTATCCTAATCTTCATGTTGGGCATACATTGCGTCTTGTATTATTTTCAGCTTAGTTTGTCGTGAACATTAACATCGTTATTGGCTGCTTTTGGCTGCTGTATGCAGTTTATGTATTATACTTAGTTTTCTAGATTTATTATGCTGCTGTGAATTTATCCTATACTAGCTTCTAGATTTGTTACCATATTGGGCAAAAAAAGAGGGCCAAAAGGCAACAATCATTGAAGAAAGACAGAAATAGAAGCTTCTCTAGATTTGATACTAATTTGGTAAAAAGAGAGAGAACTGTTACAGAGAGAGGGGGGAAAAAGGCGCTCTGAAAAGGCGCTCTGAAAAGGCAATGCCAATTTGGCCCGAGAGAGATAGAACCGAGCTCTCACGTACAACCAAACGCGGCCTCGTTCTGTCCCACGCGGTCCCTTTCTACCAGCCCCACGCGACGTGGCCCCACACGACGCGGCCTCACACGTCAGCACGGAAACGGTCAACTAAACGGGAATCCTCGCGTCCGAGCTCCTTCTGAGGGTTTCAGACAACGGCTTGGGAAAAACTGAGGAAAAACTAACGAGCTGGGGAAAACTGAGTACAACTAACGACCTGAGGGCACGAAAATAGAAATCCCTTTTAAGTAAATATTATCTGAAGCAGTCCAGTTGAATCTAAAAATATCTAAATAACAACCAAGAAATGTAAAAATAAGCATCAGTGGACGTTGGCACAACCCAATTATTTATACTAGTCAGCAACCCGTGCAACAACACGTGCTAGCTTTTTTTATAATAATTAATAATTAAAAAGATAATTAAATTTGTTTTCACTTCAGAGCATCATTTTGAAATGCTTTGTAATAATATTCATCATTTTTATCGGACACTTACGAAAAAGTTGAATCCATTTATCTATCCCGTTCACTGTGTCCAGAAATGATCTGAGTTCCCAGATATCTCGAGGTCATAAAATAATTAACTTGCTTAATTTATTCAACTATGATTTAGTATTTCATTTGTGCAAAATAATGACCTTTATAAAACATTTGGCATGTTAAATTTCTATTTCTGGTCATATTCCTGGTTTAGATATCATATAATATACTCCCTCTGTCTCAAAAAGAATGCCGCAGATGTTTCTAGATTGGATGTCTCACCGTGCGTATAGTACTTAATTCTCAGGACACTACATCTAAGAATTGATGTTATCGAAGATTTATAAAATCAGTAGTATGTAATCCGTTGTGATGCATGGTGAAGCAGCCCATGAAATTTTCACATAAGGAATCAAACATTTAACTATAAATTTCAATATCCGTTAATTCCCTTACTTACCTGTTCAAGGACAGTGTAGCTTTCCATATCTGCTTGCCCTATCACCAAATTAGCTGAATTGGGTCCATGGAGAACAGACATGAAGTCTGTATTATTTCACGATACATTGATAACATAAATTCTCCTACTTGATTTTTCAGGAAAGATTGTTGTAGAAGAGATTCTAGAATACAGCTTGGTCTGCCACTTGTTATTTAGAATCTGATGGGATTTAGAAGTTGGAGAAGGAGATTGAGGAAGGAGGGTTAGGGGAGGCTGCTTTGGACCTCTTTTCTTTATGATTTGGAGGAAGATAGAGACGATCATGGGAAAGGATGCTGGGAGGCGGCAAAATCTCCAAAACAAAAATCTCCAAAATAATCTATGCACGCCAATCGAGTAATTCCCTGCGTTCATTATGAAGTACTATCTCATCTAAGCAGAAATACATGGGAGTAAGCTACGTACATGGGAGTAAGCTACATACCTGAGACTGGATGCGATCCCACCTCGTAGTCATCAGACATGATGCATGGCCAGCAGTCGGCTTGAATTTGAATATCAGCATTGCAGCTTAATTTGGCCCGTGGTTTCGTTCATCCCCACCTAGAGGTAGCAGCGCTTGGAGAGAGCCGTGTCTGCAGCGACGTCAGCGAGACGGAGACGCAATGGCGGGTATGCGATGTGATGTCTGGATGAAACCCTAGCAGTTTGGCTGCTCGACAACCGCGGCGTAAGCGACGGAGGAGATACGAACCGATTTCGGCAGCCAATGAGAGAATTCCGATCGTGGTACAACATGACTCATCCTTTTTTTAACGCGTACAACATGACTCATCCGACGACAACAAATAGCTCTTGGAATTGATCGGACGGACGTTTAGTTATTTTGTCTAGGATTAACGTGGTGCTTCCTACGGTGCCTCTAATTAGTAAATATAAGATATAAGATTCAGGGGATAATCTAACAAATTGTCTTAAACAATGCAAGAATAGAACATACTAACTTCTTATACATAGCTAAAGCTTGTAACATTACCTACAAGGTTCAAGTGAACAACAGTCGTTCAATAAGAACATCAAATATCAACTTCCACGTAGCATGTAATATTATCCAAAAGAATAATGTGAGCAATAGTCATTAAATAAAGGATCAAGATACCAAATTCTCGTATAAATGATCTGACACAGATCCACCAAGAAAACATTATTATAGGGAAACTTGTGAACTGACATGCAAATGAATTAGATATTTCTATGTTGACATCAGAACTAATTCCAAGATTTTAATTTTGAGAATGAAGCACCTTATTTTTATAGTATACATAATACATAAAAAACTGTCATCAAATTATATTGCATGCTTACAAGTTACAATATCAGCAAGATGAGGCAGAAGGCAAGCTAAATCACACATGAAGTATTAAGATGTACCAACCTAGATAATGAACTTTGTTCTACATATAATAGGACAATACGATTTTCCAATCAGAAAACAGTACTGTCACACATGAACAACTTAATTCATTGACCAGGTTGGCAAACTATAAGAGGGGATCAACAAACCGGCAAACAGAAGGATAAAACGACAAAAGAGGCCACCACCTACTTATCACATGAAACTAAAATGATGATCAAGTAGGGTACTAACTCATGAAAAGTACATGATCAAGATTATGTGCCTAGCGAAGAAACATATTTATAGGAATTGAACCACTCGATGAACATACAACGAACATCTAATATTGCAGTTATCGCAAATGAGGGACAAAAAAATATGCAAAGAACTACTCCCTCCGATTAGAAATAACTGTCGGCAATTTTGTACTAACTTAGTACAAATTTTGTACTAAGTCACCGACACTTATTTCCGATCGGAGGGAGTACAAATAACAGGAAACAAAACACACCCGTACATGTCTGTCAAAGAAAATGCCACCAAGAAAACTTTACATGGTCAATGAAATAGTCAATCAATACATGTATAAGGCAAATATAAGCAGAAGTATGAAGACTCACCCATCTAGTTCTCCACGAAATATTACTCCCAAGACATGGACTATGGACAAAGTTATATGGATTCATGATGCAGGTTTATTGGTTGTAGCAGTGCATACACATTCACATGAAAAGATCAAAAGAGAGTTCAACATATACACAGAAAAAGAAAAAATATACATAATAAAGGATGAAGCATATAATAATACCCATGCTAACCATATTTTTATTAGGACAATAAGTTGAATAACACACTAACAAGCTTGGGATAAAAATTTCAAACAGCGACAGGGAAAAGGCAAGCAAAATCAAAACACTAGATATACAAGTTACAAGTAAATATCATCTGAAGTAGTAGTAGTCCGGCTCTATCTGAAAAATATTTAGAAATTACGGTGCGTTTGGCAGCCCAATATTTTAAATTTGTTCTCATAATATTGTGGTTTCCAAAATACTATAGTTCAAAATACTTTTTGAGGAATTTCCTTTCACAAATATTGCAATACTGTAAACCTCAGCTTTGGAGATACTTTGGTTTTCAGTATTAGAGAAAGAGGTCTGACCATCTTCTTTCTTCTAAAACTAAGATAAAAACTGTGGTAGTCCTTGGCTGGGCATTGAAATACTTTGGGTTTGAAATACTTTGGTTTCCAAAATACTGAGATAACAAGATAACAAGCAGAACCTAAAGGTAAGCATGAGTGAAAGTTCTCGCATTTATATTATTTATTATTAAGGTGACATCTAACAAAATATCTTAAACAATACTAACTTCTATTTAGCACGTATAGAACATCCTAACTTCACTTTACCTAATAGCTTCAAGTGAACACTAATCATTGAATGAGATCATCATATACTAACTTCTACTTAGCACGTAACATTACCTAAAAGCTTCATATAAACAATGATTACTGAATAAATGATTTCAAAACACAAAATCGCAGATGTACACCAAGCCAAAACAATATTTTATCATAGAAACTGAAACTTGTCAACTAAGAAACACATATAAACAGAAGTAAGCACATGAACTAAACTCAGTTATCATGTTGGCTATGGTAAGAGGGACTCAGCAGATCATCCAACAAAAGGATAAAATTTCAAGTAAACCAATACGTAATTATACTATAACCTTCACATAAACTTAAGCTTAATAGTGAAAACGGTGATAAATTAAGAAAAACTCACGAACAATACAGAACCAAAAAGCTAGCAAAAAACATATTATAGTAATTAGATCACCGGATGTATATACAATGAACCCCTATATGACAATGACAGTTAGAGGGTAACCTATGAATTTAAGAACACAACAAAATAGATAGAGCATTGCAACTTATTTAATAATTCAAATAAAATATCCAATAAGAGAAGAGGACGAGCACAGAGGATTAAATATGGGTATCCAGACATTATTCAACATTTACATGTTGCAACATCACACATCATGTATAATACAAAATTAGTTCCATATAACGTGGAGTATCTAAAAATCTACCGCGAAATAAGATACTGAACTCTATTCAACATGAAGTTCCAAATAGAATAAAATTGTTAATTGTTAAGAAATTAAATGAGCTTTTAAATAATATTAAGTACCTAAGAACATGAACAACTTAATTCATTGATATGGTTCAGAAACTAGACTACAGAAAGACCAAACCCTACTTATCTCACATAAACCTAAGCTTAAAACTGAAGTATGTGACCAATGGTGATAGGATAAGACATAAACCCACAGACGAAACAGAACCAAAATTATATGGCTATAGGAAGGAACATGTTTATATAGAAATTTAAATGTTGGATCAACGCACAATGGAATCTTAATATGAAAGTCAGAAGTTAGGTCAATTTTGCGTGACTTAACAGCAAAATATATGTGAGCACTGTAACTTGCTTTTCAATTAACTTGTTCAAGAAGCGTAGGGGGACAAGATCATTAAAGTCTGAATGAAGTGCTCCACACACAGATAGATAAAATTTAGGTGGAATATTCTCGTCATTGACTTGATATTAGCAAAATCTTCAACAATGTGATGCTCCCTACAATCTACTAGATAAACTTGCACAAAGATGGAACCAAATATTGATGCTGTTATTGGGAGACAAGAAATAGATTTAATCCATGCAAGCCAGATAAAGATCAAGCTATATTTTATTACAACTTTAATGGATAGCAAAAAAAAGCATCCATGGTAACGACTCTTTCAGTACTAAATCTGTTCATCCATATATCATTTAAAGTTACAATTTCCAATATCAGAAAAGATGGTGTGAACAGCAATTATGTACAGCATATATCACAATGACAGATACAAAATAACAAGTTAAGCTAATTAGCTAATCCAACACTGCACTGATCACGCAAACCAGCAGAAGCCAAAACTAGACTATCCATGTAGGGGAAACAGAGGCAGTACGAACATTTGATTAAGACCTTGACGGAACAGCCAAGTCAAAAACAGCAGCAGTTAGCTTTGTCCACCTTTAGGATACTTTCCAAAGCAAATTACTCCTGAAAGGCAAATGATACTAACCCCTCCAATTTTCTATGTTCACATCTTGAAATTAAACTTCCGAAGAGAAGCAAATATCAGCACTTAAGAATCAACTCGCACGAGCATATCCACACAGTTCAACAAAAACATTTCCCAACTACACCACCATCGCCTGAACCAACTCCAGATAAACTGGCATATATAGCTTGCTGGGAGAAAGCAAATAATTCCAGATAAACCTAGCAAACCTTTCCAACTTTGTCTTGATTCGAGCCCCAAAAGCAAAAGATGAAGAACCACGACTGTCCAAACTACATCCAGAATTCCAGATTAGCTATTTTTTCGTCACAACTAGCACTTGTAAGCAGAACATTATGGAATCAACAACCTTGAATGTAACAGGCAAATCCGAACCTCAACTTCAATTTCTTATTCCGATCATGTCAAATATCTCCATGCAATCAACTAAACCGACCTGGGCAATCCAGCATAAAGAACACGTCGAACAGAAACCAAAGCCAACGAGCTGAACACACCTATATGAATCATTATTCTGGCCAAATCTAAATCAAGTGAGCTAATATAAAAGCCAACGACCCTAAACCGATAAGACAATAACAGATTAGCCACGACCCTAATAAATGAAATGAAAGTCATTCATTACTCAGATCCGTTCAATTTACACACTGTTCAATTTTACAAAAAATGTTCCAATTATGAAAGTCATTCATTACTCAGATCCGTTCAACTTTTAATTTGTTAAATTTCTTTTGCAAAATCGGAACGATTTCATTATCGTTAAATTTTAAAATCCGTTCGAGTTTTCAATATGTTCAATTTTAATTGTTTTCATTTTTTCAAACCTGTTAAATTTACAAATCATTCCCATTATCACAGTCCAAATTCCTCAAATCCATTGCAGTATTAAAACGTTCTATTTAACTGCAAACCCGTACCTTTTTTTCAAATCGTTTAATTTCCAAACCAATATTTCAATTTTTGTTTACTCTTTCTGTAGGGGACACAAAGAGCACTAATTTCAAACCCATTCAGTTTTTCAAACCGTTCCCATTTATGAAATTGTTCTCATTATAAGATTTGGGGACATTTCGGAACTCAAACGGAGCTAGGATTTTTCTGGCGTTAATATTTTTCCCGAAAAAAGAACACGAGAAGAAAAAACACAAGGGAGGGCTCACGAGGCCCAAACAAGCACAGGTGGTGTGGGACCCAGCCTAGGCCGCGCCATCCTGTCTCATTATCTCCCCGAGACTGCGATGTCGTCCATCTTCATCTCAGATTGATGGTTTTGACCTAAAAACCCCTATAAAAAGACTCCTTGAGGCATTCTTGCGAGGAGGCGACAGAGGAACACGAAACCACAAAACAAAAGATGAACCTGCGAACATTGGGTACCCTTGGATTAATGTTTTTTTTTACCAAATATAGGATCAAGCTATCACAAACTTGCATTTTCAAGTCATCTTACCTTCGAAAAATCAACATGCAGTCATTTTAAACTATACGACTTAGCTTGAA
Source organism: Dactylis glomerata (assembly GCA_007115705.1). Lineage (NCBI taxonomy): Eukaryota > Viridiplantae > Streptophyta > Magnoliopsida > Poales > Poaceae > Dactylis > Dactylis glomerata. The sequence goes on from QXEO01000734.1 coordinate 4,300,706, forward strand.
AGCTTGAAATTGATAAAACTTGGCATTTTTGCATTAAACATGTCCTACTTTATGTGAGATATTTGGGTGGTGTCATTTTGCATCATAGTCTATTTACATTCTTCCCAAACTAACCAATTCTGTCACCTGTAAAATTAACAATTTCATATTTACTCTAAAAAGTTGTAAGATCCCTTTGAACACTGTTTGCAATGTGAGGGTGCACCAATACCCCAAATTTAGGCACATTACAATAGAATATTTCATAGGTATAGCCATGACTGGGACATACGTCTTGAAAACCATGAACATTCATAACTATTAGTTGTTCTAAGGAATAGATCACTATAGCGGGATTTTTTTTTTGTAGATTTTCTTTCTTTTTTGGTTGTGTGCATCCACAATGCCTCTAGGGCGAGACGTTGTTGTAGAAGCTAGGAGTAATTTGTATCTTCACGACATTAATATATACTCTTTATTGAAAAAATATTGCTATGATACTTTTTGGTTGAAGAACTGAACCAAAGTTTATAATAAAAGTGTACACACATCAATGCGTACAGAACTGTTAGGTCACACGCTTCATATATTAACAAATCAATAATGTGTACTACCAGAACTACAAATAGGAGTTTAGCACACGATGAACTCGAACTGATCATGAAACAACAGGGGGATGCTGACAACTAGCCTAGTAGTAAATTCAGAAACCCATGTAAGGAGCATCATCCGTTTCTTTGGAATCAAAGTTAGGAGCATAAGGACAAGTGTGCAGAACCCGCTTGATATCATCTCGATTTCTCATTAACGTTATTTATTCTTGGTAAGGATATGACCTCACGTTCTAGTTCCATCTTCTATTCCTCGGCATGGAAAACACAAGCTTCATTTAGAGGCGTGAACCAATGAGTGGTTCAGGCCCAGGGAATTCATCACACGATGCACGGACCCATCCGATCTGCGATCTCGCATTGTCGTAAATCACGACATGATTTTGCATCATGATGTCTGCACAACAGAGTATTTATTTCAAAATTGTTAGAAAGATATGCATGGTTTCCTAGTTTCGGAAGGTGGAGATGATTGACAGAACGTCTCACCTCCAATTATGTTGAAGTCGTGAATACCATTTGCTGATCCATTAAGGATGCCCAGACACACATTACCTCGTACCTGCGATAAGAAACGCATGCATATTAGCCAATGATCTGCCATCGATCCGTTTCGGGTAGTCAGTGGAGCCATGGACAAAGGATGAAGTACCGTGACAACAAGATAATTTTCAGGAGGGATCTCCACAGTGGCCTGGTTATTCCCATGGGCGAAGGACCATTCGAGTGGTCTGAATTCATTCTTGACGTCGTCGATAGATTGTATTGGCTCGTTGCGTCGCCAGCATAGAGAATGCGCAGGATCATTCACCTCCTCAAGGGATGAGCCTTGGAGAGTGATACCCACCTGTAAGAGATCCAAGTTAGTGACATGCCTGGCTAGGTAGAGACTCTAATCAAATTTATTTATGTATCCATGAGAGTGGATATGCGCTGTGACGTGGAACCTACAGCCCAGATGAGGCGCGCGTATGTCTCCTTATGCACGTAGGAGTAGGTGGCACCACTGTCAAAGACGGCGTCCATCGGCGTCACGCTTACAGGGTATTCCTGTTGTACCTCGAGGTTCAATGTTGATCTGCCAGGTGAGTAGTAACTCCTGAAAGGCAAAACGTATTGTCATCCGATGCAGAGGCTGGGGCGCGTTTGCCTCCGTTTCGAAAAAACTATTGTCATCAGATGCAGCTAAATGGTAGTAAGAAAAACAAAATCTGCATTCTCATTTTACAGCGAGTTGTAGATATACTACGGTTGCAATGTGCTAGCTTACCGGTACTCCTTAACCATGGGAAGCCATGTTACGCCATCAGAAGGAATCCTGTCGCTGTCGCGCCCAAAGAAGAGGAAGCCCCCTCCATGGATGCCGAGGCAGTGGCCGACGACATTCTCGGCGATCATCCCTCGTCGCTTCAGCTGGGAGGCAAAGTCCATCCTTCCCTTACCGATCCCAAGGACGCCGTCCGTGGGCCTCTCCTCTGGCCCACCTTGCTGGTCGTACCCGCATCTGCAAACATGCGTAAGAACAACAGAATCATTAAGACTCAGTATGTAATGGTGTTTCAGTTACTCTGAAGGTACCCGAAGGCGAAGTTGAGGCGGTCATTGGTCGTGGGGAGGGTGAACTTGTCGTCTTCGAGCACGCCCAAGGAAGACTCGGGATTGTCGCCGCCGGCGTATCTTAACTCGTAGTCGCATTGGTGTGGGTTCCTGGTGCAGTCGTGCTCAATGCCCAGGTCGTAGTGCATCATGACGCAACGCTCGTCTTGGCATGGCACCAAGTTGCTCCGTTTTGGTCGGTACAGGTCATGTGGCACCTGCAACAAGAAGGATCATATCAGATATCACCGAGAGGAGGGGACCGTACGTATCCGTGGTGTCGGTCTCATGATTAAACTCCTCCTCATCATGAAATACACATTTCACATCGAACACAGAAGATAGACGGATAAATTTACAGGAAACTAACTACCAGTTGGGAGATACAGAAGGTATGCAAGAGCTACGTGTATGGTAACAGATAAGTCATGGGCTTTGGATGTGGGTGTACCGTGTGTTTGCTCTGGCGAGGGGCGTCGCACTCCAGCCACGTGAGGGCGCTGCCGGTGTCAATGTCGAGGAAGTAGGGCTTCGCGGGCTCCCCGATGCTCATGGTAACGTAGAAGTGGCTGTACTTGCAGGCAGAAAATGCGTGTGTCAAATGCCACCGTTTTGGAAGTTGATGCACACAGATTGTATGTACGACGAAATTCTGAACAAATGGGAAAATTAATCAGGGAAACAGAGATCTCCAAGATCTATCGGAGGACAAGGCTGTTATTTCCATGTGGATTCAATTAGAGAATTAAGTCGAATGGAATGCACTGCAGCTACGGGCCGGCTGAAAGAAATCATGCAAGTTATCTACAACGATCAAAGGACCAGCAAACTTTTCGCACATTGGTACATTAGCAGACGGACGGTGAAGATGTCATTATTTCTATCAGAGACAGATTGCGGGTCCTCTGCCTAGCTTCAAATATTGCAAGCAAGAAAGGTAAACCATTTCTGGGGTTCGGACAAAAAGGAAGCGCATCTTTCTTATCTAAAAAAGTTGAAATTCGTACCCGACAGGATAGACGTTGCCCTGGAGCTCGAACACCATAGAGGATAACACCTCGAGTGGGAGTAACATAAGGAGGAGGTAGATGACCTGGCCCCTCATTGCAGCCAAGATGGAGGAGGAAGCAGCGTCAAGTCTGAGGCTTGGCTTCTCAATTTGCCTATTTCTTAGGAAGGGGTATGGGAAGGGTGCTGAGGTACTTATAGCTGGAGCTAAGAGTCGATGAGAAGTTTGTGGACCAGTTAATATCTTCTTTTTATCAAAAGGGATTCACCCTCAGCTACCAACGAAACTTCTGTTCAGCTACAGACTTACTAGAGCATGTCTAACAGATCCCTTATTTTTCTGCCCCGTAAAACGCAAGTAGAGGGCTCTATATTCACTTTTCACCGGCCGAAAACTCGTCCGAGCTAGCAGACCCCGTATCCCCATCCCGTAAAACAGAATCCTACGGAATATTCTGTTTCCAGCGGCGGCGCGTGGGTGGCTATGGCGGCGACGCGGGGGAAAACGGGTGGGAATTCTGAAATGTTCGCGCGCCCTAGCTAAAATGGGATGAGGGGTTTGCCCCGTATATCCTCTCCCGCCCCGTACAAGTAAGGGGCCAGAAGCCACCCCCTATCCGAAACTGTAAAAAACCGACGCGGGGGCCTGTTTTACGGGGTCTGCTAGACGGCGGGTAGAGCCCTACCCCGTATTTCGGCGGTTATTTTACGGGGTTGGCCCTTTTAAGGGGTCTGTTAGACATACTCTTACAACCATAAATACCAAGCGAGTTTTGCAGTACCACATTGTGCCAACAGGAATGACAGCAAATAACACAAACCTGAACTACTTCCTCCGTAGGTAGTCCCGGGAGCCAAACAGCATTTCAGAATTCTAGCTATTAAATGAGCATCATTATATTGGAGTCCCTATCTTTTTTTTTTGACAAAATTCCGAGTCCCTACTTATGGACGTACGTGTTGAAACTTGACAACTTTTTTTAATAGAGAGAGGCCCGTAGGAACCAATTTCATTCAGCTCAACGGCAGAGTACATCGTTGATTACATAGTTCTGAGATGTAAATTTTTGTAAACTTGACAACTTGAAACCCTCTGGACTCACACTAACCATGGTGCGATATCTGCACAAGTTCTTTAATATCAGTATGTTAATTACTTCCAAGTAGTCAGAGGAGACTAACAACCGTAAGACTCGTAGTAGATCATGTGATAGCACCATCGTAACTAGGTCAGAAACTCCCTGTAGTCCTTGCCAAAGCGTTCATAAACTTGTCATTATAGTGAATTATAGCAGCACGTAGGATCCTGCTACCATTGCGGGATCTAAAGTAGGGTAAACTTGTGCTACTCTCGTTCCAGATTATTCGCCTAGATCACCCCCTTCCACAAACTGCCGTGACCAACCCTCCATGGTAGATATGTAGATAGAACCACAACAATAATACAAGTTAATCCATAATTCCTTTCGACCATGTTAAAAAAATTATATGAACATGGAATACATTTTTTTTTGGAATTAATTTAAATGCATACATTAATATCCTACATTTAATATTTTCATTGCATGCATATCTTCAAAAAAAAAAGATCACCTAATCATATCTTCTAGATAGGATAACATAGATATGTAGATAGAACCACAACAATAATACAAGTTAATCCATAATTCCTTTTGACCATGTTAAAAAGTTATATGAACATGGAATACATCTTTTTGGAATTAATTTAAATGTATACATTAATATCCTACATTTAATATTTTCATTGCATGCATATCTTCCAAAAAAAAGATCACCTAATCATATCTTCTAGATAGGATAACATAACAATATCTTTAGGATCACACAATCATATCTTCCTAATATGATCACGCAATAATAACTTTGCCATTGATTTTCCATTAATTGGGCATTAATATTTCATTTATTTGCCATTAGGCCTTATCATCCATAGCTATACGAGATGGAATAGACTATTTGGATGTGCATAAATTTTGTGGTCACTTACATTTCATCGTGTCTTCATAATCATCAAGACATGGGAGTCCTCAAGGTTCCAAGTCTTCTATGCATGTTATTTCTCATGCTACTCATCTTGAGTCCTGGTAAGTTTTGTATTAAAAAAATTCAATTGAAGAACAACTAAGTTCCCCACTCCATCATCTATACATATGTTAGTCATATGTGAAATTCATACTTTTTTCTCACTAAATGTTCTTCTTTCTAAAACATTGAAGGATATGTTTTTTTTACATCCGTCGTATTGAGTTCTTTGTTTTGTAGGATCTGATGCCAAGACATGCAAGCAGAAAAGCAAGACCTATACCAATTATTGCCGTCATGATCCATGTGTTGAGGCCTGTCACAAGGAAGGATTTACTGTTGGGACGTGTTTACTAGTTTGGGTAAAACCCATTTGGCTGCGATGTGTCTGCGAGAAAGAGTGCTGAATAACAACTACCACATGATCTGTGATGCAGAAAGTAATAAGATTGTTTGTTTAAAAAATTGGAGATGAGCAATTGAAAAATGTGGGTCTACAAGATATAGTTTTTTCTTGGCAGAAATTAAATTTCAAGAAGAACATTGCTATGTATACACAAATATCTAAATACTGTCCATGTGCTACAAACTCATAAGATAGAAATATTAGATGGATGATTCCATTCATTCCAATTTCTCTATCTAGTAAAGTGCATGTTCAAGCTATTTTCAGATTCAGTTTGGATATCAATAGAAAATTGGTGGGTCTTAGATGAGTGAAGTTTGTCCTTGATTTTATTAATTAACCAATATGCGCATAAAAAGAAACTATGAGCCTAATCTTTATTATTAAATTTAGGATGCGCCTACCCTATGACGCTCGCTGGGAACTCGCTTCCAGCGAGCATTCCAACAACCTAGCCAGCGCGCGTTCTGACAGCCGTGCGCATCGCGCGCCCCGCGTGCCAGTGCGACCCGCTCGCCCGCAAGTGTCGTGCCCGCAACAACCTTTCTGACACCCCGGACCACCCGCTAGCAAAAACCCGCGCATCGACGATTCTACGCGTTCAAATCGGATTAAAAAGCACAAAACGATCGACAATCTCCTAATCATAAAATGCTAATTGCGTTCACAGGCCACCAAAAAATTGATTCCTCAAGGAATCGGTCAAAAACACACTCAAACATCTGATAAAGTTACCCATGAGCTTCCAAAAGCTGAATTTCTATCAAAAACCTGTCCAAAAATAGGTGATGCACCGGCCACCATGTCCAAAAGCAACTAAAACCCCACCACATCTGATAAAGTTACCCATCAGGGTACTACTGCAGCAAAAGCATGTTGTGTGGACACCGATCCATTACAAAAAGTTGGAGAAAAAGATAAGGCAGCTCCCAAAAGGATCCTACTTACACTAGTGGAAAAAAGGCTATTAGTGGCGCACCAATTTAAACTATGCGTGGCGCATATGGTATGCGCCACCATTGCCACGCTATTAGTACACACATATATCCGTGGCGCATCTTAATATGCGCCACGCATAGTTTTCCTATGCGTGGCGCATATTGCTATATGCGCCACTAATGCCGATTTGAAAATTCAAAAAATTCAAAAATAAAAAAAACCAATTTTTTTTGAAAATCATAAAAATCGAAATAATGTGAAAAAACTATTATATTTTAATTTTTTGAGGATTTTATCACATGCTATCCCTAACCTACCCAAGTTCTTATTGATATTACTATCATATCAATCCTCTTAAGGTCTATGTGTGCTTGTGTGTATATGTGTGTATATATATGTGTATGTGTGTATATGTGTATATGTATTATGTATATGTGTGTATATGTGTATATATGTGTGCGTATATGTGTGCGTATGTGTGCATATATATGTGTGTATATGTGTGCATATGTGCATATATAAGTGTGTATAAGTGTGTATATGTATGTATATATGTGTGTATATGTATGTATATATGTGTGTATATGTGTCTATATATGCGTTTATATGTGTGTATGTGTGCATATATGTGTATATGTGTGCATATGTGTGTATATGTGTGTATATATGTGTGTATATGTGTATATATGTGTGTATATGTGCATATATGTGTATATGTGTGTATATGTGTGTGTATGTGTGCATATATGTGTGTGTATGTGTGCATATATATGTGTGTATATGTGTGTATATATCTGCATGTGTGCTATATGTGTGTATACAACTAATCTAAAAGTTTAATCCAATATAAATTTTGATCTAAAAATAAAAATAAAAATTTGAAAATATAAAAATGTAAAAAAGTCTATTTTCCCTTTTGAATTTTGAGATTCTAAAATTTGTCAAAATGACCAAAGCTCGGTGATGAGGGTTAACTCGACAATGTCCTAGATGAAGGACTTAGGATCGGGGAGATAGGGCGTCGGATGAACTCGAAGGTAAGGTTAGTCGAAATAAGTGTATATCGAAAGTAAACTTGGGTGTTGAACCTGGCTTGCTTTCAATCTGGCCTACACCGTCCCCTCCTGGCCCCTATATATAGGTGGCCAGGTCTCGAGGATCGGGTAGGGTCCGATACAGATTACAATATCGACATACGGTAAGGACTCGTATCTTGACTATCATTACAATTGGGCCTAGCTTAACGGGCCTCAGGGGTACTCAACTAATGGGCTCTATTAGATATACCATTGTCAGTAGCCCCTGAGATTCTACCAGAATTGCAGATTCAGGTTAAATCTCTAATCTCTAAATCTTTGACTTGATCAACTCTTCGACTTCTTCATATCTTCAAATCTTCGACTTGGTCTTTCGACTTTTTTTCATGATAATATTCGCAAGGGGTTTTGATGAACAAGCCTGACAACTCTGACAGATCAAGAGGTTAGTTAACTGCCGGAACAGATACTTGTCACCTACTTCAAATTCAATCCCCTTGGAGTTGAATTCGGGATACCGGTCAAACCCACTCTTTTGCCGCATTTAGGACTTACAAAGAATGAATCCCAGTGATTCTCAGGGTACCCAGTGCGTCCACCAGGATTTCCTTCGCGTCGTAGACACAGATACATACCAGCAGAGCGCATCTATGTGCGTATACCAGGCCACACAGGACGGATCCTGGGGTCTTACCTTCGTGATAAATCACGGCATTCGAGTTTCGTTGCGATAACGTAACTCGAGAATCACATGTCGCAGTCTCTTTTGATTGATGGAATATCACAGAATCTCGAATTAATTTCTCCCAAGTAACTCCCGATGGGAGTAGTCGCTCTATATTTTGTCGACTACGTAGTCGAAGTTTTATGATTGTCGAAATGTTGAGCGGCTCATAACCTTCTTCATCTTTATTGCTGATTGTCTTATTTTCTATCGGGTGCGCGCTCAGCGCTCCTGATGGGAATAGCCCCCGAGGCTATGGTTGGATACTTGTAGTCAATCATAGGCTCAAATTGACTTCTCCTTCCTGTTTATAAGCCCCCGAGCCGAAGGCGAGGCTGTTTAATACCTTCTATGATACATTCTTTTCCTTTTTGTTATTATCGTCTACTATGTGCAGAATTTAACTCCTTTGTAAATATGTTTATGGGCCTTGCTATTACGGAGGCCTATTAATATGTGCTTATAAATAAAGCACCTTTGGTGAGGGTAAAAACCCTAAACAGATTCCTCCTCCGCCGCATCGTCTTCTTTTCCATCTAGGGTTTATTTTCTTCCCACCGTTCCACATGGCTGGCGCAGATGGGTCCCGTCTTGACCTTGGTTCTCCGATGGTGCCGCGGGGTCGTAGCCGCCCCCCGTGGCATCAAAAACAAGACAACTCCAGCTACTGTAGGATCATCGTCGTCCGCTCCGGCGAAGCGTCGTCCCGGCCGCCCGCCTAGTAGTAAGAATAAACCAAAGGTGACTAGCGCCGCCCCAGGTCCAAGCGCTCCTCCTCCTAGTGCTTCTCCTGCTTCTCCCAGGATATTTTCTTTCTTTTGCATCGCCCACGCGCAGTGCCGCAAGATTCAGCGCTTGCCGCTGAATTTTACCAAGTTCATGGATGGGCGAGAACTGCGAGAAGCGGTTCTTCATGAACAATCTGGTGGAGGAACTCCATATGAAGTGGAAGTTTGGTACAACGGCGCCGGCGAGCAATACTTCGAGGGCGGCTGGTCGTAGTTTGCAGAAGACCATGACCTCCACCAAGGCTTCTTCATGACTTTCGACTTCCATATCGGCACGTCAAAGTTCGACGTGAAAATCTACGATGGCACCCAGTGCCAGAAGGAGTATGAAGCTGAAGTTCACTTCCATTAGAATCTTCTTGCTGTAATCTCTTTTTCTAGTTGCCTTTCTGTCGTGCTATCTGTAATGAACACTCGTACTTTGCTTTGATGTTCTTAATAGACCATGGGAACAAATCTTTGTTCCGAGGCATGCTATATATTTATCGGGTTCTTGTGAACCAATTATATTACTTCGAAGAATATCGGGTTGTCTGCACAACCTAGTAGTGTAAAAGATCTCCACATCGCGATAAAAAATTTCCTTTCGTACGACCTGAGGGTTGAAGTCCCCGAGCGGAAAATGTAAAATATTTGTACAATTTGTCAAGTTCAACCCAAGGAACCCGACCTATGGCCTCGTGTTCTGGGTTCAGAGGGTTAACTCGAGTTTGCTGATACCACTAGATTTCTTCTATGCGTAAAAACGTCGTAGCTGCTTCGCATTCCATGGGTTGCTCTCGTCTTTTCCTGTCTTCTTGTCTTGTAGTCGATAAGCTCCTCCTGGTATCACTTCTGTGACGATGTAAGGTCCCACCCAAGGGGACTCTAGTTTGCCGTGGTTGTCCTGCCTGAGTCGTAAGACTAGATCTCCCACCACAAAGGATCGTGGTCGAACTCGACTACTATGGTAGTTCCGCAGGCTCTATTGATACTGCGTAGCTCTTTCTAATGCTTTATCTCTTGCTTCATCTAGTGCATCAACGTCGTCCTGTAACACTTCTATTGATGTTACTTCATCGTATGATGTCATTCTTGGAGCTTTGTGTGCAACTTCAACTGGAAGCACGACTTCTGCGCCATGGACCAGAAAGAAAGGAGTTTCTTGAGTAGCTGCGTTAGGCGTGGTTCTTAAACTCCAGAGAACGGAGGGTAATTCATCTACCCAAGCGCTCTTGGCTTTCTCGAGAGATGCTAAGAGCCTCTTTTTTATCCCATTGCATATTAGGCCATTGGCTTTTTTGACTTGCCCATTTGTCTTCGGGTGTGCTACAGAGGCGAATTTGAGCTTGATTCCCAATCCTTCGCAGTAACTCTTGAATTCCTTTGAAGTGAAGTTTGTCCCGTTGTCCGTGATGATGTTATATGGTACACCGAAGTGGAATACTATTGACTTGATGAAATTGATTGCTGCTGTCAAATCTTGAGTTGTTACCGGGGCTGCTTCCACCCATTTGGTAAATTTGTCGACTGCTACTAGCATGTAAACGTGCCCTCCTGACCAGGATTTGTGCAGCTTCCCTACCATATCGAGGCCCCATTGTGCAAAGGGCCAGGATAATGGTATTGGTTGTAACTCTGCTGCTGGCGCGTGCGGTCGAGATGCAAATCTTTGACATGCTTCACACTTCCGAACTATATCTTTCGCGTCTTCAATGGCTGTTAGCCAATAGAATCCTGCTCGGAATGCTTTTGCCGCTATGGCCTTGCTGCTAGCATAATGGCCACATACTCTGGAGTGTATATCTTTTAATATTATTTGTCCTTCTTGAGGTGTTACGCAACGCTGCAAAATGCCAGTTATGCTCTTTTTGTATAATTTCCCCTGCAACACAACAAATGCCTTCGATCGTTGAGTTATTCTCTTGGCTTCCACTGCATCTTCTGGTAACTGTTTGTTTATCATGTACGCGAGATATGGCTGCATCTAGGTTTCTTCTATCATTATGACTTCTTCGGGTTCTGGCGCAGCCCCCGAGCCTGCTGCAGTAGTCGAACTTTTGACGCTTTTTATCGAGCTTTCCACTATTTCTTCCCAAAAGACTCCAGATGGCACGGGCAAACACTGTGACCCGATATTTGCTAAATTATCGGCCTCCTCATTGCTGTTTCTGCTGATGTGCGAGACTTCGCATCCATCGAATGTTCCTTCTAGATAGTGATATAGGTTCTTGTAGGCCATCATATTATCATTGATTGTGTCGCACCTGTTCATAACTTGTTGGACGACAAGGTTTGAATCTCCGAATATTTTTAGACGAGTTGCTCCACATGCTTTGGCCATCTTCATTCCATGCAACAAAGCCTCGTACTCTGCTTCATTATTGGAGGCCTGCGGAAAACTCATCCTTAAAACGTACTTCAATTTGTCGCCATGCGGCGATATCAATACTACTCCTGCGCCTGTGCCTTGGACTCTCTTAGAACCGTCGAAGTACATTGTCCAGACACTCGATAAATCTGGGGGTCCCGTGCTCTGCAGCTCCAGCCACTCTGCTGTGAAATCTGGCAAGATTTGCGACTTGATCGCCTTCCTTTTTTCGTACGTGATGTCCATGGGAGATAATTTGATTCCCCACAAAGAGACACGTGCTGTTGCCGAAGGATTGTTCAATATATTCGATAGTGGCGCTTCATTAACCACTATGATTGGGTGCACCGCAAAGTACTGTCGCAATTTCCGTGCTGTTGTGAAGACACTATATGCTAGCTTTTGATAATGCGGGTACCTCTGTTTCGTCGGAGATAATACTTCACTGATGAAATATACTGGCCTCTGGACGCCGTGGGCTTTTCCTTCTTCACTTCTTTTGACTACTAATACTGTACTCACCACCTGATGGGTCGCAGCGATGTAGAGTAGTAGTGGCTCTTTTTCTTTTGGTGCGACCAGCACTGGTGGCGTGGAGAGCACTTTTTTCAAGTGCGCAAAAGCTGCGTCTGCTTCTTCTGTCCATTCGAATTTATCATCTGACTTCTTCATAAGTGCATAGAAAGGAAGCGCCTTTTCTCCCAATCGAGCAACGAAGCGACTTAGAGCCGCGACGCGGCCTGCGAGTTTCTGTACATCGTGTAGTTTCATGGGTTTCCCCATTCTAAAAATTGCTTGGATCTTCTCTGGATTCGCCTCTATTCCTCGTGCTGACACCAGGAACCCTAGGAGTTGTCCTGCCGATACGCCGAAGGTTTCTGCCAAGTCGCTGATTAGGGATTCCTCCTCTCTTGTGGTGATGACTACATCATCAATGTAGACTTGGATGTTGCGTCCTATTTGGCTCCCGAGGCAATTTTGTATCATCCGTTGATAAGTTGCTCCTGCATTTTTTAGGCCGAATGGCATTACTTGATAGCAAAATACCCCATATGGTGTGATGAAGGCTGTCTTTTCTTCGTCTTCTTTTTTCAACTTGATCTGGTTGTAACCAGAATATGCGTCCAAAAAGGAAAGCCTTGCGCATCCCGCCGTCGAGTCAATTATCTGGTCGATACGGGGTAGAGGGAAGGGATCCTTTGGACAATGCTTATTGAGAGATGTGTAATCGACACACACTCTTTGTACGTCTGTGTTCTTCTTGGGTACAATGACTGGATTGGATACCCAACTCGAGGTTTTTATTTCTCTGATAAATCCAGCGTTTTCTAGTCTGTGTAATTCTGATGCTATCGCCTTCCTTTTGGGTTCATCAAATCGTCGCAATGGTTGCTTGACTGGCTTTGCCTTAGGATCTATATTTAACGCGTGCTCGATGAGTTCCCTGGGAACCCCTGGCATGTCTGAAGGACACCAGGCGAAGATTTCCCAGCGCTCATAGAGGAACTCGATGAGCGCGCTTTCCTATGCGGGATCCATGTTTACCGCAATCGATGTTGTCTTGCTTGGGTCCGTAGGGTGGACCTGGATCTTCTTCGAATCTTGAGTTGTGTCAAAAGCCTGATCTGGCAGGGATCGTCCAACGTCGGGTAGCACATTATGATCGGTTTCCCCTTTCAGCCTCTCATATTCTGCTGTCATGCCGAAGGTTTGCGCCATTCTATTGAATTCTCTGTCGCAAGTGTTGGCTACTTCGAAGCTCCCTTGCACTGTAATTGTTCCTTTGGGTCCTGGAATTTTCAACGTTAGATACGCGTAGTGAGGTATTGCCATGAACTTTGGAAATGCTGGGCACCCTAGAATTGCGTGGTACTGTGATGGCCAGTCCATGACTTCGAATTCCAACTTCTCCCTGCGATAGTTGCTGCTACTGCCAAAGCAGACGTCGAGTTCTATTTTCCCCAGGGGTAATTTGCAGCTCCTGGTACTATTCCATGGAAAGAACAATCTGTTGGCTTCAGGCTTGTCAGTGATATACACATTGCCTTCAGGGTTCTAGCATATATTAGGTTTATGCCACTTCCTGCATCCATAAACACTCTCCCGATGTCGTATCCTCCTATTTGCGCCTTTAACACCATTGGTGAGTGGCCCGGCCTGGGAACTTTCCTTGGGTGGTATGCTCTGCTGAACTTAACTGGTTGGTCTGACCACCGCAGGTATTTAGTGGTGGCTGGTGGCGATGATATTGCTAGGTTTACTTGCCTGGATATGCTCTTTCACTCTTTCTTTGACTTAGGCACCGGTTGAATCATTGCTGATATGTAAACTTTCGACTCTAGGTGCCTCGCTAGCCTTTGTACCTGATATCCTTGACTTGTGTTTTCACCTTGCCATCCCCCTTGGCCTGAGCCCATGGCGCTTTGTAGCCTCAGGAACGTTCTACAATCCTTCATCTGGTGATTTGAGACTCTTTTTCCATCAAGATATGCGTAGTGGATTCGACAAGGTCCGTATAGCATGTCCTTGGCCGAAGGACCGGAGTATCTCGGTTTTTCTGCTCCTTTTGCCTGAAACCTCCTATTTTCATATCCTTCCTCTTCTCCTGCTCCGTAACCCACGGCTACCTGATTTTGCCTTCCTTGGTTATCCCTGCTGCGGTGTCATCTTCTCTGTCTACTTGTTCTGTCGACTTCTGGTGAGCGTCCTCTTTTGTTATTATATGCGCCCTCTCCGTCAGCGAATTTGTTGGCTTCTTCCATTAGCTCAGCTACTGTCGTTGGTCTTGTTCTTCCTATCTCTTCCATGAGATCTGAGCGACGAAGTTCGACCGAAAAAGCGTCTATTGCTCGTTCGTCGGAGACGTCCTCTGCTGAGTTTTTGATTACACTCCATCGTTGTATATAAGAACGTAGAGTTTCGCCTTTCCTTTGCACACACGCTTTGACTTCCTCCAGTGATGTTGGGCGCTTGTATGTTGAACAGAAATTTCTTGCGAATTGGCTTTCGAGTTCTCCCCAACTTCCAATGGATTCATTGGGTAGGGTATTCAACCAGGACAGTGCTGTGCCGGTGAGGTGTAGTTGCAAACTTTGCATTGCAGTTGCTTTTGTTCCCCCTAATATTTGTACTGCTTGCAGATAATCCGATAACCATATGATAGGCTCTTGCGACCCATCATATTTTTGCTGGTCATGTGTTAACTTGAATCCTTTGGGTACCCGCGTTTTGCGAACCCTGCGGGTAAAGCACAACGCGCCCATCTCTTTTTCATCGTCTTCATAATTTTCATCCCTCCAGGCGTGGCGTGATTTATTTACTCGAGCCTGCGCTATTATATTTCTTGCGTCCACTCTCCTTTTTTGTCGCCTTTCTTCTTCTGATGACTCGCTAGACTCGTTTCGTATGATATTGTGTTTGAACTTCTCCTTTTGCCTTCCCTTGTAGCTTGTCGACTTTATCTCTGGACCTTTTCCCCTGATCTTGTCTTCTACTATCCCGAGGCTTCGTATTGCGGCTTGGTGCATGTCTTCCCGTGGATCTTCGGGTTCAGGCCGCGTGGTTAGTAAATATGCCTGTGCTGCTATCAGCGCTGCTTCCGGTGTTTCTTGCACGAAGTCGTCTTCCTCCTCCTCTGGCTGTGGAGTAATACTCCTCGAATATCTTTCCTCTCTACTTTGCGTTGCTGCCCCTCTGTTATGCTTTGGGTCCCCGCGCCTTTCCCTGCTGTACTCTGAATCCTCGCTATAATCATCCCAATACTCTCCTTTTGACATACTGTTGTTATCTTGAAAGAACATGTCTCTTTCCTCTCTTAGTTTCTTCTTATGCTAGTGCAATGCGTACTGTATCCCATTAAAACTTCTCTTCTCGATCCTTCGGGTACTTTTGTGCCATGATTTATAGCTGACATGATGATCCTCCACTCTCCAGCTGAGACATGAACCTTCTCCTTCTCCTTTTTCTTGCACTCCTTTACCTTGTCGACTTGCTTGTCGACCCCTTCGTTGTTGTTTTCTTCCTCTGCTTCAGTGATAATGACGCATAACTGGTGTACTCTTTTGGAGACGCCACTACTTCCAGCGGCGAAGTCCCTTGTACTGTTGTGCGTTTTACGCGTTGTCTCTTCCAAGTCGAGTTTTTCCCGAATATTCTCGCTGACGAAGGAATGACAGATGGGCCCTCGACTTTTGCCTACCTGGTTTTTCGGTCCAGGAAGGATACTGTCGAAGGGATCTCAAAGCCCATGAAGATGACGGCCTGGCGCGGCCCAGGGACATAACTTGGCGCACAAGATAGAGACTCGAAGAGGGAGATTTAGTCGAATAGGACTCGTTTAGGGTTTATTCTAACTGATCTGACTTGTAATCAACTTGGAGAACAATCCCGAGACCCAGCCTTCGCATATAAAAGGCTGGGAGGGAGGTCTCGAGGGGTTAGACACTTTTCCACCCACCTCACGCCGGAGCGCTCGACAATTCAGAGCTCTGTGGTTCGGCTAGATCCAATCTACGCCACCATTGAAACACCTCCATCAAAGCCACCCCATCAATACAAAGTCAGGCAAGCAGGACGTAGGCCTTTACCCTTCCAAGGGGGCCGAACCTGGGTAAACTCCCGTGTTCTTCTGCTTTCGTCTAATCGCCGTCGAGTTCGCTAGGTCCCCAATGCACTCCCTAGATCGAAAGCCCTTAAACATGGGCATTGTCGGGGATAAACCTTGTCAATTGGCGCCGACCGTGGGGATCGAACCCACGGGCACGTCAAGCGCCATCGACATCGACCCCGCCATCGACTCCGCCGTCGGCATCGCTATGCCGATCGACGCCGACACCAACGCAAAGATCGACACCGACCCCGCCATCGACTCCGCCGTCGGCATCGCTGTGCCGATCTACACCGACGCCAGCGGCGAGATCAGCATCAACACCACCACGTCAAGCGCCACCGAACTAGTTCCGGGCGCGACTATCGTCGGCCCAACTTCGAGCACGACGGGAGCAGTTTCGGCGATCACTGGAGGTTTCGACATGGCCTTCGGGCTGTTCAGCTTCCATGTGGATGACAACGGAGTCGCTGAACTAATCTCTGTCGGCGATTCCGCGCCACCTGCAACGACCCCAGGCACACCACCAGTTACCGAGAGCAATCCCTCGGCAACCGCACTGCTAGCGCCGTCGGCGCCGCTGGAGGAGGAACCAAGGTCAGAGGAGCTGACCCCATCAGTAGGGTCCAATGGCTTCGAAGATCCACCTCCATCCCCAACCACTGCATACCGCGTCGACTGCGATGCATACCACTACGTGGGTGCCGGAGATTTCTCATATCATGAGATCGCCGGTTGTGAAGATCCTCGGGGGGCGCGGCAGCTGTCTACCCGACAATATCCGAGTGCGAGCGGGCTCTCAATGCCCTCACGCTTCGTACTGAGCTATATGATCCCGACTATGTCGAAGGGTTATATTCGGACTATACATGCTCGGACGACGACGATGACGTCTAGCCCGAAGCTAAGGGGAAAATCGGCAATTCAGCAAGTTCCCGCTCACAAAGCGAATCTGCCGCATCAAGCGACGACTACGCGGCCGACTATGACTCTGACTTCATGATCGAGGTTAGATCCTACGTCAAAAACGACGACGTCTACCCTCCAGCGTTGGGTGAAATTAGTGACGATTCGACCCCATGGTCCGGAGGCCACTGCATGATGGCGTCGCACGACGACGGGAACGAAAACAGAGCCAACGACGGCCGAAACCGGACGAACAGCGGCCGCCAGGTGGTCACGCACGATCAGATTCGGCTCGCAAGAAGGGTTTACACGGGAGAGGCAAACTTCGGTCCCAATCCAAGCCCAAGTGATATGGCTGCGCTCCAATTCGTTGTCCAGGAGCAAAAAGACCATATCAGCGCCGATAGGCGAATACTGGAACGACGAAGAGAAGAGGCTGATGCGTCCAGCAGAAGACGGGCCGAAAGATCGTCCCATTACTCATCAAGCATCCAGCATAGGTCAAGGTCACGCACCCAGCCCGGGGCCGATATGCACAATATCACCCAAAATCTGGAGGCAGAGTTCAACGAAGCTGAACTGATGCCCAAGACCAAGGAGGCAGCGATCATGGCTGCGGCAGCATACATTGCCGCAAATGCATCCAACGGCGACGAGCACATGAGGCACCTGCGAAACCTGGCACTCGAAGGGGTAAGGGTGCTTCAAGGCACGCCTAATTCAGGGCACGATGCGACACCAAGGGTAACCGCCCCACTGGCAGAGCAAGCCAGGCACCCAGCAGCGGTGCCAGTCGCAGCGCCCAGAACACAAGTGGTTGAACCCATCAACGGAGAGCTACGGCATGGTCTAGCCCAGAACAGAGTCGACCAAGGGCGAGCATGACGTGATGCGCGCCGCTTCGAGGAAGAACGTGATGCGTTCGGCGGCGCTCATGACGGACTCTGCGGGGCAGAGTGCTTTAGCCTCCTAATCCGTTCCACACTGTTGCCGAAGGGGATCAAGCTCAGCGACGGTGTAGTCAAGTTCAACGGGCAGCAGGACCCCCAAATTTGGCTCGACGACTTCGTGACCACTGTCAAAATCAGCGGCGGATCCAGGGACAACGCCCTCCATTTGTTGTCATTGCACTTGAAGGACAACGCAAGGGCATGGCTGAACAATCTTGCCCCAAATAGTATCCGCTCTTGGGAGGAGTTCCGGCAAGCGTTCATCGCTAACTTTCGAGGCACTTCGCGCCGACCTACGTCGTTCGAAGAATTGCGCTTGTGCGTGCAGAGGACCGGAGAAAATTTGAGGTCATATAGCTCGCGATGGATCAGCCTCCGCAACACGACGAAGAATATTTCGCTCGATAGAGCCATCGATGCCTTTCGGGACGGTCTCTTCCGACGTGACTTCAAGGAGGAGCTTGGGCGCTGCAAGCCAAAGACCATCGACCACCTCATGAGCTTGGCGAATGAATGGGCCGATGGCGAAGACTCCATTGCAGCACCCAGAAGCCGTCGCCGATCAGCGGAGCGCGACGTTGACGCAAAAGACCAGTTCCATTCCGATTCCTGAAAGAAAGGCCATCGGAACCGTTTCGATGACGCGGAGAACACATACATGGTAGCAGCAGGCTACATACATGAAGACCGCGACGACAATCGCGACTTACCGCGATGAGGGAACAATTACTACGGCAGTAGTAGCAGAAGCGCTAGCCGTGATTCGAAGCCAAGAACAGAGTGGTGTCGACGACATGACCAGCCACAATTGTCAGCAGAAGAGATGCTCGATGGAGGGTGCACAAGGCACACTTACCTCGATAAAGACGGCATCCGAAGACCGGCACATCTCCTCATCGAGTGCAGGGAATTCCTTCTCCTCAGTCGAGCACTCCAAGAAAGGATGCAAACCGAGCAACCAGTGGCTGGCGCGGTAGCTTACAACGCTCCACCGCCGCCGCCTAATCCGCCGGCAAACGTGGTCCAGCAGGGTCATCAAGCCGCTACAATCCAGCATAGCGAACCACGGCAGCCAGCTGACGAAGAGGAGGCATTCCCGCCACCACGAGGATTCGTGCCCATGATTCAGCGAGGGCGCCCGACGAACAAAGTCCAGCGGAAGCACGCAAGGGAAGTGTTCCACGCCAAGCACGCACCGCCTGCCACGCCTGAGTATCTGAACTGGTCTGAGCACCCAATTGGTTTCGACCGGTCAGATCACCCACCGAAGATCTCCCGCCCTGGACACCACGCCATGGTCCTCGAGGCGCAGATTGGAGGGTTTACCTCGAAGAAAGTGTTCATGGATGGAGGGAGTAGTCTGAACCTGATCTATGCAGACACCCTGCGCAAAATCAAGATCCCGATGAACAATCTTTTGCCAACCGAGACATCCTTCCATGGAATAGTCCCTGGGAAGCCGACATACCCGCTAGGAGCAATACACTTGGATGTCATCTTCGGCACCCCTTCGAACTTCCGGAAGGAAAAGATCGAGTTCGAGGTCGTCGATTGGCCTTCGCAATACCACGCCATTCTCGGACGACCAGTGTTCACCTGATTCATGGCGGTCCCGCACTACGCTTACATCAAGCTGCGGATGCCAGCCAATCGGGGGCTGCTAACGATCAGCGGTAGCTTTGCCCGCTCTGAAAACTGCGACAAGGACTTCAACAGCATGTCCCAGACTTTCGGAGTGCACGAGGAGCTCCATCACATCAGGGAGGCCACCAACATGGACATCGATCCGCCGGCGCAGCAGAACACCCCAGAACTCTCATTCGATGCCAGCAAAGACACTCGAGAGCACCAGATCCACCCGACAGATCCAACCAAGACGGCGCGAGTGTCGAATTCCCTTTCTCCCGCATAGGAAAGCGCGCTCATCGGGTTCCTCCGTGAGCACTAGAGGATGTTCCCCTGGTGTCCAGCAGATATGCCAGGCATCCCCAGGGAACTCGCCGAGCACGAGCTCAAAATCTTCCCAAACGCGAAGCCAGTCAAGCAGTCCATGCGCCGCTACAACCCAGAAAAGGCCAAATCAATGGGCGAAGAAATCAATCACCTACTTGAGGCCAAGTTCATCAGAGAGATCAAGGAAGCCACATGGCTCTCGCCACCAGTCATGGTGGAGAAGAAAGACACCAAGATCTACAGGATGTGCATCGACTTCACGGCACTAAACAAACACTGCCCGAAGGACTACTTCCCACTGCCCCGAATTGACCAGATCATCGATTCTACGGCGGGGGGCGAGCACCTTTCATTCCTCGATGCCTACTCCGGATACAATCAGATAAGGTTGAAGGTCGAAGACGAAGACAAGACAGCATTCATCACTCCACATGGGGTGTACTGCTACATGACAATGCCCTTCGGGCTCAAGAACGCCGGAGCCACCTATCAACGGTGCATGCAGGCATGCTTGAAGGAACAGATCGGTCGCAACATCGAGGTCTACGTCGATGATATCGTCATCAAAACGGCGAAGGCAGATAGCTTACTCGACGATCTGTGAGAAACCTTCGCCAACCTCGACCGTTACAGCATCAAGCTTAACCAGAAGAAGTGCTCCTTCGGGGTACCCACCGGCCAACTTCTAGGCTACCTCATCTCCGAGAGAGGGATCGAAGGCAACCCAGAGAAGATACATGCCATCATCAACATGCAGCCTCCAAAGACGCTTCGACACGTCCAACAGTTGACAGGTCGACTCACAACGCTTAGCCGCTTCATCAGCAAGCTCGGCGAAAAAGCACTCCCTTTTTATCGGTTGCTTCGGAAGACAGACAACTTCACATGGACCGAAGAGGCGCAAGCCACATTCGACGACCTCAAGCGTCGTCTGTCGACCTCCCCAGTTCTTGTCACACCCCGAGAGAAAGAGCCGATGTTGCTATACATCGCGGCTACAAATCAAGTTGTCAGCTCGGTACTTATGGTCGAATGCGCGAAGGAAGGCAAGGAGCACAGAGTACAGAGGCCCGTGTACTACCTGAGCGAAGTTTTATCTCCGACCAAGCAAAGATACCCCCATTATCAGAAGCTAGCATACGCCATCTACATGATGGGGAAGAAACTGCCGCACTACTTCGAATGCCACTCCATCATAGTGGTGGCCTCGAATCCAGTTTCCAGCATCCTCAACAACCCAGACGCCACAGGGCGTGTGTCGCTATGGGGAATCACGCTGGGACCCTGGGAGATCACGTACCAGCGCCAGTCCGCAATCAAGTCCCAAGTCCTACCGGATTTCATAGCCGAATGGACGGAAGCTCAGATGCCCGAACTCCCAGACCTGTCGAATAGCTGGACCATATTCGTCGATGGGTCCAAGCGGGTTTCGGGGGCAGGAGAAGGAGTGGTTCTCGTAACACCACAGGGGGATAGGATGCGCTATGTTCTCCGCATGCGCTTCTCAAACCCCTCGAACAACGAGGCAGAGTACGAAGCCGTTCTCCATGGCATGCGCATGGCGAAAGCCTGTGGGGCCACCCGCATTAAGATCCATGGAGATTCGAACCTCATTGCCCAGCAGGTCATGAAGGAGTGCGACGCAACCTGCGCAAACATGATCGCATATCGCGCCATGTACGACAAGCTCAAAGGCAAATTCGAGGGTTGTGAAGTGACGCACATCGGCAGGGAAATCAACGAAGAGGCAGACAACCTGGCCAACATCGGGTCAAGGTGCCTCCCAATACCGCCCGGAGTCTTCTTCGAGGAGATATTCGAGCGCTCCGTCAAGATCAAACCAGTGACCAACCCGGTGTTAGCAACACGCTCGGGGGCTCAGCAAGGCAGGACCACCCCAGCAGCGGGAACAGAAGACCTCCCTAAGGACGCAGCAACAGTTATGCTCGTTGAAGCAGTTTGGACGAAGCCGTACTTGGCTTACTTGATTCGGGGCGAGCTTCCAGAAGACCCCATCCATCGGCGACAAGTCATGAGGCGCTCCAAAGCCTTCACCATAATCAATGGGGAGCTCTACAAGCATAGCACCACAGGGGTACTCCAACGGTGCATAGCACAGGAAGATGGAATCGCCCTCCTCCGAGAAATCCATGAGGGAACCTGCGGGCACCATGCCAGCAGTCGAACCCTTGTGGCTAAGGCTTTTCGGTCAGGGTTCTACTGGCTTTCTGCCCTTTACGACGCCAGAAACATCATCCAGCACTACGAGGCATGCCAACACTTCACCACCAAGCCTCACGCGCCCGCGTCCGAGCTACACACTATACCCATCGCCTGGCCCTTCGCACAATGGGGCCTCGATTAGGTGGGACCTCTGCCCAAGTCATCTCGAGGAGGTCACACATACCTGCTGGTCACGGTGGACAAATTCTCCAAATGGATCGAAGCTGTCCCGGTCACCAACCATGAAGCAACCACAGCAGTCAAGTTCTTCGAGTCCATCGTCTACCGGTACGGTGTGCCAAACAGCATCATCACCGACAACGGCACCAACTTCACCTCAGGCGAGTTTCAGGAGTTTGCCAAAAACCTCGGCATCAAGGTCAAGTACGCTTCGGTCGCACATCCCAAGTCCAACGGCCAAGTTGAAAAAGCCAATGGGCTCGTCTACGCGGGCCTGAAGAAGCGACTCCTTCGACCCCTCAAGCGCGCGGCAGGCGCTTGGGTCGAAGAACTGCCTTCGGTTCTATGGAGCCTGCGAACCACGCCGAACTCTTCAACCGGCTACACACCTTTCTTCTTGCTCTTCGGGGCAGAAGCAGTTCTACCTACGGACGTGCGCTATTGCGCGCCCCGCGTGGTGGCCTACGTTGAAGAAGACGCAGAAAAGGCACTGGCAGACGCACAAGACCTGCTGGATGAGGCCCGGGATGTCGCCCTCGTACGCTCGGCAGTTTACCAGCAAAGCCTCCGCAATTACCACAGCAGATGGGTACGCGGACGGTCCTTCGAGCCTGGCAACCTCGTCCTTCGACTCAAGCAAACAAGCACGTCAAAGCTAGAACCGCCATGGGAGGGCCCATACCTCGTCCACGAAGCAATCCCAGGAGGTGCGTATCGGCTACGCGACCCCAAGACAGGGAAAGACATCGACAATCCGTGGAACGCACAGCAGCTGCGTCGGTTCTACCCTTAGAGCCAGCACATCTTCCCCCCCCCCATCTCTATGTAACTAAGCATCGGCAGCAGACCACACTCAACTATTGCGCCTTCGGCGCCAAGTAATAAAGTTTATTCCCCCACATCATTGTTCGCCCTATGCTCGGGGGCTTTGCTCTCTCGCCCTACGACTCGGGGGCTTCGCCCTCTCGACCTATGCTCAGAGGCTTCGCCCTCTCGACCTACGCTCGGGGGCTTCGCCCTCTTGACCCACGCTCGGGGGCTTCGCCCTCTCGACCTATGCTCGGGGGCTTCGCCCTCTCGACCTATGCTCGGGGGCTTCGCCCTCCCGACCTACGCTCGGGGGCTTCGCCCTATGCTCGGGGGCCTCGCCCTACGCTCGGGGGCTTCGCCCTCTCGACACACGCTCGGGGGGCCTCGCCCTATGCTCGTGGGCTTCGTCCTCTCGACCTATGCTCGGGGGCTTCGCCCTATGCTCGGGCCTTCGCCCTCTTGACACACGCTCAGGGGCTTCGCCCTACGCTCGGGGGCTTCGCCCTCTCGACCTACGCTCGGGGGCTTCGCCCACCCGCGTTCGGGGGCTCCGCCCTACGCTCGAGGGCTCCGCCCCTTAGACATATGCTCAAGAGCTTCGCTACCCAGCCCACATAATCCATTCAAAGCACCCAGACGAACTCCGAAGAAGACACACATATACAATATTTACACAAGGTACAGCTACAAGGCTAGCTCAGTGCGCTGCGACGCCCTGGCTTGCTCTCTGATGATCACTTTCGGTGATAATCTGTTGAGCGATACAATCGGATGTGCCTCTGCAAGCAGCATAATGGTGCTCCATGTCAACGCGACCACTGGGGGACGGAGGAAGTGTCTTCAGTAGCTCCAAGTCGACCTCAGGATAATGAGCGCGCACGAAGGCAAGGGCGACCACGGCCCCGCAGCGCAAATGCTCTCGGACAAAGGAGTACACGGCATTACCATTCTCGAATCGGTCGAGCAGCGTCGGCAGACCTTCGGGCTGTTTGTTCAAAGGAAACATCGCCTCATTCACCAGAGCAAGGGCGCTTCGGCTCGTCTCAGCCAACACTCCAGCTTGGGCGATCCTGTCCTGAAGAAGAGTCAGCTTCATCGCCTTCGACCGATCTGCCCAGAAGTTGTCAGCAACCGAATTGGCGTGCGTTTGGGCAGCAAGAAGGTGCGCATTCACACGTCGGGCTTCAGCTGCACTGTCGAGACACACATCTGCAGAAAGAGGTAGAAAATCAAAATTTACAGGCTCAAATCACAAGGCACAACGAAAGAGGTCGAAAGACTTACACTTCAGGGATTTCCCAAGATTCTCGATCTCCTCGAGAAGGAATTTTTCGCCATCCGCAGCATGTGACACCTTGGACAGAGCAACATCGACCTTCGCAGTAACTGCTTTCAGCTGTTGCTGCGTATTCTTAAGTTGATCGCGCAAGGACCGAATCAAGGTCAATTCGCCCATGGAAGGCGCTCTCCTCTCAGTGGCACTGGAAGAACTAGCAACTGTCTCGTAAGAAACAGGCCAGGCACTCAAAAGCATAGACGCATCCTGCACAAGGTGACCCCGGTCACGTATAGTCATCGGTAATCAAGAAAGCAGACACGGAATACGACAACAAAATAAGTGCAGCAAAGTTACTGCAGATGGTGCACCCGCATTAAAACAACATTGTTTGACATAGCATCACAAGACTAATTACAGATGTGCGAAAGATGCATCAACGGCACTATGCTGAGCTACCAGGGGCCCTGCTGGATTGGGCGCCGGAAGTCCCGCGCTTTCGAGCCCGCGCCGCCGCTCGCTGCTCATTCCTTTCGGCCAGGAAGCTCGTCAACCGAGCAGCCAAGTCACAAGCACGAGCAACATACCTCTTGGCCGACTTGTCACGTCTGTCAACGTCCTTCGGGTATGTGCTCGTAACTTTGTCGGCATCAAACTCCACCTCGTGCATCATCATCAGAGAGAAGACAGACTCAGAACCGATGGTTACCTGTCGGCGCACCGCAGCAACTAACGGATCTTCGCCATCCGGCTTCACTGCCAGGGCTTCAAGGATCCCAGCCATGGTGTCGCTGACCGAGTCAGGGATAGATGTGTCCCAAACACAGATAAGCGTAGACCGCACCTTCGCCAGGAAGCTGCAGACTTCCCGACTTAGGTGCTCGGCGGTACCGACACTGGACTCGAGTCTAGTAGGCACCTTCATAGCCCCGGCATCCAACTCCGCAGCATCTGCAAGAAAGGATAAGCTCCTCAGTTAAGTGAGGCAATCAATCGACATAAAAAAACTTAATCAAGGGATATCAAAGACTCACCGCGCAAAGCATCGAGCGAGGTCTGCAGGCGCTGGTGCAAGTCCCTCTCTCTTGATTCGGCATCCAGGCGACTCTTCTTCGCATGCTCTTGAGCTTCGAATAATTCGACCTTTAATCGGGCGATTTCATCGGTCAGCTCGGCGGCTTTAGCCTTCAAGCCCGAGTTTTCCGCGGCAAGATCGTCCAGCTGAGTCTTCAGGGACGTCTTATCAGTGGCAGCCTATGCTCCGATCCCTAACCATTTAAAGGATGTCGTAAGGATATGAACCAAAATAGCCTTCAGAGCAAGATTCTACAGGAGAAGAAACAGTACTCACGTCGAACGTCGTCGAGCTGGGCGGCCAGTCGTCTGTTCTCTTCCTCCAGCGCAAGAAAGTTCTTGCATACCTTTGATAAGTCCCTAACAACAGGCTGAGCAAGACGAGGCAAGGATAAAATTTTCGAATTATTGTTAGGAGGGCGAGCCCAAGTGTAAACACTTCGACTCACCCTCGGGGGCTACTGACAGGAAAACATACGAGGCATAAAAACTGGAAATCTCAGACTTACATGGCTTTTGGAACTAGAAGGCTCGTCGGAGGAAGAAATCAGGATGAATTCAGGTCCGCCCACCTTTTTCTTCGAAGGAGACGGAGGCTTCGTGGGGTCGACCTCAGGAGCGGCGCCTCCAGCTGCCCTCTCCTGCGAATCCGCGGTGTGCTCGAGGGTGTCGTCATGAGGCCGAATATGGTATTGGTCGCGGTCCCCTTGGCTAGCCGAGGTCTCATCGGTGGATGATCTGAAGCAAGCATCAAAGTCAATACATCACAGCCATTTCGAAGCAAAGTTATATGATGCAAAGGAAACTTACGATGCGTCAATTCCAAATTTCGGAAGGGCCCGTTTTCCTACTCGAAGAGTAGGACAGCTGCTCAAAGGCATTGCGGGTATCGGGCTGTCGTCATCATCACCTGAAGTGAGATGGGCATCATCGAGATCTTTTGAGTCCTCGACGACATCTGCGATCAGTTGTTTCTTTGGGGCTCTCGGTGGCGATGGAGCGGCGGAGGTCGATCCCTCCGGCACTTCGGTAAAGTCGCGCCCTGGATACTCACCCATTTCGGGCTGGGGCGGATAGCATCGAGCTACCTCGATTACCTATACAAGGATTTCAATCGCATTCGATATTGGTCAACACAGTTGTGGAACAAAAGTATTGTTAGACCAAGATAAAAAGCGTACCTCGGTGCGGGGAAAGGCCTTGCTGAAGGCCACCACGCCGAAGGCTTTTGGCACAGGTGACTTCTTCTTGATGTTTGTGACGGCGCGCACGCACTCGTCGATCTCGGCCTCGCGCAACTCGTGCGAGGAGATTCGGGTCAAATCCCGGCGATCGCTGTAATCCCACATGCAGTGGGCTCGAGCGGCGCGGGGCTGGATCCGATGCTCGATGAAGGTTTGAATAATTTGGAGGCCCGAAAGCTCCTTCTTCGGAGTGGCTCGAAGTTGTTCGATTTTCTCCATCAGCGGCTCCGTGATCTTCATCTCCTCGTCCGAAAGATCATGCTTCCAGGATACCCGAGGTCGAAGGATGGTGGTGTTCTGGAATTCCTCAAGCCGGAAGGTTTCGCCGTCGGACAACTTGTCCTTGGTGTAGAACCATTTCGTCCTCCAGCCGGGGTTGTTTTCGGGCATCTAGAGGGAGAAGTAAGGGACATCCGGGCGCACTTGGCAGCTGAAGCCGCCAGTCTGGAATTGCAGAGGGCGTCGGATGATGAAGATTCGGCGCCACAGCACCTAGTGGGGCTCAATCCCCAGGAAGCATTCACAGAGCATGATGAAGCACGCAATGTGAAGGATTGTGTTGGGATTCAGATCATGGAGCTGACTCCCGTAAGCGAAAAGGAGGCCGCGGAGGAAAGGATGCGGGGGAAGAGACAAACCCCGTAACAGAAAGGCGATGAAGAGTACCCGGAATCCAGGAGGAGGCCGGGGAATGATCTCAGGGCCGGCGGCGAGCGATTCCGCCGGCGTGTTCTTCAAAAGGCCCAACTTCTCGGCCTGGGACAGCTCCTTGTCCCTGGCCTTGGTCTGAACCCAACAGCCGACGACGAAGGCATCAGCGTCCCCAGTCTTGGCCTTCTTGGCGGCGGCGCCGGCAGCGGCGCCGGTTGCGGAGGAACCCCTCTTACCCATGGGCTCGGCGCGCAGCAAAGGCTGTGGAAATGGGTGCAGGCGGAGGAAGCAACTGCTGCAGAGCGCAAGGAGGAAGACGGTGGCGGCGGAGTAGGGTGAGCTGTTACCCCTCCGCTGCCATTTTATCCTTAATTCTAGAAATTACAGTTGATCTGGGCCGTCCGCTATGAAGTGGAAACGGCGGAGCAGATCTAGCCGTCCACGCGTCAACACCACGGGAGCCAAGGCCTCCACTACGCACGGTAATCAAGGGAACCGTGCGGACTTTTTTCACCCATACGCGGGACGTGTGGTCAAACAGGGTCAACAGCCAGGACGTGCGGCCGCTGGGCCCACTGCGCGTCTAGTCTTGTCAGAGTCAGGCTATCCCAGCAGAGGATGGCGTGACAACTCGAGGAAATCTGGCATCAGCACTGATGTGGCTCTCAGGAAAAGCTGATCCTATTCGACCCAGAGGACGAGGTTGATGAGGGTTTCTTCAAATTTCAGAGGTATGTGCGTCTAGCGACCAGAACACTTTTTGCTGTTGAGTTTTTTTCGAAGTTTTCGTGCTCTCTTTGCACTGCCCGATCATGCGCAATGTTCTCTGGACGATTTTGTTTTTCACGTGATGTTTTGAGTGGGTTTCGGTCCCTCGAATTATCTTCTTCGGGCCAGCAGTGCCTTCAAGTTATTCGAGGCTGGGCTTCGGTCCCTCGAGTTGTCTTCTTTCGGGCCAGCAGTGCCTTCAAGTTATTCGAGGCTGGGCTTCGGTGTCTCGAATTGTCTTCTTCGGGCCAGCAGTGCCTTCAAAGTATTCGAGGCTGGGCTTCGGTCCCTCGAGTTGTCTTCTTTCGGGCCAACAGTGCCTTCAAGTTATTCGAGGCTGGGCTTCGGTCCCTCGAATTGTCTTCTTCGGGCCAGCAGTGCCTTCAAAGTATTCGAGCTTAGGCTTCAGTCCTTCGAATCATCTCTTTCGAGCCAGCAACGCTTCTGCTTTATTCGAGTTCGGGCCTCGGTCCCTCGAATCTCTGTTTCGGGCTATCAACACTCAAAATACCTGAATTTTGGTGGCAACATACCAGTTCGGATGCCGAATGTCAATTACGAAGGTAAGTCCACGGATTGCAACACCAGATGGCCCGGTATTTGTATCAAGCGCGCTCTGCCGAGAAATTTTCCATGCCTACAGTATGAAGTTGCACCGATGGACGCATCGGGTGCCTCACAATGAACTGGGCTTCGACCTGGTAAGTCCAACGCGGCTCAGGTCGGGGTAGCGCCAGCCCACGCGGGTTCGAGTCGGGGGACTCGAATCTGAGTAAGCTAACCGAATGTCTTTGCGGCTATGCAATTAACTGAGACCTGGCGTGAGTCTCAGGCCGGTTATGCGCATCCCCCTGCAAACCAAGCTAAACACTTTTTCGAGGCTCAGCATGAGCATTGCTCGAATTGATCGCGTCTGCCGGATACATCATTTGCATACTTGCTTTGTTGCTATGCTTTTTCAGGAAGGGCGAAAATAGTCTCAGGCGATGAAAGGGAGGCTCGAGTTAGAGTCCCTGCCATAGTCTTTGACGACCCCAGGCACTCGGGGGCTACTGACGAAGGAATGACAGATGGGCCCTCGACTTTTGCCTACCTGGTTTTTCGGTCCAGGAAGGATACAGTCGAAGGGATCTCAAAGCCCATGAAGATGACGGCCTGGCGCGGCCTAGGGACGTAACTTGGCGCACAAGATAGAGACTCGAAGAGGGAGATTTAGTCGAATAGGACTTGTTTAGGGTTTATTCTAACTGATCCGACTTGTAATCAACTTGGAGAACAATCCCGAGACCCAGCCTTCGCATATAAAAGGCTGGGAGGGAGGTCTCGAGGGGTTAGACACTTTTCCACCCACCTCACGCCAGAGCGCTCGACAATTCAGAGCTCTCTGGTTCGGCTAGATCCAATCTACGCCACCATTGTAACACCTCCATCAAAGCCACCCCATCAATACAAAGTCAGACAAGCGGGACATAGGCCTTTACCCTTCCAAGGGGGCTGAACCTGGGTAAACTCCCGTGTTTTTCTGCTTTCGTCTGATCGTCGTCGAGTTCGCAGGTCCCCAATGCGCTCCCTAGATCGAAAGCCCTTAAACATGGGCATTGCCGGGGATAAACCTCGTCAATTGGTGCCGACCGTGGGGACGACGGGATCTGGATCTACGGATTCGCCGGCTCCATCACCAACCAACTCCAAGATCGACGTCGATCTTGGAGTTGGTTGGTGATGGAGCCGGCGAATCCGTAGATCCAGATCCCGCGAAGCAATCCCAGGAGGTGCGTATCAGCTACGCGACCCCAAGATGGGGAAAGACATCGACAATCCGTGGAACGCACAGCAGCTGCGTCGGTTCTACCCTTAGAGCCAGCACATCTTCCCCCCCCATCTCTATGTAACTAAGCGTTGGCAGCAGACCACGCTCAACTATTGCGCCTTCAGCGCCAAGTAATAAAGTTTATTCCCCCACATCATTGTTCGCCCTATGCTCGGGGGCTTCGCCCTCTCGCCCTACGACTCGGGGGCTTCGCCCTCTCGACCTACGCTCGGGGGCTTCGCCCTCTCGACCCACGCTCGGGGGCTTCGTCCTCTCGACCTATGCTTGGGGGCTTCGCCCTCTCGACCTATGCTCGGAGGCTTCGCCCTCTCGACCTACGCTCGGGGGCTTCGCCCTCTCGACCCACGCTCGGGGGCTTCGCCCTCTCGACCTATGCTCGGGGGCTTTGCCCTCTCGACACGCGCTCGGGGGCTTCGCCCTCTTGACCTACGCTC
Source organism: Dactylis glomerata (assembly GCA_007115705.1). Taxonomy (NCBI): domain Eukaryota; kingdom Viridiplantae; phylum Streptophyta; class Magnoliopsida; order Poales; family Poaceae; genus Dactylis; species Dactylis glomerata. Next base: position 4,331,093 of record QXEO01000734.1, read on the forward strand.
GGGGGCTTCGCCCTCTTGACCCGCATTCGGGGGCTCCGCCCTACGCTCGAGGGCTCCGCCCCTTAGACATACGCTCAAGAGCTTCGCTACCCAGCCCACATAATCCATTCAAAGCACCCAGACAAACTCCGAAGAAGACACACATATACAATATTTACATAAGGTACAGCTACAAGGCCAGCTCAGTGCGCTGCGACGCCCTGGCTTGCTCTCTGACGATCACTTTCGGTGATAATCTGTTGAGCGATACAATCGGCTGTGCCTCTGCAAGCAGCATAATGGTGCTCCATGTCAACGCGACCACTGGGGGACGGAGGAAGTGTCTTCAGTAGCTCCTAGTCGACCTCAGGATAATGAGCGCGCACGAAGGCAAGGGCGACCACGGCCCCGCAGCGCAAATGCTCTCGGACAAAGGAGTACACGGCATTACCATTCTCGAATCGGTCGAGCAGTGCCGGCAGACCTTCGTGCTGGTTGTTCAAAGGAAACATCGCCTCATGCACCAGAGCAAGGGCGCTTCGGCTCGTCTCAGCCAACACTCCAGCTTGGGCGATCCTGTCCTGAAGAAGTGTCAGCTTCATCGCCTTCGACCGATCTGCCCAGAAGTTGTCAGCAACCGAATTGGCGTGTGTTTGGGCAGCAAGAAGGTGCGCATTCACACGTCGGGCTTCAGCAGCACTGTCGAGACACACATCTGCAGAAAGAGGTAGAAAATCAAATTTTACAGGCTCAAATCACAAGGCACAACGAAAGAGGTCAAAAGACTTACACTTCAGGGATTTCCCAAGATTCTCGATCTCCTCGAGAAGGAATTTTTCGCCATCCGCAGCATGTGACGCCTTGGACAGAGCAACATTGACCTTTGCGGTAACTGCTTTCAGCTGTTGCTGCGTATTCTTAAGTTGATCGCGCAAGGACCAAATCAAGGTCAATTCGCCCATGGAAGGCGCTCTCCTCTCAGTGGCACTGGAAGAACTAGCAACTATCTCGTAAGAAACAGGCCAGGCACTTGAAAGCATAGACGCATCCTGCATAAGGTGATCCCGGTCATGTATAGTCATCGGTAATCAAGAAAGCAGACACAGAATACGACAACAAAATAAGTGCAGCAAAGTTATAGCAGATGGTGCACCCGCATTAAAACAACATTGTTTGACATAACATCACAAGACTAATTACAGATGCGCGACAGAGGCATCAACGGCACTACGCTGAGCTACCAGGGGCCCTGCTGGATTGGGCGCCGGAAGTCTCGCGCTTTCGAGCCCGCGCCGCCGCTCGCTGCTCATTCCTTTCGGCCAGGAAGCTCGTCAACCGAGCAGCCAAGTCACGAGCACGAGCAACATAGCTCTTGGCCGACTTGTCACGTCCGTCAACGTCCTTCGGGTATGTGCTCGTAACTTTGTCGGCATCGAACTCCACCTCGTGCATCATCATCAGAGAGAAGACAGACTCGGAACTGATGGTTACCTGTTGGCGCACTGCAGCAACTAACGGATCTTCTCCATCCGGCTTCACTGCCAGGGCTTCGAGGATCCCAGCCATGGTGTCGCTGACCGAGTCAGGGATAGATGAGTCCCGAACGCGGATAAGTCTAGACCGCACCTTCGCCAGGAAGCTACAGACTTCCTGACTTAGGCGCTCGGCGGTACCAACACTGGACTCTAGTCCAGCAGGCTCCTTCATAGCCCCGGCATCCAACTCCGCAGCATCTGCAAGAAAGGATAAGCTCCTCAGTTAAGTGAGGCAATCAATCGACATGAAAAAACTTAATCAAGGGATATCAAAGACTCACCGCGCAAAGCATCGAGCGAGGTCTGCAGGCGCTGGTGCAAGTCCCTCTCTCTTGATTCGGCATCCAGGTGACTCTTCTTCGCATGCTCTTGAGCTTCGGACAATTCGACCTTTAATCGGGCGATTTTGTCGGTCAGCTCGGCGGCTTTAGCCTTCAAGCCCGAGTTTTCCGTGGCAAGATCGTCCAGCTGAGTCTTCAGGGACGCCTTATCAGTGGCAGCCTGCGCTCCGATCCCTAACCATTTAAAGGATGTCGTAAGGATATGAAGCAAAATAGCCTTCAGAGCAAGATTCTACAGGAGAAGAAACAGTACTCACGTCGAACGTCGTCGAGCTGGGCGGCCAGTCATCTGTTCTCTTCCTCCAGCGCAAGAAAGTTCTTGCATACCTTTGATAAGTCCCTAACAACGGGCTGAGCAAGAAGAGGCAAGGATAAAATTTTCAAATTATTGTTAGGAGGGCGAGCCCAAGTGTAAACACTTCGACTCACCCTCGGGGGCTACTGACAGGAAAACATATGAGGCATAAAAACTGGAAATCTCAGACTTACATGGCTTTTGGAACTGGAAGGCTCGCCGGAGGAAGAAATCAGGACAAATTCAGGTTCGCCCACCTTTTTCTTCGAAGGAGACGGAGGCTTCGGGGGGTCGACCTCAGGAGCGGCGCCTCCAGCTACCCTCTCCTGCGAATCCGCGGTGTGCTCGAGGGTGTCGTCATGAGGCCGAATATGGTATTGGTCGCGGTCCCCTTGGCTAGCCGAGGTCTCTTTGGTGGATGATCTGAAGCAAGCATCAAAGTCAATACATCACAGCCATTTCGAAGCAAAGTTATATGATGCAAAGGAAACTTACGATGCGTCGATTCCAAATTTTGGAAGGGCCCGTTTCCCTACTTGAAGAGGAGGACGGCTGCTCAAAGGCATTGCGGGGATCGGGCTGTCGTCGTCATCACCTGAAGTGAGATGGGCATCATCGAGATCTTCTGAGTCCTCGACGACATCTGCGATCAGTTGTTTCTTCGGGGCTCTCGGTGGTGATGGAGCGGCGGAGGTCGATCCCTCCGGCACTTCGGTAAAGTCACGCCCTGGATACTCACCCATTTTGGGCTGGGGCGGATAGCATCGAGCTACCTCGATTACCTATACAAGGATTTCAATCGCATTCGATACTGGTCAACACAGTTGTGGAACAAAAGTAGTGTTAGACCAAGATAAAAAGCGTACCTCGGTGCAGGGAAATGCCTTGCTGAAGGCCACCGCGCCGAAGGCTTTCGGCACAGGTGACTTCTTCTTGATGTTTGTGATGGCGCGCACGCACTCATCGATCTCAGCCTCGCGCAACTCGTCCGAGGAGATTCAGGTCGAATCCCGGCGATCGCTGTAATCCCACATGTAGTGGGCTCGAGCGGCGAGGGGCTGGATCCGACGCTCGATGAAGGTTTGAATAAGTTGGAGGCCCAAAAGCTCCTTCTTTGGAGTGGCTCGAAGCTGTTCGATTTTCTCCATCAGCGGCTCCGTGATCTTCATCTCCTCGTCCGAAAGATCATGCTTCCAGGATACCCGAGGTTGAAGGATGGTGGTGTTCTGGAATTCCTCAAGCCCGAAGGTTTCGCCGTCGAAGAACTTGTCCTTGGCGTAGAACCATTTTGTCCTCCAGCCGGGGTTGTTTTCGGGCGTCTGGAGGGAGAAGTAAGGGACATCCGGGCGCACTTGGCAGCTGAAGCCGCCAGTCTGGAATTGCAGAGGGCGTCGGATGATGAAGATTCGGTGCCACAGCGCCCAGTGGGGCTCAATCCCCAGGAAGCATTCACAGAGCGTGATGAAGCACGCAATGTGAAGGATTGTGTTGGGATTCAGGTCATGGAGCTGAATCCCGTAAGCGAAAAGGAGGCCGCGGAGGAAAGGATGCGGGGGAAGAGACAAACCCCACAACAGAAAGGCGATGAAGAGTATCCGGAATCCAGGAGGAGGCCGGGGAATGATCTCAGGGCCGGTGGCGAGCGATTCCGCCGGCGTATTCTTCAGAAGGCCCATCTTCTCGGCCTGGGACAGCTCCTTGTCCCCGGCCTTGGTCTGAACCCAACGGCCGATGACGGAGGCGTCAGCGTCCCCAGTCTTGGCCTTCTTGGCGGCGGCGCCGGCAGTGGCGCCGGTTGCGGAGGAACCCCTCTTACCCATGGGCTCGGCGCGCAGCAAAGGCTATGGAAATGGGTGCATGCGGAGGAAGCAACTGCTGCAGAGCGCAAGGAGGAAGACGGTGGCGGCGGAGTAGGGTGAGCTGTTACCCCTCCGCTGCCGTTTTATCCTTAATTCTGGAAATTACAGTTGATCTGGGCCGTCCGCTATGAAGTGGAAACGGCGGAGCAGATCTGGCCGTCCACGCGTCAACACCACGGGAGCCAAGGCCTCAACTACGCATGGTAATCAAGGGAACCGTGCGGACTTTTTTCACCCATACGCGGGACGTGCGGTCAAACATGGTCAACAGCTGGGACGTGCGGCCGCTGGGCCCACCGCGCGTCTTGTCTTGTCAGAGTCAGGCTATCCCAGCCGAGGATGGCGTGACAACTCGAGGAAATCTAGCGTCAGCACTGACGTGGCTCTCAGGAAAAGCTGATCCTATTCGACCCAAAGGACGAAGTTGATGAGGGTTTCTTCAAATTTCAGAGGTATGTGCGTCTAGCGACCAGAACACTTTTTGCTGTTGAGTTTTTTTCGAAGTTTTCGTGCTCTCTTTGCACTGCCCGATCATGCGCAATGTTCTCTGGACGATTTTGTTTTTCACGTGATGTTTTGAGTGGGTTTCGGGCCCTCGAATTATCTTCTTCGGGCCAGCAGTGCCTTCAAGTTATTCGAGGCTGGGCTTTGGTCCCTCGAGTTGTTTTCTTTCGGTCCAGCAGTGCATTCAAGTTATTCGAGGCTGGGCTTCGGTCCCTCGAATTGTCTTCTTTGGGCTAGCAGTGCCTTCAGTGTATTCAAGGCTGGGCTTCGGTCCCTCGAGTTGTCTTCTTTCGGGCCAGTAGTGCCTTCAAGTTATTTGAGGCTGGGCTTCGGTCCCTCGAATTGTCTTCTTCGGGCTAGCAGTGCCTTCAAAGTATTCGAGCCTGGGCTTCAGTCCTTCGAATCATCTCTTTCGAGCCAGCAACGCTTCTGCTTTATTCGAGTTTGGGCCTCGGTCCCTCGAATCTCTGTTTCGGGCTATCAACACTCAAAATACCCGAATTTTGGTGGCAACGTACCAGTTCGGATGCCGTATGTCAAATACGAAGGTAAGTCCACGGTTCGCAACACCAGATGGCCCGGTATTCATATCAAGCACGCTCTGCCGAGAAATTTTCCATACCTACGGTATGAAGTTGCACCGATGGACGCATCGGGTGCCTCACAATGAACTGGGCTTCGACCTGGTAAGTCCAACGCGGCTCAGGTCGGGGTAGCGCCAGCCCACGCGGGTTCGAGTCGGGGGACTCAAATCTGAGTAAGCTAACCGAATGTCTTTGCGGCTATGCAATTAACTGAGACCCGGCGTGAGTCTCAGGCCGGTTATGCGCATCCCCTACAAACCAAGCTAAACACTTTTTGGAGGCTCAGCATGAGCATTGCTCGAATTGATCGCGTCTGCCGGATACATCATTTGCATACTTGCTGTGTTGCTATGCTTTTTCAGGAAGGGCGAAAATAGTCTCGGGCGATAAAAGGGAGGCTCGAGTTAGAGTCCCTGCCATAGTCTTCGACTACCCCAGGCACTCGGGGGCTACTGACGAAGGAATGACAGATGGGCCCTCGACTTTTGCCTACCTGGTTTTTCGGTCCAGGAAGGATACCGTCGAAGGGATCTCAAAGCCCATGAAGATGATGGCCTGGCGCGGCCCAGTGACGTAACTTGGCGCACAACATAGAGACTCGAAGAGGGAGATTTAGTCGAATAGGACTCATTTAGGGTTTATTCTAACTGATCCGACTTGTAATCAACTTGGAGAACAATCCCGAGACCCAGCCTTCGCATATAAAAAGCTGGGAGGGAGGTCTCGAGGGGTTAGACACTTTTCCACCCACCTCTCGCCGGAGCGCTCGACAATTCAGAGCTCTCTGGTTCGGCTAGATCCAATCTACGCCACCATTGTAACACCTCCATCAAAGCCACCCCATCAATACAAAGTCAGACAAGTAGGACGTAGGTCTTTACCCTTCCAAGGGGGCCGAACCTGGGTAAACTCCCGTGTTCTTCTGCTTTCGTCTGATCGCCGTCGAGTTCGCCAGGTCCCCAATGCGCTCCCTAGATCGAAAGCCCTTAAATATGGGCATTGCCGGGGATAAACCTCGTCAGTCGCCTTCTGTGGTTTTTGTTTCTCCTAGGCTGACCGGCGAGTTTACCTCGCTGGAAGAGCCTTCCGATGATTCCAACATTACTACTGTTTCAGGCTCTCTTGCCGACGGGTCTGGTTTCGTCGAATCCGAGAGGCAGATCGAACCCGAATGTCCGATTAAGATGCCAAAACTTCCGATCGTCAGCTTCGTCTCCTGATTTTCGTCGACTTCTGTGCTGATGTTGTCTAAAAGCGAAAAAGGCGTCGAATTCATGATTCCAACGCCCAGAGTCCCCATGGTCGGCGCCAATTGACGAGGGTTAAATCGACAAATGTCCTAGATGAAGGACTTAGGATCGGGGAGATAGGGCGTCGGATGAACTCGAAGGTAAGGTTAGTCGAAATAAGTGTATATCGAAAGTAAACTTGGGTGTTGAACCTGGCTTGCTTTCAATCTGACCTACACCGTCCCCTCCTGGCCCCTTTATATAGGTGGCCAAGTCTCGAGGATCGGGTAGGGTCCGATACAGATTACAATATCGACATACGGTAAGAACTCGTATCTCGACTATCATTACAATTGGGCCTAGCTTAACGGGCCTCAGGGGTACTCAACTAACGGGTTCTATTAGCTATACCCTTGTCACTCGATGAATTCGGATGTAACTTTTCGTGTAGATACTTTTTCATATAAAAAACTTTTTAATCCGACTTCGTATGCAAAAGTTATGGCCGTTTTACTGAGACATAATTTTTTTTTTAAAAACATCAAAATTCATGTTTATTATTTTTCTTACTTACTAGATCACATAACATAACTAAATCTGATTTTTTGAATTTTTTCAAACCTTTTATCATTTTCTTTTATTTTTTAGAAGACTAAAAAGGCGACCCACGGGGGAGGGGGGTGTGGCGGGTGAATTTTTTTTGAAGCTTACCCGTAGCGCACCATATAGCCCATGCGCTACGGGTAAATTTTCAACTTTTGAAAATATTGCCGCTGATTCAAAAATGTTTGAAAATTTTCCTGCCTATTCGAATTTTTTTTTTAAAAAAAAATCCCACATTTTCAGAGGTGTGGGTCCCACATGTTATGCTTGACGCATATTCAATATGCGCCATTGATATTTTGGTTATTAGTGGCACATATTAGTATATGCGCCACTAAAAGGTAAAATATGTGTGGCGCATATAATAAATGCGCCATGGATAAGACAGGATATTTTGTCGATGACCCTTCTGGTGGGTCCCACATAGATTTTAGTGGCGCATTCTAACCAATATGCGCCATTAGTAGAGAAATTATCACTGGAGCATATTTGCAAATGCGCCACTAGTAAATACTAGTGGAGCATATTGAATAATGTGCTCCACTGATAAAACATCTATCTATAAGCCTTTTCCTACTAGTGTTATTCTCCAAGGTAAAAGCAAGCCAAAACAGATCTGAGAAACAACCCCAACTCATCTTCAACCTCCGGTCCCTTCCAAACCCCCCTGAAGTAAACATCTCCATGGCAGATCTCTCTCTCACCATCAAGCCAACTTGAAAAAAACAGGGGGCAAGAGGAGAGTAGCAAGCAGCAGGAGCATATCAGGTACCTTTCAAAACCATTCAGCAAACAAACAATTTCGAGTTGGTAAGTGGAGAATAGGGAAAGTTGGGGAAACCCAAGAAAATAGCTGAATTTTTAGGGAACACACACAAATTACAACATAAATTTCTCCACTGCCTATGTATCTAACTCTATCAGGGAGGACTATCTTGAGCAACTGCACAAATTCCAAGAAAACCTTGAAAACCTATTTTCTCACAGCCTATTTATCTTTCTCTACCCCTCAATGTGTCCTTATACAGATGTAATCATGGAATCTTGGAGAAAACCTGCATGTTGATAGATAATAGTTAGAAATCTAGGTAGAAAAATAGTTGGTATTCTAGTATATGGAAGATTATTATGTAAAATAAAGATATATGCCTTCTGCACAAAGTTACCCACAAGAAAAAACATTATAGTTGGATGTCATTATAGTTACCATGCTAAAAGTAAAATAGTTACCAGTCACATAAAATTTAAGTTATCCACTAGTTGTGCATCCATAAAAAGCGCACATCTTACATGATTTCATGGCCAGGTAACAAAAAGGATAGACCAGGATGGATATTGACCTTAACTTTGGACCTCACGGTGATGGCTCGCCCACACATGCTCAAGGGCAAGAAATTGGAGGTGGGGTTGAACAAATGGAAATATACGAATAAGACGATGGCTATGAAATGCATGTTGAAGGGAAGACTCAAAAAGAAGGTGATGAATATCCTATTCTACAAAATTATCTGTTTGTACTAAATTTTATCACAAAACATGCAATTGCCTACGATGTTTCAAAAAACAATAAGCTATAGCACTAAAATTAGAATCCCGGCGTTTTATGTTCTTTCATAACATGCTTCAAAAAAGTTATCAATGCAAACTTTAATAAATTACCTATACCAATATCACAAAGTTATCCATTGAAAACTAGGATAAACTACCCATACCACTGGAATAAAAGATATCAACTAAAACTAGCACTAAGTTACCCACTACTTACTTCATGCTTACTATGTTCAAGTACCCATGCCAAAAAAAGGACGTAACTTAAAACGAACAACCAACACTCCGCACGGATCATCATGGTTAGCAGAAAAAAAGAAATTGCACTTTCAACCTTATAATCCACCCTTGAACACTAAAGTTACCAAAGATTTTTATAACAAGTTATCCATATATTTTTCTATTAACTGATGCAAAGTAACCAATTACAGGTCATGTCCATATAGACTTGCATAGTGACAGTGAAGATGATAGACAGCAAGATGGAACGGCTACAGGAGCAAGCATTGGCGAGCCCACCGTGGGAACTGCTGGGACCAATGGAGATGTCAGCAATGAAAATGTAGAAGATACCCACTCCACACCACAGCCGCCAACTGCTGAGATGCGCTTTGACAGTTTTGAATTAGCAAAAGAACATTACAGGGCATATGCGCAGAGGAAAGGGTTCGGGATAAAGATAGATTGGTCAAGAAAAGGACAAGATGGAGAATATAACAGTGTGAACATTGTGTGCTCAAATGCAGGGAAAAATTATGAACAAAAGGAGGATACAAAGAGTCCAGAGGGTGCGGTGAAGAAAAGAAAGAAATGCACGCATCCAAGGACAGGTTGCACAACATATATGTACATAAAAAAGGAAAGATGCATGGTTCTATGTTAAAAGACTTCTCAGATGAGCATAACTACCCATTGCTCATAAAACCATCTCTGACAAGGTTCCTACGTTCACACCAGAACATACCACCAGAAGAGAAGGAATTCTTGAGACTGCTATGGGAGTGCAACATTCTTACATGCTGGCAGATGCAACTCATGTCAAAATTCTATGGGAAGCTTAATGATGTGCCATACATAGATAAGGATGTGTCAAACCTAAAGACAACTTTCAAACATGACACAAATCACCATGACATGCAAGACACGCTGGCAGTCTTTGATCAGATGCAGAGTGAAGACAAGGATTTTTTTCAGAAAACTAAAGCTAGATAAAGATAACAGAGTTGAGAACATATTCTGGGTGGACGGTCCAGCACGTCGCACGTACAAGGCAGGCTACAATGATTGTATATCATTCGACACAACATATCTAACAAACAAGTACAAGATGCCTTGTGATCCCTTCATCGGGATAAACAATCATGGGCAGTCAATACAGTTAGGGTGTGGATTTCTCAGACAGGAGCTGAGCAGCAACTTCGTGTGGCTGTTCAAAATGTTTAAACTAGCGATGGGAGACATTCCACCAAAGAATATAATTACTGATCAAGACACGGGAATGAAAGCAGCTATCGACACTGTTTTCCCAGAAGTAAACCACCGAAACTGCAGATGGCACATCATGCAAAACGCAACAGAAAAGCTAGGAAGCTTTATGGCCAAACACCCTAAGCTTCTTGAGGCATTCAATGCATGTGTCAACAACAGCTTGACGCCGGAGGAATTCAAGACGTCTTGGATGGAAATGATAACTGAACATAACGTAGCTGACAACCTGGATCTATTCGGACTATGGGACAAAAGAAAGGTTTGGGTACCAGCCTACTTCATGCACAACTTCTATCCCTTCTTGCAGACCACAGCGAGAAGCAAAGGGTTTAACGCTGTCCTCAAGCGCTACGTAAAGCCGAGTAACTCCCTCTATGAATTTGTCCAACAGTACATGTCAATCCAAGACAAAATTATGAATGCAGAGCTAAAGGCAACAACATATACAACACTAACAGAGCCGGCTTGGTGGTGTGGAAACGCGATGGAGAGGCAGATGGCAAAAGCCTACACAAGGAACATTTTCAACAAGTTCCAGAAAGAGCTGCCAAAAAGCTTTATGTACCAATGTGACCACCTCAACGGCTACCGGGTCAAGCTTAGCATAACAGGTCCGCCGGTTGCTCACTATGATTCAGAGACTACGAGGTGTTTGCAAACTGGGAAGACAATACATACTCATGCAATTGTTGTAAATTCGAGTGTGATGGCATGTTGTGCTGCCATATCAAAAAGGTAATGACAGATCTGAAAGTCCATCAAATACCAGAAGCGTACATACAAAAAAGGTGGACATGGGACACATAATCTATCCTCAGAGAAAAGGAAGATGCAAATCATCCCGACAAGCAACAAATGGCGGAAGAGGCAAGGAATATGACGGTGTTTGCATCATTCAGAGATGATTTTAGAAAAATGAGCCAAGTGGGGGTGAAGACAGAAGATGGAAAAAAGTTAATTCGCACATACCTGAAGGCAATGAAACAAGAACTAAACACTATAATGAAGAGAGATTAGAAGAAGGCGGCAGAAGCCGAAGAAAGAGCAATTACTATGCCGTCATCTAGTGCTCCTAACCCACACATGCCATCAGCAACAACTACACAACAAGCAAGCAGCTACCAGGGAGAAGTTCCAGCTACAAGCACCTCTGGATCACACATTTCATCCAACAGGCATGTAGAAAACCCTCCACTATCAATCACAAAAGGGCGACCACAGGAGATAGCCAACAAAAATCCACTCGACCTTTCTACAAAGAAAGTGAGACATTGCAGCTTCTGCGACTCTACAGAACACACAAGGCGCAAGTGCAAAGAGCGACTGAAGTTGGCTGGATATGCACCTCATATATAAAACCCTACAAAATGTAAACTGATCCTATGTAATTGTGATCTTATATGATTGAGTGAATGTAGATGTGAATATGAACATAAAAACTCATTATCCCAGACGATTGCAAAATTAAGTTACCACAAGTTTAGTTATAACTTATCCTGCTAAATGTCCTAAAGTAATCCACACAGTGTATTTTGTGGAGATTCAGTTTTTTATTAAGGGGTTCAATTGTTGTTTTGATCCACAAATGCATATTCTATGCAATGCAAAGTACAACTATTACTTATAAAATAGTTTGTTTGTTGCAACTCGAGTTTTGACAAAACAAAATAAAAGATACCACCAACATGCAACAAAAATAACCATGCTATTACTGCATAAGTTACCAACCCTGTTTGTATCAGAAAAGTAACCCCCTCTATATACAGTAAAAGATACCATGTCTATATCCCTAAGTTACCCACGGTACATTAATTTGAAGTAGTGACAAAAACAAATACACAAATGACTTTGTTTGTTATGACTCGGGTTTTGACCAAACTAAACAAAATATACCATGAGCATGAAACAAAAATAACCACACTACTACTGCATAAATTACCACCCCTAGCTTGTATCAGTAAAGTAACCTCTCCATATACAGAAAAAGATACCATGTCTATATATACGTAATTTACCCATAGTACATAAATTTGAAGTAGTGTGAGAAACAAATACACAAAATGGATGGGTAAAAAGTTAGGCCCTAACATGTCTGTAACTAAAAACATATTAAACAGGTGGAACATATTATATAAAAACCAGGGTAACACTAATTTGTGGGAGTGCATACCTCATAAGATCATATTTTCATCCAACAGAGACCTCCAATTAAGTAGGATATTCCTAAAACACGGCAGAGACAACGCTTCCATTCCAGAACTCAAGGAACTTGAGCATAAAGACGCCACAGTCAGTGCTGAAAAAAGGGAAAAAAGGAAGTTGATAAACAAGACCAACCTCAACAATAACAAAATATAAGAAAGCTGATGCATAATAAGGAAAATAACAAATCCAACTAACCCGGTGGTTTGCCTTGGGACAGGAACATACATCAACTCATATTCATCAATCTGTCTATGAGAACCCGAATAGTTCACACGGTATGCCATCTTTATTGCTTCAACTAGCTGACTAGCATGATCGATCATTTCTTCATTCGTTGGACCATGAAGGGAGTCAAGGATTTCAAACCTTTTGGCAACCATGTTAACCAAAAGCATGTACCAGTGCCCAAAAGGATGCTCAATTGTTCCAAGTGTCTGTAGAAGTGGGAATGAGAGCTACAAAAAAACACAGCATAAGAAGATATTGACAGCAACCTGAGAAACAGTAACCCACCCATAAAATCCAATTTGTTATCACAACTACTGATAACTAGTTACCCACCCTGTTGCACTAAAATAATCCTATACTAATAATAGAAAAAGATCAAGAAAGGAATAGACAAATACATACCAAATCTTTGTGGCTAAGCTTATACTTTTCATCTCTTCTGAAAGACCTCCGCACAAGGTTTGAATTGAAATTTCCCTCCATAAGATACTTTGTCACAAGATATGGAAAAATAACTTTGTTGGTAGGACATGTATCTTGCAATACAGAAATGCCAATGTCACAAATAGTGTTTGATAGCTCTCCATCAGCCATAAAACTACTAGCAAGTTCACCGGTATTAACCACATTGGATCTATGATCATAATTCGAGAGCTGCCCAACAAAAAACAAATACATAAAAGACAAAAATAAATAATCAGTAAACAAACAACATATGAACTGCAAGAAAAAAATGTATAACATAAAAAAATGATCCACATATAATATGACTTAGTTACCATGCAAATGACCTAAAAGTTATCCATGCTTAAAGTCAAAGTTACCCAGTATGTATGATAAAAGTTATCCATGTAAAAAGAATTAAAAAGAAGCAGATAAGTAACTGAGATCCATACTCTCTGATCTTGGACCTGGTTTCTTTCATGTGGTGAACGATAACCTTGTTGTACAACAGATCTTCCTCTTCGATGGTAGAAATGAACGAGTAAGGAGGAAGAAGAACCTTTGAAGGCTGCCTAATTCTCACAGTTCGAATGCTGGTACGTGGAGTAGCACTACCAGCACCAATAATAGGTCCAGCAGTGCTAATGATAGGAGCCAGTGTTGAAATAACATGCATACCTACGTTACAGAGAAAAATGATAAAACATGCAAAAATAGAGAAAAACCGATACAGCAAAATAATACAAACAGATAGTTACATTTCACATTATTCGCAACCTATTTGCAATTTTCAATATCAAATGAATAATTGCGAGCAACTACAGCACCAAGCTTATCAACCAACAGATCATCAAGAGAAATAACGTCACATTGATCTTTGGCAAGGGATTTACCCTTATCAGAACCAAATGCTTGGTTATCCACTACAAAAAAAGGGAGGGACGGAAAAGGAAACATACAAATGAAAAAAGATGGAAAAGACGGTGTGCCACACGTGTAAAAAATAGTACCACATGTTTTATTACCACACAGAAAAAAGAAAATAAAAAAATGAATACATGCAAATAAGATAACAAACAACACAGATATAGACATCACACGGGCATAACAAACAACACAGATAATATTTTAGGACAATTTATATATATCACACAGGGCATACAAATGTCATTAAATTTACATAACACATTGTTCAATAAACTGATCACCACAAAATAAGCACAAACAACCTACATTGGAACCAACCCAAGCATCTAAATACTAGCACGACGAATCACGAATACTCCATCGATAGGCCGCCAACCGCATTGCTAATACCAACGTATAAACCCTTTCCCCAAAATACTGCCAGAGAAGGTCTTCACATTGATATTTCAAATGTCAAACATAACTAGTTTGAGCTATCACCACACTTGTTACCGTCGGAATGTGTTTCTACACAACATGTAAAGGGTTATAAACAAATGGATGAACTGACATAATGTATGAACTGAAAGTATACAGCAAGCAAATCAAAAATATAAAATAGTACAAAAGTGACCAGCACATATATATTAAAGTTACCATGACATAGATATTAAACTTACCATCATATATAAGTTAAATTTACCATCATATAATTATCAAACTTAACAATACCCTAAGAAACTAAGTTGTCAGCCTCCAAAAGAATGAAGTTAACATAAAATCATAATGCATTATTAGTTAGGAAAGTATGATTATAACCAAGACATTTAATACTAGAATTAGATTACCCCTGCTCACACATGCATATGTTATCCATCCACATACAAAACAAAGATACACAACTTAGGAATTAATATACTAAAAAACCATAAAACCAACAATAAAATCATGCCAAGAAATAAATAGGTTTCGAGCCTAACCTATGGGCTGAGATGCTTCAAACGACAAGCAGGCAGCCTCTTCGGGTTCGAATTCATGGAATAAATCGCCAGGATCAGCCGTAGCGGGACACGCAGCAACATGTGCAGCATCAGGCCAAGTACCAGAAGGCGCACCAGTATTAGGAGCAATTAAAGGAGCATAGGCACTAGGCTGAACATGCGCAGATGGACATTCAGATGCAACCAAAGGAGAGGATCAGCAGAAGTCGGTTTTAACAACACAACATGAGAAGGAAGAGGTATTGGGATGACTCTTGCAAGAGAAAGTTTTCCATAGGCACCCACAAATCTAGCTTTCGGAACATCCGTGACAATAGCTAAAATTTGAGGATGCTTGCGCTTCGAGGGTAGTTGAGCTTCTTGTTTATTTGATGACTTCTCTGTGACAACAGTTGAGCTCTGAGGAGGGTTAGGCACTGAGGATGGTTGATCTTTCATAACATTAGTGTCAATGCCGGTTGAGCTTTCAGGCATACTGGGCTTTGTTACTGGTTGAACAGATACAGTGTTTATGCCAACACCGCTTGAGCTCTGTGGTTGGACAGTTGGGCCAGCAGATGCTGCTGCACTGACGGGTAGAGGAGACACCACAGCAGCGTCAACAACAGGGGACTAGCTGCTGAAATTCCACACAGGAGCCTCCATGTGCTCGAGGTTGGTGAACAGGGAAGAGCCAGGAACCAAATTAACAGGTGAAGGATACACTACCTGTGATTGCTCAACATCTTGAGCAACACCTTCATCAATACATGGAGCAGGTTGAGCATCTTCACATGGCTCTGCCTCAGGGGGGAACAACGGCACTAGAGGGAGCCACAGTATTTCTGAAAAGCATAGTTGTAGGAAAGAATATATTACCGTCAGCATCAGACCACTGTCTGGGAATGACCTTCTCAACAGCCTTTTCGGTGGAGACAGCAATTGAATCAGATAAAACAGCAGTCATAGGAGCTGAGGTGGCCAAGCTGCTGCTACCATCCTTCTCAATGTTTACGCTGTCGAAATGAGCAGTTGACAATGCTGCTGCATTAACAGAAGTTGCACCAGATGATGGAAAATCTGAAACAAAATCCACATGTTTGTCACGTGATCCACCCAAGTCCCCAACTGGAGATGATGTCTCACGTGCATCAACAGGGGACGAAGGGGGCGTGTTATGGACATGTTCATTCTCATCTTGAGGTGTATCATCATAATCTGATAGCAGATTTCGAGGAGAAGCGCGCAAATTTTCAATGCCTGGAGAACGCCTAGCAGGGGTCTCATTTCTACAAAAAAGAATAAGGATAATAACAAAAAGGTTATCCAGTGCATAAATATGAAAATACCCACATGCAAAAGAACAAAACTATCCAATAATACTAACTCAACAAAAAGGTTACTTATCAAATGTAAAAGGAATAAAGTTACCCACAATGATAAGAACAAGTTATCCACATATATAACTAAAGTTATCCATGCATGATTGAAGAACAGAAAAATAATATCTATGGACAATTTAAGACCTCTTGGAAGATGCCTCCTTCGAAACAGCCACATGACCAAGTGATCTC
Source organism: Dactylis glomerata (assembly GCA_007115705.1). Lineage (NCBI taxonomy): Eukaryota > Viridiplantae > Streptophyta > Magnoliopsida > Poales > Poaceae > Dactylis > Dactylis glomerata. Next base: position 4,347,395 of record QXEO01000734.1, read on the forward strand.
CTAATCATGTCAGGAGATAGGCCAAGCTCACGGATGATCACACCCTTTATCTCATTATTCCTCTGCGTAATGTTCTGTAACTTCCTCTTCCCCCTACCAGCAGATTTGTACACATGGGTAATGGGATGCCTAGAAGACCCCGTCACATAACGACCTGACAATCCAATGGTATTGGTCTTATCAGGTTCTGCAGACTGATCAACAGTCCTGCCAGTAACAATATCCTAGTCAGGTGTCCTCCTCTCCATGACCGGCGACATATCGACTGGACCAGGCGAACTCCGAACTGAATCTGGCGACCTCTGAACTGGTTGAGGTGAACTATGATCTGGTTTAGGAGACTTCTGAACTGGTTCAGGTGACTTCTGAAATGCATCTGAATTTAAACCCATAGACTCAGAACCAGATAAAGAAGGATGGACACGTCTTGCAGCTTGTTTTCTATGATAACGCTGCCCTAGAGTCAGCTTCCTTGGAGCACAAACATATTTGGTAACATCATCGTCATCCTCATCATCATCATCATCATCCTCCTCATCATCAACAACATCCTCATCATTATCGTCATCCCCATCATCATCCTCATCCTCATCCTCATCCTCATCACTAACATATCGAAAATCCGAAGCATCAGGCTGCGCATCTTCAGAAGAAATGCTATCGCTGACAAGAATAGGCTCATCTTCAATATTGACATTGGAAGATATCCCTACATCTGGCACACCGGAACATGCACCCTTATTCAAATGGGTCGACGCATGTGTACGCCTCGCAGCTGGAGCAGCAGGTCTAGATCCACCCCTCCTAATACCTTTGCTTCCAATATTAGGTTCATCATCAACATTGGCATTAGAAGATGTCCCTGCATTTGGCACATCGGAACATGCACCCTTCTTCCCACGGGTCGACGCACGAGTAGGCCTCGCAACTGGAGCATCCGGGCTAGATCCACCCCTCATAAGACCATCACTAAAATTACCAAACTGTCGACCCAAATCAGCTCCTGCATTGTCTAATGCTGTCCAACCCTGGACAAGGTTGCTCATCAATCCAACTAGGCCAGAAACAAAGTTACCCATCAGATTAGACATTCGTTCTTTTTGCTGCACATATCAAAAAATATAAAAAAGACAAAAAAGTTAATAAGATAGCTATTACAACAAAATATGAAAAATTAACAAGTGAGATTACCTGTTTGCTACAACTTGGATCAACACAGGTGTCCATCCATTTTGAATACCCCTCAGCACCACCAAACAGTCTATAATTGATACCAAACTCAGGTTTTAGCTGCAGTACCAAAAAAGCAAAAATAAAAACAGAGTTACCACCCAGTAAAATCAAAGCTTACCACCAGTAAAACACAAGAGTAATCCATGCATACAATCAGTACAATTACCTCAAGCTTTCCATAGATATGCTTATCAATAACATCAAGCAATAAAACTTTATCAATGTTTCCCCTCAACCATCTATTTATAGCAAACTCTGCCTCGGGAAGCTCAAGGTCATCTAAACCGGTAACATCGAGAGAGTCGACGTATAATAGCTGACAATGAAATGGAAAGAAGCATAGAACCATAAAAATTAGGATACAAACAAATGGCAAGCAAACTTAAAAAAACATGAAAAAATGCAGAAATTTTGCTGACAGAATGTATATATGTACCTCAAGAAGGAATAGACAACCCTGAGAGTAAATCCCATTCGACAGCTCTTCATGAAGTTGATCAACAACAAACTGGCACCACTGCATGTTATTGACGTTGGCAATGTCATGCTGTAAAAATGAAACAATGAGTATAGAAAATGGACACACAAAATAATTATACACAAAAGAAGTACAAAACAAAAGTATTCCACCCATAAAAAGAAAACTAAAACTTATCCACATGAAATATACAAAAAGTGTCAAAAGATGGACACAAGATAGTTATCCGCATGCAGTACAAACACAAGATAGAAGTTATCCATAGACATAAGAAACACTTATCCAGACTGAATAAATAAAGTGATCCACCTAACCACAACATAAAATAACCTTACAAGAAACATATGCAATAAAGTAAGAAGAACTGACCATGATAGAATAGCACATATTGCTGACGTGGTTCCTTATCGTGGGAGAAAGCATGGTTGACACGAGGTACATGATATAAATCTGCTTGAATATATCCCCGTCATCAGTCATATGCTTCAATATCTCCCAAACCCGAGATGTGGTAGAGGTTTTGGAATCTTGAGGGAAAACCGCAGGGGCAAGGGAATGCTCAAGGCGACCATCAGTGCGATATGGGACAGGGACACTCCCAATGGGTAATCCAAGAGTACGTCGAGCTGCTGCCTCATTCACCGGAATCCTGCCACGGCTCGGTACAACAAACTCTCGGGTTTTCTTGTCATAAAGCTTTGCAAACCAGTAAATAAGAGGATTGTGAAGTGTGGTACACTTGATATCCAGCATGGGACCAAAATCCATGAAACGGACCGCATCCTTCTGCAAATCCGTGAGATGCTGGCATAACGAAGCGGCATAAAAGAGGGATGCGCGGTTACGTATGCGTTTACTGTCATGTTCTGTTTCATCCCCGCCTACAGATTCATCATCCTTCCTTTTCTTAGCCATAGTAAACCCTGCATAACATACAAAAATTCAGCACACAACTTAAACGACAACATCAAATCCAGCATAAAAACAAAAATTACACATACAAAACAACAACCATTGCTCATCATGATATAAATGCACCACCTCACCACAACCGATTACTAAATATGGTTACATATAGGTTAAAGTACACTTATTCAGGAATGATGCTATTGTTTGTAAATCAACAAAGTTGAACTTACCCACCCATTACAAATTATGGTTACACATGGCTTTTAAATACAGTAATCATGGTATAATCATATTGCTTGGTCAACTTACCCACCCATTATAATTATGGTTACCCATGGGTTTTAAGTGCAGTTATCCATGTAGGGTGCTATTGCTTGTAAAATCAACATAGTTGAACTTACCCACCCATTACAATTATGGTTACCCATGGATATTAACTACAGTTATCCAGGTATGGTACTACTGCTTGTAAACAAACAAAGTTGAGAAAAAACACATGTAATCAACACATTATAAACATAAATAATGCAACAAAACATAATTCCATGTGTAACTACTGAATGTCTGCAACTAAACATGCAAACAATGCAGAGAATGAACAGCACATGATTCCACAAAAATTACATTGAACACACCACAATCATCCACATAAAAGCTAAACAAGCATGGACATCCACATCCCAAAAAAAACCATGATAATACCATAAATGAACCACCATAACCATCTCAAAATTGCCATTGTAATAAAACCTAAATCACCAAATAAACTCATAAAAACCCAAACCATACTATATAACACGCACTTGAAACCGCACTCCTACCCTAAAACTAGAAAATGAAAATCGGCCCGAAGCCCTAATTATACGGTACAACAGAACAACGGAAAATAATCCTGGAAAACAGAGAACGAGGGAGCGGGAAAATGGTGGCAGCGAACCACCAGAACCGCAACCAAAAAATGCGCACACCTCCAACATAGACACGTACAACTACAAGCAGAACATCACCGGCGACAAGCCCATCACCACCGCGAATCCGCGGTGGAACTACCCGCAGACTAAATCGACATGGACGTAATGCGTGAAATTAGACAACCCCGAGAGGGTAATAGAGGGCACGGAGGAGTGCATACCTCGGGGCGCACCAGAATCGGCCAGAAACACGCCGGATTGCGGCCGGGAGAGGCAGAAATTGGCGATTCGCCTGGGAGGAGGAAGCGGGACGAGCGAAGAAGGAAGAGGCAGAAACTGACAACGTTAATGCGGGAGGGATGGTGGGCGGGGTGGGGTCACCAGGTTGCGTGGTGTCCGGACCCAGGTGGTTAGATGCCGATGCGATCTAGACCAACCATACGCGATCCAGCGGATGAAATTGAAACCGAACGGTTCGCTCCGCCCTCACCGTGGGATTTCGAACGGACAGGCACGATTTGCTCGCTGGAAAACAACTTTTCTAGGGCGCTAGCCATATAGATTTGTCGTAAATTAAAACATATGTTATGGTATGGTAGGTAAAAACCCAATGGACCGCTTCGTATGTCAATTGTTTTTCCAACTCTTCGCTTACAGAGTTAGTCTATATTACGATGCCTACCACCGCAAAGTCAAATGATAGGAACCCTCGATAAGATATTCCCATCCTTCCACTAGAGCTTCCCTCGTTACCCACCAATCTTCGGCAATTGGCACTGTCTCTCTCATCTTGAGAGAGGAACGGAACCTCCCGCCGCCGATCACCCCACCCCTGAGATCCGGGTGATCCCATGGCCGAGACTTGGTTCCTGATGATGGCCGCAATATATGCCCATGTACTGTCCTTGCAAAACTGATAAAAACTAAGAAAAACATAGTCGTGCCGGCCATGGAGAGGCCCCTCTTGAGATTCCCGGTCCCATCCGATGAGTATGAAGAGTCCATGTCAGCTTTGGCATCCCCCTCAGATTTAGACGACCTGAAGAGGATCCGACAGATGAGGCGTGTGGGCATGGCGTCCTGGCTGATTAAGTTATTCCATGTTTTCCCTGTCGTCTCTGTTATTTATGTTTCGATGAACTATGATACATCTCATCCTCTTATTTAGGGAACATTTTCTTTTGTTCCTTGGCTTTTTTTGAGTCTTCGATAGGACAATTTTACTTAGTGTCCCATGGCAGGCTACTCGGGTATTTGGATCCACGGCTACGATCAAACGGTCAAATCCTTACCATTTTTAGCAGCATTTGTACTTCTGTTTGATATAAGTATTCATAAAATTGGGATAGATGCATATGCTAAGCTACAAATCGTAAACATGAACTACGTCAATAGGCCTAGTAATGACGGGCGTGTTTTCCCCTACACTGAAGAAAGAGGTGGTCGTCGCTGATTTACAGCTGACGATAGTGATATTGGGACATCTTGAATAACATGTTAATTTTTTAATTAGTATTTATCACCCGCGGTTGAGAAATGATTTTTTACTTAGTCCATAGTTTCAACTAATATAAAATACTGCTAGACAACCAAAGAAAAGTTCATTGACTTAGAAATGTTCTATATTCTAGGTAGTCATTGAGAGAAGACAATTATGTGAATAGTGAACTCGTTGATCTTACCAATGTTAACCGGTATATTTATTTCCTCTGAATGGCCTCTTTCTCTAGTAGTGGAAAATATTTTATCTTGCCATATTACTAATTAAAAATGCATATTGTTTCCACTCAATGCAGCACTTACTTGCAGCCAAGCACGTTTGATTAAGTGGTTTGTAAAACCTAGCTTCGGAAAAAGAAGATTTTAATCTTTTTCTCCAGAATATTTCATGGGAACAACTAAAACAGAACGAACAATAATATGATTAGTAATAGCTTGAAGGATGACTGCCACAAAACAATAAAATAACCGACCGCGGGACACTATGTGATGAGCATCATCACCACAAAACTTAACCGTTTCTATAAAATTATCTGCCCAGTTGTGATAACAACTTCCATCCGCTCTCTAAAACTTGTAAACATGTTTCTCTCATCCACAAGCTCTAATGGCGTTCAACATTAATTACACCGGCCGGGCGGAACTTCTGTGCATACGAGCTTCTGCGTGCGATGTGTGTACAACCAGTCAACCAGTAATCCAGTGGCGTGTGCTTCAGTTTTAGCTAATACCGATGTATTGATCTGCCCTGTCGTAGAAAAAACACATGCATAGCAGCACTCTTGATTACACTTAGCTATTGAACCCAGCAGAAGCACTCGGTGTACGTCTCTTCTTTCTGCAAATTAGCATGCACAAATCTCAATTCAGTGCACAAAAATCCGTTGGCAATCTCCTTCTAAGCAGCCTATATATTTCCTTTTCTCCATGACCTCTATACCGTGCGCCCATGCACTGGAACTGGTAAAACACGCATGCTAATTAAGAGATATATCAAGAGGTTGTGCAAATATATCTAGCTTAGCCAACAATGGGCTGGTGAGCAATGCAAAAGAAAATCATCCTATGAGAAGTTCTCGATGTAAACTTAATTTACAGATTTTTTTTCTCTAGCAATTTTTTCCTATATTGTTCAATGTGCTTGCCTTTATTTAGAACTAGCGCCGTGGCCCTCGGAAATGCGAGGGCATATTCTATATTGGGTTCAGTGTTCCCTACAAATAAAGGTATATGTCTCACATTATTACGAATTAGAAAACTAATTTTTGAATATAAATTATTTTTTCAGTTCACTATCTTGCAAATACAATTTTTCTCAAGTGTGTAATTCATTATCATGAACCCGCACTCATTTAGCCTTTTTAGCATTAAAAGTTAAAAACTACAAACAACGTGGTACAAAACATTAGGTGGGTTATCCGTGATGGCCTTCCATATTAAATTAATCTCACTATCTTCAACAGAGTACCTATCAAGATAAATGCAAAGAAGGTCAAATTTTAAACACACATAAAACATTGCTTCTGAATAAGTAGGTTCCATGATAGACAAACTGGAACATGTTAGATATCCTTCTGCAAGCTGTAAGACTACCATATGAATTTCATTCAGAGTACTACTCCAATTCTAAGAGTTTTTCATAAATGGGCTATTGGGGTCATTTGATTTAGACTGTCAAAGCTTAGTAAAATATGTTCGCTACTACCTATCTATATATGAAAACATAAGTTCAAGAAGATTGAATGATCTCCTTTTCATTGTGCATGCCACCTCATTCATGTGTCGTTCTAAATTTTTTTTGCTAAAAATGCTTAGGATCCAAAAATGTCGTGAGCTTTGAACCTAATAGAATATGAAGGTAATACAACAGATGGGTAAAAAACCTTGAGAGGGTTCTTGTGGAAACTGGAATGACAAATATGCCCAACAACGCTGTGATAGAATCATCGGTCAGCCATAGTTCCTCATATGTTATTTCCAAAGAAAAATAAAAGTCATGTTCTCAATCTAATGACTTAATTCAGTATTGCGCACTCATTGGAAAAAAAATCTAAGCTAATTGTAATTTATTTATTTAATTATCAAGTTCCGCGTGTACCTTATTTCATTCTTAAATTAATGCATTTGATAAAGATGTGAATAACATCATAGTTGTAATTTACTACAGAATGTGTTTTTAGTTCTCACACTTTGAGTCAGTAGAACATGATTGCCTCTTTGCAAAGGGTTACACATGCATGTACTAATTTAATATAGAGAGTGAGAAGATATGACTTTTTTACTTCAAAGTAAGATTTTAAATTCTTCTTTCTTTTATTATCTATTTAGAAAGTTGCGAGGATACAAAATCCCTAGGTATGACAAACTTGACCTTGTCGGACTTAGCAACTTTCAATGGCGTGTCCTAACTTGCTGAACACCCAAATATCCTGTTACTGCCTAATTATTCGGTTAATTGGAGGAAAACAAAAAATAAAATCATAGGTGATTATCTGCTGCCGTCTAGCTGCCTTCCCTTCATGCATGTCCACCTAGCTGCCACTCGTCTCTCCTCTAAACTGAGATTTCCCCAACAAAATTATGGAAAGACGTCAAGGGCATCAGCTTAAGTCAAATTGGACAAGCCATCAGATCATGTGACGATGGCGACTGAATAAAAGGTGTGAACTGTCATATGCATGCCCTAAGTAAGATCCAACGGTAGGGGTGTGCAAGAGGAACTCGTGATATTTACATTCATGAACTCGTGACAATATGTCAGTTTGTTTGGGTTTACATAAATTATGTTTTGAGACGTAGTCTAGAATAAAGTTGTGCATATTTTTAACCGTAATTACAGATTAACAGTTAAAATAATTCAGATATTGTGGAATAACATGGTGTATATGTTTTTAAAGCCAAAATATTTATTTTTTCTGATATCAATTTTGAAGACTTCCTCGGCATCTCTATGTTGGCTATTATCAAATAAAGCCATCTTTCCTTGCCCAAAACAACGCATTCTCTTTTGTTGAGAATAAAAGTGCCTCTGAAAAAACCCAACTCACCTGAACCACCATGTCAACTTAACGTAGGAATTGGCAGAAGGAGGATTTGGTAAGTGATTAAATATACTACTTCATAAATTATGCAATTTGAATAAATTTTAATTTGCTCTATTCTAATTTAGTCTTAGCATTGCGCCATTCAACCCGACCGAGTGTGTTGATAGTTTTAGATTGACAATGCAACGTATATAACCAAAAATATTGTCGATAACCATCAAATTTTTGTTGCGTGGTGAAAACATTTCAATTCTAATTTTTCAATTCTGGAATCAGCTTCTCTTTTCTTCCTATGTCATGCGACAATATTTTAGAAATCAAAGAATAAACAATTGTGTACTCTGCATGTATTAGCTTGATGATGCAATAGATGACGTCATATAGTGGCAGGTAAGATTCAATCGTGAATTCTTGTCCTCTTGGACCAAAACACACCTATTCCCCGTACTTTTTTTTTCATATATGTTCGTATCCCTCTTAAATCTTTTTTTAGATGGTTCTACGTCAAAGAATCTATGTAAGTCCTGATTATTCGCAAAAAAAAGTACGTCCAAATTCTAAAAAAAAAGACTACAAGTATGTCCTCGATTTATTTCAAGAGGCCCGTCTAGAGTCCTATGAAAAGTAAACTGATTTTGTTTGCTCTTCTGGTCAAGAGGCACGTCTAGAGTCCTATGGAAATGAAACTGATTTTGATCCCAAAAAAAACTAAGACTTTATTCACGTGTTGGGCGTGTACGTGTTGGATGTGTACTCTTGACCGTGTCAAACAGACTTACAATGTTACGTAACTACTAATATCTCATAAAATCTCAGCCACATATTTTAAATCTAGCTATCAAAATTAATTTAGATGATGTGGATTAATGTGGTGTCTCTATTTTAGACCCCCGTATTGTGCTTTTAGTATATAGTAGATAGAAGTAGATAGATTTGTTTATGCAAAAAAACGAGGCAAAGAAAAAACATATGTAGATGGCTTACCTTCAGAGTTCAGAATGGTTGTTAATTAGCTGATGATACATCTACTGACTTTAACGAGAGGTATTCCCCATCCACTAAACAACTTCGAAATTTCCTGATCCCTTGTGTCAGATGGACAATGCCTGATTTGGATCTCCACTGTTTTTGTTGGGATTCACCCACGGATCAATCACACGAAGCTACACGAACACACGTGAAGACTACTTTTTATCGCCAAGCGTACATATCGCACGCTCTGAATTTTTTCTCTTTATTACTCTTTTTTCTCCGGTGTTACAACTCACGCACACACCCGTGTATAAATACACGGTCAACTCAACCGACTCAACGTGTCTAATCCTATTCCAATACGAAGACACGGCGAGACCAAGTATTAGTCTAGCCGGACTAGTACTAGACCCGTACTCAATCTTCCTAACTAAACTTGCTAGCTGATTACAAAACGGAACACGACCACACTTTCCAAACGCTACATAATATGGAAAGTATAGCCTTAATCAACTCTAACCAGTTTGGATTAGCTAACAATCACCCCCTAATCCAAACTTTTGATGTGTAGACTTTAACCAACATATCATCCGGATTACCAGCCCACGCTGTCGCATCTTAGCGTGCCACATGTAGACTAAACATATAGCTTCATGCAGGAACTCATCTTGACTGGTCCGCGTCCATATCTTTGTTGTCGGTGACGCATCTTACCGAACAACACTTCACCTTCGGCGGCAACACAACTTGTCATGTACGCGCAACGCATCTTTCCGTACATGAACTCGCCGAAACTCATCCACCACGAACAGAACGCAAGGACATAATATCCTTTTCCGCTCGCTCCTGCACACACACACACTTCTCTCCCCAAACGATGATCTTCATGAGACTCCCAGTACCGCACCTCGGCACCACCTCTCCCATCAACGATCATCCTCTTCCACTGCCTTGCCGACGACTTGTACCCGTCGTCTCCTCCTTATCACTCCACCGAACGACTATCGCCCGCCGCATCGCTCATATCGGCGTGCTCGCCGTCTCCAGTCGGTCGCTCCGCCGACCGATGATCGCCCGCCCCGAGGCGCTAGCAGTCGCCTCCCCGGGGCAAGCGCAACTTCAAATTATCGACCTCGCTCTGATACCAATTGTTGGGATTCACCCACGGATCAATCACATGAAGCTACACGAACACACGTGGAGACTACTTTTTATCGCCAAGCGTACATATCGCACGCTCTGAATTTTTTCTCTTTATTACTCTTTTTTCTCCGGTGTTACAACTCACGCACACACCCGTGTATAAATACACGGTCAACTCAACCGACTCAACGTGTCTAATCCTATTCCAATACGAAGACACGGCGAGACCAAGTATTAGTCTAGCCGGACTAGTACTAGACCCGTACTCAATCTTCCTAACTAAACTTGCTAGCTGATTACAAAACGGAACACGACCACACTTTCCAAACGCTACATAATATGGAAAGTATAGCCTTAATCAACTCTAACCAGTTTGGATTAGCTAACAGTTTTCAGGTTTTCCAGTGTAGGGCGTAACTGTTGTGATGGTTTATAACTACCTTGTGCTTTCTCCTCAACTGCATCACGGCTCTGTAGAACAAGAAAAAACATAACATAAATTATTTTATTGCAAATTCATATAACGATTAATATATAGCTCCACAGAAGCACAAAGTAATTTATTTGAATACATGAACATAGTACGCACCTCGAAATCCAGTTGCAGGATTAGCTTCTCTAGTGTTGGCGTGTGCCGCAGAAGGCATGCAAACGCAGTTACATCGTCATACACACACCACTTGTTAAGTATCAAAGTCTTTAAGTTTGTGTACACAGAGCAGCATGTCAAGTCCATTTGTAGGATTTCCTGAATAGAGTTTCCATGAAAGGTTAGGAACAAAATGTGAAGTATAGCATAGTAGCTGGTATATGTATGCAAAATCTCAAAAAGCAATATTCCCAGAATTGGTGTTATCCTAGTGATTATCATATTGACTACTCCCAGAATCTAGTTTCATCCTTGGAAATATCACTGTTGTCCAAACCATTACTCCTACTATCTAGTTATTGATTAAAATGAAATTTGAAAGGGTTAAATTTGACAAACCATTCCGTCTTTAGTCGAAGCTACAAGCTCCAAGGTCGTGGCCTCTGACAATCCGTGCAGAAGGAAGCAGCCGTGACGACTATTGCCGGGGTACATCTTGGTGGTGCCGGTAAGCCGGATGCTCGCCGTCGCCAGCCGAGTCATGCTGTCGAGGGAGGGAACCGTCTGTTCCCCGTCAAAGCTATCGGATATCTGCAGATGACGGAGGCTCGGCGTGGAGATCCTCATCGTACGTCGTCGTCCCACCGGCCGTGTACCGACCGATCGCGAGGTCGCAGTGGATGATGCTGAGGCGCTCCACCGAGGGCGACACGAGGGCGTCCCCGATGAGGCGGCAGCCGCTGAGTGTGAGGCTCATCAGCGCCGGGCAGGGGGTAAAGTCGAGGAGGCCGCCAGCGAGCTCCACGAGCTCGAGGCGCATCGTCGTTAGGTGCTGGGACCCGAAGGCGTCGGGGTAGCGCGGCCGCCACGGCACGGCGACCTCCTCGTCGAAGCGCGCCGTGAGGGAGGTGGCGCGGCAGGTCGTCAGGGCGTGCGCGATCCACCGGTCGACGCTGGGATCGATCTCGGGCTCAGGGGGGCAAGGGACGAAGCCGTCGTCTTCGTAGCCATCATCGTCGTCGTCGATCAGCTCGGGTGGTGGGCCAAAGTCGTGGTCGATCAGCTCGGGTGGGCCTATGACGAAGTCGTCGATCTCGAAGGAGCGCAGCTGCGAGGCGTCGTTCCGGTGGTGCAGCAGGCCGTCGACGAAGAGGCGGAAGGCGTCACCCCTGCCGCTGACGCGGACGGCGGGGGCGCATTTCCAGAGGTCGCGCCAGCGCCGGGAGAGCAGGGACGAGTGGACGGCGTCGCGCGACGGCAGGAAGGAGAGCACGTGCTGGAGGACCTCGTCCGGCAGCGTGGAGATGAGGTCGGCGCCCCTCATGCCTTACTACAAGTGGAGATGGATGCTACTAGTAGGTCAGCTGGCTTGGAGTTGGAGCCATGGCGAGGCGGAGGGAGGCTGCGATTTATAGTGGAGTGCTAGCGCAGCTGGAGAAGAAAACGATCCAAGATCGAAACGGTAAGGGCGCAGTTATATCCGGTATGATTTCGGGGAGATTACGTTCTTAATTTCCTTTCAAAATTTAAGTTCCTTCTTGTTATGCTCAGGCGTATTCTCTGCCGTTAATACCGCCGTCGCCCGTTTTGGAGTCTGACTGTGTGTAAGCCTTCAAGTCCTGACCGACTTGGCGTCGGAGTTGAGCCATGTGGACATAGGCTATAGGGGAGGAATATGTGGACTTAGGGCCTGTTTGTTTGGGCTTTTATTGGCTTTCCACTGGAAAAAGCAGGTCGAACGAAACAAACGGGGTGGCTTCGACTGCGGGCTTCGCCAAAGCCAATCCTCGCACAGGCAGACTAGAGGAAGCACCTGGAGAGGTGCTTCCCGCGGCTTCGCACATTAGGCCCGAATTGTTTTCGGAAACAAGACATATCGTTGCGGGAAATTACACGCAAATGCCACCGGCGGACAAGGTCAGCGAATCGTTATTGTCAAAAAAAAAAAAACTTGCCCAGACCCCGCGCCCTCACCCGCCCCGACGCTAGGGTTCCAGTAGCGAAAAAACATCCCCGCGCCCTCACCCGCCCCGCCGCCCCGCCGCCAGCGCCGCCGCCCCGCCGCCAGCGCCGCCGCCCGCGCCGCCGTCGGACCTCCCCCTCTCCCATCTCCTGCCGGCTACCCTCCCGTCCTTCCCGCCCGCATCCGTAGGAGGAGATCCTGGTCGGCCTCACCCCCGAGCGGCCACCGTCCATCCTCGCCGGCGACCTCCTCTGCACAACGTCTGCAGGTCTTCCTCGTCCCCGGCGACCTCCTCTGCACAACGAGGTGAGCATCCCCTTCCTCTATCTTGTAGGTACTGTATGGTGTACTGCTAGTTATGTGATGTGGTACTGATTGATGAAAATGACATGATTTTATTTGCAATTACTGTATGGTGTAATGCAACGATTGTTGTATAGTTGTATGGAAAGAATTGATTGTAGATACTTCTGCAGATTGTTTTGTTTTTGTATTACCTTGCCATGTCGAAGGCTGTTTGGGATGCATACCATACTCGAGTATTCTGTGAAATTTGTATGGACGAAGTGAACGCCAACTCGAGTATTCTGTGAAATTATGGATGTTATCTTATTTGTGTACTGGTACAAGTATGTATTTTGGACAAACGTATATTTAATTAATTACTAGTGTGCTTACTTTGTTGGGGATATACCAAATAGGTATACCAGCGACGTAGTCCTAAGTCAGCAAGCCAGGGTGGCCCATCAGGGGTGGTATGGCGGATTCGCCATACCGGGCGGCCCAGTTGCTGATGTTGGCACGGCGGTACTGGACGCAGGCGCTTATGGCGGATCCGGAGACGAGTCCATGGCGGGCTACTAGCGGTGAGCCTATGGCGGATCCGGAAGACGGCCCATGGCGGGTGACCTTGTAGCGCACGTGTAGGACTTAGTCTAGGACTCCAAGTTGTATCCGCTCCGGTACCAACGTGTAGCCCACGCCAGGCGCCTTTATAAGCCCGGCGTGGAGCAGCCCTTGAGGCATCAGACTAATCTTACGGCCAATCGCATAGCGAAACAGCCAACCTCATCATTGTAACCGAGCACTTGTTGCCATATAGTGAATTATAGCAGCACGTAGGGTCTCGCCACCGTTGCGGGATCTGAAGCTGGGTAAACTCGTGCTACCACCGTCCTGGATCGCTCCTTCGTGTTCACCCCCTTCCACAAACCGCCATACCCCTACCCCTATGGCAGATCTGTTGACGAAACCATGACAGTTGGCGCCCACCGTGGGGCATAGCGCGTCTGGAGCGCGGATCCAGGCGGGATCCGCCTTTGCAGGCATCGGCGACACCGTCGCCATCGGGCGCGTCCTCTACGATTCCGGCTTCCCCATCGTCCCAGCGGATAACCTCTGGGTGCCGGCTACAGAAAACCCTGCTCGATTCACCGTCATCCCGATTGGAGATATCCATATCTTCATTGGAGAAACAAACCCTACCCCCGCTACGGAAACCAATTTCCGGCGGATTGGTATGGCTGAAATCCCCAAACGGACCGCTTTCGAGCTGGATACGGAGGAGGACTCATCTGATCTGGAACTTTCCAAGTTATCCAGATCGGATCTGAAAAGTAATCCCACCCGGCCCGCCCTAGAGGTAGAGGAAGTGGTGGAAGACCACAGTGAATCCGCCATGAGGAATCTGGCGTTAGAAACACCGTGGTACTACCTTGTTGCGTTCGCAGGTATCACTTCGGGATCTACCTCCAATGGAGAAGATAGCCCAAGTGAATCCATCCTAGAGGCACTTAACGAAAGTGGTGAATCGAATGACTGGGACAGCAAAGGCTATGATTCTGACCATTACGATGCCGCCATGAGGAAACTCGAGGCGGAATTGGCGCAGCAGGCACTTGAAGAGCAACATGCAGCGGCCAAGCAGGTGTTTGTCACCAACAAAGGAGATGATGCTGGACAGACAACCGGTGATCCGCCATCTCAGGCAGTCCACGACGGAGATGCCGGCAATGAGCAGGGTAACCCGCCACCAGCCGCCGATCCCGCCGCGGAACAACTTCCTGAGATCCAAGGCGGACCCAGGCCTCTGCAACCCGCCATCCCCGTGGACCAGCACCAGGAAGACTTCACGACCCCGCTGGACAAGGTCGTCTATGGAACTCTAGCAGATCCAATCACCCCTGACTATATCAGAGATGTGAACGATCTCGAGAAGAAGAGGCGAGCCCTCCTCAAGGAAGCAAAGCGAGTAGAGAAGATGGGCAAGCAGGTTGATGACGACATTGCTAAAGCTCAAGACACGCTGAAGCGCGCAAGGAACATGGAGGAGAAGTATGTTACTCTCGTCCAGAACCAGATCAACGAGGGAGGCGACCCGCAGTTGGTACGAAACCTTGAGTTCACCGTACCAACAGCGGAAACTCTGGCCAAGATGTACATCAAGAATCCGCCATACGTGGACAAAAACCACGATGAAGTTAGGGCTACGCCCATCGAGAACATCGTGGCCGCAAAGGAGCTATTGGAGCATAACAAGAGTCCAGCAGCCCTAGAGACGGCGGTTAAACTGATGACCAAAGCATTAGTGCAGCAGGAAAAGGCTACGTCGTCACGGCGGCTCGAATCTGATCCTGCGCTATGCAGGTCCAGTACTGCGTCTAAAGCCCAGGGGGCTGGCAATAATGGCGGACGTCCTGACAACGAATCTCATACCGGATCCTCGGAGATCCGAAGAAGAGAAGCTCGCAATCGGAGACACGCCATCCCAATATCCTCCGATGACAAACCACATGGCAAAGGCCCACAGAGAAATCCATCGCCACCCCGCAAGAACTACCCGGCTTACGGATACCAACAAGCCACTGCTGCTCCCCGCCATAAGACCAACATGCCGCCGCCAAAGCATAAGACGTTCGAAGTCCCTAAGGGAGGAATCATCATACGCGACAATGATGGCAAACGAGGACGAAGCCGTGACGCTGGACGCAGAGACGATCCGCCACGACAAGAAAACAGCAGGGATGGCGGATCCAAGAGAAGGGACCGATCTCGCCATGACGACGGCGCGCATCGTGACGGTGACAAGGACAAGCATCGCTCCGCTCGCCGCCACGATGACAAAGGGCAAGGCTCCCGCCGCCATGACAATGACCCATCTCCACGAAGAACGGAAGGAAGTCGTAGCTGCAGAGAACAGTCGCATGACGGCGAGAGTAAGCGCAGACGCGACCCTTCGCCATCCCCACCAGGGAGCCCCCATGGCGGCGGCGGCGGTGGCGGCGGTCCAGCAAGGTCGCGCAACTCTCGCAAGGATCCGCCAGACCAGAAGCCCTACGACGCCCGTACCCATCTAAATGAGATTGCCAAGTCTCAAACGGCCTTCTTCCTCGGCCCAAAGTGCTTTGGACAACGGATTCGTGATGAGCCCATCCCGTATGGGTTCAAAATCGAGAAAAATATCCGCCAGTACAATGGAGTCGATAGGCCTTTGACTTGGCTACAAGACTACTTCAACGCAGTACAATTCGCCGGGGGATCTCCCAATGTTGCTGTCCGCTATTTGCCCCTGATGCTATCCGGCACTGCGAGGCAATGGATCAACGACTTGGCAGAAAACTCCATCCAAACCTGGTTCGATATGCAAACTGCGTTCACCGAGAATTTCGAGGGGACTTACAAGAGACCCCACAACATTGGTGACCTCCAGCGGTGCCGACGAGCCGACGACGAGACCTCCCGAACTTTCCTCGCGCGATGGCTGGATATGAAGAACTCCTGTGAAGGGGTTACTGACGAATCCGCCATCCTCGCGTTTATTGACAGTTTGGAGAGAGGATAACTGCTCCGCCATCGCCTGTTGCGGGAAAGGAACAAAGGGAAATTGACCCTAAACTCCATGATCACCATCGCAAGCAACTACGCGGCCGCTGACGACGACGCCCGCGAATCTCTGAAGGCTTCCGCCATCCAGAACACTGGAAAGCGGAACAGCAGTAACAAGCGGAAGAATCCGCCAGAAGAGCCGCAGGCTCCGGACATGGTAGCCACAACCTTTGCTGACAAGGGTCAAAACAGCCAGCGCGGCCGAGGACGCGGAGGTGGCGGTGGCCAGCCGCGGAGTTCCGTAACTCCCGCTTCGGCGCCATCCGCCCCCGTGTCCTACGATGAATACCGCGATATGCCATGTTTTGCCCATCGTGACGCGTCAGGAAAGTGCAACCACACCAATCAGAACTGCAAGTTTGTCAACAACCTCAAGGCGGATCAAGAAGCTGGCTTCAAACGCAGCCGGCGACAACGGCCTCGTGGCAAAGGAAAAGCGGATAAAGACAAGGAGTCTAGGGATGGCAGCGATATGGATGAAGACCCTGCGCCCAAACCCGCCGAAAAGGCAGAGGGTGGTGCTGGCAAGGGAAACCCGATCAAGGACAAAAAAGGTGCCTTTCACACATTCCTTGGACCCCCCACGGCTAAGGCACAGAGAGCTGCTATGTGCTCACTTAACGCCACCGTGCCAAAAATCCGCCAGTACGTCAGATGGTCCGAAGTACCGGTGCACTGGAGCCGCGACGATCATCCAGAGCACATCCCAGATGGCTATTACGCCATGGTGGTATGCCCTGTAATTCATGGCTATGAGTTCTCCAAATGCTTGATGGATGGCGGCAGCAGCCTGAACATCATGTACGTGGAAACGCTGACAAAGCTCGGCCTTACCAAGACCCAACTCCGCCATAGCGCGGTCACCTTTTATGGGGTGGTTCCTGGTCGCCAAGCCAAGTCCCTCGGGTCCATCACACTCAAGGTGGCCTTCGGTAGTGAGGAAAACTACAGAGAAGAGCCCATAACCTTTGAGGTTGTCCCGTTCAAAAGCACTTACCACGTGATCTTTGGGCGCCCAGCCTTCCACAGCTTTCATGCGAGGCCATGCTACATCTACAATCAGCTGAAGATGCCGGGACCGGATGGCATAATCACCGTTTATGGCAGCTTTCGAAAGGCAAAGGAGTGCGAGGAAGGAGAAGCCGCCTTCGCGGAAGCAGTGTTCTTCGGTGAGGAGTTCAAAGAAATCCACGCCGCTATGGACCCCGCGGAGATGCCGGCATCCAAGCAGGAGGTTTCCGCCTCCCCGCCCACTTTCAAGCCTACAGTCGATACAAAACAGGTGGAACTTGTCGCTGGCGATGCCGCCAAGACCACCGCCATTGGGACAAATTTGTCCCCCAAATAGGAAAGCGCGCTCGTCGAGTTCCTCCGCGAAAACCGGGACATCTTCGCATGGCAGCCATCTGACATGACGGGTGTACCCAGGGAACTCGCCGAGCACGCTCTGCAGATAATTCCTGGCTCAAAGCCAGTAAGACAAGCCATGAGACGCTTCGGAGATGAAAAGCGCCGCGCCATAGCAAAGGAAATTTCCAAGCTGTTGAAAGCAGGCTTCATCAAGGAAGTGATACATACTAAGTGGGTGGTGAATCCGGTACTAGTTCCTAAGAAAAACACAAAAGTTCTGCGCATGTGTGTAGATTACACTGGCCTGAACAAAGCATGTCCAAAAGACCCTTTTCCCTTGCCTCGCATTGACCAAGTCATTGACTCGACGGCGGGATCGGAGCTACTATGTTTCTTGGACGCCTACTCCGGATACCACCAGATCAAGATGAAAAAGTCCGATCAGCTCGCTACGTCGTTCGTAACACCTTATGGCACATATTGCTATGTCACAATGCCATTCGGTCTGAAAAACGCAGGAGCAACGTATCAGCGCACCATGCAAAAGTGCCTGGCGGATCAAATCGGACGAAATATCCACGCATACGTGGACGACATCGCAGTTATGTCTAAGAAGCAAGATGGCCTTATAGCGGATTTGCGAGAGACATTTGACAATCTCAGGAAGTACAACATGATGCTTAACCCAACGAAGTGCGTCTTCGGGGTCCCAGCTGGACAACTCCTAGGATTCATCGTCTCCCACCGCGGAATTGAGGTTAACCCGGAGAAGATCAAGGCAATCCTCGACATCTCCCGGCCCATCGACCTAAAAGACGTGCAGAGACTCACAGGCTGCGTGGCAGCAGTGAGCAGATTCATCAGTCGTCTTGGCGAGAAGGCTTTGCCACTCTACAAGCTGATGAAGAAGTCAGACGAATTCGTCTGGACCGACGAGGCAGACGCTGCACTTAAGGATCTGAAGAGAGTGTTATCCACTGCACCAGTTCTAGCGGCTCCCGAAGACCAGGAACCCATGCTACTATACATGGCGGCAACCAATAGGGTGGTCAGCATCGTCATGGCGGTAGAGCGTAAGGAAGAAGCGCAGGAGTATGGCGTACAGCGACCAGTCTACTATGTCAGCGAGGTCCTGACGGAATCCAAGCAGCACTACCCTCACTACCAAAAATTGGCATACGGAGTTTTCCTAGCTTCTCGTAAGTTAAGGCATTACTTCTATGACCATAAGATCACAGTGGTGAGCAAAGCCCCACTGAAGGACATCATCAACAACAGCGACGCAATAGGACGAGTTGCGAAGTGGGGCATTGAATTGGCCTCTTTCGACATCGACTACAAGCCTCGCACCGCCATCAAGTCTCAGGCTTTGGCGGAGTTTATGGCGGATTGGAAGGAAGCGCAGGAGACTACGCCCGTCCCAGAACCAGAGCATTGGGTGATGCACTTTGATGGCTCAAAGTTGCTACACGGCTCGGGGGCTGGAGTGACGCTCAAATCTCCTAAGGGAGATGAGCTAAGCTACGTTCTCCAGATTCACTTCCCCACCACCAACAACATCGCGGAATATGAAGCGCTACTACATGGGCTACGTGTCGCAAAGGAGATCGGCGTCCAACACATCATGTGCTGTGGAGACTCTGACCTTGTGGCTCAGCAGGTGGCTGGCACATATAAAGCTCGGAACGAAGTCATGGCGGCATACAGAGATGAAGTAGACAAGATGGCCAAAAGTTTCCTCGGCTACGACATAAAACATGTACGGCGAGAAGATAACATGGCGGCCGATACCTTGTCCAAACTAGGATCCAGCCGTAAGGCAGTTCCGCCAGGCGTATTCCTCGAGCATCTGCGCGTACCATCAGTTAAGATGGTGGATCCAGAAAATCCGGAGATAGCGAGCTCCCCTGTTATGGCGGTTTTGCCAAGCAATCCGCCATGGGCAGAGCCCTACCTGGAGTATCTGACGACCAAGAAGCTTCCCGAAGACGAAGTCCAAAAAATACAGATCGAGCGTAGAGTCAAAGCGTACACCATCATAGATGGCCAACTCTATAAACGAAGCACCTCGGGAGTTTTCATGAAGTGCATACCCCAAGTGGATGGAATCGAAATACTATGAGAGATCCACGAAGGCGAATGTGGGCATCATGCCGCCGCCAGATCCCTAGTAGCTAAAGCATTCCGCCATGGGTTCTATTGGCCAACAGCCAAGGCAGATGCAGACCGCATTGTGGAGCTCTGCCATGGTTGCCAGATGTACTCCAAGCAAACCCATATGCCCGCCACAGCACTGCATACGATCCCTATAACTTGGCCTTTTGCAGTCTGGGGGCTGGACATGGTGGGTCCGCTAAAAATAGCACCTTCGGGATTTACGCACCTTTTGGTAGCGGTAGACAAATTCACGAAGTGGGTGGAAGCTAAGCCCATCAGAAAACTTGATGGCAAAACCGCCCTAAAGTTCGTCAAGGACATTGTGGTCAGATTCGGCATCCCACACAGCATCATCACCGATAATGGCACAAACTTGTCTCAGGGAGAAGTTGAGGAATACTGCCATCACAACGGAATCCGCCTTGACTTAGCATCTATGGCACATCCACAGTCTAATGGCCAAGTTGAGCGGACCAACGGACTAATCATGTCAGGGATCAAGCCACGCCTAGAAGCACCGCTACATAGAGCAGCTGGAGCCTGGGCAGAGGAGTTGCCATCTGTACTGTGGAGTCTACGGACCACGCCAAACAGATCAACCGGCCTTACCCCTTTCTTCTTAGTCTACGGAGCAGAGGCAATCTTGCCAAGTGATGTTCAGTACGATTCTCCAAGAGTAGAGGCCTACAAGGAAAAAGATGAGAAGCGTCCAGACAACTATCTGTGGACCTGCTGGAAGAAGAGCGTGACCTAGCAGCCCAGAGATCCGCCATCTACCAGCAGAATCTCCGCCGCTATCACAGCAGGTGAGTTCGCCAACGCTCGTTCAAAGAAGGTGACCTGGTGCTACGTCTGAAACAGCAGAAGTCCCACAAGCTATCCCCGCCTTGGGAAGGACCCTTCGTCATCAGCAAAGCTCTACTGAATGGTTCCTACTACCTCGTTGATATTCGCGAGCTAGATAAGCGACCAAGTAAGAAGCGCAAACGAAGAGACCCTGACGATATCTACGACGAGACAGATCGTCCATGGAACATCGCACAGCTACGTCCTTTCTACACTTAGCATTTCTCTAGCTATGTAACAGGCACCTCTATATGATCAATGAAATAAAGCATTTGGTTCACTCTTGATTTTTTTTGAGTCTTTTACCTCCTTTATTGTTCATTTAGATCGTATAGAACCTTTTGCGCAATTGTGCTCTGCACTTGCGTCTCTTTTAAATCCGCCATAAGCGGTCCGCGTAGCTTTTTTATGTTTTGATCTTCATTCGATGTTTTCTGTGTGGATTCCCGAGTAGTGACTTTTTGACGATCTAAGCCGCCATCTGCTCAGGGTTTTGGACGGTTGCTATTAAGTATCGTCGCCCTAGCGGATTGTTCGTGCGAAGATTTCGCCATCTCACGAAAAGTCAAGCACAGAGAGCCGGATGGCAGATCGCATAATCCTACGCGTGAAAAAATTTCAAAGTGTTGTTTTTTGGGCATGGCAAAAACTGCAAGTTGCATAAAACTAGGCCTGGGAGTTTCTTCGCGCAATTAAACCACTTCATAAAAAACAAACTGCAAAGGTTCACAAGCATTCCACTGATCCGCCACAAGCAGATCAGTCACAGTGCGGACACATCACACGCAGTTTAAGTTTAAATTACAGACCCACTCAGGGGCCGAATTGATGCAAAGTATTTTCCTGCTATATTGCAGGGCATATCTCAAGAGGATGGCGGAATCTTGGAGGACACCTCATCCCCGCCATCACCACCTGCAGTTGCCGCGGAGGCGGATGCCGAAGCTTGGCTGGGCGACCCTGGCAGCTCGTATGCTTCATAGTATACGTTCAACTGAGTGCCAAGGGCACACAGTTGATCGTATCCAAGCACGCTCTGCCGGATGGCGGCCTCGTCCACCGGCGCGCCGTCCTCGCCGCTCTCAGGGATGCCGGAGGTGAGCTGGTCCAGGTCCATCTCGGGATAGTGGGCCTTCGCCAAGGTCAGTGCTGTCCTGGTGTAACGACCCAAGATTTTATCAAATTCTGGGGGGAAATTTTCGTTTTTATTTTGCTTGTGTTGATTGAAATTTCACAGGGATTTAAAACTTTTGAGTTTATTTGAAAGCTTTGTTTGAAAACTATTTAAAATCCTCTATTTATTTCTTGAAGAACTTCTTTGAGAAAGAACAAGTATTAAAATGTTATTTTCATTCTCCTTTATTCAAACCCTATTCAGCTTTATGCAAGCTTGCTTGCAAAAGATGGTTTTACAAAATTTGCTTTATTCAATATGGGTTTCTTTTTCAAACCATATTTGAGTGTGTTTTTCAATCATTATTTTATAAACTATTATTTTACTATTTTAGAAAGAATCGATTTCAAACTCTATTTCTATTATTTTATGCAAGCAAAACCTTTATACTATGCACATAAAGTTTTATTCAAAAACACCTTTTATTTTGAAAACATGTTCCTTACTGGTTTAAAACACTGCAGTGATTATTTGAAGGCACTAGGAATTTGTTTGATTTGAATTGAAACAATTTGCAAAAGATTTGGAAACAAATCTGAAATCAAAAAAAGGAAAAGAAGAAAACGAAATAAAAATAGAAAAAGGCCAAGGGGCACCGTTTCGGCCCAGCAAAGAAAGAAGCCCGCAGCCCAACCTACCTCCTCCCGAACCGGTACCCTGATTTCTCTCTCACCTCGCTGACGCGTGGACCCCACCGGTCAGACCCGGTCATCTCCCTCCTCCAGCCGAGTTTCTTGCCGGAGACGTTACCTCGCAGTGAGTTACTCCCCCCTTCAATACACATTAACCCCCTGCCATTTCGAGCTCTAGACCGCGCCTATAAATAGCCACCGGTCTCCTCTCCTTTTCCCCCTTCTCTCTGCTGCAGATTGCGCCGCCAGGCCGGCAAAATTCCTCGCCGGAGCTTCGCAGGACAGCAGCCGATCCTCGTCGATTTCCTTGCAGTGAAGCATCCCCGCGCCCTCTCTCCTGCATCATTTCCCTCCCCACTCTCTGGCGCATCTTCTGATTCACCAAAATTGTTCTATTTCGCAGCAGAGCTAGCAATCCATCGTCACCCGACGCCGCGCTCTCTCCGGCCACGCCTCCTCATCGCTCTGGGAAGCGAGTGACGACGAAGACCACGCCCTCAACTCCGCCATGACTCGCTGATCATCGTCCTCCAATTCTCCAGCTCCGGGAGGTACGGCATCACCGTCGACGACCACCCCCTGGCCACATCGCCGGTGACCTCGCCGGAACCCTAACTTAGGTGAGGCATCTCCCCCGATCTATTTTTCGTTCGTCGGATCACGATCTAACCGCCCAAATTCAATCACTTAAACGAAGGGGTATTGATCAATATGATTCGTCCGATTTCCTTTAAATCCGACGGCTCCCAGACCTGATCCGCCCGAAGAGGTACCAGCCAATCAGAATAGACCACGTGTCAGCCTCTGAACTGAACAGAGATCAAAATAGAATTTAGAAACCAGATTTTGTTCAAATCTTGCAAAATTCATATCTTCCGATTTATAAGTCCAAAAATAGCAAATAATATACCGTTGGAATCCTTAGAACATCTAAAATCCAGCAGTACCATAAAATATTATATTTTATGGGTTCAATTTGAATCTATTTGCAGAATTGAATCAAACCTTCTGTTAGCTTGATAAATTCATATCTTTAGTTCTGTTAATCCAAAAATTACAAATTTGTAGTCTCTAGAATCCTCTCAACTTGTAGAACATCATAGGATCAAGAAAATCCAAATTTGATACGTGCACACACTTTGTGAAACCAGATCTATCCAAATCACTAAATTGATCATAGTTCGAATTCTATAACTTATTTTAGAATGATTCCAATTGCAGTGACTTTATATTACTGCAAGCTATCCAGTAGCATCACTCCCATAATTTCTTGAACCATATCACAATTATTCAAATTCTAATATGAGAATTTGAGTATTCCTATATAGATTAATTCTATTTCTATTTCAATCAATGATTCCTTCTACTTTAGAAAACCCTACGATCATACCTAGCTATCAAATATCATCTTGAAATCACCTTGATCCAATGTCATTTCTATCTAAACAACATCTAGATCAAGATCATATTCACTCAGACCTATCTTGCATAGTACCCACTTATTCAAATTACAAATGTGTCATTTGAGTAAAGTGTGATACTTTCAATCTTAGTTTCTACCTTTGCTACTATGGTATTGATCAAATCAACATCATAGTACTTAACCCAATCCCATTTACTCATTAGAAACCTTAAACCATAATCTCAAATGTTATCTACCCATACTCGATCCTCTGCCCACTTGATCCTGATTTCATGTGTAGAGCTATTCGATTAACAAATGAGTTAATTGAGTAAATCAATATATCACAAATCCCTACCCAAGCCTATGTGTAACCTACACTAATATGAATAAGTGTTGTCACACTTTATTCAATAGTGTTTTGTTGCACCATTCTATACCTATGTGAATCTATTCACATGAGTCATTCTAAACTCTATTCATGCCTATGCCAAGCCCAGGATTATTATCATTACATTGTAATCTTGGAGGATCAATCTTTTCCAGACACTTGACCTGACCCATACCTTGTCCAACTAAACATATATTGTCTAATTCATATGTACTCAAATTGCAATTGTGCTACTTGAGTAGAATATGAATTCATCCCAAACTTAGGTTCTATTAATGTGGTGTTGTTATAACCCGTACCATAGTATGTGTTATACACCATGTTGATCAAAGAACCATTTGAGCCATGCCCTCAAATATCATTCCTTCATACCCAATCCAATGCCTACTTAGTTTTGTCCACATGTATTGAACTATTCAACTTGCAAATGTGCTAATTAAGTTGTTCAAGCATTCTCAAAACCTAACCTAGTCCTAAGTGCAATAGATGCTATTTAAAGAATAAATGTTGTTACACTTATTCGAATAGTATTGAGATTGCACTATCCCACACCTATGTGATCTATTTCACATGAACTATTCTGAAACTCTTATATGCTTTAATAAAGCATACAAACTTCATCAATTATGTTTGCCTAGCCCATTTCTCTCTCAAATCATATTGATCTTTCCCAACTAAGCTCTCCGATTCATATCTCACAAATCATGATCCTTTACCATATCTTTCTTGTCATAACATCTCAATAAATCTAAATTGTTAAACAAACCCATTTCAATTGTTTGTTTGTTTGATGGTGCTGTATGGATTGCTTATGGTATGTTAATTCTATGCTATAGTTTGTGCGAAGAGCTACGAGCTTAGTTGAGAGAAGCGAAACGTCATGATCTTCAAAAAGGCAAGTGACACACATATCCCTACCCATTTTATTATGCATTAGTATATTCACCTCTTGTAGTATGCATGATAGGTGTTTTACTCAACCGTTTTATCAAATGCTTAGATCCTAGTAGTGTGTAGCAATCCCTCAAACCCCACCTGTTAGGATGCTAAGTACCTTGTTAACCTTGATGCCATGCTAAGACCACTTGAAAAGTGTTTTGTGAAAAGTTAAGAACTTCAACTAAAATGAATTACCTGGGTGGATTGGTTTGATGAAGGCGGTGGTGTTGAGTGGCGACCTGGGGCTACACTTTGTGTAGTTGCTGCCTGGGCGTACACTTGTGGTCGGCCACCCAGGAACAAAGAGATGGCTATGTCTTCCATGCTTAGTGCACTTCCAGTGCAGCCTTATGACATTATGGGCTCTGTCTTGACTGATTAGAATGTGGGAGTGCAACTTGTCGGCAAGAAGTGGTGGTAGTCAAATTATAGGTTGGGAACGGTGCTTGCCAAGTTAGTTGTCCTCTCCTTCTAAAAGGTCTCGTTTCATTTTATGTATGGGCATAAAATGAATCGTAAGGTGAAAGTGCACAACCCTTGCAAGGTGTATAAAACTAATCGATTAGCCGTGTCCTCGGTTATGGACAATTGAGTCTCTAGACATGGAATGTACGGAAGAATCTCATCACCGTTTCTGAATAAATTAAAATTTGTCTAGAAACACTTAGGACAGGGGCACCTCAGAGCTACATACCTTTCAAGGATGTGGTGGACTCTGAGGGCTATCCTGAATTATTTTGAATAACACCTCAGAGCTACATGCCTCCAGTATGTGGTGAACTCTGAGGGTTATTCTAATTTTGTTGAGTGGCACCCCAGAGCTACATACCTTTCAAGTATGTGGTGGACTTTGGGGGTTATCTTGACCTTTAAAAGTCTTGAATGTTTAATAAAAGTATTAAAAATGATTATAGGATAAAATTTGGCTTTATGCAAATCAGCCTATGAGATCCACCAGCCAAATGTCATGTAGTATAGTCTTTCCACAAAAATGCCACCAAATATGTGTCATTTGCCAGTACATCATTGTACTGACCCCTCTGGGGCTGCATATTCAAACGTGCAGGTTTTACTGTCGAGTAAGGAACCAGGAGTAGGATCTCGAGACTACATTCCAACACGTCTGCCTGTGGCACTTGATGAAGAATGGAGGCTCACTGCAACTATGCTTTATGCTGTGTACTCGTAAGGTTGAAGACCTATGTAACTGGATTTACGTTGAAATATTGATGCTATTGCAATGATCACTTATTTTGTACTGTGGTGCTATCTACTGATCCAGGGAATGGCACAGATACACAGGAGATTTGCCTTTAGTAAAAGGCGGGTCGTCACAAAATGGTATCAGAGCATAGTGTTGCCTGTAGGATCGAGACCCTAGGTTTGGAATAGACTAGGAAGCCCTAGGAATTCTTTTCTCGCCTTCACAAAAAAGAATCAATTCAGTTTTCTAAATGAAATCAATCTATATACTTTTAGTTTGAAATTTTCTTGTAAGAGCTTACCCCATTCATTTGTTTTACACTACTCTCCTTTCTAATTTAGATGACCCACCCCACTGGTCCTTTCTTGATGGATTCGATGTCAACTACTAAAAGCCCAGTGATGATCATGACCCTGAAGTGTGAGACTGAGTTTCCCAAAGCCTTGAAGAACCTCATGTTAAACATGGGAATGCAAGGAGAAGCTGTTTACAAAGGATTTCCCGTGATGGATGAAGGTGAAGAATATTGGTGGGTGCAGCTTCATTTATACAAGAACAAGGAAGATGACCACAA
Organism: Dactylis glomerata; assembly: GCA_007115705.1. Classification (NCBI taxonomy): domain Eukaryota; kingdom Viridiplantae; phylum Streptophyta; class Magnoliopsida; order Poales; family Poaceae; genus Dactylis; species Dactylis glomerata. The sequence goes on from QXEO01000734.1 coordinate 4,374,691, forward strand.
GAAGATGGGACTTTGGATGTTTACCAACTCCGAGATGTATCCATCATTCCTTGACTCAGCAAGATGTGCTGCTTGGTCAGCCATAAAGGAACTTGGAGAAAGACTCAAATGGAGACTTCACCATACGCAACAGGACCTCAAAGAAGAGAAGGAAGATACTACTGCATTGAAGACAACCATAAGTCAACTTCAAGGTGACATGGAAAAGCTAGTATCTGAACTTAGTGTTCAAGAAGACCTCATCAAAACCAAGGAAGAGCAAATTGCCAATCTACTGAAGCAGCTGGACCAGAACAATGGATCCGTATGAAAGAGAACCAAGAAGCCTTAGTTCGACCTCCACTTAGGAAATTTAATAAGCAACGACGTGTGATAAACGTTATGATCATACCGACTTGTGGATGATCGTACCTTCCCGTTTGTTTGAAAACTAGTTCGATTGTTATGATGAATGTTTGTTAGACATTGCTTGTAGGATAAATTGTTTTGATCTGTTTTGTTTTGGGTAAGATTTTCTTCTTTAGACCTCTTCTATCTAATTCTCATCTATGCTGAGACCTAAACTTGTCCCAAAACCCAAACAAAAGTTTTCCTCAACGACAGAACAACTATAATGACCCTCAGTTGGAGGTAAGGATACTGAGTACAACAGCAAGAGGTAGTGTTTCAAGTACAAGAGACTGGAACATTACGCCAGAGGGTGCACAAAGGATAATACCCCAAGACTCCAGTAAGCTAGGATAGCTGAAGGATACCACGCAAACAATAAGAAGACACCCCAAGGTGTAGCTAATGTGGAAGTAATACTATTCAACCACCTCATACAAGAAAGGTGGAAAGGACAAACAGAGCAATGGAAAGAGCAAACAGAGCAATGCAAAGAGCAAACAGAGCAATGGAAAGGATTTATTTTCCTCTTGAATGGCAAACCAAAGGATCTGCAACTTAAGGATTATTGCCATGAGCTTTGTTGAAAACCTCTAGCTAGGAACGATAGATTTTGTTTCAAAAATTCAAAATAGAATTTGGGAACTTGGTTCCAATTCCAACAAAACTTTTGCTTAAAAGCTAGTGAGGTTGACCAAGAGTTAGAATGCGAGATGCACCAAACCAAATACAAGGTAATGATTGGGTGCGACATGGATTTGCGCCCCATGACGACTACTCATATTGTTCGCTCTTGTATGAGGAATGGTGAATCTAGAGAGACATACCTACATGAGAGATGACGTAGTTAAACCATAACCTTAGGTAGATAATATATTACATCCCTTATAGTGAGCCAGTGGCCAAAACGTAGGAATACGGTGAGAATTCGGTTTTTGAACGGCTACACGAATCAGAAACGTTTTGCTCAGTGGGCTTTGAATACGAAGACTGTTCAGCTTCGGCTCCTGCCTGTTCGATTTACCTCCCCGACTCTTCGATTCGACTCCCCACGTGGCCTGTTTAGCTACCTCCCTAAGCCTATAAAAGAGAGATCACTCCTCTCCAGAGAGTCACAACAAAGACAACCACCACTACCTATGCGATTGCCTCCTGATTCCAGAGCCTTACGCCACCGAAGTCTACCCCATCCCGACCTACGATGCTATGAGGCAACTCTCCGAATCCATGGAACTACTCTCCTGCCCATGAGAGCGTCCTCAGATCCCTTTTCCCTGAAAAGGAATCCATCTTCGAGATATGATCAAGTTGTTCAGCGCCTTTCAACAACTACGAAGACGGTTGCTAAAGGAATTCTTAAGGACCATCTGGTACCTGTGGCAAGTAACACGACTTGCTCCGGTAACTTGAATGGGTTCAACAATGCTGGTTATAAGGCGACCTTCCGTCCCTTAAAGGTGCAAGTACCTATTACAGAGTCTACCTTGTTTACCCCTATGAAATGCATGAGAAGACTGCAGAGAGATGCCATCCTAATTCATTGGGATGTGTGGTCTCATCATGTTCGTGGGAGAAGCATGCAGCACTTGGCACTGAATTATCTTTTGAGATTCTGTAATGAAAATCAGCTAAAAAGCAACAAGGAGTATGGTGATGACCTATATGGATTCTTAACCTTGGTGAGGACCGATCAAGAAAAGGCTAGTTACACATTCTTGGAAGATGTACAACAACCAGGAAGATTACCAGAACAGAATGGTATCGTGGAAAATTGAAGATCGGAATGGTGTAAGCAAGCAACCATAAGATGAAGAACCTCTAAGGATGATGATAAGGAAGTTGAGATGATGAGAGGATACCCTCTCAGCTTGGTCTTCTGAATGACCCAAAGAGGAGACAACTCAGCTTGGTCCTCTGATTGAACCAAAGAGTGACTCCTCAGTGTCCAAAGTAGTTCAACAACTACCCCGTTGGATAGAAAAATTCTACAATAGAGTATGGTTACCTCAAGCAACCCCATAAGGAAGGTTGGTGCCCGGATTTGTGAATAGACACCCACCTATTGTAAATAAGGATGTGGACTACCTTGTTGATGACAACGCGATGGATGATATCTGCTTATCACCAGAATTAGATGGAACCCTTGGTATGCCCACTTTTGAACATAGTTGTGGATATCAAAACTTCTGAGAAGAGCGATTCAAGGAAAATGGCCCAACGGTGAATACAAGCTGGGAACAAAATGCAAGTGCCTAAGGAAGCATCAAGATACCACTAAGAGAAATTTTCTTTTAGGGGTGGTAGCCACCCAGATACCTAAACCCAGATAACCTAATACCTACTTTCTTTCTAGCCTCTCCAATCTCGAGGACGAGATTTCTTTTAAGGGTGGTAGTCTGTAACGACCCAAGATTTTATCAAATTCTGGGGGGAAATTTTCGTTTTTATTTTGCTTGTGTTGATTGAAATTTCACAGGGATTTAAAACTTTTGAGTTTATTTGAAAGCTTTGTTTGAAAACTATTTAAAATCCTCTATTTATTTCTTGAAGAACTTCTTTGAGAAAGAACAAGTATTAAAATGTTATTTTCATTCTCCTTTATTCAAACCCTATTCAGCTTTATGCAAGCTTGCTTGCAAAAGATGGTTTTACAAAATTTGCTTTATTCAATATGGGTTTCTTTTTCAAACCATATTTGAGTGTGTTTTTCAATCATTATTTTATAAACTATTATTTTACTATTTTAGAAAGAATCGATTTCAAACTCTATTTCTATTATTTTATGCAAGCAAAACCTTTATACTATGCACATAAAGTTTTATTCAAAAACACCTTTTATTTTGAAAACATGTTCCTTACTGGTTTAAAACACTGCAGTGATTATTTGAAGGCACTAGGAATTTGTTTGATTTGAATTGAAACAATTTGCAAAAGATTTGGAAACAAATCTGAAATCAAAAAAAGGAAAAGAAGAAAACGAAATAAAAATAGAAAAAGGCCAAGGGGCACCGTTTCGGCCCAGCAGAGAAAGAAGCCCGCAGCCCAACCTACCTCCTCCCGAACCGGTACCCTGATTTCTCTCTCACCTCGCTGACGCGTGGACCCCACCGGTCAGACCCGGTCATCTCCCTCCTCCAGCCGAGTTTCTCGCCGGAGACGTTACCTCGCAGTGAGTTACTCCCCCCTTCAATACACATTAACCCCCTGCCGTTTCAAGCTCTAGACCGCGCCTATAAATAGCCCCCGGTCTCCTCTCCTTTTCCCCCTTCTCTCTACTGCAGATTGCGCCGCCAGGCCGGCAAAATTCCTCGCCGGAGCTTCGCAGGACAGCAGCCTATCCTCGTCGATTTCCTTGCAGTGAAGCATCCCCGCGCCCTCTCTCCTGCATCATTTCCCTCCCCACTCTCTGGCGCATCTTCTGATTCACCAAAATTGTTCTATTTCGCAGCAGAGCTAGCAATCCATCGTCACCCGACGTCGCGCTCTCTCCGGCCACGCCTCCTCATCGCTCTGGGAAGCGAGTGACGACGAAGACCACGCCCTCAACTCCGCCATGACTCGCTGATCATCGTCCTCCAATTCTCCAGCTCCGGGAGGTACGGCATCACCGTCGACGACCACCCCCTGGCCACGTCGCCGGTGACCTCGCCGGAACCCTAACTTAGGTGAGGCATCTCCCCGATCTATTTTTCGTTCGTCGGATCACGATCTAACCGCCCAAATTCAATCACTTAAACGAAGGGGTATTGATCAATATGATTCGTCCGATTTCCTTTAAATCCGACGGCTCCCAGACCTGATCCGCCCGAAGAGGTACCAGCCAATCAGAATAGACCACGTGTCAGCCTCTGAACTGAACAGAGATCAAAATAGAATTTAGAAACCAGATTTTGTTCAAATCTTGCAAAATTCATATCTTCCGATTTATAAGTCCAAAAATAGCAAATAATATACCGTTGGAATCCTTAGAACATCTAAAATCCAGCAGTACCATAAAATATTATATTTTATGGGTTCAATTTGAATCTATTTGCAGAATTGAATCAAACCTTCTGTTAGCTTGATAAATTCATATCTTTAGTTCTGTTAATCCAAAAATTACAAATTTGTAGTCTCTGGAATCCTCTCAACTTGTAGAACATCATAGGATCAAGAAAATCCAAATTTGATACGTGCACACACTTTGTGAAACCAGATCTATCCAAATCACTAAATTGATCATAGTTCGAATTCTATAACTTATTTTAGAATGATTCCAATTGCAGTGACTTTATATTACTGCAAGCTATCCAGTAGCATCACTCCCATAATTTCTTGAACCATATCACAATTATTCAAATTCTAATATGAGAATTTGAGTATTCCTATATAGATTAATTCTATTTCTATTTCAATCAATGATTCCTTCTACTTTAGAAAACCCTACGATCATACCTAGCTATCAAATATCATCTTGAGATCACCTTGATCCAATGTCATATCTATCTAAACAACATCTAGATCAAGATCATATTCACTCAGACCTATCTTGCATAGTACCCACTTATTCAAATTACAAATGTGTCATTTGAGTAAAGTGTGATACTTTCAATCTTAGTTTCTACCTTTGCTACTATGGTATTGATCAAATCAACATCATAGTACTTAACCCAATCCCATTTACTCATTAGAAACCTTAAACAATAATCTCAAATGTTATCTACCCATACTCGATCCTCTGCCCACTTGATCCTGATTTCATGTGTAGAGCTATTCGATTAACAAATGAGTTAATTGAGTAAATCAATATATCACAAATCCCTACCCAAGCCTATGTGTAACCTACACTAATATGAATAAGTGTTGTCACACTTTATTCAATAGTGTTTTGTTGCACCATTCTATACCTATGTGAATCTATTCACATGAGTCATTCTAAACTCTATTCATGCCTATGCCAAGCCCAGGATTATTATCATTACATTGTAATCTTGGAGGATCAATCTTTTCCAGACACTTGACCTGACCCATATCTTGTCCAACTAAACATATATTGTCTAATTCATATGTACTCAAATTGCAATTGTGCTACTTGAGTAGAATATGAATTCATCCCAAACTTAGGTTCTATTAATGTGGTGTTATAACCCGTACCATAGTATGTGTTATACACCATGTTGATCAAAGAACCATTTGAGCCATGCCCTCAAATATCATTCCTTCATACCCAATCCAATGCCTACTTAGTTTTGTCCACATGTATTGAACTATTCAACTTGCAAATGTGCTAATTAAGTTGTTCAAGCATTCTCAAAACCTAACCTAGTCCTAAGTGCAATAGATGCTATTTAAAGAATAAATGTTGTTACACTTATTCGAATAGTATTGAGATTGCACTATCCCACACCTATGTGATCTATTTCACATGAACTATTCTGAAACTCTTATATGCTTTAATAAAGCATACAAACTTCATCAATTATGTTTGCCTAGCCCATTTCTCTCTCAAATCATATTGATCTTTCCCAACTAAGCTCTCCGATTCATATCTCACAAATCATGATCCTTTACCATATCTTTCTTGTCATAACATCTCAATAAATCTAAATTGTTAAACAAACCCATTTCAATTGTTTGTTTGTTTGATGGTGCTGTATGGATTGCTTATGGTATGTTAATTCTATGCTATAGTTTGTGCGAAGAGCTACGAGCTTAGTTGAGAGAAGCGAAACGTCATGATCTTCAAAAAGGCAAGTGACACACATATCCCTACCCATTTTATTATGCATTAGTATATTCACCTCTTGTAGTATGCATGATAGGTGTTTTACTCAACCGTTTTATCAAATGCTTAGATCCTAGTAGTGTGTAGCAATCCCTCAAACCCCACCTGTTAGGATGCTAAGTACCTTGTTAACCTTGATGCCATGCTAAGACCACTTGAAAAGTGTTTTGTGAAAAGTTAAGAACTTCAACTAAAATGAATTACCTGGGTGGATTGGTTTGATGAAGGCGGTGGTGTTGAGTGGCGACCTGGGGCTACACTTTGTGTAGTTGCTGCCTGGGCGTACACTTGTGGTCGGCCACCCAGGAACAAAGAGATGGCTATGTCTTCCATGCTTAGTGCACTTCCAGTGCAGCCTTATGACATTATGGGCTCTGTCTTGACTGATTAGAATGTGGGAGTGCAACTTGTCGGCAAGAAGTGGTGGTAGTCAAATTATAGGTTGGGAACGGTGCTTGCCAAGTTAGTTGTCCTCTCCTTCTAAAAGGTCTCGTTTCATTTTATGTATGGGCATAAAATGAATCGTAAGGTGAAAGTGCACAACCCTTGCAAGGTGTATAAAACTAATCGATTAGCCGTGTCCTCGGTTATGGACAATTGAGTCTCTAGACATGGAATGTACGGAAGAATCTCATCACCGTTTCTGAATAAATTAAAATTTGTCTAGAAACACTTAGGACAGGGGCACCTCAGAGCTACATACCTTTCAAGGATGTGGTGGACTCTGAGGGCTATCCTGAATTATTTTGAATAACACCTCAGAGCTACATGCCTCCAGTATGTGGTGAACTCTGAGGGTTATTCTAATTTTGTTGAGTGGCACCCCAGAGCTACATACCTTTCAAGTATGTGGTGGACTTTGGGGGTTATCTTGACCTTTAAAAGTCTTGAATGTTTAATAAAAGTATTAAAAATGATTATAGGATAAAATTTGGCTTTATGCAAATCAGCCTATGAGATCCACCAGCCAAATGTCATGTAGTATAGTCTTTCCACAAAAATGCCACCAAATATGTGTCATTTGCCAGTACATCATTGTACTGACCCCTCTGGGGCTGCATATTCAAACGTGCAGGTTTTACTGTCGAGTAAGGAACCAGGAGTAGGATCTCGAGACTACATTCCAACACGTCTGCCTGTGGCACTTGATGAAGAATGGAGGCTCACTGCAACTATGCTTTATGCTGTGTACTCGTAAGGTTGAAGACCTATGTAACTGGATTTACGTTGAAATATTGATGCTATTGCAATGATCACTTATTTTGTACTGTGGTGCTATCTACTGATCCAGGGAATGGCACAGATACACAGGAGATTTGCCTTTAGTAAAAGGCGGGTCGTCACACCTGGCACCACCCCGAGCAGAGGATAGCTTCCAGTCCGCCACCAGCCCTGGCACCAGCAGCAGCTTCTGTGTGAGCGCGATGGCAGAAAGGTTGGAAGAACCCGCTATCTGCAGGCTCCCGCACGCTTGGCGACCAGCGCTGAGAAGGCCATCAAGCTCCTTCCTCGCTGCTTCGGTGGCCATGCGCAAGCCCTCAGCGGTGTCCATCTCGCTTTGCCCCAAGGAAGCTGCATGGCGGAAAGAAGAAGATGTGTCACGGACTGCATAGCGGAAAGTGAAAACCTTTACGTTATAGGAAGTGGTACCTAGCAAGTTGTCCTGGAAGTGATGGAGGAGCTCGTTAAAGCCTTCACGCCGCTTCTCAAAGTCAGCGGCGGCTTTGCGGAGATCCGCTATCTCCTTGTCCTTCTTCTTGCCCTGGTTCTCCTGGTCCTTCAGCTGCCTCTCGAGGGTGGCATTTTCAGCCAGCGATTTCCGGAGCTGTTCATTCAGCCCATCCATCGCAATGGCGTGGCCTTTCTTCATCCCCTCAAGTGTGGACTTGAGCTTGGCAGCGTCTGCATGGCGGAGTCTTGTCAGCTCAGCATTGATTGAATAAGCATAAAGGAAACTTAAGGTAGATTACCGCTATTCTCAAGCTGCTGCCGCAAATCCGCCACAAGAGCGCTTTTCTCCGCCAGCTCCTTCTCCTGCGAGCTGACGACTTGGACCAGGTCCTCCACCACCTTCTTGTAATTCTGGCAAAATTTGAAGTGTTAGTCAATCTTAGAGCATCATGATGGATAGAATCCGCCATGACGCTCGGGGGCTACTCACTGATTCTTTTTTAGTCACTCTTAGAGCATCATGATGAAGGATTATCCGCCATGATGCTCGGGGGCTACTTATGCTGATCTTTTGTCTTCTAAGAGCTTTATGCTGGATAATTATCTGCCATAACGCTCGGGGGCTACTCAGTATGAAAATTAAGTTCTCTATAGAGCACTGTGTGAACTATCAGCGCTCGAGGGCTAAGTTATTAAAAAACTTACAGAAGTCAACTTTGGAGCCCCATAGCGGATTAAATTTGGGAATCCGCCATGGCGCTCGGGGGCTACTGGGAGTACATACCTCTTTAACAAGACTGGTTCTCTGAACGAATGCCGCCATTGCAGATGACACATAGTTACTGGCCTCCTCTTGCATATTGTCAAGGCGGAAAAGAGCCTCTGATTTCTTCTTCCATTTCGTGGCCTCCCCAGCCCCTGTGTCCATCTGGATCGCTTTTCCGCTAAAACTTACTTTCCTAGCACCTTTAGCAGGGCGGTCTTGTGGTTCAGCAGTTTTCTCTGGAACATCCGCCACCTTGCTGGTATGCTGAGAGGAGGCGGAGGGCCCAGTTGGGCGAGCAGGAGCGTCTGGTGTAGGTGGAATGGCAGCAGGAGATGGGTTGGTCCTTGGAGGTTTCTGGCCAGAAACCTTTCTTCTTCTGTGTGCAGAAGAGACAGATTAGAAAAAGTTATGCATGGTATGAAGGCGAATTATGATTATACTTACTTCCGCTCTGGTAGATTTATAGTGGCGGAATGTTCTGGCACGGTGTCCAGATGGCCGCGAAGGGCAGGGGATGAATGGCGAGAGATGACTCTTTTGCCCATCCCACGAATGCGCCCGCCAGCACCGCGAACGCCACGAGGAACCGCCACTACAGGCTCATCCGCCACTACCTCTTCTTCCGCCACCTTCTGTCTTTTGGGAGACGAAGATGTCTCGTCCTCATCGTCAGTAAGATCTTTCGTCCGGGGATAGCGGACAAGACCGCTCAGCTCAGAGGGTGGCAGGGAAGAAAGCTGCGGAGAAATGTGATGTCATTCAAGGAAAATTAGCTGTTATGGCAGAATAAGGAGAAGCACTTACCTTTGGACAACTGCCATTCTCATACATAGGGATTTTTAGCTTCAGAGGCTCATCTCGCCCCACCTTAATGATGTTGCGGATCCGAAGCTCGATCTCTTCAGCGGACAGTTCCTCCTTGGAATAGCGCTGGGGATCGATTCCGCTATACTCGCACATCAGGGTTGGGCGATATTGAAGAGGCTGAATCCACCGTGAGATCCAGCAGTAAATGGTGTCAGCACCTGTCAGTCCAGAGAAGACAAGTTTCGAAATCCGCCGTGAGCATAATTGGCATTCATCATCCATTGTGAAGTCATCCATGACACCCCAGCTATCCTGCTCCTTGGCGGGACCATCAGTAAAAGACCGCATGCCGAACTTCCTTTCAGGAGGGGCCTGGTTAGCCAGATAAAAGAAGGAACCCCGCCATCCCTTAGCAGAGTCATGAGGGACAATGTAGGGGTAGGATTTCCCGTGCCGAGGAACAAAGGAGATCGACCCACAATTGCGAGGATTCCCGTTCGCGTCCCGGTTATGGCGGATATTAAAATACAAGCGGAATAAATCTCCGCGTGGGCTTATGCCTAGATATCCTTCGCATAGCGCGACGAAACCCGCTAAAGCAGCGAAGCTATTCGGAGCAATGTGGTGCAGCTGTAACCTGTAATGGCGGAGAACTTCCCTCAGGAAGTAGGATGGCGGAAGGCTGAGGCCACGATCAATGTGGGACTTCAGCATAACGACCTCTTCATCTGAAGGAATCGGCGTCGCTTCACCAGGCTCAACCCGCCATCTGGAGGTTTCCTTAGCAGCTATGCGGCCTTCCCGCTCCAAGGAAGATAGAATTTCCTCGCTCAGATTGCAGGAGTCCCAATCTCCTCCTGAGGTTTCGGGCATGGCAGACTCTGTATCAGAGGATCGCACAGAGCCCTCAGCAGCTTCAGACTTTGAAGTTTGGCGAGGAGATTCGGGCTCCATGGCGGCCAGTGGCGTGGCGGTGATGACTTCTAAAACTTCGAGCGAGGACGAGGAAGATGATGCCAGCTTGTGGCGGAAAATGCTGCCGGCGGCGAGGTTTTTCGCGGTGGCTCGCCGGAGATAGTGAAGCTCTCGTGGCGGCGCTGAAGAAAGAGAGAGCGACGGGGGTGAATGAAGGGGTGACCGGCCGGGGGTGAGAGGTCGGGGTATATATAGACCCCGGGCCTCGAGATTCGTGCCCGCCATCACCACCGCTCATCTTGATCGCAGAAACCCTAATCTGGTGACACGTGTCCGAGGGTAAGAAAGTAACTTGGTGAATCTTGCCCTAGAAGGAACTGTGTGCCGAAATTTACGGCAGATTTCAACGGTATGATCCATTGGATCCCGAAAATCTCGCTAAGATAACTACGTCGCTTGATCCGTTATTTACGGCGGATTGATAGATGGAAGAAGGAACATCAAGATGACCGCCATCCCAGCGAAGAAGAGCTATGGCGGAAATGACTTATCAAGAACAAGCATGGCGGATGTAGATGGCAATCTTGAAGTTCCCTAGGGGCTACTGTTGGGGATATACCAAATAGGTATACCAGCGACGTAGTCCTAAGTCAGCAAGCCAGGGTGGCCCATCAGGGGTGGTATGGCAGATTCGCCATACCGGGCGGCCCAGTTGCTGATGTTGGCACGGCGGTACTGGACGCAGGCGCTTATGGCGGATCCGGAGACGAGTCCATGGCGGGCTACTAGCGGTGAGCCTATGGCGGATCCGGAAGACGGCCCATGGCGGGTGACCTTGTAGCGCACGTGTAGGACTTAGTCTAGGACTCCAAGTTGTATCCGCTCCGGTACCAACATGTAGCCCACGCCAGGCGCCTTTATAAGCCCGGCGTGGAGCAGCCCTTGAGGCATCAGACTAATCTTACGGCCAATCGCATAGCGAAACAGCCAACCTCATCATTGTAACCGAGCACTTGTTGCCATATAGTGAATTATAGCAGCACGTAGGGTCTCGCCACCGTTGCGGGATCTGAAGCTGGGTAAACTCGTGCTACCACCGTCCTGGATCGCTCCTTCGTGTTCACCCCCTTCCACAAACCGCCATACCCCTACCCCTATGGCAGATCTGTTGACGAAACCACGACATACTTTTTGTGTATTCATGGTATTTTGCGGTCAAAAATAAGTTAATACACTTAAGTCAGCAACCATGAGGGCATTTCAGACAATTCATCAACACACCGCCAGCCAGCCAGACAACTAGCCAAACGGTTCAACTCAGAACAGCAGCTTTCCCTGCACAGCAGCTTTCTCTGCACAGCAGCTTTCCCTGCACAGCCAGCCAGCCACAGCCCAAACAAACAGGCCCTTAATCCCCCTAAATTCACGTGGGCTTCAATATGGCTCCCCACCCTGGCCTTTCGCATGTACACGCTTCTATTTGGCTAGAGTATGTATTGTGTTTATATGTCTTTTGATTTAAGTTATATAATTTTCGTAGGCAAAGAGAAATTTTTGGAACCTAGATTCAGCTAAACTCAATAAGTTTGCCAATGGGGAGACGCGCATGGAGAGGTGGACTCCGTAGCGAGAGGTCAATGTTTTTTGGAAATGCAGTTTCAAGTTCAAAAAAAATGGGCCCCCGCGTCGCTCCGCCCGGGGCGACTCGGGAGGCGGCTAACCCTAGGCTCCAACCACCGCCCATCCTCCTCCCAGCGCTGCGCCGCCGCCAGAGTGACCTTCCGGGCAAGCCCGCGAGCTCACGAGGACGGCGGCGGCGGGGCGGTCTCCGTGTGCCTCGCGTCGTGAAGGCGGCAGGGGCGCGCCCGCGTCCTGCATCTCGGCGGCGAGGAGTGCTGGGCCGCGCCGTCCGGAAGTTCGCTCCATGCTCGGCGCCCTCCAAGGTGTTGCCCCTCCGTGGATCCGGCCCTGGCAGCGCATGAGCGGGGAGCTGTGGCTCGGGGGACGGTGCAGCGTGCTCGTTCCCCTGGGAGGCAGAGGCTCCCCACCCCACTTTCCCCTGCTCTGCTGTAGGTGCCCGTGATTCCACTCCCGACGAGAAGGTGTGTTCTTGCTGCTCGATCCGCCGTGATCTGAGCGATTTCTGCTCGTGGGTAGTGCTGCTCTTGAGGTTTGGCGAGCCTGGTGTTGGTCTCCCGGTGGTGCTGGTGTTGGTCTGTTGGTCTGTTCTGGTGTGGCGGCGCGGGGGAGTTCGGAAGCCAGGGCGGCGGCCCTGGATGGAGAGGCGGAGTTGATCTGCGGCTGGTGACTTCTGCGGGTGCTGGCCGGCGGTCTTGGGCCGCGTGGGTGGCGAGGCGTCGGCGGGTTCTGGTCGGGGAGGGAGGGCGGTGTCATCGGTCCTCTCTTCAGATCTGAAGGGCAGTCCCCTTCCTCCCTCTGGCTTGCTCCTCTTGCTGGATCCTGTAGCTGATACTCCGGCTATGGAGAAGGCTGATGTTGGTGGGGTTTGTTTTGGACCGGGGGAAACCCTTGGTTGGCCGGTCCGGCCATGACGGTGGTGACACCCTTCGGGCGCCTCTCTCCTCCCTTGAGGCATCGTCAAGGTCCCTCCCCCCACCCCCGTTCCATGCTTCCGGGTGAAAACCTAAAATCCTTGGATTGGGTGGCGGCGGCGCCATTGGTGTCGCTCTCCCTCTTGGGGGTGCTGCTTGAGGTTGCTGGCATTGCGGGTGAGAGGGTCATGGAGGGTAGGTGGCTGTCGGTGCTGAGTTCTTTGAGGTGGTGGCGGTGCTGTGGTCCGGCAGGTCCAGTGTGCTCTTATGGGGTGCTCGCTACCGTGATGTGCTGCTGTTCTCCGGCGGGGGCGGCGCCCTCGAACCTGGGCGGAAGGGGAAGTGTTCTCCTTCCCGGAGACAGTAGCATGGTGGCGATTGCCCATACTCTTCTTCCACGGTGGCTGCTTGGTCCTTATGCTCTGTTACAAGCTCCAGTCTTTGCACATCTTCATCAACGATTGTTCCCTTGCTTCATGAAGGATACAGCCGGTGGCAATCGGAGCTTCATTTTCGTTTTCTTTTTGTGGTTGCGGTGTGTGTTGCTTTGTAAGCTGATTTGATCAGCACCCTTGTACCATTCGAGCCGTTTGGGGCTTTATTAAGTTAAAGCAGGGCCGTGTGCCTACGTTCTAAAAAAAAAGTTCAAAAAAAATTCTGAAAAATAAATTTACACATAGGTAATGGAGACATCTGTATATGTAGGAAATTTGAAGCTTAAATATGTATATTCATGGTCACTATAAAAAGATAAAAATAATACTCTATGCAGGATTTAACATAGCTTAATTTAGTCGTGCTGAATTTATGTACGCGTCAGTACGGGCCTAACCCCACTCACGTGCGCGCGCTTTTATTTGGCTGGAGTATTGAATTCATCTGCCTTTTGGTTCAAGTTATGATTTCAGCTACAAGTCAACAGCATGAGTGCAACAGATTTGAGTAGTTGAAACTGATTTGCCCCTTCCATATCATGGTAACCAATCGTGATACTACAACGTATTATAGTATCTTAGTATGATACACTTCCGTCAATCCATATGTATGCAGGGCCGGCTCTAGGATTTCGAGGGCCCCAGGGCGAACTCTAACAATGGGCCCAATGGAAAAAAATTAATCATATACGAATGGATAAAATTATTATGAATTCATGATATAATTTTTTAGTAGCATCTATTTGATAAATTTGCTAGACTTTGTTCCAAACCAAGCATCATAGAAGCTACATTGCAGCGGAATAGCATGCGAACAAACCTCCAAACCTCAAGTAATCATGAGAAACGAGATTTTCGAACATTTTTTTTCCCGCAAAATCATTCATGAGAGTGTCCAGAGCAGGACATTTCATGCTGATGAAGGGTTTCGCAGCATAGAAAACAAAAAATTTCCTACGAGTACGAACAAGAACAAGCCAAGATCTGATCTACGAGATGCAAAACAACGAGCGGGGAAATCAGATCTACGTACCCTTGTAGATCGCACAGCGGAAACGTTCAGATGAACGTGGTCGGCGTAGTCGTACTAGCGTCTCCTCCTCGCGATCCGATCCGATCCAAGTGCCACAACGGGCGGCGCCTCCGAGCGTTGCACACGTACATTGCAACGACGAATCCGCCTCCTCGGTCCAGCGAGGTATGGTGGAGTTGTAGATGGGATCGGCAGCACGACGGTGTGGTGCCTATGGTGTAGAAATTTCTGCAGGGCTTCGCCAAGCTGCTACGGAGGGTGGAGGAGTGGAGGAAGGGGGCCGGCGGCTAGGGTTTTGAGGTGAGCACACCCCAGCCCTCCCCTCCCATTTAAATAGGTCAAGGGGGGCGGCCAAGGGGGCAGCCTTAGCCTCCAAGTCAAGCCGGTGGCCCCAGGGAGAAAACTTGCCCCTAAGTTTCCTTTGCCTTGGTCCATAAGAAAACCCTAGGGTTTTGCCCTTGGCCTCATAGGACAAGTGGGCATGGACGACCAGGCCCATGTAGGCAGCACCCTTTGGTCCATGTGGACCCTTTGGAGCATGTGGGCCCCACCATGGAGCCCTCCGGAACTTTCTAGAACATTCCGGTACTGTACTGAAAAAGTCCAGAACTTTTCCGAAACCCTAAAGTCAACTTTCCTTATATGAAACTTTATCTCCGGACCATTCCCAAGTTCCTCGTGATGTCATGGATCCTATCCGAGACTCTAAACAATATTCAATTTCACCATTTAGATTTATCCCAAAACTACCCTAGCGTTGATGAACGTTAAGTGTGTGACCCTACAGGTTCGAGAATATGCAGACATGATCTCTATCAATAATCAACAGAGGGATCTGGAAATCCATATTGACTCCCACATATTCAACGAAGATCATATCGGATGAACCACGATGCCAGGATTCAATTAATCCCGTATATGTATTCCCTTCGTCACGCGATATTTTACTTGCCCGGGATTCGATCGTCGGTATCGGCATACCTAGTTCAATCTCGTTCACAGCAAGTACTTTACTTGTTCCGTAATCTAATATCATTTCTGAAAGGACACGGATGTCGCCTAGAGGGGGGGTGAATAAGCGATTAAAACTTTTACGAAAGGCTTGAACAAATACGGAAATAAACTAGCGTTTAATTTGTCAAGCTTACAAAACCTAAATAGACTAGGCTCACCTATGTGCACCAACAACTTAGGCTAAGCAAGACAAGTAGCAAGGTGACAGCAAGATATATAACTTCAAGCACGATGGCTATCACAAATGTAAAGTGCATAAGTAGTGGAGCTCAGATAAGAGTTACCGAGGCACGAAGGAGACGAAGATGTATCCCGAAGTTCACTTCCAAGGAAGCTAGTCTCCGTTGGAGAGGTGTGGCGGCTTAATGTGAAGGGTTTCGCAGCATAGAAAACAAAAATTTTCCTACGAGTACGAACAAGAACAGCCAAGATCTGATCTACGAGATGCAAAACAACGAGCGGGAGAGATTAGATCTACATACCCTTGTAGATCGCACAGCGGAAACGTTCAGATGAACGTGGTCGGCGTAGTCGTACTAGCGTCTCCTCCTCGCGATCCGATCCGATCCAAGCGCCACAACGGGTGGCGCCTCCGAGCGTTGCACACGTACAGCACAACGACGACTCCTCCTCCTCGGTCCAGCAAGGTATGGTGGAGTGGTAGATGGGATCAGCAGCACGACGGCGTGGTGCTTATGGTGGAGAGTATATGCGGGCAGGGCTTCGCCTACGCGCGCGAGGTGGAAGAAGATAGGCAAAAGAACTAGTCAAACTAGAACAAAAGAGAGCTATATATGAAACAACAGGCAGTACGTCGGCTGATCAAAATCAACTCAGCGTGCTCTTGATCGGGTCCTTTTATAGCCGCACGACACGGAGCTTTCTTGGAGAACGAGCAAGGTTTCAGAAACCTATTCGTGCACGTCACGCTGCGGGATCGATGGATCCGACGCCGAACACGCTTGGCGCTAGGGCCGGCTGCGACGTGCGAGCCAGGCCAAGGCCGGCCGCAGCGTACGAGCCAGGCCAAGGCCGGCCGCAGCGTGCGAGCTAGGGCCCATGCCTGATGCTCACGTACGTGCATGGTTTGCCTCTGATCGATAGTAGCAATCGAGTTTGGCACTACACCATTCTTTTCCTTTTCTTTGCCCTTTTCTTTTGCAGTTTGTCTAGATAGACTACAAAATTAGTCTATTAGCAAAACCTTTTATGGACTACTTTTTAGCCCCTATTTATTTCTAATAAATAAATATATGTATTAACATTTATTAATTCAATTAATTAATAAATCATTAATCATCTTCCTGGAACAATTCCGTAACTCTCCGAAACAATTTCCATAAATCCCGAAACTACCCTAGCATCGATGAGCGTTAAGTGTGTGACCCTACGGGTTCGAGAATGTGCAGACATGATCACTATCAATAATCAATAGCGGGATCTGGAAATCCATATTGACTCCCACATATTCAACGAAGATCATTATCGGTGAACCACGATGTCAGGATTCAAATAATCCCGTATACAAATTCCTTTGTCTCGCGATATTTTACTTGCCCGAGATTCGATCGTCGGCATCGCCATACCTAGTTCAATCTCGTTCACAGCAAGTACTCTTTACTCGTTCTGCAATCCAATATCGCCCTGTGATTAAACTCATTAATCACGTGTTTGCAAACGGTGTATGATATTGATTACCGAGTGGGCCCGGAGTATATCTCTCCGACATGGGAGGGACAAATTCCATCTCGATACATGCAACCCAACAAGTACTTTCCGATTACCTGAGAGACATCTTTATGATCACCCTTTCATAGTGTGACGTTTGATGACCTCAAAGCTCTCTTCCGATACCAGGGAGTGGCATTATCTCATGGTCTAAGGAATAGGATACTGACATAGGAAAAGCTACGCAATTGTGAACACAATGACACGATCTAATTGCTGTGCTTAATTTGGGTCTGTCCATCACATCATTCTCCTAATGACATGACCTCATTATTAATCGACAACTCATGTCTATGGTTAGGAAACCTTAACCATCATTAATCAATGAGCTAGTTTAGTAGAGGCATACTAGGGACGCAGTGTTGTTCATAAACCATACAAGTATTAATGTTTCCGCTTAATACAATTCTAGCATGGAATATAAACATTATCATGAACAAGAAATATGATAATAACAATATTATTATTGCCTCTAGGGCATATTTTCTTCAGTCTCCCACTTGCACTAGAGTCAATAATCTAGTCATACTTGCGCATTTAACACCTATGGCATTCCGGTGTTATTCATACGCTTTGCACGTGGTAAACTTCTCTACGGGTCTGACACTTTCAGATCCGTTTGTATTTGCATATTCTTTTGCGTCAGCACGCATTGCTCATCTTGTATGAGATGGCATCGTATAAACTTGATCTTCTGGTGAGACCTTTGTTTCTTTGCCGAGATTATGTTGCCACTATTGTCATACAATAGAACTACATAATATTAGTACACTTGGAACTACACATAGTTCTCATGCCGCTTCTAGAGCGATTATATACTTAGCCCTCACTGCAGTATCCGTCACAATGTTTAACATTGGAACTCATCCAAGTCATCATGGAACTTTCTTCCATCTTATTGTACCACCTTCTAAATCAAAACAAATAGCCTAAAATTGAGATTAAATTTTACCTGTATATGTGACAAAGCCAATGTAACACATTGCAATGAGCCATTTGTCACTTCTGCATACAGAACATATTCTTACTTCTTCAAAAGTACATAAGAATATTTTTACTATTGTCCAACGATCATCATATGAATGCTCGTAACCTTTTAGAGCATCGGACATATCTGGATATACATATCATGGTATACAAGATTGATAAGATCATTCTTGTGGTTTCAATCATCAAATATCAAAACAGTTGATTCTTGCTTCAACCTCTTCCATGCAACAAGAACCGTTCTTATTGTTTCCATATTGAACAAATTCAATATTTCATCTATGTACTTTGACAAAACTATATTAGTGCCTCAATCTATCTGCATAGACATTGATGCTTAATATTCTGGTTTTGCCTAAGTCTTTCATTAGAAATCTAATTTTAATGAAAACTTCACAATATCAAGAAAAACACATAATTTCCAATGACCGATATACATAAAGTATTGGAAATATGTCTTAGCGCTCCCACTTACTTTCTTGTAAATACAAGCATATTCAAATATCTTGATGAAATTAACACTTTAACATTTTCATCATTGAAGATTCCAACTTCGCTATGCTTACTTCTACCATAGAAGTTTGCATACATATTTAGCAACCTTTGAATTAACAAAACCCATTGGGTCGTGTCAGGCACACGTCCTTGGTGTGCATTCCGGTAGAGGAACGTTGTTTCATTTATTCAACTAACATATCTCTATATGTAATTGTTGCTAGAATAATTCATATGACGAAGTCAGGGCCCATCACCGCTTCTTTGTATATTATTGGTTACTATTATCTAATAATATCTTGTCCTCAAATCTTGCTATTTGATTACGACCAACTTGGTTAAATAGGAACTTTGATGCCGTGACTACAACATATTGTAGACGCGTGAGCTATGAATGCAGTTGCCGCTTCCAGAACATATTCTGGTGCTGCGCTACTCTGATCATCTTCAGATTCAATAACCTCATCAAGTTCTATCTTCCTCCCACTTAAACCTTTCGCGAAAAACTCCTTCATAAGAAGTTCACTTCTTTCAGTGACAATCACTTTTAATTGGGTTTATGGCAGAAGAAACACCCATTGACATTCTTTGGGATAACCTACAAAGATTTACTAATCCAATTTTGGTTGTAAACATTTTACACATATGCCTTGCATACCAAAATTCAAGAAAAGACAACTATAACTTATACGGTGTCATTTCAGCAGATTATGATGGCACTCTATTCAGTGAAAAGCGGTAGTCTCTAAAGCATAATCTACAAATTATATTGGTAGTTTTAATTCATCATTGATCTAACCATGTCAAACAAGGTTTGACTACATCCATCAAAAACTCCATACTCTTATGGTGTTTATCACGATGCAAGTTTGTGGAACAATTCCTCTAACTCTTAGATGCTTGCTAAACTTGTAACTCAAATATTCTTCTTTATGATCTAATCATTCAACTCGAATATTCTTGTTACAACAATTTTCACTTCATAAATTGAACAATTTCATACTTCTATCTCATCAAGTAGATATACCGTATATCTATTCGAGTCATTGATGAAATAGAAAATACACCACGCTTGACTTCACACATGAACTACATACATCAACATGTACGATCTCCATGTAGTTAGTCGCTTGTTCTTCCTATGGCCCACGAATGGAGTTTAAGCATCTTTAGGAAAAGTCTCACAAGCATCAATTAATTCAAAATCAAATGACTCGAAAATCTATCAACATAGAATTTCTTTCATGTTTTGTTTCCAATATGACTTAAACGGTGGTGTCATATATAAGTGAAATTCGTTTTGTCTTGCGACCTTTAGCATCAGTGTTATAAATGTCTATTTCACCAACAAGATAATAATAATCTATCCATCGATTATGGAAGACGGTAATAATTTGAACAACCATTGTTCTCATAATATCAGAACAAGATAACAATTATTAAGTTCATAACGAATCTTGAAGGCTAGGTTCGATGCCGCCGAGAACACAATAACACATTTATTTGTTTCTCGATGCGCATTGTTACCACATTCTTTTGCTAGTTACTTAGGCCATCGTAGTTCTTATATTGTTGCTTTGTATGACATTTCATACCAACAATCTAGTATCCAATACTCAAGAATTACATTGTTAACAGGCAAAGAATACATCTATAACATGTATATCACTTATATACCCGAGCTGGACATTTCCAGTCTTTTCCTTTTCTACCAAATATTTTGCAGATCCTATTTAGTGTTTCCTCTCCATTAGAAGAATCTATCAACATCAATAGTGGCGTCAATCATTTGACACATAGTCCAAAGGATGTTAGTCAAATACTAACGGCCTTGGAATTTGCACATTGAGGTGGATCACCATCATCATATAATTGGCATTCTTCTCAATTCCATTCTTTAGCATTCTTTTAGTATAGCAAAACAATTTGCTGATACCTTTTCATTCATCCTATCATGACAACTTTCATGATCAAACTACTATAGCACATAAGGATGAATGCAAGTATATATTAGTTCCCAAACTGTTGGGTGATCGGGATGCCTAGCATCTTCAATCTTCACATATATTCATACAATATGAGCATATGTTCTTTTACTAAATTATACTTCATTATTTTGCAAACAATCAAAGTTTTAGATATCAAATATCTTTCACTTCTTGTTTGTTTCTGAAACAATTCTTTCAGCTCGATGATCACTTTGATTCTCAAACAATTTTGAAGATCAAGTTCTCATGGAGGCAAACATGATCTTAGATGCTAAACTTGAATCATTGCTCTTAGATTAATACAACTTATTAAATCGCATGGAGCAAGTGAGGTTTGCTAAAATTTGCAATAAGACTTAATCTTTAGTCTTGACATTCTTACTAAACGATACTAGTCCGTAGATTGATTATCCAGAATTCTATAGTTCTTTTAACTCAATTAAAACTAAGTGTCGGTGGAAAACGGTTGCCAAAGACTACAACGACTTATGCAAATACACTAAGATTTAGTACATGATAATTAGTTCAAGTTAATCAAATTACTAATGAACTCCCACTAAGTTCAACATCCCTCAAAGTTGTTTAGTGAAGCATGATCCAAATTCACTACACCGAGACCGATCATCACGTGAATGATGTAGCTTTAATGGTGAACATCAACATGTTGATCATATCATCCATATGACTCATGCTTGACCTTTCGGTCCGTGTGTTCCGAGGCCATGTCTGTACATACTAGGCTCGTCAAGTCAAACCCAAGTATTTCCGCGTGTGCAAAACTGGCTTGCACCCATTGTATGTGAACGTAGAGTTTATAGCACCCGATCATCACGAGATGCTTCAAAACGACGAACTTTCGCAACGGTGCATACATGGGGAGAACACAATTTTATCTTGATCTTTAAGTGAGGAATCATCTTAAAATGCTACCGTCGCGATCTAAGCATAATAAGATACATAAAAGGATAAACATCACATGCATATAATTTTATGTGACATGGTATAGCCAATCTCCGCGCAATGATCTCCATCTTGTGCGCGCCGGCATGATCTCCATCACTCCACCATGATTGCCTCCACCACGAATAGCAACTACAACTATTGCTAACTACTTAGCGATAAAGTAAAGCTATTACATGGCGTATAAGAAGTTGACACGCAGGTCATACACAATTATAAAGACAACCATATGGCTCCTGCCGGTTGTGAACTCATCGACATGCAAGTCGTGAAAGATTACAAAACATGATCATCGCATACATCTCAATTCATACACATCATGTCTTGGGCCATACCATATCATAAAACACTCCCTGCAAAAACAAGTTAGACGCCTCTACTTTGTTGTTGCATGTTTTACGTGGCTTATGGGAGTAACAAGCTAAGAACGATTCTTACCTACGAAAAGCCACAACGGTGATATTATGGTTGCTAACATCCGTTGTAAATCTCATGACTACTATAGTGAGAGAAACTGGCATCCACCAGCCGCATGTGTGGAATAAGCCACACGTCAAGTGCGGAGCCGGTCTCGCGAACGAGGTCGCGTAAAGTTGGCCTGGACCGCTTCGATCTCACTATGCCGCGCCATAAGAAGTACAAAACAAGAGGTTTGCAACAGAAAACATCAACGCCCGCAACAAGCATGTTGCGTTCTACTCGTGAAACACATCTACGCATAGATCTAGCTCTGATACCACTGAAGGGTTTCGCAGCATAGAAAACAAAAATTTTCCTACGAGTACGAACAAGAACAGCCAAGATCTGATCTACGAGATGCAAAACAACGAGCGGGAGAGATTAGATCTACATACCCTTGTAGATCGCACAGCGGAAACGTTCAGATGAACGTGGTCGGCGTAGTCGTACTAGCGTCTCCTCCTCGCGATCCGATCCGATCCAAGCGCCACAACGGGTGGCGCCTCCGAGCGTTGCACACGTACAGCACAACGACGACTCCTCCTCCTCGGTCCAGCAAGGTATGGTGGAGTGGTAGATGGGATCAGCAGCACGACGGCGTGGTGCTTATGGTGGAGAGTATATGCGGGCAGGGCTTCACCTACGCGCGCGAGGTGGAAGAAGATAGGCAAAAGAACTAGTCAAACTAGAACAAAAGAGAGCTATATATGAAACAACAGGCAGTACGTCGGCTGATCAAAATCAACTCAGCGTGCTCTTGATCGGGTCCTTTTATAGCC
Source organism: Dactylis glomerata (assembly GCA_007115705.1). NCBI lineage: Eukaryota > Viridiplantae > Streptophyta > Magnoliopsida > Poales > Poaceae > Dactylis > Dactylis glomerata. The sequence goes on from QXEO01000734.1 coordinate 4,397,430, forward strand.
GCACGACACAGAGCTTTCTTGGAGAACGAGCAAGGTTTCAGAAACCTATTCGTGCACGTCACGCTGCGGGATCGATGGATCCGACGCCGAACACGCTTGGCGCTAGGGCCGGCTGCGACGTGCGAGCCAGGCCAAGGCCGGCCGCAGCGTACGAGCCAGGCCAAGGCCGGCCGCAGCGTGCGAGCTAGGGCCCATGCCTGATGCTCACGTACGTGCATGGTTTGCCTCTGATCGATAGTAGCAATCGAGTTTGGCACTACACCATTCTTTTCCTTTTCTTTGCCCTTTTCTTTTGCAGTTTGTCTAGATAGACTACAAAATTAGTCTATTAGCAAAACCTTTTATGGACTACTTTTTAGCCCCTATTTATTTCTAATAAATAAATATATGTATTAACATTTATTAATTCAATTAATTAATAAATCATTAATCATCTTCCTGGAACAATTCCGTAACTCTCCGAAACAATTTCCATAAATCCCGAAACTACCCTAGCATCGATGAGCGTTAAGTGTGTGACCCTACGGGTTCGAGAATGTGCAGACATGATCACTATCAATAATCAATAGCGGGATCTGGAAATCCATATTGACTCCCACATATTCAACGAAGATCATTATCGGTGAACCACGATGTCAGGATTCAAATAATCCCGTATACAAATTCCTTTGTCTCGCGATATTTTACTTGCCCGAGATTCGATCGTCGGCATCGCCATACCTAGTTCAATCTCGTTCACAGCAAGTACTCTTTACTCGTTCTGCAATCCAATATCACCCTGTGATTAAACTCATTAATCACGTGTTTGCAAACGGTGTATGATATTGATTACCGAGTGGGCCCGGAGTATATCTCTCCGACATGGGAGGGACAAATTCCATCTCGATACATGCAACCCAACAAGTACTTTCCGATTACCTGAGAGACATCTTTATGATCACCCTTTCATAGTGTGACGTTTGATGACCTCAAAGCTCTCTTCCGATACCAGGGAGTGGCATTATCTCATGGTCTAAGGAATAGGATACTGACATAGGAAAAGCTACGCAATTGTGAACACAATGACACGATCTAATTGCTGTGCTTAATTTGGGTCTGTCCATCACATCATTCTCCTAATGACATGACCTCATTATTAATCGACAACTCATGTCTATGGTTAGGAAACCTTAACCATCATTAATCAATGAGCTAGTTTAGTAGAGGCATACTAGGGACGCAGTGTTGTTCATAAACCATACAAGTATTAATGTTTCCGCTTAATACAATTCTAGCATGGAATATAAACATTATCATGAACAAGAAATATGATAATAACAATATTATTATTGCCTCTAGGGCATATTTTCTTCATAATGCACTCCGAACGCCACAAAGGCCTCACCTTGAGATGTGGTAGCACAATGCTCACCAAATGCCACAAAGGCTCACCTCAAGATGTGGAGGCACGCTACACACCAAACGCCACAAAGGCTCACCTTATTCTCCTCGCGCTCTCGCACAAAGCAAGATGCCACGATCCACTATGGGACACTTGAGGGCGGTCACCGAACCCGTACAAGCTTGGGGCAATCTCCACAACTTAATTGGAGGCTCCCAAGAATCGCCACAAAGGCACCACAAAGGTTGGGGAATCTCGACAACTTAATTGGAGACCCCAAGTATATGCCACAAAGGCCACTAAGCCGTCTAGGGTTCCAAGAACCCAAGAGTAATAAGCTCACAACTTCCACTTACCCGAATCTCCGAGGAGAACTCAAACCGATGCACCAAATGCAATGGCAAGAGCACACAAAGTGCTCAAATCCTTCTCTCTCAAATTCTACCAAAACAACAAATGCTATGGAGGAATATGAGAGAAAGAACAAAGGAAATCCACAATGAACTCCAAGATCTAGATCCAATAGGTTCCCCTCACTTAGAGGAGATTTTGATTGGTGGAAAGATAGATCTAGATCTCCTCTCTCTTTTCCCTCAAGAAGATGCAAGAATCATGGGAGGGAGAGGGAGAGGGAGAGAGAGCAAAGCTTCAAGGTCAACAATGGAGGAGAGAGAGAATAGGAAGCCACCAGCCCAAGGAAGAAGAAGGGGGCCTTTTATAGGTCCCCCACAAAAACTAGCCATTGCTGGGCACTTACCCCGGAGTCTCCGGCCTTGGGGGCCGGAGTCTCCGGTGCCCCGGGGTCATTCGGGGGCCTTAGGATGGACGAATCAGGTGCCAGGCCAGAGTTGGGCCGGAGACTTTGCGTCTCGGGCCGGAGACTCCGGCCACCCAAAAACTGGCAGGAACACCAACACGAAAACGACAATAACTTGAGCATCCGGACTCCGTTTTTGATGATCTTGAGCTCGTTGGAATCACAATAATGAGCTCTATAAGTATATGCATAGAAACATCATAGTCCAATAAGGGAGGATAAAACCAAATGATGAAAGGTTTAACCTATCTATAAGTGATGAACCGGCAAAACCATCAACATCAAAAACTCAATAAGAATTTCATCCAAAATCCGTTTTTGATGAGTTAGAGCTTGTCATGGAATTAACCACAAGATCTAAAACCTCACATGGATAAAAGCCAAATAAGAACCAAGAAAGATGATGGCAAATATGCAAAGGTTTGAGCTCTCTTCGAACGATGCGGTTAAGTTACTCACTCGAGAGCCCCTCTTGATAGTACGGCTACCAATCCTATAACCCGGTCTCCAAACTAACTCACGAGACCGGTAGAAGAGAAAACCAATCAAGAACAAACCTTTGCCTTGTGTATTCCACTTGAGCTTGATGAAGACGATCTTTTCCACCTCAAGATGGAAATCCTTTCTTGATTGCGCTAGCTTGATGAAGTCTTGTGGATTGCTCCCCCATAAATCAATATGGGAAAGACTCTCTTAGGAATATCTTCACATAGCCATTACCACCAAATAGAATACATGCATCAAGCATATAATCTCCTTGAGATGGCACATCTTGAACTTGACTTCTCATTCATGAAGACAATCACCACTTAATAATATCCTAGCCCGAGATCACAAGATCCCACTCGATACATTATGTATGCTTTGAGAGTTGATCAACTTGAATCCCATCTTTGCACTTTGACTTGATCAACCTTGTATCCTTCCTTCTTCCATCATGATGATGATGTCTTGAAGGTAAACACAAATGTCCACTCAATTATATTCTTCAAGACATAGTTGCAATAAGCTCAATTCTCATATGACTATTCTTCCGATATTTCCTTGAATAACACATTGGTCATCACTTAAAGTTCTTTATTTGATCCTTCTTACAACCTTGAAGCCAACATATGGTTCAAGCATTGTCTATGGACATATCCTAGAAATATAACTCAATGCAAACATTAGTCCATAGAGATTGTCATTAATTAGCAAAACCACACATGGGGGCTCCATGCTCTTTCAATTTCGTGATAAACTCCTTAACCACATGCTTGCAAGCGGTGTTGATATCGATTACCGAGTGGGCCCAAAGTATATCTCTCTGACTCGGGAGGGTGATGTCTACACACGCTTCTGTTCTTGTAGACAGTGTTGGGCCTCCAAGTGCAGAGGTTTGTAGAGCAGCAGCAAGTTTCCCTTAAGTGGATCACCCAAGGTTTATCAAACTCAGGGAGGAAGAGGTCAAAGCTATCCCTCTCAAACAACCCTGCAATTACGATACAGAAAGTCTCTTGTGTCCCCAACACACCCAATACACTTGTCAGATGTATAGGTACACTAGTTCGGCGAAGAGATAGTGAAATAAAAGTGGTATAGATGATTATAAGTAGTAAATGCAATCTGGAATAAAAATGGCGGCAAGCAAACATGTAACAAAACAGCAAGTAAACGGTGTGCAAAGCTTGGAAACAAGGCCTAGGGATCATACTTTCACTAGTGGACACACTCCCAACAAATATAACATAATTGAATAAATAAATAACTTCTCTTCACTACGGTACTCTGAATTACTCTCCTATTGAATAACACTAATCATTGCATAGGGCTACGAAGCACTCCTCAAAGTTCATCAAGTACTTGACAAACACCACTCATAGAGATATCCAAATCAAATCACAACTCAAGATAAATATTATTGCAACTTAGACCAAGTACTAACACGGTGCACACACTGTCAACATTACACCATGAAAGGAGGAATAGATCACTTCAATACTATCATAGTGATAATTATTCTCATAATCCATAAGAGATCACAATCGTAGCCTAGACGAAGTACCACCATGATGCACGCACTGTCACCATTACACCATGGCAGGAGGAATAGATTACTTTAATAACACACTAGTGTACACATAATGAAGAAGAGTAATATCTACTTATTCAACATGATACAAAGCTCACGATCACATAAAGATCACATCATGGGAGAGAGAGGTGAACCACATAGCTACCGGTAGAGCCCTCAGCCCCGGGGATGAACTACTCCCTCCTCATCATAGGAGACAGCAAGGTTGATGGAGATGGCAGCAAGGTCGATGGAGACGGCGGAGACGGCGATGGAGACCGATGGAGATGGCTCCGGGGGCACTTCCCCGTCCTGGCAGGATGCCGGAACAGAGACTTCTGTCCCCCAAAATTTGTCGGCGGCGGCGGCGGAGCTACGGAACTGTTCTGGAAATTTCGCCCACTCCTTTAGGGTTTTCCGTCCCGAGGCTTTATATAGGCGAAGGGGCATCGTCAGGGGGCTGCCAGGGCGCTCTCACACCTAGGCGGTGCGGCCAGGGCCTGGGTCGCGCCGGCCTGGCGTGAGGGCCCCTCGTGGCCCCACTCCTACTCCTCTTCAGTTCTCTGGAATCTTCCGGGAAAAATAAGACTTCAGGAACTTATTTCGTCCAATTCCGAGAATATTTTCTGTGTAACTTTTCTGAAACACAAAAACAGCAAAAAACAGGGAACTGGCACTGTGGCATCTTGTCAATAGGTTAGTTCCGGAAATCGTATAAAAACGCCACGAAGTGTAATGAAACACAAGGCAAATGGTGTAAAAACAAGCATGGAGCATCAAAAATTATAGATACGTTGGAGACGTATCAGCATCCCCAAGCTTAACTCCTGCTCGTCCTCGAGTAGGTAAGTGATAACAAAAGAAATAATTTTTGAGGTGACATGCACCTACACAATCTTGATCATCGATGTAAGCGTTGTGAGCTGGGATCATAAGAACTTAAAACATGGGCATGAAAGATATAATCTTGACAATAAGAACTTAGCAACCATGTTGTAAACATGAAAATGAACACAAACAAAAGATCATGAGAATAAAACAATGAAAGTCAAACATGTGTTCAAATCATAAGGAAAACATACAAATGGTTTTCAGCTTGTCCTTCAAAGAGAGCAAAACATAAATGCATAGGACACCTTCAAGTTTAAGAGGGCGACTAGATACAAATAATTTAAGAACAAGTGAAACCAACAATATGAATCAATCAATGAAAACTTTGGGACAATGCATATTATACTAAGAATGACAACTATGCTCTCTTAATGGTGCATAAAGGTAGAAGGTGGTGACTCAACATAAAAGTAAAAGAAAGGCCCTTCGCAGAGGGAAGCAGTGATTAAACATATGCTAGAGCTTTTTATTTGTAAAACAGAGAGATAAAAATTGGTTTTGAGAGGTGGTTGTCTTTGTCAACGACTGGCAATGGGGTTCTTACTATCTTCCATACAAAAATGAAGCAAGTTTTTGAGAGAGATTGGCACTTTTGTGCTCTTTTATAAAGCTTGGCACTCCTCTCCACCTTTTTTTTCCTTTCTCAAACCATGGCTAACCGATTCCATCGGGTGCCCACCAACATTCACATACCATGGAGGAGTGCCTTTTTTCTTTCTTTTATCTCTTTTTTTCTTTTTGGAATAAGCAATATGGAAGATAGCAAATCCGACCACTACGTCCCCATGAGCTGAAAACAGTGTCACAAAACGAGAAGTGTTTTGAAGGTTTTTGAAAGGTAGCACATGAAAATTTACTTGGAATGGCTTACAAATACCATGCATAGGAATTTATAGTGGACACAATGGCAAACTTGGTTTTTGGGAGTTCAATGCACGAGTAGAGCTCATACTCAGTACAAAATGAGGGCTAGCAAAAGACTGGGAGCGACCAACTAAGAGAGCAATAACGGCCATAATCATGCAAAGCGACAAAGCAACATTAAAAGAAGCATAAGATGGTATCAAAAGTCAATAACTAAATGATCATAGAGGCTATTAGCGACTTTGTATGAGTCTAACATGTGTGAGCATGCACCAAGTCAACCCAAATAAAGCATCAAAGGAGAAAACCAAATAAATGCTTCCATATAATAAAAACAACGCATGATTTTTTTCAAAGGCTCATTAAGCAATCTCAGTTATTTGAGACAAGTCATGCTACAGAAAAAACACTAAGCATACTATCAAAATGACATCAAGCACGACATGCAAAAGCCTAAGCCGCAGTCTAAATAAACTCCTTTTTGTACCACTTTTTTGCATAAAGCTTTTTCTCTTTTCCAACACCATTCGAACTTTTTATAAACACCTCTTTTGATAAAAACCAATAAAGATCAGAGGCAAAAATACACCTTGATGAATAAATATAAGAAGATCTGAACGCAAATCAAGGTGAAAACAAAAACCAAAAGCAGTAGCAGAAAAAGAAGAACACTCGGATTTTGATAAGAGTGAAAACTAGAGCGTTCTTGGCAAATGAAAAGCGAGTTCATCTGCTCAAAAAGAAACATGATGTGATCTAACCATTTATTGCAGCAAACAAAGCAAAGTAAAACTGAAAACAAAAACAACTGACACTCCAAAAAAAACACATAGTGCATGAAGCAATAAAAATATAGTGTCTTGAAAGGTGACCTGATTTTTGCCGATGAAGAAGGGGTGCCTCGGGGGCATCCCCAAGCTTTGACGCTTGTAATTTTTGGATATTTATTGGGGTGATGCATGGACATCCCCAAGCTTGAGCTTTTGTCCATTCTTCAACTCATCTCATCACTCTCCGATCCCTACACTTGAAAACTTCCTTCATACAAAACTAAACACAAATCTATTAGCAACATTAGTGTAAGCATAACATAGAATCAACCTCTTTTGCTTCAGGTTTCAACCTAAAACCACCACATATAAAGCATATAATACTGTAGCAACTTCCCCAAAAGTTCCATGATCAAAAGAACTAAAAAAGAAAGCGATAAAGCGACAAACACAAATATTGGCAGAAATCTGTCAAAACAGAACAGCTGACAAAGGTCGAATTTTTGGAGGGTTTTCTGTTGCTCAAATCAAAAAGTGTTCAACTAATGAAAGTTTGGATATAACCTGGGGCATATGCACAAGAAATCGTAGGTCCAAAAGATATACAGAGAATTTATACGAATTTTTACGGTGCAGCACCAAAAACAGTTTCAGGACAGCAACATCCCCAAATCTTACCTCACTCAAATTAGAGGCTTCTCTTGGCACAACAATAAAATAAAAAGGATAAGGAGCGGACATTACAGTAGTAATGACTTCCAAGACTCAAATAAAAGAAAAAGTACTGAAAATAAAACAATGGGTTATCTCCCAAGAGTGCTTTTCTTTAACGCCTTTGAGCTAGGCGCAGTAATTTGCAAAGATGCTCATGTGGGCGCCATATAAGAGCTTGAGGCAAAGGCGCCATATAGGAACTTAAAGCAATAGAGAGCATCAAAAAGCAAGTATGGAACACATTTAAATCTAAACCACTTCCTATGAAAAATAGTCTTATAAAGAGACAAGTCATGAAAGCGCAAAGCAAAAAGTATAGGAAGGCAAAACAAGTACAACTTCAAGAATTGCAACATAAAGAGGGGAAACTCAATATTGTTGAGATCCATCAAACCATGTTTCCCTCTCTCATAATAAATTTCAGTAGCATTATGAATAGAATTAACAATATAACTATCACATAAAGCATCCCTATCATGAGCCACATGCATAAAAGAATTAATACTCCCCACATGAACAATAGTAGTAGGAGCAGATTCAACAGAATAATTATTCTCATCACCATAATCATCAAAAATAGGAGACATATTGTAATCATAACTAATTTTCTCCTCAAAAGTAGGTGAACTGAAAATATTATACTCATCATCATAACCATCACAAGCTAGAGAACGGCTATTTCGCAAAGCATAATCATCAAACATATCATCATAAGAAGGAACATCACATAGGGGAGATAAAATATCATCAGAGCAAACTTTCTCCACTAAAGCTGGGGAACTAAAAATATCATACTTCACAAAACCAGCTTCCCCAAGCTTAGACTTTTCTATAGCATTAGCAATAACGGTGTTCAAAGCATTCATACTAATAACATTGCTATGCGAAATAAGCTCCAAAGGATTTTCAATTTTCTCATCAAATCTAAACTTAGAAAAAAAGACTAAAGAAATCTTAATTTTCCATTAAGCCTAACTAGTGAAAATAAAAACAAGAAACAAAAAGATATAATTGCAGAATCTAAAGGAAATAACTCCAAGCACTCACACAGGAGGATGCGAGTACCTTTTACCTTACCTCCCCGGCAACAGCGCCAGAAAAGAGCTTGATGTCTACACACGCTTCTGTTCTTGTAGACAGTATTGGGCCTCCAAGTGCAGAGGTTTGTAGAGCAGCAACAAGTTTCCCTTAAGTGGATCACCCAAGGTTTATCGAACTCAGGGAGAAAGTGGTCAAAGCTATCCCTCTCAAACAACCCTGCAATTACGATACAGAAAGTCTCTTGTGTCCCCAACACACCCAATACACTTGTCAGATGTATAGGTGCACTAGTTCGGCGAAGAGATAGTGAAATACAAGTGGTATAGATGATTATAAGTAGTAAATGCAATCTAGAATAAAAATGGCAGCAAGCAAACATGTAACAAAACAGCAAGTAAACGGTGTGCAAAGCTTGGAAACAAGGCCTAGGGATCATACTTTCACTAGTGGACACACTCCCAACAAATATAACATAATTGAATAAATAAATAACTTCTCTTCACTACGGTACTCTGAATTACTCTCCTATTGAATAACACTAATCATTGCGTAGGGCTACGAAGCACCCCTCAAAGTTCATCAAGTACTTGACAAACACCACTCATAGAGATATCCAAATCAAATCACAACTCAAGATAAATATTATTGCAACTTAGACCAAGTACTAACACGGTGCACACACTGTCAACATTACGCCATAAAAGGAGGAATAGATCACTTCAATACTATCATAGTGATAATTATTCTCATAATCCATAAGAGATCACAATCGTAGCCTAGACCAAGTACCACCACGATGCACGCATTGTCACCGTTACACCATGGCAGGAGGAATAGATTACTTTAATTACACACTAGAGTACACATAATGAAGAAGAGTAACATCTACTTATTCAACATGATACAAAGCTCACGATCACATAAAGATCACATCATGGGAGAGAGAGGTGAACCACATAGCTACCGGGAGAGCCCTCAGCCCCGGGGATGAACTACACTCTCCTCATCATAGGAGACAGCAAGGTTGATGGAGATGGCAGCAAGGTCGATGGAGACGGCAGAGATGGCAATGGAGACCGATGGAGATGGCTCCGGAGGCACTTTGATACGTCTCCAACGTATCTATAATTTTTTATGCTCCATGCTTGTTTTTACACCATTTGCCTATTGTTTCGTTACACTTCGTGGCACTTTTATGCATTTTCCGGAACTAACCTATTAACAAGTTGTCACAGTGCCAGTTTCCTGTTTTCTGCTGTTTTTGTGTTTCAGAAGTGATACACAGGAAATATTCTCGGAATTGGACGAAACAAGTTCCTGAAGTCTTATTTTACCCGGAAGCTTCCAGAGATCCGAAGGAGAGTAGGAGGGGGCCACCAGGGCCCCACACATAGGGCTGGCGCGGCCAGACCCCTGGCTGCGCCACCCTTGTGTGAGAGCCCCTGGCTCCACCTCTGACATCGCCCCTTCGCCTATAAAGACCCCCCGACGGAAAAAAAACCTAAGTACCCGATCAGATTTCTAGAACACATCGCGATCTGCCGCTGCTGTCGACCCGAAGATCGGGAGGGTCCAGAAGCTCTTCCCGGCACCCTGCCGGAGAGGGGAATCGCCACCGGAGGTCTTCTTCATCACCATGCTTGCCTCTGGAGTGATGAGTGAGTAGTCTACCTTGGACTATGGGTCTATAGCAGTAGCTAGATGGTTGTCTTCTCCACCATGTGCTTCATGTTTAGATCTCATGAGCTGCCCTACATAATTGAGATCACCGTTATGTAATTCTACATGTTTGGTTTGTTGGGATCCGATGAATATTGGTGTTTATGATTGAGTTGTTGTACTGAATATTATCTTTTGTTATCTCTATGTTGTTTATGATCTTGCATGCTCTCCATTGTTAGTAGCTATCTTGGCCGAGTAGTTGCTAGTGACTCCAAGAGGGGGTATTTATGCTCGATAGTGGGTTCATGCCTCTATTTCACCTGGGGGAGTGACAGAAACCTCTAAGGTGGTAGATGTGATGTTGCTACTAGGGATAAAACAACATTCATATGCTCAAGGGCATATGCTTTGTTTACATTACACACTTTGCTTAATGCAATTATCTGTTGTTCGCAACTTAATACTTTTGGGGTGTTCGGATTGATATCCCCGAGGGTGGATTATTAGTCATAGATGCAGTTGGATGGCGGTCTATGTATTTTGTTGTAATGCCCAGAGTAAATCTCATAGTGATCTTCTTGACATATCACGTTTATCTTTATTCTATCAATTGCCCAACTGTAATTTGTTTACCCAGCATGTGTTATTTTATCTATGGAGAGACACCACTAGTGAACTGTGGACCCCGGTCCTTTTTCCATCATATTGCTATTACCTGTTATTTACTCGTACTGTTTACTTTATTGCATTCTCTACTGTTTTCCACTCGATACGCTCATACCTTTGTTTCAAGCAAACCGGTGAGATTAACAACCTCATCGTAAGTTGAGAGCAAAGTACTTGTTTGTGTGTATGCAGGTTCCATGTTGCAGCTAGCAAGCAAAGCTTGGACGAGGCGCCATATATAATTTGTCCGCTGCTGTCGCAAACTAGCAAGCATCACCTTCAGTCGTTTGTCTCTCCTCTCCAAGAACGATAAACCTTGGTTTCTAAACTGAGGGAAAACGAGCTGCTATACTCATCACACCTTCCTCTTGGGGTTCCCAACGGGCTTGTCATTCACCACGCATCAAGCTCTTTTTTTGGCGCCGTTGCCGGGGAGGAAAGAAGACTTCTGCGAGGGGAGTTTTCGCACGCACATTCTTTACTTTGTTATTGCTTTGCTTTACTTTATTTATTTTACCTGCATCGTTTTATATCAAAAATCCAAAAAAAAATTAGAATCCTTGGTAGTTGTTTTTAGGGAGATCTATTTTCGTGCCCTCAGGTCGTTAGTTGTACTCAGTTTTCCCCAGCTCCTTAGTTTTTCCTCAGTTTTGTCCAAGCCCTTGTCTGAAACCGTCACCAGTGCTGGAACGGCCGGTTGCCCGACGGTTGAACACCTTTGACCGTTAACTGCTGACTAGTGGGGCCACGTAGAGCCCGCAAAGACACGTCAGAGCATCCATCTTGATTGACCGTAAGCATCGCCGTTTCCCTGACCAAAACGCGGACGAGTGGGGCTTCGGTATATCGAATGACAAGTGGGGCCATGACGCTGATACAAGGGGCAATACACGGGTGGGATTAGATTTTTAAACGGAGCTCTAAAGCGATGGCACGGAGGAGGTGGCCTGCGGGGTGCCGAGATGAGATCGACGTCCACAAAGAACTGCATGAGGCGAGACCAGACGCATTAGATAGATATGAACTAGACGCGTTTAACCTTGCAAAGAAGAGAAGAAATGGTCGAGGATATCGACGACGACCTCAACACTTTGACTGACGGTGTCGGACACGAACGCGAGCAATGTAGAGAAAACTAGTGTCTCTCCTTTCTGGCGTGTATAGATAGGTGCTAGGGGAGTGTGGCGGCGAAGGGAAAGACCTCGCGGTGGTCTGTGGCGTCCAGCATAGCGGGGCGGTGTGGCCGTGCCCACAGCGGCGTGCATGTTCGGCATTGGCATCAGCATGTACGTTCGTCATTGGCCTCGGCGGTATCTCTGGTGTGTCAGTGATCGAATGAGGGGACGGGATTGAGGGTGCATCCCGACGGTGACCTAGCAGTGGCGGCGAGCATGCATACCCGTTCTGACCATGCCGATATCGGCATCGGCATCGTTTGGAGGCTGTGGTGCTCGAATCATAGTGGAAATTGCGATTCCCTATTATTTTTACATCCATAATATATAGAAAATAACTAGATCTATAAATCGATGCATATGAAGCTACATATATATTCTTGGTCATAATCCCCTTAGATGCATGGCTTCACGTCGTCGTCGCTTTCATCGTCGGTATCTTCGTTGTCCGTGTAGTAGTACTTCCTGCACGTTGTTCCGTCGAACACCTTCACTGTGAGCACATAATCGCCTTCATATTTGAAGTGTAGGAAGCAGCCAAAATCCACACCATGCGCGATGGCGAAATTCTCCCAGCCCTTGTCGAGGTACATCCGGCCTTGTCCGTAAAATAGGACCTCCACGGTCCAGAGACGAGGACCGCAGTCAGCTGCTCGCAGATACACCTTTGCGGGCTCCTGGCCGTCAAGATAGTCCGCAAACTTTTGTGGGAGTGCCTGCAAAGAAATTAAAGGTTTTTTAGAACATGCACATAATTAATCACATGCATCATATATGTGGGAACGCGTACGTACCTTCTTGGCCAAAGGGTCTTCATAGATGGTGATGAAGAACTCCTCTATGATCAATGGCAGTATTGACGGTGGTGGTGGCAATGATGATGATCCACCACCCCGGCCGCCCCTTCCCCTTCCCCTTCCCCTTCCCCTTCCGGTCGGCGTCCGAGACGTAGAAGCCATGGCAATGGATCAAGTGTATGTGAACGAAGAAGAGAGAGGCAGAAACGAAGAAGAGAGAGGCAGAACCTATTGACATGAGGGATGGCCGTTGTGGGGGTTTATAAGGGAGAGATGACCGTTGTGGGGTTTACACCATAAATTAAGGTAGAGATGACCGTTGTGGGGTTTACACAATAAATTAAGGAGGAGATGACCGTTGTGGGGGTGGTTTATATCTCAACAAAAAAAGTAATGCCTAAAAGAAATGGAAATTCGTGAAAGTTCATCATTTTACCGTGAAAAGTAAAGCCTACAAGAAATGGAAATTCGTGATAGTTTATCATTTCAGCGTGAAAAGTAATGCCTACAAGAAATGGAAATTCGTGATAGTTTATCATTTTACCGTGAAAAGTAATGCATAAAAGAAATGGAAATTCGTGATAGTTCATCATTTTACCGTGAAAAGTAAAGCCTACAAGCAATGGAAATTCGTGATAGTTTATCATTTCAACGTGAAAAGTAATGCCTACAAGAAATGGAAATTCGTGATAGTTTATCATTTTACCGTGAAAAGTAATGCCTAAAAGAAATGGAAATTCGTGATAGTTCATCATTTTACCGTGAAAAGTAAAGCCTACAAGAAATGGAAATTCGTGATAGTTTATCATTTTACCGTGAAAAGTAATGCCTACAAGAAATTCGTGATTACCCAACTTGTTGAATCCGGTGGCAAACTCGTCATTTAGCATACATAGAGGGGTAGTAGTTTGCCACCGACAGATAGAGAGAGGGTGGCACGATCCTGCCCGTCGGATCATAGGATCGACGGTAGGTGGGCACGATCCGTGTGACAACAGCTCGACCAATCAGGCCAAGTTTGGGCTTCTGTGAGAAGGGAGAGGGTAAAACTGAGTAGTATCAAGGATACAAGGGCAAGTAAATAGTAAACAGGCTAAGGAATTCAAATAAGAGATTTAGAAAAAGAAAAACACATGTTTTGTACAATGAAACCCATGTTGGCCTACCTCAAAGTATTAGCAATTCAAATATACATGAGTGTAAAAATTATGGCCTCATTCAGACAAACTATGTTTTGGGTATAGATGTTTTGAGAAGGGGTTTGAGTGGAAAGCCATGAACCTTCATAGCTACTAGTGATTTCAGAAGTGGCCATTTGTGTGAAAACTTGATTTATATATGTTTGTTATGATTTTATTTTGCGCATGAGTTGGAGGCACTATGATTTTATTTTTTTGATTTTTTTTGCGCATGAAATGACTCAATTAGATGGCTTAATCCCATATGTTGACTCTCTGTTGACCAGCCACTTGAGGGTAAAACTGAGTATATTGCACTAGGCAGTATTAGTACTCGAGGGGAAAACTGAGTACAGATATTTTTCCAGTGTAAGATTCGAGGGTAGAACTGAGTACACGTAACGGTGCTGACGTGTAGTCCCACGGACGCGTGTCGCGGTGAGCAGCGGTTAGCCGCGCGGTGCACGTGTTGAGACCAAAACGTCAACTGCTGAGACGAACCGTCACTTTGCCAGTACAGAGCCCCTCTCCCTCCCTCTGCACACAGTCTCATCATAACTCACGCACGCAATCACACCTCTCACGTCCCATCACCTTCTCAAAAAAACCCCAGCTGCCCTACGCGCGCTCCCCTGCCGGCGATGGAGAAGAAGAATGCGCCGGCGGCCGTCGCCCCCGAGCCCGTCGCCTCTGAGCCCATCGCCTCCGAGCCCGTCGCATCCGAGGGTGGCGCATCCAAGCGCGGCGCCTCCGTGAACTGGGCCTCTCTTAAGGGTGACGGACCACTTCACAAGATCGGCGACTGCTTACTGGCGAACGAGGAGTACGTGGACACCTACGCTGCTTTGAGGCAAGTTTGTACAAATTGGCGCTCAGATCTACCTGAGCCCGACGTGCACCTGCACGAATGGATCGTGGTAGAACACGCCCTTCCACGCGCCGCTGAGTTCTCCTTCCTTAACCTCCGCACATCCCGCTACGTCACCATCGATCTAACGGAAGTTCATGCAAGGTTCAAATTCCTCCATATCTATAGAGTTAATCTATTTTTATTTTCAATCGTAAACATCTTAGTGCTGAATGTTATCTTCATCAACTCCCTTTTAGATACTACTTCGTCGGCTTTTACCGTGGCGTCATCGTGCTTGCCCAGAGGAACCAGCCGCACAAGATACGGCTTCTGAACCCACTCACAAAGACATTGAACGCTATGTTTGAGGCGCAGATGCCATCTATGATTGTGGAGTCAGTCGTTGTAATGAAGTCCCCAACTATGGTCTTCATTTGCACAGGTTACCCCAATGAAATTGCTTGGGTCGATGAGAGCTCTCCTACTAAGGATATAGATGTAGAAGATTGGGGAGAAGGAAGATTTTCGATCGAGGAAGATTCTCTGCGTTGCCTTACCCCGTTCAATGGTGAATTGTATGCAATAGCTGTGAACAATTTTGATGTCGGAACATTAGTGTGCACCAACAATGTCCAGTTGGAGAAGCGCGCGAGCACTATCAACATGGAGACACTATTTTCATTTCCAGAACTTGGAACTGACAAGTTCTACCTTGTGGAGTCTGATGGTGATCTGCTGCTTGTGTTGTTCGGCGGCAGCCCTGGCAACAGGCATTTGGAGGAAGGTCAACCATTGGTGTACCGTGTGGACACTGAGAGCCGCTCTCTCCATGCCGTCAACATTGGCAGTCGTGCCTTCTTCGTCAGTTATAAACGGTGTATCTCCGTCGACACCAGAGTGCACCCGACAGTTCGACCTGGCTGCATCTACTACGAGGGCGGTTATATCAGACAGTACTTTGATGATAGAAAGGCCTGGGATGAGTGGCCACAACTTGTGGATAGATTAGATTCCGACGGTATGAAAATAGAACAAAGGCCATACCGTTTGGAGGTTCTATTGGCTGCACACTGCAGACGGAAGGAGTTCAGTCAATATTTTTTTTTGTCTCATGGAATATAGCGACTCCGAAATATATGATGAAGAATGAAGAACCTTCATGTTGGGCATACATTGCGTCTTATATTATTTTCAGCTTAGTTTGTCGTGAATATTAACATCGTTATTGGCTTCTTTTGGCTGCTGTATGCATTTTATGTATTATACTATACTAGCTTCTAGATTAGCTTCTAGATTTGTTACCATATTGGGCAAAAAACGAGGGCCAAAAGGCAGCAATCATTGAAGAAAGACAGAAATAGAAGCTTCTCTAGATTTGATACTAATTTGGTGAAAAGAGAGAGAACTATTTACAGAGAGAGAGGGGAAAAAGGCGCTCTGAAAAGGCGCTCTGAAAAGTCAATGCCAATTTGGCCCGAGAGAGACAGAACCGAGCTCTCACGTACAACCAAACGCGGTCTCGTCCTGTCCCACGCGGTCCCTTTCTACCAGCCCCACGCGACGCGGCCCCACACGACGCGGCCCCACACGTCAGCATGGAAACGGTCAACTTAACGGGAATCCTCACGTCCGAGCTCCTTGAGGGGTTCAGACAACGGCTTGGGGAAAACTGAGGAAAAACTAAGGAGCTGGGGAAAACTGAGTACAACTAATGACCTGAGGGCACGAAAATAGAAATCCCTTGTTTTTACTTGTTTACTTTCGTTTTGCTGAAATGGGTACTCCTGAAAATACCAAGTTGTGTGACTTTACTAGCACGAACAATAGTGATTTTATCTGCACTCCTATTGCACCACCTGTTCCTGCTACAACCTTTTATGAGATTAAGCCTGCTTTGTTGAACCTTGTTATGAAAGAGCAATTTTCTGGTGCTAGTACTGAAGATGCTGCAGCTCATCTCAACAATTTTGTTGAGCTATGTGAGATGCAGAAATATAAGGATGTTGATAGTGATATTATTAAGCTCAAGTTGTTTCCTTTTTCTTTGAGAGGAAAAGCTAAAGATTGGTTGCTGTCTTTGACTAAGAATAGTATTGATTCATGGGCTAAGTGTAAGGATGCTTTTATTGGTAGATACTATCCTCCTGCTAAGATTATATCTCTGCGTAGCAATATTATGAAGTTTACTCAGTTTGATAATGAACATGTTGCTCAGGCTTGGGAAAGAATGAAATCTATGATAAAGAATTGCCCCACTCATGGACTGACTACTTGGATGATTATCCAAACTTTTTATGCAGGACTGAATTTTTCTTCAAGGAACCTACTTGATTCAGCTGCTGGAGGCACTTTTATGTCCCTTACATTGGGCACCGCAACAAAGCTACTCGACAACATGATGGTAAATTATTCCGAATGGCACACCGAGAGAGCTCCACAAGGTAAGAAGGTAAATTCTGTTGAGGAAACCTCTTCCTTGAATGATAAGATTGATACAATTATGGCTATGCTTGCTAATGATAGGACTCATGTTGATCCTAATAATGTTCCTTTGGCCTCTTTGGTTGCTCAAGAAGAGCATGTTGATGTGAATTTCATTAGAAACAATTTTAACGGTAACAATTATAGGCCGTTTCCTTCTAATGGTGATAATAGCTATCTTGGTAGACCTAAAATGCCTAATGAAGAAAGAATTTTTGAACTTGAAAAGGCTACTAAGAATTTTATGCAGGCGCAGCATGAGCAGAACAGGGCTTTCACCAAGATTATGGAGGAGCAATCAGCTCTGTTGAGGACTATTAGTCATCAACTTGAAAATTTAAACACGGCTATTCCTGAGTTACAAGCTAAGGTTTCTAAAGCTGAAACCGATATTTCATTATTGTCTAATGTGCAATCTTCTTTGGTTAACAGAATGTCCGCTAAGCCTGATCCTTTTGCTACCGCTAATGCTATTCAAGTTGGAATTGATGAAAATATTAGATTGTTAGCGGAATTGCATGCCAGGTGGGAAAGAGAAGATGAGATGGCTAGAGAGATGAAGGTATGTACCATTACTACCTCTAATGATGTTGCTCCTACTGGTAGCAATCCTCTTACTTTGATTGGTGTAGAGAAAACTCCCACTCCTTGTGTTAAAAAGCCCAAAACTGCCAAAACTTTTTCTCAAAAGAGTGCTAAAAATTTTCGGAGTGTGGGAGATGATAGCTCTATTTCTTTTAATGATTTTGATGTTGATGGCTGCAATATATCTGAAGTTATTTTGTTCTTGCAAAAGCTTGATTTGACTCCCAATGCTAGTTCTTTAAATATTGCTTTTACTAAGCATATTACCAATGCTCTCATAAAAATTAGGGATGAAAAGTTGAAGCAAAAAGCTTCTGTTCCCAAGAAGTTAGAAGATGGTTGGGAACCCATCATTTATATGCATGTTAATGGTTATGATTGCCATGCTTTATGTGATCTAGGAGCTAGTATTTCTATTATGCCTAGAAAGATTTATGACATGCTTGATTTACCACCGCTTGAAAAATGTTATTTTGATGTTCCTATTGCGGATGTTGCTAAGAAGAAACCTTTGGGAAGGATTAATGATGTTCTTATTGTGGTTAACAATAACCTTGTTCCCGTTGATTTTCTTATTATGGACATTGAATGTCATGCTTCATGTCCTATTATTTTGGGAAGACCTTTTCTTCGAACTGTAGGTGCCATCATTGATATGAGGGAAGGCACTATCAAATATCAATTCCCACTAAAGAAAGGTATGGAACACTTCCCTAGGAAAAGAAAGAAATTACTTTTTGACTCTATTCTTAGAGCAAATTATGAGCTTGATGCTTCATCACTTGATATTACTTGATTCGCAATTTTCTGCGTCTAGCTCAAAGGCGTTAAAGAAAAGCACTCTTGGGAGATAACCCGTTGTTTTATTTTCAGTACTTTTTCTTTTATTTGAGTCTTGGAAGTCATTACTCATGTAATGACCGCTCCTTATCCTTTTTATTTCGTTTTTGTGCCAAGAGAAGCCTCTAATTTGAGCGAGGTAAAGATTTGGGGATGTTGCTGTCCTGAAACTGTTTTCGGTGCTTCACCGTAAAAATTCGTATAAATTCTCTGTTTATCTTTTGGACCTGCGATTTCTTGTGCATATGCCCCAGGTTATATCCAAACTTTTGTTAGTTGAACACTTTTTGATTTGAGCAACAGAAAACGTTTCAAAAATTCTACCTTTGTCAGCTGTTCAGTTTTGACAGATTTCTGCCAATATTTCTTTTTGCCACTTTATCGCTTTCTTTGCGAGTTCTTTTGATCACGGAACTCTTGTGGAAGTTGCTACAGTAGTATTTACTTTATATGTGGTGGTTTTGAGTTGAAACCTGAAGCAAAAAGAGGTTGATTATATTTTATGCCTACACTAATGTTGCTAATAGATTTGTGTTTAGTTTTGTATGAAGGAAGTTTTCAAGTGTAGGGATTGGAGAATGATGAGATGAGTTGAAGAATGGACAAAAGCTCAAGCTTGGGGATGCCCATGCATCACCTCAAGAAATATCCAAGAAGTACAAGCGTCAAAGCTTGGGGATGCCCCCGAGGCACCCCTTCTTCATCGGCAAAAATCAGGTCACCTTTCAAGACACTATATTTTTATTGCTTCATGCACTATGTGTTTTTCTTGGAGCGTCAGTTGTTTTAGTTTTCTTAGTTGGTTTAGTTTGTTTGTTTGCTGCAATAAATGGTTGGACCCCAACAAATTTTCTTTGGAGGAGATATACTCGTTTTCATATGCAAAGAACACTCTCGTTTCCATTCTTATTAAAAATCGAGTGTTCTTCTTTTTCTGCTGCTGCTTTTGGTTTTCGTTTTCGCCTTGATTTGCGTTCAGACCTTGTCATATCTTTTCATCAAGGTGTATTTTTGCCTCTGATCTTTATTGGTTTTCATCAAAAGAGGTGTTTATAAAAATTTCAAATGGTGTTGGAAAAGAGAAAAATCTTTGTGCAAAATAGTGGTACAAGAAGGAGCTTGTGTAGACTGCGGCTTAGGCTTTTTCATGTCATGCTTGATGTCTTTTTGATAGTATGCTTAGTGGTTTTGCTGTAGCATGACTTATCTCAAATAACTGAGATTGCTTAATGAGCCTTTGAAAAAATCATGCGTTGTTTTTATTGTATGGAAGCATTATTTTGGTTTTCTCCTTTATGCTTTATTTGGGTTGACTTGGCGCATGCTCACACATGTTAGACTCTTACAAAGTCGCCAATAGCCTTCATGATCATTTAGTTTTTGACTTTTGATGCCATCTTATGCTTCTTTTAATGCCGCTTTGTCGCTTTGCATGATTATGGCCATTACTGCTCTCTTAGTTGGTCGCTCCCAGTCTTTTGCTAGCCCTCGCCTTGTACTGAGTATGAGATCTACTCGTGCATCCAAATCCTAAAAGCCAAAGTTTTCCATTGAGTCCAGCATATATACCTACTAGCAATTTGCTATTCCAAGTAAATTTGACTTGCTTTTATTTTCTTTCAAATTAAACTCTTACCAGTGTTATGCAAAATTCGGTCAGTAAAGCTCTCACGAACCGGAAGGCACACTTTACTTTTTCCTGTTCTTAAAAATTTGACATTGTGGTCTCTTATGTTGAGTTGTTATGCTTGCAAGTTGTAAGTTGGATTCTAGCCCATCCATGCTGTCATGGGGCAAGCTTTCAACATTGCACTTCTTATTTGAGTTGATATCGTGATCTTTTGTTTATGGATGCCCGCGGTGTGAAATGAATTGGGAATCTTGTGGGGATCATAGAGTTTTTATATGTGTTAGGGAAACGCCAGGCCGCCAATCTAAGCCATGCATAATTCATGGTGGAAATTTGCAGCATACCCATGGTGAACATTCGACGACGCATCTCACAATAAAAAGCTAAACAAAAGGCAAATAAAAGAGATGTCGAGGTGTTCATTGTCTGCTTGTCCTATCATTTTGGTGTGGGCTTATTCCATGTCATCGGGCACGGAGGTACCCCATTGGCGGTTCTCAATGATACGCATATATTTACAATGACAAGAGCCTTGCTTGGGACTCTAAGTAAAGTAGCATGAGGTTTGGGTACTCGTATTCACGGGGCACGAGGTCTTCAACTTATGATTTGTCAAGCATATGCATCATAATTGTTCTCGCATTAACTTTAACCATTCAAGATGCTTATGATGGGGGCAATGAGAGTTCAAAGCCGGTAAGTACCATAATTTTTGAAGGTTATAAAACTTGCAATCACTGCTTCCCTCTGCGAAGGGCCTTTCTTCTACTTTTATGTTGAGTCACCACCTTATTTCTTTATGCACCATAAGAGAGCATAGTTGTCATTCTTAGTGTGATATGCATTGTCCCAAAGTTCATTGATTGATTCATGATGATTGGTTTCACTTGTTCTTAAATTATTTGTATCTAGTCGCCCTCTTAAACTTGAAGGTGTCCTATGCATTTATGTTTTGCTCTCTTTGAAGGACAAGATGAAAACCATTTGTATGTTTTTCCTTATGATTCGAACACACGTTTGACTTTCATTGTTTCATTTTCATGATCTTTTGTTTGTGTTCATTTGCATGTTTACAACATGGTTGCTAAGTTCTTATTGTCAAGATTATATCTTCATGCCCATGTTTTAAGTTCTTATGATCCCAGCTCACCAATGCTTACATATATGATCAAGATTGTGTAGGTGCATGTCACCTCAAAAATTATTCTTTGTTATCACTTACCTACTCGAGGACGAGCAGGAGTTAAGCTTGGGGATGCTTGATACGTATCCAACGTATCTATAATTTTTGATGCTCCATGCTTGTTTTTACACCATTTGCCTATTGTTTCGTTACACTTCGTGGCACTTTTATGCATTTTCCGGAACTAACCTATTAACAAGTTGCCACAGTGTCAGTTTCCTGTTTTCTGCTGTTTTGTGTTTCAGAAGGGATACACAGGAAATATTCTCGGAATTGGACGAAACAAGTTCCTGAAGTCTTATTTTACCCGGAAGCTTCCAGAGATCCGAAGGAGAGTAGGAGGGGGGCCACCAGGGCCCCACACATAGGGCTGGCACGGCCAGACCCCTGGCCGCGCCACCCTTGTGTGAGAGACCCTGGCTCCACCTCTGACATCGCCCCTTCGCCTATAAAGACCCCCGGAAAAAACCTAAGTACCCGATCAGATTTCTAGAACACATCGCGATCCGCCGCCGCCGTCGACCCGAAGATCGGGAGGGTCCAGAAGCTCTTCCCGGCACCCTGCCGGAGAGGGGAATCGCCACCGGAGGTCTTCTTCATCGCCATGCTTGCCTCCGGAGCGATGAGTGAGTAGTCTACCTTGGACTATGGGTCCATAGCAGTAGCTAGATGGTTGTCTTCTCCACCATGTGCTTCATGTTTAGATCTCATGAGCTGCCCTACATGATTGAGATCACCGTTATGTAATTCTACATGTTTGGTTTGTTGGGATCCGATGAATATTGGTGTTTATGATTGAGTTGTTGTACTGAATATTATCTTTTGTTATCTCTATGTTGTTTATGATCTTGCATGCTCTCCGTTGTTAGTAGCTATCTTGGCCGAGTAGTTGCTAGTGACTCCAAGAGGGGGTATTTATGCTCGATAGTGGGTTCATGCCTCTATTTCACCTGGGGGAGTGACAGAAACCTCTAAGGTGGTAGATGTGCTGTTGCTACTAGGGAGAAAACAACATTCATATGCTCAAGGGCATATGCTTTGTTTACATTACACACTTTGCTTAATGCAATTATCTGTTGTTCGCAACTTAATACTTTTGGGGTATTCGGATTGATATCCCTGAGGGTGGATTATTAGTCATAGATGCAGTTGGATGGCGGTCTATGTATTTTGTTGTAATGCCCAGAGTAAATCTCATAGTGATCTTCTTGACATATCACGTTTATCTTTATTCTATCAATTGCCCAACTGTAATTTGTTTACCCAGCATGTGTTATTTTATCTATGGAGAGACACCACTAGTGAACTGTGGACCCCGGTCCTTTTTCCATCATATTGCTATTACCTGTTATTTACTCGCACTGTTTACTTTATTGCATTCTCTACTGTTTTCCACTCGATACGCTCATACCTTTGTTTCAAGCAAACCGGTGAGATTGACAACCTCATCGTAAGTTGGGAGCAAAGTACTTGTTTGTGTGTGTGCAGGTTCCATGTTGCAGCTAGCAAGCAAAGCTTTGACGAGGCGCCATATATAATTTGTCCGCTGCTGTCGCAAACTAGCAAGCATCACCTTCAGTCGTTTGTCTCTCCTCTCCAAGAATGATAAACCTTGGTTTCTAAACTGAGGGAAAACGAGCTGCTATACTCATCACACCTTCCTCTTGGGGTTCCCAACGGGCTGGTCATTCACCACGCATCACACTTCCCCGTCCCGGCAAGGTGCCAGAACAGAGACTTCTGTCCCCCGAAATTTGTCGTCGGCGGCGGCGGAGCTACGGAACTGTTCTGGAAATTTTGCCCACTCCTTTAGGGTTTTCCGTCCCGAGGCTTTATATAGGCGAAGGGGCGTCGTCAGGGGGCTGCCAGGGCGCTCTCCTACCTAGGCGGTGCGGCCAGGGCCTAGGCCGCGCCGGCCTGGCGTGAGGGCCCCTCGTGGCCCCACTCCTACTCCTCTTCGGTTCTCTAGAAGCTTCCGGGAAAAAATAAGACTTCAGGAACTTATTTCGTCCAATTTCGAGAATATTTCCTGTGTAATTTTTCTGAAACACAAAAATAGCAGAAAATAGGGAACTGGCACTGTGGCATCTTGTCAATAGGTTAGTTCCGGAAATCGCATAAAAACGCCACGAAGTGTAATGAAACACAAGGCAAATGGTGTAAAAACAAGCATGGAGCATCAAAAATTATAGATACGTTGGAGACGTATCAGAGAGACAAATTCCATCTCAATACATGCAACCCAACAAGTACTTTCCGATTACCTGAGAGACACCTTTATGATCACCCTTTCATAGGATGACGTTTGATGACCTCAAAGCTCTCTTCCGGTACTAGGGAGTTGCATTATCTCATGGTCTAAGGAATACAATACATGACAAAGGAAAAAGCTTCGCAAAGATGAACACAATAACACGATCTAATTGCTGTGCTTAATTTGGGTATGTCCATCATGTCATTCTCCTAATGACATGACCTCATTATTAATCGACAACTCATGTCTATGGTTAGGAAACCTTAACCGTCATTAATCAATGAGCTAGTCTAGTAGAGGCATACTAGGGACACGGTGTTGTTCATAAACCACACAAGTATTAATGTTTCCGCTTAATACGATTCTAGCATGGAGTATAAACATTATCATGAATAAGAAATATGATAATAACAATATTATTATTGCCTCTAGGGCATATTTCCTTCAGTCTCCCACTTGCACTAGAGTCAATAATCTAGTTATACTTGCGCCTTTTAACACCTATGGCATTCCAGTGTTATTCATACGCGTTGCACGTGGTAAACCTTATCTACGGGTCTGACACTTTCAGGTCCGTTTGTATTTGCATATTCTTTTGCGTCAGCATATATTACTCATCTTGTATGAGATGGCATCGTATAAACTTGGTCTTCTAATGAAACCTTTGTTTCTTTGCCAAGACTATGTTGCCTCTATTGTCATACAATAGAGCTACATAGTACTAGCACACTTGGAACTACACCTAGTTCTTTTGCTGCTTATTGCAACTATATACTTAGCATTCGTTGCAGTATCCGTCACAATATTTCACATTGGAACTCATCCAAGTAATCATGGAACTTTCTTTCATCTTATTATGCCACCTTATAACTCAAAATAAATCGCCTAAAATTGAGATTAAATTTTACTGTATATGTGACAAAGCCAATGTAACACATTGCAATGAAACATTTGTCACTTCTGCATACAGAATATATTCTTAGTTCTTCTAAAGTACATAAGAATATCTTACTATTTTCCAACGATCATCATATGAATGCTCGTAACCTTTTAGAGCATTGGACATATCTGGATGTACATATCATGGTATACAAGATTGATAAAATCATTCTTGTAGTTTCACTCATCATGTGTCAAAACGCTTGATTTGTGCTTCAACCTTTTCCATGCAACAAGAACCGTTCTTATTGATTATATATTGAACAGATTCAATATTTCATCTATGTACTCTGGCAAAACTGTATTAACGCCTCAATTTATCTGTATAGACATTGACGCTTAATATTCTGGTTTTACCTAAGTCTTTCATTAGAAATCTAATTTTAATGAAAACTTCACAATATCAAGAAAAACACATAATTTCCAATGAACGATATGTCATCTACATAAAGTATTATAAATATGTCTTAGCACTCCCACTTACTTTCTTGTAAATACAAGTATCTTCAATATCTCGATGAAATTAAACTCTTTTAACATTTTCATCATTGAAGAATCCAACTCCGCTATGCTTACTTCTACCATTGAAGTTTGCATATATATCTAGCAACCTTTGAATCAACAAAACCCATTGGGTCGTGTCAGGTACATGTCCTTGGTGTGCATTCTGGTAGAGGAACGTTGTTTCATGTATTCAACTATCATATCTCAATATGTAATTGTTGCTAGAGTAATCTATACGATGAAGTCAGGGCCCATCAGCACTTCTTTGTATATTGTCGATTACTATTACCCAATAATATCTCGTCCTCAAATCTTGCTATTTGATTATGACCAACTTGGTTAAATAGAAACTTTGATGTCCAGAACTACAACACATTGTAGGTGTGGGAGCCATGAGCTCAGTTGCCGCTTCTAGAACATTTTCCGGTGCTGTGCTACTTTGCTCATCATGCTCAGGTTCAATAACCCCATCAAGTTCTATTTTCCTCCCACTTAAACCTTTCGCGAAAAATCTCTTCATAAGAAATTCAATTCTTTTAGCGACAATCACTATGGGTTCAGGTTCACAGTAGAAGGAATACCCATCGATATTCTTTGGGATAACCTACAAAGACTTACTAATCCGATTTTGGTTGTAAACATTTTACACATATGGCCTGCATACCAAAATTTAAGAAAAAACAAATATAACTTGTACGGTGTCATTTCAGCGGATTATGATGGCACTCTATTCAGTGAAAAAGGTAGTCTCTAAAGCATAATCCACAAAATTATATTGGCAGTTTTATTTCATCATTGATCTAACCATGTCAAACAAGGTTTGATTACATCCATCGAAAACTCCATACTCCTGTGGTGTTTCATGAGATGCAAGTTTGTGAAACAATTCACTTAACTCTTAGATGTTTGCTAAACTTGTAACTCAAATATTCTTCTTTATGATCCAATCATAAAAACTTGAATTTTTCTTGTTATAATAATTTCCACTTCATAAATTGAACAATTTTATACTTCTATCTCATCAAGTAGATATACCATACATCTATTCGATTCATTGATGAAATAGAAAATACACCACACTCGACTTCACACATGGACTACATACATCAACATATATGATCTCCATTTAGGTAGTCACTTATTCTGTCCATGGCCCATGAACGAAGTTTCATCATCTTTAGGAAAAAGTCTGACAAGCGTCAATCAATTCAAAATCAAATGACTCGAAAAATCCATCAATATGGAATTTCTTTCATGTTTTGTTTCCAATATGACTTAAACAGCGGTGTCATATATAAGTGAAATTCATTTTTGTCTTGCGACATTTAGCATCAGTGTTATAAATGTTTATTTTACCAACAAGATTTATAATTATAATCTATCCATCGATTATGGAAGACGGTAATAATATGAACAACAATTGTTCTCATAATACCAGAATAATATAACAATTATTAAGTTCAATCAAATCTTGAAGGCTAGGTTTTATGTCGACGAAAAGCACAATAACACATTTATTTGTTTCTCGATGCGCATTGTTACCTCATTGTTTTGCTAGTTACTTAGGCCATCGTAGTTCTTGTATTGTTGCTTTGTATGACATTTCATAGCAATAATCTAGTATCCAATCTTATATTTACTAATTGGAGGCACCATAGGAGCCCCCACGTTAATCCACCTTATTCTGCACAGAAACGCTATAGGAAAACAAATCCTAACCTTAATTTTTAATCTAAACGGCTGGGGATGGACGTACTCTCCACGTATCGAAACATGTCTCTTTGCATGTATCGTATCTTCACAGGAAACATGCCTCCGTTGCCAAAACAAATTCAAAAAGCTATACATGCCTACAGGTATATCCATCTATCACGGTAATCAAGCCGTGCTTTACCACGCATCGTGAGCAATACAAACTCAAAAGACATACGTGATATATATACTCTATAATACCGGTTTGTTGCCGATCAACTGTCCAAGAACTTTCTCCGTTGGTTGTTGCATCTTCTTGAGGTGATCACGACGTGCCGGCGGCAGCAGCACGTACCGGTTTACTGTATCGCCTCAAGCATATCGCCATCTTGCCGATCGTCATCGGGAACAGTTCCACGCACGAACGTGGAAGGCATCACACCATCAACAAAATCTTCCCGCACAAGCGTGACTGCACTCATCCAGGTTTGGAAATAAAATCTATTATGTAGCAGCACGAAAGGAATAAGCAGCGTCAACAAGAAATTTCTAATTATCTGTTTGATGTTTCAGTTCAATGGCGAAATCTGCAATGGCATGCAAAACCTTGCGTGAGATTCAAACTAGCAGTAGAGGAAAGGAGCTAACAATCATGGCAAGAGTAGCAAGACTATGGGATTCAATATTGATTAGTAATGGTGAATTAATTAGTCTTGATATGATCCTTATTGATCAGGAGGTATGAGGGTTCTCTCATTGCAACTACATCTTTGCTTGACTTATTTTTTGTGATATTGTTTCAATCTCCATGCTAATTACAAATGCACCAGGGGACCATGATTCATGGAGTTATCAGTAAGGCCTACACTAACAAGTTCAGACCATTAATTCTAGAAGGCAATGTGTACACCATTACAAATGTGTGAGCC
The DNA here is from genome assembly GCA_007115705.1 of Dactylis glomerata. NCBI lineage: Eukaryota > Viridiplantae > Streptophyta > Magnoliopsida > Poales > Poaceae > Dactylis > Dactylis glomerata. Next base: position 4,425,326 of record QXEO01000734.1, read on the forward strand.
ATGCCCGCGTCACCTAAATTTCGACCAGTCGAAAATGACATGATAGTCAACTTCTCGCCCACATCAATTATAGAAGAGATCCAAGATAAAGAAGACATCCCAAAGTATGGTTTTAACTTTTCAAGCATAGAGGTGCTTTCTAGAAGAGTAGGCGTTGACATTTATCTCTCAGGTATGATATTATAAGTATTTGTAGAAGCATATTTGATATTTTCTTCCTTTATGTGGGATGTGCCATCTAAATTCATGTTTTAACAGATATTATAGGAGTTGCAGCACACATAGGACCAATTGAAGAAAGTAAAACGTCTTTTGGGATGTCCAAAATCCGTGATATTGTACTTCTGGTCGAGTATGTGAAAATAATGTTAGATTTGCAACCAAACTACTCAAGTTATGTGCTCATAATTATTTTAATTTTTTTACACAGAGATCAAGAAGTCAAAGTTAGATTATGGGGTGCTAAATCTGAACTAATTGATGCAAAGTCAATAGGCAATGTCATTATAATTACATCTACAACAGTCAGGAAATATGGCAGTATGTCTTCTCTCAAAATTATTCACTCATTGTGTCATCTCACTGCTTGATATTTCATATGAACACAGTTATTATTTTAACCAATATGCAGGATATTCTCTATCGTCAAATAGTGCAACTCAAGTGTATATAAATTTGCCTATTCCTGAGACTATGGATGTACAGAATAGGTAACGAAATCCCAGCATAGATTTTTTTCACTTAAATTTTATATATCACTACCATGATGAATAATTTCTCTATCAAATTAGCATTTGTTCCAAGGAAAATACAACCAGAGAATTCCATAGCGAGGAAGGACATCTAAAAGGGACACTGGAAGAGCAAATGAGCTATAATAGGAAAACTTTACAAGAGTTAAATGATATTATGTTTAACTCATCAAATAAGGTTTGCAATCAGTAATAATCATGCATTGGCTCAACAATGTACATATATTTATGGCATACATATGCAGGGAAGAATTTTTACTGTGGAGGCAGTAATTGATGAAGTTAATACAAGATATAGTTGGTACTACATATCATGTAGCAAAGAGAGCTGCAAGAAGCAACTTGAAAAGAAAATTGATCACTACTATTGCAGCAAATGTGATAGGAAAGCTGAAGCCAAAGCACGGTAAAAGAGTTCAACAGATACCATCTTAGCGATTTTAAGAGTTTTTGAAATTTATCCATCTTACATAATTTTCAGATACAAGATCAAGCTCGAAATAAGTGATTCAACCGCATCTGCATCTTGCGTACTTTTTGAGAAAGAAGCTCAACAGTTAATCAATGAGTCAGTAGAAAACATGGTTGCATCAATTTCCAATGAAAGTAATGAGCTTCCAAGACCAATTCAAGAGATCTGTGGGAAGGCGGTAATTTTTCAATTTAGATTGACAGACTACAATTTCGAAAGTTGTAGACCAGACTATACAGTCTCAAAATTATTTCTCCTAGACAAGAACATTTCAGCTATGGAGATTGAGAATGATGAGAAGGTATAGTATTTAGTGATTTCTTCTGTTATGGTATATTCCTCATATTTATTATTTTTTGTAATTCATATCAAAAATATATCTATCATCATTCCTATAAAACGTACATATTGTAGAATAATAACAATGGAACTGACCTAATGTACTCATGATTTGTAGAATAAACCAAGAAACATTTCAAAAGATGTTGTCATCAAACAAGAGCCAGAAGATAGTCAAGGTCTACAATGTTACAAAAAGAGAAGCAAGAGTAGTAGAAGAGGAAAAAAGCAGAAACAATCTGGTCTTGATGACAATGAAGATTCTGACAAGAAGACAAGAAAAATGAAAGAAAGAAGAAAGAGTAGTAGAGGAAGAAAGCAGAAACAATCTGGTCGTCTTGATGACAATGAAGATTCTGACGAAGAGACAAGAAAAACAAAAGAAAGATATATTCCCTTTCAGTCTGACGATGAGGATTCAACAGTTGATAATCCAAAAGACAGTGAGGTATTTAAGAAACATATATACATTGTCTCATTCATAAAACGTCTATTTAATACTAAGTTGCTTATCCTTTGTAGAGAAACTTGAAGACAACTTCAAATCATGTTATCATTAAAAAGGAGCCAACTGAAGATATAGATATATGCGAAGATAACGATGATGAAGAAGAAGAATACAAAGTGATACGTAGGAGTAAGAGGATAGAAAGGAATCAGAGAAATTTGATTCATCTTGATGAAGATGAAGACTCAGAAGACCAGTTCAACAACCAAAAGTTGAGAAAAAGGCGAAAGCATCTCTGATATCTTACAACCTAGCAAATCTCAGCGGGGGATGCTTAATGATGAACAGCCTAGCAAATCTCGGTGGAGAATGAAGACAACAATCAATGAGGATATGTAGAAATTAATTGTTAGAATATAAAAGAATAGTACTATGTTATATTACCAGAACTATTTCATAGAAAAATTCATGATTAATATGCAGAAATTTATTGTTATAATGTAAAAGAATAGTGCTATGATATATTAGCAGAACTATTTGATAGATAAATTCATGATTAATAATCAGCTAAGATTTTGTTATTTAAAATAAATACAGAGGCTGTTCTCCTCCTAAATATACTCCGCTGATCGAGTAAGCAAGAATACATTAAATTCACTTGGAAATAATTATTTCTTACAGAGGCCATGTATATAATGTATACATAACAAGATAAGAATTTTCAATATACCTGAGTGTCAAACCAAAGCATCACTGTGCTGCAAGAAGGATAGTTATTCTAAAGAAGAGAAGTGCCGCCCTCCGGTCTAGCTGTCCATATTTGTACCAGATGGCTTGCTAGAGAACCTTGAGAAAAGGCAAAATTTTAGTGAGTGCACGCCCGTTGTTGAAGTTGATGGTACCTGTAATTTTAAAAAAGATAAAGAAGTATTGGCATAGAAATATTCAAGTATTATATGGTCATATCATTTAGCATTCTACTTAATTTTAATTTTCCAAGTTTATTTTGTATTTCAAAAATATTCGATGTCAAGGTGCCATCTCATTGAATGGAGTCACTAATTGATCTTGCAAGATGATAGTCATTTTAAATTAGGGAGTGTCTAAGTGAGAATTAATTAAGTCTCACTCAATTTTAATTTTTTTGTACTGCCTATTTCAAAGTTAGTAAAATCTGAAGTTTTAGATCGATCTTAACGTCAAATCATCATTCTTGGCACAGAGAGTTGAGAGATTCTAAGTCGATGGAGTGTTCACATAAAAATGGTGCAAAGAAAATCTAGAATATCATATATACCAACAAAACCACATATTATTATTAATTCATATTTAAAATTATATAAAAAATGCATATATATTTAGTAGAGACCGATTATTAGACAAGAAAAAACAGGTAACCCTGCGTCACAAGAAAATAGTTTCCATGTTGGACACGACTGAGAGCGTGTGAACATGAAATTCTCATACACGGTGCATATACAGTCCAGAATAAACAAGTCTTGCAAAGTCCAACTCCAACACGTCAAATTTCCATTATATAATGCTATCCCTGCATAGGTACAGACGTTAATAGTCCAGATCTTCCGTACGCCAGGAGAGTCAAGAGAAGAAAAGGTAGGATCATAATTTTTTGCATACTAATTCATGTTTGTTCCATGTTACTGTTCCTATAGTTTCAAACTACCATGATTTTACTATATGTTAGGTACGAAGAAGACACAAGAGTTTGACACAGTTCCCAAGGGATCTATCCAAACTGCAAAAAACCATCAGCAACCTCGGCCTCCATGTCGAAGAACCATTTGCCTGTGCAAAAAAAGGGGGATAAAATCCACGACAGGTAAAATATATAATGGTGGTCGAGGCTACTAAAATAGTGTGCGACATATGAATCTTAGTAATATACAATCAATTTTGATGTTATATTTGATTAAAAAAGGTTCTAACAATGTATTACACATATATGCAGGGGGGGGCATCTTGGGCAAAAAGAATGCATTACCTGACAAAAGCAAGGTACAAATTTAATTAAATAATTCCATCATTTTCTTAAAAGAATTTCGCATGTCCTTCGATATAATAGCCTAATTCTCGAAAATAGATTTTCTCAAATTGTCAGGAAAATCCAAAAAATAGTGAAATAGCGGAAGGCACAGTCAGCAGGTATATTATAGCGTAATTTATATTCTGTACCACATATATAGTGTAATAAAAAAATATAAACATTACAGTAAACTGCAAAAAATCTTTGTAAAACTGAATGCAGACAAGCTCGGATGAAGCGAGGTCAGCCTCCTGATAAAACAAAGTATATCAAGCGCCCCAAGTTATTAAATATTATAGGTAACGAGTCGGATATTCATGTACAAGAAGATGAAGTACATCATCAGCATGAAAGGTAATGGCTTCCATTCTGTTGTATTAAGTATTAACATGGAAAATTACCCACAGGTGTAGCGTGTACATATAACTGACCACTAAAAAAATTACAGGCTATTGATAGGTACATGTACATCCACTAATGAGATACATGACCAAACAAGTAAGAAGGTAATCATATATTTACGATTGTCTTCTAATTTCTTTAAGTATGCTATATGCTATGCAAATCAAATTTTACTCTCTTCTCCATTCAGGGAATATCCAAGGAACGTTCTACAGAACTGTATCCTAAAACATTAAACAAAGAGAAAGAAAGGTGCACACTATAACATTATCCTCATCATGGGCATTAGTCATTGACCTGTACAAAGAACTAAGAACTAGGACTTTAATACTTTTGCAGAATTTCGACAGCTCCAAGAAAAAATCCGCCAAAGAGGAAACAGACAGTGCATGGAGATCAGGGTAGCAAGCGTGCAAGGTTGGTTAAGAGCAAAAACAGTGAGGACACTGTAGTTCATGTACATGCTATACAAGAAACAAGGTTTTCCAGGGACTTGGAAGATAGTGATTTCATTGGAAGAAGACAAATGTGTAAGTCAAATCGAGAAAATAGAAGAAAGTTACAAGGAATGAAAAAAATTGGTAAATCCAAGAGCCCTCCAACCGAAGTTTCAAATTTCGGAAAGCCAACTTGCATATGCCCATACTGCCAAGCTATAATGTGGCATCAGGAAAGAAGCAAGCATAACACAAACAAATCAAGGCCAACATTCGGACTGTGTTGCAAGGAAGGAAAAGTTAAATTGCCACCATTGAAAGATCCTCCAGAATACCTTAAGCAACTACTTAAGTGTAATGAAAAGGGAGATCCGTCAAATTATAGAGACAATATAAGGAACTATAATTCAATGTTTGCATTTACTTCAATGGGTGGCCAGATTGACTATGAGATTAACAGACAAGGGGGTGCACCTTATGTTTTTCGCTTGAATGGCACAAACTATCATAAAATTGGCACACTGCTACCTAAAGATAAAGATAGCAGTCCAAAGTTTGCTCAGTTGTATATCTGTGATACTGAAAATGAGGTCATGAATAGAATACAGGCATCAACATCAAAGGAAAGGAAAACACAGCTGGATGAGAGCATTGTCTCTGGATTACTGGAAATGCTTGATGAGCACAATGAGTTAGTGAAATCATTCCGCATGGCAAGGGATAGGTACAAGGAATCAGATCTGGAAAATGTTAGGTTGCGGTTAACTGGAAAAAGATCCAGCGATGGAAGACAATACAACCTACCAACTGCGTCTGAAATAGCCGCGCTGATAGTTGGGGAACAGACAGGAGAAAATTTTGAACGTGATATAATAGTAGAAAACAAAGACAAGAAACTCCAGAGAATTTCTGAACTACATCCAAGCTTTATGTCTATGCAATACCCTTTGTTATTCCCTTACGGGGAAGACGGGTTCAGACCAGAAATAGAGCTAGAACCCGTAAAGGGCCGCATAGGAAAGAGAAAGCATGTTACCATGATGGAGTATTATGCATATCGTATCCAGCAGCGACTAAACCAATCGGTGGTCCTGCAAATGAGTGGCAAGCTATTCCTTCAATTCATAGTAGACGCAGCAACATGCATTGAGCAGTGGAGACTGAATTGGTACAAGATGCATCAAGGCACACTTAGAACGGAGCTCTATAGCGGTCTGCAGGACGCAATGGATAATGGTGACACAAGATCTGATCAAGTAGGTAAAAGAATTATACTCCCTTCATCATATAATGGAAGTCCTAGAAATAAAGGGCAGTACTACCAAGATGCTATGGCAATATGTCGATGGGCTGGGTATCCAGATCTATTTATCACTTTCACATGCAACCCAAAGTGGCATGAAATACAGACCATGCTGGACTTCATCCCAGGCCAAAAACCAGAAGATCGTCCAGATATAGTAAATAGAGTGTTCATGATAAAGTTGAATGAACTTATAGAAGACATATACAAAAAGAAGCGGTTTGGAAAAGCAACAGGAAGTAAGTTCACCCAATTTCAATCATTTTCTAGCTAGCTTGACAGCTTAGTGTGTCCATTATGAAAGTATAGAAGTTCAAAGTTATGGTCTCACACATATGTGAACGAATCCTTCAAAAAATTATTAGGTAAGACTAACACCGCACTTTTTTTGCAGTTGTCTATACCATCGAATTCCAAAAAAGAGGCCTACCTCATGCACATATACTGTTATTTCTAGATCAGAAAGACAGGGATGCTAGCCCAGGAAATATTGATAAAATCATATCCGCAGAGATTCCAGACAAGGATGAGGACCCAGAAGGTTACATGGTAGTTGAAAATTTCATGATGCATGGACCATGTGGACAAGCAAACCACAAATCACCTTGCATGATCAATGGAAAATGCTCAAAACATTTTCCTAAGATGTTCTGTGAGGAAACAAGTATTGATGAAGAAGGATTTCCAGTATACAGAAGAAGGGATGATGGAAAGACAGTACAAAAAAATGGAGTAGAACTAGATAGCAGCTACGTTGTTCCATACAATAGGGACCTGATAGTCAAATACCAGGCACACATAAATGTAGAGTGGTGCAATAAATCGAGATCTATCAAGTACTTATTCAAGTACATACATAAAGGGGAGGATAGAGCAACTGTAGTTTTGAGTACTGGGAATAGCTATGATGAGATACAGATGTACCTTGATGCAAGATACCTATCTGCAGGTGAAGCATGTTGGCGTATATTTGGATTTGAGCTTCAGCATCGACAACCTTCTGTACAGAGATTGCAATTCCACCTTCAAGATGAACAAATGGTTGTGTTCCCAGACTCAACTGATATTGAGAAAATTGTATCTAGACCTGGCATAGAAAAAACAATGTTCACTGAATGGATGACAGCTAATCAGCTGTATGACGATGCTCATGATCTAACATATGCAGAATTTCCAACTAAGTGGACATGGCACACAAAAACGAAAGAATGGAAACCAAGGAAAGGCGGCAAAAGATCTATTGGGAGGATATACTATGCCCATCCAGCAAGTGGTGAGAAATATTACTTGAGAATGCTACTAAACATTGTCAAAGGTTGTAAATCATTTGAAGACATCAGAAAAGTGAATGGTATTATACACCCCAATTATAAGTCAGCATGTTATGCCCTTGGATTACTCGATGATGACAGAGAGTGGGATGATTGTATCAAAGAAGCATCACATTGGGCTTCTGCACAGCAAATGCGACAACTATTCTGCACAATACTTCTATTTTGTGAGGTCTCGGATCCAGGAAAATTGTGGGAATCTGCATGGGAATTACTCTCCGAGGACATACAACAGCGTCAGAGGAGAATCTTGAACTTTGAAGCACTTCAACTTGATTCAGACCAAATAAAAAATCTCACCCTAATAGAGATAGAAACATTGCTAAGGAAAGGTGGAAAGTCGTTAAAAGACTATGAAGGAATTCCTTTACCAGATAGCAACTCATTACATGGTCTACAAAATAGGCTGATCAGTGAAGAGCTTAACTATGATAGAGCTTCTCTTCAAATTGAGAAAGTGGAATTAATTGGAAAGTTGAATCCAGAACAAAAAATAGCTTACGAGGCAATAGTACAATCTGTCAGTAGCAAACTTGGCAAACTGATATTTGTCAATGGATATGGTGGGACAGGGAAAACATTTCTTTGGAAGACAATCACGACATCCCTGCGATCTGAAGGAAAAATAGTTTTGGCAGTAGCATCCAGTGCAATAGCTGCGCTTCTCATTCCAGGGGGGCGAACAGCACATTCAAGATTTCACATCCCTCTCAACATCACTAAAGAGTCAATATGTGATATCAAGCAAGGATCCTACCTTGCAGATCTAATAAGGAGAACATCGTTAATAATATGGGACGAAGCACCTATGGCGCATAAACATTGCTTTGAAGCACTGGACAGAAGTCTAAGAGACATCCTAAGGTTCACAAATTTGAATAGTAGAGATAGACCATTTGGAGGAATGACAGTAGTCATGGGGGGTGACTTCAGACAAATCCTTCCTGTAATACCCAAAGGGCGAAGGCCACATATTGTTGACGCATGCTTAAAACGCTCCTACTTATGGAAGCACTTTGAGGAATACAAACTCACTGAGAACATGCGCGTTACAGCACTAATAAATACTCCGGAGGAACAAGAGAAGACCTCAGAATTTGCGGACTGGATTCTAAACATTGGTGATGGATTAATAGGAAATAATGAGGACGAGGCATGGGTGCATATACCTAAAAATTTACTACTGCAGAAAAGAGGAAACCAGTTGGAAACAATCATCAACAGCACATATCCTAACCTATGGACTAACTACACAAATCGGAAATACCTTGAAGAAAGAGCCATCTTATGTCCGAGAAATGAGATGGTAAATGAGGTAAATTCATACATCATGAGTAGAATAGATGGAGAAGAGGTAACATACCGCAGCTCTGATACAGTATGTAAAGCAATGTCCAATACGGAAGATGGAGATCAGATGTACGCATCAGAGTTCTTGAATAGTTTGAAATTCCCTGGAACACCAGACCACATATTACGCCTGAAAGTGGGCTTGCCAATAATGCTCTTGCGAAATATCAATCAAAGCGAGGGCTTATGCAATGGCACCAGACTAACTATAACACAACTAGGGAAGTGGTTCATAGAAGCTCAAATAATAACTGGAACAAACATTGGAAAAAAGGTCTACATTCCACGAATAATAATGTCACCAAATGAGTCAAAATGGCCGTTTGTATTGAAGAGAAGGCAGTACCCAATATCAGTTTGTTTTGCAATGACGATAAATAAGAGCCAAGGACAGTCATTAAAACATGTTGGACTATATTTACCAAAGCAGGTGTTCACACATGGCCAACTCTATGTAGCAGTGTCCCGAGTAACAAGCAGAGATGGACTGAAAGTACTAATCTCCGATGAAGAATCTCAAGAGAATAATTTGGCAAAAAATATTGTGTACAAAGAGATCCTTTAGTGCAAGAGAGCTCGGAATATTTATACTTTACTCTATGTACAGTTTTTTAATAATGAATTTTCTGTGTTTTTAATTAATCATATATATTTGTGGACCTACATGGTTTTCTAATTAATTACAAAAAATATGACAACCTACATGTGTACAGTTTTACATTGTGTATCAGATATTACTGATAAATAGAGCAAAGCAATCTTCAGAAAAGGTAAGCCCACATTCAGATTAAATTTCGAGTTGTCCTTCTTACACAGCTGTTCAGTCATTTAATTTAATTCATATTTTTCACTACTAGATTAATTCATCTGATTATAAGCAATGCTATGGCAGAATGGTACTGATTTTGCTAGATGATGTTGCTAAATATAATCCTAACAGTGACAAATAAAAATTCTGTTGATTATTTTCAGTTTGATGTTGCTTTAAAGGTTACTAATTAAGTGTATAATAAAAAAATATGGCTGCTGTAAAACTCAGGTATGTACATTGCTTTATCTTTTTGTGCAAAAACAACACTGTATAAAGTACACTAATTAACACCTTATGCTGAATCTATAAAAACAGGAACACGATGGCATTGTTGGAGCGCTGCGCGGCGTCGGGGGATCCAGCCAACATGATTTAAACTATAGGTACTTATTAATTATATTATTTACAAAGAAGAATAGAGAGAAAAAAATAAATCTAACAGAAGTGTTGTGGAGCATAGGAACAAAAAAAGAACAAGACGCTTGCTGATAGCGAGGTGCTGCACAAGTCGGATGAGGTGTGCTTGCAATAATACGTCATGCAAGCTAAATGTCTTCTCTTCTGTAAGTTCCAAACCAATTTTACAATAGTAAATACTATGTGGAATTTTTTTAGAATTGCGGCATTTAAAAAGAAGAAAATTAACAACGAGAGACAACAAAAAGAAGTACCGCTGACATTACAAGGGTATTTTGTTTTGGATTCCATACAGTGAAAGTGAAGTCGGATTTCACATCCAAGTTGAAGAGAAAGTAAACAATAACCTGAGCATCGTTGGGGGCGCCATTCCTGGGAGGATTTCCGCTGCTACAAACACACGTCGTGGGAACGGAGAAGACTGAATCACCACGAGAAAGAAAATGGCAACCGGCCGGCGAGCCTCCGGCGTTGCGGATTTAGCATCCGCGACCTGCTCTTCCACGACTAGAACTGCAGTATTGCTCAGTCAATCTCCTCCTGGTCCCCAAAAGATACTGCACATGAACATCTAGAATTTGAGATCCAGCAGAGATATTGGAAAAATCTCAAAACTGAGAGGAACGGGTGCATGATTGGGAGTTGAGAGAAAGTAAATCTGTATTTCAATTACTGTGAAGAGAAGAGTAAGGGGATATGGATGTCAGGGGACGGTGCGTGAATGTACTGTACTGGGCAGAGATAGACGATGACGACTGAGTAGTACTAAAAATATGATGTCAATTTAACGGATTTCTAATTTAGAAAAAGGACTACTACTTGGAGCTTTTAATAACTTATACTATATAAAATACAAAGACGCGCATATATTGCTCAAAACAGTTATTATGACAAATGAAACTATAAAAACTAATGTTTAAGAAATCATTTATTGTTAATCATTTTATTGGTAGACTATTTATCGGCTAATTTTTTGTAAATTCCAAATTTTAGCACTAAAAGTTCCAAAATATACTATGCAAAAACAATGTTAGTGTATTGGACAAAAATGTTACCTTGATTATTGCATCTAAATCAATAAAAAAACAATATTTGAGCTAATATACACTACTACAAAACTATAGGCCAAACTATTGTTAGACCGATAAATCGGCTACCAAATCACGGTAGGTGACGAAATTTGGGATATTTCGGTCGGCGATAAATTAGAATGATAAATTATAATCTTATCGCTGATCCAACTATTAACAATTAATTGAGAGATTAATTGATATATTGGCCAATTTTTTGAACACTTACAAAAATACGTTAAACCGTAAACGGAATACAATACTCTTTCGATCCAAAAAAGGATGATTAAACTTTATCTACATGCATGTACAAACATAACTATCTTAAAAATAGATTTATTAGGACATACTTAAAACTAGACCGTGCAGGGGCACGGGTTAACGACTAGTACCCAAGAATTACATTATATACTAGCAAAGAATACATCTATAACATGTATATCATTTATATACCTATACTGGACATTTCCAGTCTTTTCCTTTTCTACGAAATACTTTTGCAGATCCTATTTAGCATTTACTCTCTATTTAGAAGAATCTATCAACATCAATAGTGGCGTCAATCATTTGACACATAGTCCAAAGGATGTCAGTCAAATACTAATGGCCTTGGACTTTGCAAATTGAGGTGGATCACCATCATCATATAATTGGTATTCTTCCAGATTCCATTCTTTAGTACTCTTTTGGTATAGCAAAACATAGCCGATACCTTTTCATTCATCCTATCATGACATCTTTCATGATGAAACTACTATAGCTCTTAAGGACAAATGCAAGTATAATATTAGTTTCCCAAACTTTTGGGTGATCGGGACGCCTAGCATCTTCAATCTTCGCATATATTCATACAATATGAGCATATGTTATTTTACTAAATTATACTTAATCATTTTGCAAACAATCAAAGTTTTAGATATCAAATATCTTTCACTTCTTGTTAGTTTCTGAAATAATTCTTCCAGCTCCAAGATCACTTTGATTCTCAAACAATTTTGAAGATCAATTTCTCATAGAGGCAAACATGATCTTAGATGCTAAACTTGAATCATTGCTCTTAGATTAATATAACCTATTAAATCGCATGGAGCAAGTGAGGTTTGCTAAAGTTTGCAATAAGACTTAATCCTTACTCTTGACATTCTAACTAAACGGTACTAGTCCGTAAAGTGATTATCCAAAATTCTATAGTTTTTTTAACTCAATTAAGCTAAGTGTCGGTGGGAAACGGTGCCAAAGACTACAATAACTTATGCAAATACACTAAGATTTAGTTCATGATAATTAGTTCAAGTTAATCAAATTACTAATGAACTCCCATGTAGCGCCCTGCCTTATCAAAAGACAGAACTCCTGTGTATCTGTGCCATTCCCTGGATCAGTAGATAGCACCATAGTACAAAATGAGTAATCATTGCAATAGCATCAATAATATAACGTAAATCCAGTTACATAGGTATTCAACCTTACGAGTACACAGCATAAAGCATAGTAGCAATGAGCCTCCATCTTCATCAAGTGCCACAGGCAGACATGTTGCAATGTAAGCTCGAGATCCTACTCCTGGTTCCTTATTCAACAATAAAAACCTGTACATTTGAATATGCAGCCCCAGAAGGGTCAGTACAACAATGTACTGGCAAATGACACATATTTGTGGCATTTGTGAAAGACTAAACTACATGATATCTGGCTTAGTGGATCTCAAAGGCTAGTTTTGCTGAAAGCCAATTTTATCCTATAACTTTCCAAAACATTTTTAACAAAATTTTATTTATGAAGGGTTGAAATAACTCCCATACATTACATACTAGCTAGGCATGTAGTTTCTGGGCGAAACTCAACATAGTTTTTGAAGTACAGATACCATCACCCCTCGGAGTGTATGGCCCTGAGACTTCTCCTGTTAGTTGCTAGTCAAGTTTTAAAGCATTCAGAAAAGATGATGAGTGCTGGCGCGTGGTTGATGGCACCAGAAGTTTCCTTGTGCGTGGTGAATGACCAGCCCGTTGGGAACCCCAAGAGGAAGGTGTGATGAGTATAGCAGCTAGTTTTCCCTCAGTTAAGAAACCAAGGTTTATCGTTCTTGGAGAGGAGAGACAAATGACTGAAGGTGATGCTTGCTAGTTTGTGACAGCTGCGGACAATTTATATATGGCGCCTCGTCCAAGCTTTGCTTACTAGCTGCAACGTGGAACCTGCACACACACAAACAAATACTTTGCTCCCAACTTACGATGAGGTTGTTAATCTCACCGGTTTGCTTGAAACAAAGGTTATGAGTGTATCAAATGGAAAACAGTAAAAGTATGCGAGTAAAGTAAACAGTGCAAGAAAGTAAACAGGTGATAGCAATATGATGGAAATAGGACCGGGGTCCACAGTTCACTAGTGGTGTCTCTCCATAGATAAATAACGCATGCTGGGTAAACAAATTACAGTTGGGCAATTGATAGAATAAAGATAAACGTGATATGTCGAGAAGATCACTATGAGATTTACTCTGGGCATTACAACAAAATACATAGACCACCATCCAACTGCATCTATGACTAATAATCCACTCCCGGGGATATCAATCCGAACACCCCAAAAGTATTAAGTTGCGAACAACAAATAATTGCATTAAGCAAAGTGTGTAATGTAAACAATGCATATGCCCTTGAGCATATGAATGTTGTTTTCTCCCTAGTAGCAACAGCACATCTACCACCTTAGAGGTTTCTGTCACTCCCCCAGGTGAAATAGAGGCATGAACCCACTATCGAGCATAAATACCCCCTCTTGGAGTCTCTAGCAACTACTCGGCCAAGATAGCTACTAACAACGGAGAGCATGCAAGATCATAAACAACATAGAGATAACAAAAGATAATATTCAGTACAGCAACTCAATCATAAACACCAATATTCATCGAATCCCAACAAACCAAACATGTAGAATTACATAACGGTGATCTCAATCATGTAGGGCAGCTCATGAGATCTAAACATGAAGCACATGGTGGAGAAGACAACCATCTAGCTACTGCTATGGACCCATAGTCCAAGGTAGACTACTCACTCATCGCTCCGAAGGCAAGCATGGCAATGAAGAAGACCTCCGGTGGCGATTCCTCTCTCCGGTAGGGTGCCGGGAAGAGCTTCTGGTCCCTCCCGATCTTCGGGTCGACGGCGGCGGCGGATCGCGATGTGTTCTGGAAATCTGATCGGGTACTTAGGTTTTTTCCGTCGGGGGGTCTTTATAGGCGAAGGGGCGATATCAGAGGGGGAGCCAGGCGCCCTCACGCGGGTCCCGCGTGGCCAGGGGGCTGGCCGCGCCACCCCTGCGTGTGGGGCCCTGGTGGCCCCACTCCTTCTCTCCTTCGGATCTCTGGAAGCTTCCGGGTAAAATAAGACTTCAGGAACTTGTTTTGTCCAATTCCGAGAATATTTCCTGTGTATCACTTCTGAAACACAAAAACTACAGGAAACAGGGAACTGGCACTGTGGTAACTCGTTAATAGGTTAGTTCCGAAAAATGCATAAAAGTGCCACGAAGTGTAACGAAACAATAGGCAAATGGTATAAAAACAAGCATGGAGCATCAAAACTTATAGATACGTTTGAGACGTATCAATGAGATTCTTCCGATCATTCCATGGCTAGAGACTCAATTGTCCATTCCGAGGACTCGGCTAATCGATTAGACTTTAACACCTTGCAAGGGTTGTGCACTTTCACCTTATCCTTCATGTTATGCCCATACATAAAATGAAACAAGACCTTTCAAAAAAAGCATTCAACCAAACTAGTCTGACCGTACCCCCTATATTATGCTACCACCTGCTATCAGTACTCTTGGTTGAACCCTTAATCTTACTCTTTCTTGATAGAGCTCATAATGTCATAAGGCTGCACTGGAAGTACTTTAATCATGGAAGCCTTATTAATCTCTTGAATCCTGAGTGGCCATCCCGAGCAGCATCCTGAGCTACACATCTGTCCTAGCATGTGCCCCAGGACCCACCTACTTCGCTTTTCCATCTTACCACTCCACCCAGGTAATTCATTTTAGTTGAAGTTGTTAATTTATTCACAAAACAACTTTGACAAGGTGGATATGGCATAGCATCATATTCAAGTATTTAGCATCCTACCAGGTGGGTGTTTGAGGGATAGCTACTCACTACTAGGATCTAGCACTTTGTAAACAGTTGAACATTCACCTATCATCCATACTACTGAAAATCACTAATGCATAATAAAAATAGGTAGAAGAATGTGTGTCACTTGCCTTTTTGAAGAATACGATCTTTCACTCTTCTTTCAACTAAGCATGTAGCTCTTCACGCAAGCTATAACACAGAAATAGCAATACATAAACAAACCATACAAACACAATCAAACAAATCAAACAATTGAAAAGTGTTTGTTTAACAATTTATTTTTATTGAGATGTTATGATAAGAAAGATATGGATTTGAGAGCTTAGTTGAGAAGGATCAATATGATTTGAGAGAATTGCACTAGGCAAAATAATATTGATGAAGTCTTTATGCTTTATTTAAGCATAGATAGAATTTAGAAAGGCTCAAGTTAATTGGATCATATAAGAGCTGAACAGTGTAACAACAAGGCTATTGAATAGGTGTGACAACAATTATTATTAAATAGCATCTATTGCACTTAGGCACTAGGCTAGGTTTTGAGAATGCTTGAATTACTCAATTAGCACATTTGCAAGTTGAATAGTTCAATACATGAAATTAGGATTAAGTAGACATAGGATTGTGTATGAATGATTGACATTTGAGAACATAGCTCAAATGGTTCATTGATCAACATGGTGTATAAACACATACTATGGTATGGGTTATAATCAACACCACATTAATAAAAATAGGATTTAGGTTGAGATGAATTCATATTCTACTCAAGTAGCACAATTGCCATTTGAATATATATGAATTAGACAAACTATGTCTAGATGAGCAAGATATGGATCAAGGTGATGTCTAGAGGATGTCTGATAGCTAGGTATGATCATAGGATTTACTAAAGTAAAAGGAATCATTAATTGAAATAGAAATAGAATTAATCTATATAGGAAATACTCAAATTCTCATATTAGAATTTGAATAATTGGGAAGTGGTTAAATAAAATATGGAAGTGATGCTACTAGATAGCTTGCAGTAAAACAAAGCTACTGCAATTGGAATCATTCAAAAATAAGTTATAGAATTTGAATTATCACCAAAATAGTGATTTGGACAAATTTGAATGCACAAAGTGTGTGCACGTATCAACTTTGAAATTTCTTGATCCTATGATGTTCTACATGATTAGAGAATTCTAAAGACTACAAATTTGTAATTTTTGGACACTTGAATCAAAAGATAAGAAATAAACTAGCTAACAGAAGTGTTTGATTCAATTTGAAATTAGATTCAAATTGAATACTGAACCTATGAAATATTAGTGCACTATTGGATTCTACAAGTTCTAAGGATTCCATTGATATATTATTTGCAATTTTTCGAGTTATGGTTTGAAAGATATGATTTTTCAAAGATCTAGCAAAAATCAGATTTGAATTTCTAATTTGAACTCTATTTGATTCAGAAGCCGACACGTGGCTTGCTCTGATACGCCGATACCATTTCGGTCGGATTAGGTCTTAGGGCCGTCGGATCTTAAGTTGATCTGGATGGATCAGATCATCCCATACCGATTCACTTAAGTGAGTCTGTCCGAGACGTTGGATCGAGATCGTACGGTTAAGATTAAAAAGAAGAGGGCCGGCTCACCTCGCTAGGGTTCCGGCGAGCTTTCTCTGGCGAGGTGGCTCTGGTTCGACTCCGGCGACGCTACAGCGGCTTCTAGACGATGGCGATGCCACGACGGTGACCAGCACGGCGAGAGGATCTCGGGAACGTGGTCCTCATCCTCGATTGCGTCCAGCAGGGAGCGAGGGGATCGGCTGGAGCTTGGTGGCGCGGTGGTGGCTTCGGGCGCGTGCTGGCGTGTCCGATGCAGAGGGTTTGAGGGGCTGCATCTTCACCAGAAGATTGGGGATGGCGAGGCGGGCATGGTGGCGAGGTCTGAGAGCTCGAGGTGGTCGGGTGCCTCGGCGATTTCTCGCCGATGTTCTGGAGGCGGACGGGGGCTTTGGTTTGGGATCAATCTAGGGCTAGGTTTTCGAAGAGAACGAGAAAAATGACATGATGCATTTAATTAACAAGGCTCCCTAGATATTACCTCTGTTCTGAACAAGATTCATAGATGGGTAAAGGTAAATGAAAGAATAACGTCCAGTTTGTCTTCTACTTTGCTTTGCATCTATTATGGCAATAGCTTCTCAAATATGAGGACAAATGCTGATATACTCGCAGTCATACTTGCAGCAAGATAATCAGAGATGAAGAATAAATCCATGGGCTTGGTCGCAAGATCGCTGCTGCTGCTAGCTGTTTTGCCGCATGTGCCTGCTGCTTGTGGCTTGGATGCTTGGGGACTTGGTGGAGTTGGGGCCTGGGCACCCTTTGGACTGTTGCCGCTCTGTCGCTCGGTCACCGGCGGTAGGCGGTAGGTCGGCCACTGCCCAAAACTTGTCATGGATGCGTCCGGCATGAGGAGCAGAGCATGGGAGCATGACGACGAAGCAAGCCATGCATGCCTAGTGCATTTGCGTTGCATAGTGCTCTTAATATTTTGTATATGCCTAGATGAGCATCTCCAGCTGAAACCGGTGGAAGCAGAACAAAAGAGCCTAAATGATCATCTTCACCTGTGGGATAAGGAGCCTGTCAAAGCTGAGAAGCAAGAGGCCACTGTCGGCAGTGATTCACCAGAAGATGTTGCTGCTCTGCTGCCTTGCCCATTGATGAATATCGCTAGATTGGTAGTGAAGTGAAGCTACAAGCCATCATGGGCACGATGGGCACGAAAGAAGACAGACATTGTTGGTAGATAGCATGTTTATCTGGTCCTTTAGCA
The DNA here is from genome assembly GCA_007115705.1 of Dactylis glomerata. Taxonomy (NCBI): domain Eukaryota; kingdom Viridiplantae; phylum Streptophyta; class Magnoliopsida; order Poales; family Poaceae; genus Dactylis; species Dactylis glomerata. The sequence goes on from QXEO01000734.1 coordinate 4,443,480, forward strand.
GTATGAGTTGGTTGTGTGCCTACTTATAATTGGTTTTAGTTCAAGTCTTAACTTTGAAGTAGAGTGTCAATTGTGTATCTATGTTGTGAAGTAAACAAGGCAAATATTTGTCTTAAGAGTAAAATTCAAAAACCTTTGGCTGCTTTAGGCTTCTTTGGATTTTGTACTGCTTGTTGTTTCAGAGTGCAAGGATTGAAGAATCTTGGTTCGATTAGTGTTTGCCTTGCTTGTTATCTCAGTTCTTGTTCACATTCAAGCCTAGACTGCTACCAGAAGGAAATAACTGGAATCCATATTCCAATACTATTCCAGTCCATGCGCCTAGGGATGCAAAGCGGGCGTCCATCCGTCCTGTTTCATAGTCAAAATAGGTTATATTTAGCGACTTAGTCTAGTTTGCTGTCTTGCCTGTTTGTCAAGTCTTTTTTGGCTGCTCTCCTTTTTTTTAAATATAGATAATTTCAATTAGCTTGTCTTGCGCATGTCATGTAAGTGTTGTTGAAAAAAATGCCTTGATAGGAATCATGCTCCTGTGTATGTGTGTTGTACAACAGTGAACCGGTTCCCTTGCACATTTGTTGTTCTTTATGTTTAACTTGCATTAACTTGTGATTGAGCTGTACGATTTACTGGTGCAGATGATGGTGCCAAGGCTGCCGGACAAGACGAACTTGTACACTAAGATTCGGCAAGAAGACAGATTCCCAGGTGCTTCTTTCCATCTTTTTATAGTATAGGTAGTAACGGTCAGCCATCAGTGGTGGAGCCTCATGAAAAATCTTGGGCGTGCCAAGTTAAAGGAGAGCATAATTAAAGAATTACAATTCCAAACCATATACTTCAGTAGGCAATAAGACGCTTTGCCTGGGATGAATTGGAAGAGCTGCACGCTTGCACTCGCAGCAAGATAATCAGAGATGAAGAATAAACTCATGGGCTTGGTCGCAAGATCGCTGTCGCTGCTAGCTGCTTGCCCATGTGCCGGAGGCCTTCTCCACCACCATGGTCGCCTCCGGAGTGATGTGTGAGTAGTCTACCTTGGACTACGGGTCCATAGCAGTAGCTAGATGGTCATCTTCTCCACCATGTGCTTCATGTTTAGATCTTGCGAGCTGCCTATCATGATCAAGATCATCTATGTATAATTCTACATGTTGTGTTTGTTGGGATCCGATGGATATTGGTACTATGTTAAGTTGATGTGCTGAATTATTATCTTTATGTTATCTCTATGTTGTTTATGATCTTCCATGCTCTCCGTTGCTAGTAGATATCTTGGTCGAGTAGATGCTAGTGACTCCATGAGGGAGTATTTATGCTCGATAGTTGGGTTCATGCCTCTAGTAATCTGGGGGAGTGACAGAAACCTCTAAGGTTGTAGATGTGCTGTTGCCACTAGGGATAAAACAACATTCTTGTGTCCAAGGATATTTGCTTTGTTTACATTACGCACTTTGCTTAATGCAGTTTTCCGTTGTTCGCAACTTAATACTCGATGGTTGCTCGGACGACATCCAGATGGTGGATTATTAGTCATAGATGCAGTTGGATTACAGTTTATGTATTTTGTCGTGATGCCCATAGTGAATCTTATAGTGATCCTCATGACATATGTATGCTATCTTTATTCTATTAATTGCCCAACTCTAATTTGTTTACCCAGCATGTTGTTTATCTTATGGAGAGACACCACAAGTGAACTGTGGACCCCGATCCAATTCCTTTACATTGCTATTACCATTTTACTATTACTCTCATTGTTTACATTCTTGCATACTATTACCTTTTACCACTCGATATGCTCAATCCTTTGTTTACAGCAAACCGATGAGATTGACAACCTCATCGTAAGTTGGGGCAAAGTTCTTGGTTGTGTTGTGTGCAGGTTCCACATTGCTGCTAGTGAAGAAGCTCCCACGTCAACTACGCACCAGCATTTGTCTGGCGCCATTGTCCAGAGTGTCGTGAAGCTAGCAAGCATCAACCTTCTAAAGTTTGGCTTTCTCCTACTGGTTCGATAAACCTTGCTTTCACAACTGAGGGAAACTTGCTGCTGTGCTCATCATACCTTCCTCTTGGGGTTCCCAACTGGATGCCTAACACGCACTATCAGACATCTCTACACTTATTATCTGCGTAACTCTTCTGCCTAGATTGAGCTATCTTCCTCTGTCGCTCGGTCACCGGCGGTAGGTCGGCAACTGCCCAAAACTTGTCATGGATGCGTCCAGCATGAGGAGCAAAGCATGGGAGCGGGACGATGAAGCGAGCCATGCATGCCTAGTCCATTTCCGTTGCATAGTGTTCTTAATATTTGTATACACCCAAATGAGCACCTCCAGGTGAAACCGATGGAAGCAGAACAAAAGAGCCTGAAGGATCATCTTCACCTGTGTAATAGGGAGCCTGTCGAAGCTGAGGAAGAGGTTCACCAGAAGATGCTGCTGCTCTGCTGCCTTGTCCATTGATGAATGTCGCTAGCTCGCTAGTGAAGTGCAGCTACAAGCCATCATGGGCACGAAAGAAGACAGACGTTGTTGGTAGATAGCATGTTTATCTGGTCCTTTAGCAGCATGAGTTGGTTGTGAGCGTACTTATGATTGGTTTTAGTTCAAGTCTTAACTTTGAAGTAGAGTGTCAATTGTGTATCTATGTTTTGAAGTAAACAGGGCAAATATTTGTTATAGAGTAAAATTCAAAAACCTTGGGCTGCTTTAGGCTTCTTTGGATTTTGTACTGCTTGTTGTTCCAGAGTGCAAGGATTGAAGAATCTTGGTTTGAGTAGTGTTTGCCTTGCAAGAAAATAACTGGAATCCATATTTCAATACTATTCCAGTCCATGCGCCTAGGGATGCAAAGCGGCGTGCATCTGTCCTGTTTCATAGTCAAAATAGGTTATATTTAGCGACTTAGTCTAGTTTGAACCATCTCCTAATTTCAGGAGTTCATCCTGGACGTCCACTTGCCAGCATATATGTGCCTTATAACCAGAGCTATTATTTATATATTTTCCTTAAAAATTCCTAGTATAATTTTGTTGTGAAACCAAACCATCCATGCTCTAAGAGGACAGTTTTGAGACCTGGTTAGCTCTGTGATGCGTTGGGTGCAAAAGAATATATCAGGCGCGCGTGATTCCATCTTCGGATTGAAGAGCACCGCATGTACTCACTACGGGAACAAGATACTATGCCGACGGCCTAGAGCTATGCCGACGGCTTTTTGTCGTGGCCGTCGGCATAGCTCGTTGAATAGAAATCCTACAAAAAAGATCGTCGGCGTAGAAAAGCCGTCGGCCTAGTTATCTACGCCGACGGCAAAGCCGTCGGCATAGCAAAAGCCGTCGGCCTATGAAGGTACGCCGACGGCAAAGCCGTCGGCATATCAAAGCCGTCGGCCCAAGGTGGGCCCGTAAACTGCAGGCCAAACGGTCGTCACGGAGGACCGTCGGTCCGACCTATGCCGACGGCATGCCGTCGGCTTAGATTTTCTGATTTTTTTCTCGCATTTGGTTTCATGATAATTTATGCACCACTAAAATATATCATAAAATAACAAAATATAGATATTTTGATGTTTCAAGATTTCGGAAAATGATGTATGGGATCGCATGAAATGACACAATAGGAAGTTTGCACCACGGGTCTATGATGCTCTTGGACTCCACGGTGTTGTTCCATGTTGAAAGCCCCTAAAGTTATCACTTCCCCCTAATATATGTAGCTACGTGTGTTAGGGTGCTTAGAGAGGCAACATCTATCTCCGAGGTGTTACCCTCTTCAGACACATGCGATAACACTCTCAAAAATGTCGGGTGTAGGGCGGGAAACTCCCACGACGAGTCTACTGGGGGGCTCTTGGACTCCACGGTGTTGTTTCGTGCTCCCATAGCCTAACCACACAAAATAAATTAAAAATGTCCACCGGTCAACCGTCGTTGGAGGGAAGTCAAAGGGGTAGACCGCGCGGGCCCACATGGCTAGAGTTTCGATATACGCAGAGCCTGAGAAGAGTAGGAATCCCCCCAAAGCTATCACTATCCTCCTAATATATGTAGCTACGTGTGTTAGGATGCTTAGAGAGGCAACATCTATCTCTGAGGTGTCACCTTCTTCAGACACATGCGATAACACTCTCAAAAATGTCGGGCGTAGGGCGGGAAACTCCCACGACGGGTCTATTGGGGTTGCTCTTGGACTCCACGGTGTTGTTATGTGCTCCTATAGCCTAATCAAACAAAATAAATTAAAAAGGTCCACCGACCAACCGTCGTTGGAGGGAAGTCAAAGGGGTAGACCGCGCGGGCCCACATGGCTAGAGTTTCGATGTACACAGAGCCTGAGAGGAGTAGGAATCCCCCAAAGCTATCACTTTCCCTCTAATATATGTAGCTACGTGTGTTAGGGTGCTTAGAGAGGCAACATCTATCTCTGAGGTGTCACCCTCTTCAGACACATGCGATAACACTCTCGAAAATGTCGGGCGTAGGGCGAGAAACTCCCACGACGAGTATACGACGAGTATACTGGGGGTGCTCTTGGACTCCACGGTGTTGTTATGTGATCCTATAGACTAACCAAACAAAATAAATTAAAAAGGTCCATCGGTCAACCATCATTGGAGGGAAGTCAAAGGGGTAGACCGCGCGGGCCCACATGGCTAGAGTTTCGATGTACGCAGAGCCTGAGAGGAGTAGGATCCCCCCAAAGCTATCACTTTCCTCCTAATATATGTAGCTACGTGTGTTAGGGTGCTTAGAGAGGAAATATCTATCTCCAAGGTGTCACCTTCTTCAGACACATGCGATAACACTCTCAAAAATGTCGGGCGTAGGGCGGGAAACTCCCACGACGGGTCTACTGGGGGTGCTCTTGGACTCCACGATGTTGTTATGTGCTCCTATAGCCTAACCAAACAAAATAAATTAAAAAGGTCCACCGGCCAACCATCGTTGGAGGGAAGTCAAAGGGGTAGACCGCGCAGGCCCACATGGCTAGAGTTTCGATGTACGCAGAGCCTGAGAGGCGTAGGAATCCCCCAAAGCTATCACTTTCCCCCTAATATATGTAGCTACGTGTGTTAGGGTGCTTAGAGAGGCAACATCTATCTCCGAGGTGTCACCCTCTTCAGACACATGCGATAACACTCTCGAAAGTCAGGCGTAGGGCGGGAAACTCCCACGACGGGTCTACTGGGGGTGCTCTTGGACTCCTATTGGAGGTTTACTTTTTTGCGCTAAAGTGCAAACCCACCCCGGTTCTAGCAAAATTGGCAGGAGCTTGTACAAAATTCAAAATATACCTCCGAGGGCTGCCGGAATGAAACAAGACCTGATATGTGTATCCCGGGAGGTCTATTATTTATGTGGGGTGTTTTTCCCAGCTTTTGATTTCGCGTTTCGGTAGCCGCTTCACAAAAAAACCCGATTTCAGCACTCTGAAAATGGAAAAAGCACTTTTCATGGGACGAAACAAAAATCAGCCTCCTTGGCGTTCCTCACCATCCCAAGGGCCACACGCGTGTCCGATATGGCCGCGTTTTAACAAACTATGCCATAGTCAAGACCGAATCAGCCTCCTTCTCGCCTTTATTTTACCGTTGCGGCCCCGATTGACTTGGTCGTGGGACGCCCTCCTTGCAGGTCGCCTCTTTCTGTTGATCCGGCTGCCCAACCTCCTCCCGCTGTTGCTTCTGAGGAAATCGTGACCCCGGCTCTCGAGTCTTCCTGCCACAAGAGGGCTGATGCGTGGTGAATGACCAGCCCGTTGGGAACCCCAAGAGGAAGGTGTGATGAGTATAGTAGCTCGTTTTCCCTCAGTTAGAAACCAAGGTTTATCGATCAGGAGAGGAGAGACAATGACGACTGAAGGTGATGCTTGCTAGTTTGCGACAGCAGCGGACAATTTATATATGGCGCCTCGTCCAAGCTTTGCTTGCTAGCTGCAACGTGGAACCTGCACACACACAAACAAATACTTTGCTCCCAACTTACGATGAGGTTGTCAATCTCACCGGTTTGCTTGAAACAAAGGTTATGAGCGTATCGAGTGGAAAACAGTAGAGAATGCAATAAAGTAAACAGTGCGAGTAAATAAACAGGTGATAGCAATATGATGGAAATAAGACCGGGGTCCACAGTTCACTAGTGGTGTCTCTCCATAGATAAAACATGATGGGTAAATAAATTACAGTTGGGCAATTGATAGAATAAAGATAAACGTGATATGTCAAGAAGATCACTATGAGATTTACTCTGGGCATTACAACAAAATACATAGACCGCCATCCAACTGCATCTATGACTAATAATCCACTCCCGGGGATATCAATCCGAACACCCCAGTAGTATTAAGTTGCGAATAACAGATAATTGCATTAAGCAAAGTGTGGAATGTAAACAAAGCATATGCCCTTGAGCATATGAATGTTGTTTTCTCCCTAGTAGCAACAGCACATCTACCACCTTAGAGGTTTTTGTCACTCCCCCAGGTGAAATAGAGGCATGAACCCACTATCGAGCATAAATACCCCCTCTTGGAGTCACTAGCAACTACTCGGCCAAGATAGCTACTAACAACGGAGAGCATGCAAGATCATAAACAACATAGAGATAACAAAAGATAATATTCAGTACAACAACTTAATCATAAACACCAATATTCATCGGATCCCAACAAACCAACATCATAGAATTACATAACGGTGATCTCAATCATGTAGGGCAGCTCATGAGATCTAAACATGAAGCACATGGTGGAGAAGACAACCATCTAGCTACTGCTATGGACCCATAGTCCAAGGTAGACTACTCACTCATCGCTCCGGAGGCAAGCATGGCGATGAAGAAGACCTCCGGTGGCGATTCCCCTCTCTGGCAGGGTGCCGGGAAGAGCTTCTGGACCCTCCCGATCTTCGGGTCGACGACGGCGGCGGATCGCGATGTGTTCTGGAAATCTGATCGGGTCCTTAGGTTTTTTCCGTCGGGGGGTCTTTATAGGTGAAGGGTCGATGTCAGAGGAGGGGCCAGGCCCCCTCACGCGGGCCCCGTGCGGCCAGGACCCTGGCCGCGCCGCCCCTGTGTGTGGGGCCCTGGTGGCCCCCCTCCTACTTCTCTTCGGATCTCTGGAAGCTTCCGGGTAAAATAAGACTTCAGGAACCTGTTTCGTCCAATTCCGAGAATATTTCCTGTGTATCACTTCTGAAACACAAAAACCGCAGAAAACAGGAAACTGGCACTGTGGCGCTTGTTAATAGGTTAGTTCCGGAAAATGCATAAAAGTGCCACTAAGTGTAACGAAACAATAGGCAAATGGTGTAAAAACAAGCATGGAGCATCAAAAATTATAGATACGTTTGAGACGTATCAAGGGCGCGCATGGAGGAGATTGGCGGCGACTCGGGTCGCGTTGAAGATGATCATTGCTCTCTGCGGTTGGAGCCTGTGGCGGGCGAAACTAGGACAGAGGATCCTACACATCCAGAGGTGCCTGCGGACGTTGTTCCCCATCCGGCTGCCGCACCTGGGATCGATTCCGCGCCCGCCGAGGAGACTACTTCGGTTGGGGTTGTCACGCCCCCACCTCCTGCCACCGAAGACATCACGGCGGGGGACGACGCCGCTAGCCATGCGTCCTCCGACCCGCCCAGTCAAGAAGATGCGCGCGAAGCCGCGGCAGGAGCCACGGGAGAGGCCTCGGTATGCGCGAGGTCTCTAGAGCTCCCGAGGCTAGCTGCCCAGGCTCCTTCCAGCCTTAAGCCCATGTCGAGCGTGCAGGATGCGGTGCCCACAGCCGGGACGAGGGCTGGTGCGACTGCTGATTCCCTGCTCCTTGGGCTGGTCTCCAGCTCTGGCGAAGCTTCGCGAGGGCTCCTCACCACTCGAGTGGCGAGGAGCGAACGTGGAGATGACTCGCCAGCTCCTGCGGTAGTGACCAAGGGCGCCTCCAGTGGAAAGGCGCTTGTCGCCGTAGCTGAGTCCAGCATTGGGAGTTTGAGCTCCGCCAGCCGGCTTCAGCAGGAATGGGCAGACACCGCCTCGAGTGCTGATGTTGGAGAAAAACTCAAGGTGCAGGGCAGCAAGCCAACTCTGGCGGAGCTGGGCAAGCAGTTTACTGTTGCCAAGGGGTCGCTTCAGAACGCCGGCTTCCAACTCCTTGACGCTATACAGACGACCAATGTAAGTATTGCGCCTTTAGCCTCTGGTTTTCTCTACTAATTGGGAGGCATGATCTGAAGCTGCTTCCTGCCTACTTCGTATTGATTGGATAGTCTCGATTACAATGCTCCTCGAGCTGTTCGGGCTAGAGGAGGAAGAAGAAGATCGGATCCCCTCTATGCTAAGGGTCCAGGCCCCTTTATATAGGCGGGGGCCTGGTTATAGGTTTAGGTAGCGATTCGGCCGGCTGCCGGCTCCTCGACGGCGGCGTTCTTGGCGTGATCCTCTGGCCCTACTCTGGCAAAGGCACTTTATAAAGTGCCTTTCCCCTGGGCCGGCATCTGGAGGGCATATCCCTTCTCTTTTGCCTTGGATCCCGTCGTGGGGAAGGGTCTTCGGTCGCTCATTGGCTGGACGTGGTCGTGGCGCTCGTCACTCCTGTCCTGCGCCCCTGCCGCTCTTGTCAGGGCCATCCTACTTTTGGCCAGACAACCGTTGGGAAGCTTTGTCTTCATCGCCCGGCTCCAGCTCTCCTCGGTGGAGTCGCCAGCCGGCTGCTGGCGCAGCCGGCCCTTCGGGCGGAGCCGGTCTTCTCGCGCTGAAGCCGTGGGGACTCCTGGGACACCAGCCGGCATATTGCCTGGCCCGTGGTGCGCCCCCTAAGTCATCCCCACGACAAAAAAGCACTTTTCATGGGATAAAACAAAAATCAGCCTCCTTGGCATTCCTCGCCATCCCAAGGGCCACGTATGTATCTGATATGGCCTCGTTTCGACAAACTATGCCATAGTCAAGGCCGAATCTAGCTCATTTTGACCTAAAAGTCATGCAACTCGAACGTGGTAGGTCATTTCTGTGAAGGGACTTTCTAGTAAACTGCTTTTCTCAAGGTTTGAATTTTTTTACCGCATCTAGGTGACATAAATAGACTCCACGCGAAGGTCTCGCATTTTTTTGATTTTTTTTTGAATTAGTTACGTCCGATTCGGGATCCGCATGAAATGACAACACACGAAAACTCCCGCTCGCGGCCAGGCGATGCGGAGTCTCCCCTTAAAGGTCAAATTTTAGTGAAGAAATGACATGTTGCGGATCAAAAAATGATTTTTTCAAAAATTCAGGAGGTTTAATTTTTTGCGCTAAAGTGCAAACCCACCCTGGTTCTAGCGAAATCGGCAGGAGCTTGCGCAAAATTCAAAATATACCTCTGAAGGCTACCAGAATGAAATGAGACCTGATATGTGTATTCCAGGAGGTCTATTATTTATGTGGGGTATTTTTCCCAGCTTTCGATTTCGCGTTTTGGTAGCCGCTTCACAAAAAAACCCGATTTCAGCACTCTGAAAATGGAAAAAGCATTTTTCATGGGACGAAACAAAAATCAGCCTCCTTGGCGTTCCTCGCCATCCCAAGGGCCACGAGCGTGTCCGATATGGCCTCGTTTCGACAAACTATGCCATAATCAAGGCCGAATCTAGCTCATTTTTACCTAAAAGTCATGCAACCTCGAACGTGGTAGGTCATTTCTGTGAAGGGACTTTCTAGTAAACTGCTTTTCTTAAGGTTTGAATTTTTTCCTGCATCTAGGTGACATAAATAGACTCCACGCGAAGGTCTCACATTTTTTTCGAATTTTTTTGAATTATTTACGCCCGATTCAGGACCCGTATAAAATGACAACACACGAAAACTCTCGCTCGCGGCCAGGCGGCGCGGAATCTCCCCTTAAAACTTGCGAGTGCTCCTAATAATCTATCTTCGGGTGCGACCCTCTTCACCAACATGCGATAACACATTGAAAGGTTCTAGACTTATAGCGGGTGACTCCCACGATGGGTCAACCGGAGGGAATCATGCTAGATCTTGGGCTCCAAGGTGTTGTTCCATGATTCTATGACCAAATCTAAAAAAACAAAGATAAAGTTTCATTGGTCAACCATCATTGTACTTTGGTCAAAGGGCTAGACCGCACGGGTCCCATGTTCTAGGGTTTGCGTGTATACCGATCCTCGGAGAGTCGGAATCCAAGGTGTTGTTTCATGCTTCTGGTCGATTTATTTGCCTTGAGTTTTTATAAAGCCTGCTACAAATAAATTATTTGACATAAGTCTTTGCATATTTCAATTTCAATGCGTATGGTAAATCAAAAGGCTTTGCCGTGAGTCCTCTCGAAATCTACGGCAAATAAGCAAAGACCGGGAAAACCAAAAAATAGAACCATGACTGCCCGCCAGATACGAAATTTTCGTCTAATTCCCCGCTAAAATTTTGCATCCGTCAAAGTGTCAAACCCTATCCACATATCCTCCTATTTTCTTCTCTCCCCCACGCGCGTCGTGTCCTAAAGGCGCCGCCGCCGCCCATCGAGCCGAGTCCAACGACGCCAGATCCGCAGCCTCAGCTGCTGCCCCGGCGAGCACTCCTCCCCGCCCTCTCCGACGACCTCCCCCAGCCTTGATTCGGACCGAATCCAGCGCTCCCTCTTAATCCCGCCGAGCCGCCGGCATCGCTTCCGCCGCCGCCGCCTCGGCCCAGAGCCCGGGCGCCTCGACGGCTCGACCTCCCCACCCGCCGCCGCCACCATGAAGGTACCCCGCTCTCTCTGTATCTCCGACGACCAGAAGCTGTATGTACCCCCCCCCCCCCCCCCCCCCCTCTCTGTATCTCGAGCTGTGTTGATTCCCGATCTATGCTTAGATACGTTGAAATCCCTTGCTTTCCTGTTAGTTTAGTGTCCCTTGGCTGCTACTGTGGATGAAGAAGATCAAATTCTATCTTAAATATAGTACTAAGAACAGCAAATTCTACATAGGAAATCCCTTGCTTTCCTAGAATATGCACCTGATGTTTTGAGAATAACTTGTAGGGTGCAGGCGCTGATACTGTCACCGACTAGGGAGCTTGCCACCCCGACCGAGAGGGTGATGCAGGCCGTCGGCCAGTTCATGAGCGTGGATGTGCATGCTTGCGTCGGCGGCAAGAGCATCAGCGAGGATATTAGGAAGCTCGAGGCTGGAGTGCAGGTTGTGTCCGGAACGCCAGGCAGGGTCTGCGATATGATCAAGAGGAGGACCCTGCGCACAAGGGCCATCAAGATCCTAATCCTGGTTAGAGAAGGACTCTTGTCATACTGCATTCTTTCTTTTTTGATTTGCTCAATCAAAGTTCTGCCAGTCTTGACATGCTTTCACAATAGGATGAAGCCGATGAGATGTTGAGCAGAGGTTTCAAGGACCAGATATATGATGTCTACAGATATCTTCCCCCAGAACTTCAGGTAGGTCTCTCAGATTAAACCTTCCCGAACTCATTTCTAAGTTGGATTATCTTAGATATCTCTGTACGTGCTACCGTATCCTTTTTCAGAAACCGTGGTAGAGGTGCTGCCTATTCATTATAGCTTTCGTTGTAGATTTGGTGAGTAGTGTGAGCGATGAAATTAACAATTACCCCCATGAACCGACAATTGTGACATGTACTTCAAATTTACCATGGCGTTTTACAAATTCTGATGCGTTCGAGATGCAAAACTACTTAGTGACTGTTTGGTATGCCTGAATGATATTCACCACCACAGTTCTTACTGATGCAGACGAGTAAACTCTTGATATGTTCTGTGATGATTGCTTAATTTGTCTTAATTCTGAATCTCTGTTTGGTTGATCTCTGCTATTGTTTCTTCTTAGAGAATGATGAGTCAGTGGATCTAAGTATCTAACTGGGTAGTAAATATGGTTGGAATGTTGGAGCAAGCAGATAATATAAAAGCTAGTATGCTCCATGCGTATAGTAAACATAGCTGTAACATCATGTAAGACTGCTGACAATATCATGCTAAGGTTATTAGAAAAATGACATGTCCAAGGCTACATAGGTTATATGAAAAATACATGGGCAATACCGTTCATCTGCAACTAAAAGTAAATTTCCACAAAAGCTAAAACCTAAGTCTTGCACATAACTGTTCTTTATTCTTGGTTTTCCAATAGAAGACTTCGTGCTCTTGATGTTCTCGCAGATGCCATAGATTGAGCAAACTCCATGTGTATTTTGCTTGTTCAGGCTAGCAATATATGTGCTCTATCCAACCTTTTTATCTGAATCCATGGCATACTTTTCTCTTCTTCTTTTTCTGAATTCTGAACTGTCTAAATATATTTGTAGCCGCAATCTAAATTGGCAGTGCAAGCTGTAGTCTGTTCATGTTGCATAATTCCCAGTAGTAATAAGTTGGCATTTTAACACTGTATCTGAACCTTCTCTTTTATGATTGTTCAACTTCTCACTGTTTTAACCTTTTTATCTTGTAGCCTTGCTACTGGAGACTCTCCAGTGGAGAGTAACCTTTTTTAATTTTGTAGCCTTGATGTTCTCACTGTTTAAAATGGTTAACCTGTAACTGCTGCTAAAATGTACTGGTATTAGTAGTGCCCATTTTGCTACTTATGACAACCATTATACATACTACACTTTGTATAACATCTGCTAAAAGTAACTTGATTGCAACAAAATGTATTAGCTACTAGCACCATCTTCTTCAGAATATGATGAGTGGTTACTATGCTATGCTATTGCTGATGACATCTGTTTGCAGGAAAATCAAGAAACAAGACGGTGGCTATTCTAGCAATTGTAAGCAACCAACTGTGACATCTGTTTGCAGGAAAATGCTGGCTGTTTGCTGCTTGACTGGGTATCTGGTAAGATTCCGACCTGAGCATTTCAGATCTGAGCAAGATTCCATCTTGCAATCTTGCTCCTGCTTGCGCATCAAACAACCATTGAGAAATCTCTAGCAGCAACATCTGTATTTGTGCCTATATTATGTCATATGATTGTGAAATTTTGAATATACTTGCTGGACCTTAATTACAGCTCTATTTTTTCTCTTTATTTTGGCACCTTAATTAGTGGTTCATTGCCATGCTAAATGGTCTTCTTTGTTATGTAGTGATGATGTTCTTGGCGGCGATGCTTGTGTTGTGTCGGTGCTTGAAGTTCGTTGTCGACCGGTTTGTATGGAATATGATGTTTTGTGATCGTTTGGACTATATGTAATGAATTTATCGTGCTCGTGATAATATCATGTGAACTTGTCGTGGTGCCATGACCATATGGAGATCATTTGAACTATGTGTTTTGTGATCGTTTGAACTATGTGTTGATCGTTTGAACTATGTGTAATGAATTTGTGACTTGGTTATGAATGTTTTATATGGAGATTTGTTGAGATGTTTATAGATGCAGTGATTTTCTGAAATTATTAGTTTACATGTGATGAAATATTGTATCTGAAATTTTATTTGCAGGAATGGTACAGAAAACAAATTGAAAACAAAATTCTGTGAAGCTAAGTTGACGGCTTTGCCGTCGGTCTAGCTCGCTACCAGGCGGCCGAAGTAATACCAGAACTCGACACGTGTCCACTACGCCGACGGCAAAGCCGTCGGCCTAGCTTGGGCCAGAATTTGCGGCGTGCATGTATACCGACGGTCATGGCCGTCGGCCTACCTCATCTCCCGGTCAACCTACGTATGCCGACGGCTGTGACCGTCGGAGTAGCTTCACTCAGTAAGGTTAGGACAGTTGACACGTGGCTCTATGCCGACGGCATTGCCGTCGGTGTAGCTCAAACGTCCGTTTCTTTGTCCGTCGTTACTCCTGTTACGCCGACGGCCGAGGCACGCCGACGGCCGCACGAAGCCGTCGCCTTACGGATGTACGCCGACGGCCATAGCTACGCCGACGGCCATACGGGAGGAGCCGATGAGATCTATTCCGACGGAGCTAAGCCGATGGCAACCGTCGGCGTATGGGTACGCCGACGGCATTCCTAGCTAGGCCGACGGCCGAAAGCCGTCGGCGTATCTCTTCACTGCCGTAGTGACTATTTAGCTACGCGTGCATAAAATAAGAGAATAGTTTGAGACCTACTACAGCGATTCCATCTGCGGAGTAGTCAGCTCCGCTCCGCATGGAGCTAACAGCGCCATGTTTAAAAAAAAAACAGCGCCATAAATAATAGGGCTAACAATTTTTAGTCTTGGATCTAACAGCGCCATAAGGCCTATTAAACGACGCGCTGCATAATGCAGTCTGTCTCCAAATATCTCTCTTCCCCGCTTTACTATTTTTAGGTCCATATATAAATGCTATGCCGCACGAAGATTCTATCTCTAAATTGAGTAGCGCGGTATATGCTATTTAATTACGAGTAAATTACGCCCAGAGTTAATTTGGTTTTCGAGGTCCACCATCTCAGAAAATATCCCTCGCCTTCCTTCCCGCTTTACCTCTTTTTTCTCTCAAATTTCAAACTTTCATCCCTCCAATTGTGACAACTAATTTTGAAATAATCAAAGTTATCTTGAAAAGCGCATAAGCCGTGGCACTTGATTGGCCCTGTTATATTGTCAAAATAGGTTACGCCAGTTATAATTATTTTTTAACGAATTAGTTTAGATTAAACTAGATCCTACTTTTACGGGCTTATACGGACCGTGATAGACGTGAGAGCTAATTAGCCTCCGGCTTATTAGTCCATAAATGCTATTGACGCACGGAGATTGCATCTATGGATTGAGTAGTACTAGCACGGTATGTCTCATTTAATTACGAGGAAATTACGCCGAGAGTTAATTTGGTTTCTGGAGTTCCACCATCTCAGAAAAAATCCCCCGCTTTTCTTCCCGCTTTACCTCTATTTTCTCTCAAATTTCAAACTTTCATCCCTCCAATGCTGAGACTCTATAAATACAAGGCCATAGTTACAAGCCGCGTGCGGTATGCGCGTGACTTGTGAATTTGGACTCTTGGCGATTGGCGTTGGAGCGGAGAGGGTGGAGTTAGTTCATCCGCGAGTTATGCCGCGACATTCTTCTCCCCGATTTTCCAACGGGTAATCCGTTCGTCCTATTGCTTCAATTTTTTTGGTTAATTCAATGGATCAATCCATTAGTACCTATAAGTAGGTCGATCCCATCCCTCTTCATCTGTAAAGGCGTCATGCCTACCAAAGTCGCTGTTCGCAGGCTGCGCAAAGGATGTATGTAAGCGGCACCATCCCACCTACTAATAGTTTATCTGAGAATTTTGAGTTGTAAGTTTTTAGATCTAGAAATCCTCAAGTAAACCCTAAGGATTTATTTGGAAAGGCAAGAAGAAGTACAAATTAGATCAAGGGATTTTTTTTGTCCTCAGAGAAATTCGTATTCTTCTCGTTTCGTTGTTTGTGAGCTAGCTAGAAATCTCCTGCTGTTATAATTAGCATAATAAGTGCGGATGGTTTGGTTGGGTTGGGCGAGCGTGCGGAAATATCGGCCGGGTTCGGAATCCATGAAATCAGATAGTAAAATGGATCGACGAAACGTACGTCCGCACCAAGTCGTGGAGGAAAAAATAGAAGAAGCGAACTTTGACAACCGATCGACGCCGCGCAAAGGGACTACGGAAACAACACTATTTCACCATCTTTTGCTCTATCTGCCTCGCATGCATGGACGCAACGTCCGGCGATGTATGTTGCTGGTACGTGTACGTGTAACGCGAGTTGCTGGTATCCAACGGGCAACGCACGTTTCGCGGCGCGATGGCTGCTCTTTCCTTCCGTGAACGCGCGCGTGAGTCGATTCCGCGTTGAGATCAATTAAGGAGACCAGAAGCATCGGACTCACCTCGCCGGCTTAGCTTCACTCGCCGGCGGCGGCAGAAATGGAGCCAGCTCGTGGGGTCTGGCCGTCTGGGGGAAGACTGGATGACGAAGAGAGGCGACGTATGGGAATTGTTTTCTCGTGGAGTACGGTGGTACCAAAATGTCCTCGTCTGGCATTTTGGTCAGAATCAAAGAATTTATTTACAATTTTAAATATTACTAATTTATTTATAATTCAAAATGGCCTCGATTAAGGGAAGACGTATACAAGCTAAATGTGCCACCTTGATGGTAAGGGCAATTCTAACGATCTACAAAAGAGATAAAAACTACAAAATAACCACTATTTTACAAATTTTTGGTAAAAGAAATGTTCATTCCAGATCCCGCAAACTGGCTCAACTCGCAAATTGTTTTTACGGTTACATCAAAACGAGGGGCTTGTTTTAAGGTAAACCGAAAAGAACGAGATAATTGGTGGTAGCGAAATTTTAGGTCCAACCATCGCCAAACTAGACCCAGTTTTGGCCAAAATTCACCGTGTCAACTCAATAGAAATAAACCCAATTTTAGGGCAATCAGACCAATTTCAACCGATTTCGGCAAGTAAACCATGGCCGACTGGCAACCATGCCAGAGTAGGAGTGGGAGGGGGAAGGAGAGCAGAAGCCAAACACATACTCGATAGGCAGGCCAGACGGGCCACGATGGCGTCAGACACTGGCTCGGGCGGCAAGCAACCAACCGACCTCATCGATGCGGCCTTGCGCATGATGAGGGGGTGGAGGCCGGTGCGGTCGCATGCAGGAGGGCGGGCGTAGGGAGGCGGTAGGAGGAAGTAGAAGGAAAATGGAGGGTGGTATATAAAGAGAAGATGAAAAATGAAAGAAAAATAATTTGCTGACTCGCGGGCTCCGTATAGGATTTTTAGCGTATTTTAAAGCCTTATTTATCATAGAAATCACAAGATTCCTCATTTTACGGAGTGGGGGTGGGGAGGCCATGACCCATACTCTATATTTTTTTAAAATAATTCCATCATTATTAGGGTTAAATTTCAAATACTACTCATACTTTAAGTAGTACAATTTACCTTCTTAGCGACTTCAACTTTGCTTGGCGCCCTCAAGTAATCTATGTCCAGCTTTGCCGCTGACTTGGTGGCTGGAGGTGGAAGTACTTGTCATGCTTCACAACTTTGGCGAGCTAAAGAACCTTGATGTCAGCAAATCCAGGAAGCATGGTCTTCTGCGCAAGTATGCCAATTCGTCGTATTTCAGGAAGGAGGTAGCTGAAGAATGGGTGGAGCACATGAGAGACAACAAGGACGATGACAATGAACTCATTGCTTGGAAGAACGTCATAGGTTTACGATTGAGATTACTGTCATCTTATTGACATTTGTGTTAAGAGTACAGATCTTTTATAATTTAGAGCGTGTGTGGTACTTATCATCATCCATTCTCCGTTGAGCAATCTAGTCTCAGTTTGCCTTAGGGGGGTTTGGCTTTATGCCATTCTGGAGCTTGTGGAAGGCGTATGGTGTTCACCATATGCATTTCACCTTTGTCTTTCACGGTGGTGGATGACGGCTTTTGGAGAGGGACTTGGTGAAGGTTCCTCCATAAGAGCATCTCTAGCAGATCCACCAACCAAAATATCAGGGATTGGGTACCCTGATCAATGTAAATACAGTGGGTATTTTTGGCCCAACTGTGGGATGTCGTATTCTTTCACAGGGACTAGGCCACGTTGATTGTACTGGGCTAAAGCTAGGTCACACAAACATGTTTCAGATTTTGCATAGTAAGAGAATAAAGCGAGTTTTTTTTCTTTACTGAAGGCAATACTAGATCATAGAACACTAAGAAACACTAGACAGATCGACTAATAAATAATTAACAGAGCACAAGCATATATTTAAGATTGGGACAGAAGCAAATTTGAGATACAAGGACATAATCATTTCACATTGAAATTTAAATGCATGTTTTTGTGATTTTCGTTTTAGAAATTAATACTAAACAGAACATGTGTTAATTAAAGAAGACACGCACTAGCATACCACAAAGATTAGGAAAAGAAGCAACCTTTGAGATATTGGGATTGAGTGATATTACAAACAGACTCTTACAAACACATACATAACAATTGTAAAAGGAGTTATTCTACTTAACACATAACGATCAGGAAGAAGCAGACTTTGGGAGAAGAGACATATAGCATCACATGGACACAGGTACAAAATATATAAGATTCACAGGCATGCAAATCCACCCATATCACTTGCACATCTAGAATTTCAGAGGCGGGGACAGACTTCTACAACACAGGTTCACTGGTAGCAGAACTAGTACACAAACAAGCACGTATTTGTACTTGACTGATCAAAACCGTCCAAGAACTTGGTTCACAGAAATTGCAGGAATAAAGAGAAGGTAGGCAGAGGAGAAGACGAGGACAGAGTCAAGTTCGTCACCGCAAAAACAATAGCAGCAGATGCGGTTGGAGAAGAAGGGCTTCAGGCAGGGGCGGACCCAAGTGTAGCTAAGTGGGGGCATTGGCCCCCACTCAAATTTTTGAATTCCTATAGTTTTTATTTATATTTGATAGAAATTTATTCAGATTTTGCAAATTTATATAAGGAATGCCCCCAGTCACTTGATTTGCCCCCACTACCAAATTATTCTGGGTCCGCCACTGGCTTCAGGTCGGTGAAGATGAGCAGCAGTAGCGGTTGCAGGAAGAAGCTTCACGTTGCCGAGGTCTTCGTCGCAAGGTGTCATCCAGCAAAGTACGCATGAACTCAGAGTCACAGATGACGGTAATTATGCAAAGGCTAACTACAATCTAGCGACCTAGGTAACATACGAAGTGAAGGCCAAACTCAAGCCTAAGTGAAGGATTTCTTAACAACTCCCATTCTTGTTACCTCGTCCCTCAAAAGTGAAACCTGCCCAAACAATATTATACTGTTAGTTCAGTCTTCACAAGAGATATCAGATTGAAAAATGTGAAATTTCATCCTGCTGGTATGCCAACTAGGACAAACGAATGTAGCTTGTTAAGTCAAATGACATGGTACTGCATTTGGACCAACAAACATGCAACTTAATCTTGTATTGTGGAGTTGGTCCGAGTTGGACATCTATAATACTGGTCTTTAGTTATGGAAATAAAAGGTCCCTAATAAAGCATTCCTGCCTCTAATGCTGAGATTTTAATATTTCTTTTATTACAAATATAGAGCTTCTAGAGATCCTATAGTATGTTGTGCACAACTCAATATGCCGTATTAGCAATGTAGCTAAAGCTATTGTCAATAGGTACTAAGTAATGCTAGGACTCAGCACATAGCTATAAATAGGATGGCACACTTTCAAATTGTGCAGGTTGCACCCGCATGGGAAAAAATGCACACCATAATTCAAATCAAATAACTGTACATCGTTTTGCCAATCTATCTGTGTTGCTTGAAAACAATTCCAACAAACAAATAAGTCTATCACAAAGTATTGGGGTTCTACCTGGAACAAACCTGGGCATCTCTAGTTAAACAAATAAGTCTATCACACACTTGCTTTTGTATAACTTAGAGCACGAAGAGTGTGAAGTTAATTACAGTAAGACCACACTTACTAAAGCTTTTGGACATTAATTTTCTTCAAAGATATGCTGCTGGAGCTCAAGATCATGAAAATACTGCAGACCCGTTCATCAATCATGTGACATTTAATTTCAACTATCTTTAGTTGCTTCAGTGTAAGTGACTGTTCCATAAAACAACCGCCTTCCAATTCCAACTCAGCTTTGGGCTTCTGTAAGAAAAATACTTCGAGAGATCAATCATGCATCATAGCTCTATAAAGGAAATATGCATCACAATCACTTAGACGATATACATACCTTACAGAGTTGAAGAGTGAGGTTCTCTAGAACTGGTGTGTGATGGAGAAAGTACAGTAGTGTTTGGAAGTCAGCAACCAAACACCACTCATCGAGTAACAAAGATTTTAGCTTCTTAAATATTGGGCAGTATCGAAGATCCCTTCTGAATGTGACCTGTGGAAAAAGAGCAAAAGCAGTAGTAAGAACAAGATGAAATGATAGTGCGGTGGATATGAACTTTCAGCATGTAAGCTCAAATGAACTGCAAGCATACCATTTTAGGGGATGCAATCAATTCCAAACACGTAGCAGCGGACAGACCCACAAGATGCACAGAGACATCAGGTGTAGAATCATTGTCCGGATACATCAAACACATGCCACACTCACAATCTCCAATGCCACCTCCATCGCAAAAATCACAATATTCCTCATTCTGTTGGCCAAGATTGACAGTTGCAGTTTCTAGTAACGGCATGCTTTCAAGGACTGGAATCCCACCGCCGTAATCATGTAGTTGCAGTGAAATAAGACTTGGAGCGGATATAAGAGTTGGGTGTAATCGTCAGCAAAGCTCACAGCCCATGATGCTAAGATGTTTTAAGGAATGAGACACGATGTTATCAGTATCGACGACACAATTAGAGATCTTTAGATCTTTCAACACTGAGCAGTTAGAAAAATCAAGGAAGCTATCTTCCAAGAAGACTCCATTGAGCTCTAATCGGCACAGGTGCTGGGAGACGAGAGGTTGGTCGGCCAGTGTGACGAGGGCCTGGTCCTGAGTGGCTGGTAGATTAGTGTAGAGATGGACTTGCAGCACCCGGGCATGGCACATCAAAACGTGCCGGATCCAGAGATCAACACGTGAATCGTCCAGTCGCAAGAACCCACGGAGATCCAACTCGCACTCGTCGAGAGCGCAACTGCGGTCGCGGGGCAGAAGCAGATGGTCCATGAACTCGTTGAGCTTCTCCACGCTTTGAAACACCTCGACTTCGGTGACGCGCAGGCGAGGGATGAGCCTCCACAGGTGGCGCCAGCGCCGGGCGAGCACGCACGTCCGCACGGCTTCCCGCCCCTCAAGGAAACCGAGTGCGTGCTGTAGCACTGCATCCGGGAGGGCACTGAGGTGGTCCCAGCTGCTCGGCGGCGACGCTTTCCTGGTCTTGCCGCCGTCAGACATTCTGCCGAACAGGTGGGGGGCGTCGGTGCTGCACAGCAACAATAGGTTGGGATGGGCAAAGAGAATGGAGAGGGTAGACAACGGAGAACTTCTCACTCCATTACCACTTCAACCTGATCTTCCCGCGCAGCTTCCACGCATGCCAGCGGCAAGGAGAGATCGGAGGAGGAAGATGGCCACCTCTGCTCCTTCGCCTTCTTTGGGTTCTGGTGTCGACAGATAGTGGGACCCGAGGAGCCTAAGATGAACCTGACGGCGTAGTTTCCTAGTACTTACATGGTAGTATCACAGTTGCTATTCTTCAGAACTTTCCTAATTTTATTTTTGATGTGTGTCAGAGCATGTAGTATAAGTGTTGGTTCAATTTGACCTTTTGATGCCCGTATGCTTAGTCTATAGGTAAGAAAATAAAAACCAAAACCTGAAACTAGGTTGGTTGCTGCCCAGCAAAAGATTCCGCGATTTCGTCTAGAAATTTTCGTTTCGAACGACACGACAACCCAGTCTTGCTGCCCAGCGGGCCCTCGATCACATTTTGCTTCAGTGCATCTCCTCTCTTTCTTAAATATAACCCAAACTTGAACACATTAAGGGATGAAATAGTTCCGTACCCATTCATAATTAAAGTATGAAGGGGTATGGAGCAATCTCAGTCCTTAATGTGTTTAAGTTTCGATTGAGTTTAAGGAAGGGGGGCGCATTGAAGCAAACCTCTTAGGCAATATAAACACCACAATCTGACATAGTAGCATGTTCTTCATCACCAAGTTTACGGTTTTTAAAATTACACCAAGTAGAGTCATCAGTCCAGACAAATGAATACATTTGTCATTGCAAATTATAAGATTCGCACGGACAAAAAGACAGCAAACGATTTTTTAATTATCACCGATGGCACATCCCTCAACAGCCCAGACTAAGATGATTTTCTTTTTAACCAACTTTACAAAAAAAAAAACTACACTAAGCATACTAATCAATTCAGATAGCTGAATAGATTTGAATTACAAATTATAAGATTCACACGGAAGAGAGACTGCAACAAGCCTCAGCCTTGCATTCCTGAAGTTGGTCACATGCAGGTAATCGTAATCCATCAACAGCCCAAGTTCCTCGACACCTCTTGAAATTGAACGGTCACCATACGGTACATCCATCAGCACACCAAAGTTCCCCTCACCTCTTGAAACTGGATCCTGTAAAGGTATGAAAACAACGAAACTTCAGAGGGGGAGTCATCTGGAGAACAAAGTTTGTTTAATTACTTGACAAGGAAACATAACCATGAAACCAAACTGTAGCAAATAGGAGGTTCAGTTCACTACCATTCACCTAATATGCCTATTTCAGTAATTAACATGGTATACAGAGATGGCGTTCAATCAATCATTTTACAATTGATCTTTTTTTAGGAAAACAGCAATAAACTGTCTCAAAGCTGATAGCAGTACAGAAGGCCAACCATGTTTAGATAATACTATCAAACAAAAGAGGTTAGAACACTTTTTAACTGCCGTCATATGAAAGGCTTTCTAAACAACAAAATTGTCCTGAAAGCGGGAAGATAGTAAATTATTAACTTACATTTATCTGACCATCTATTAGTCCTTTTGATAATAATTTCCATGTCCAATATACTCAAGAACTTCAGAACTTTGCAAACTCTGGCATCAATCTCTTCACACTTGACTTTGATACTCTTCAGGTACCCTGATACAGCATCTGGTTTCTGCATCAAACTGTTATTTTCTGCTGCTTCCCATGTACGTGCAGTTTCTTCCTGCTGCAGTAGCCAAATATTTTTCACCAAAATTCATCAATCAGAACATCTTAAATATATCCAAAACTCATACAATGGAAACTTAACACTACATAACCTCTTCAAACTATCCTTTTGGAAAACATATACCTTAAGAAGTGTAAGCGTCAGATTCTCCAGAACTGGTGAATGTTCAAGCATGCAAACTAGTCCACGGAGGTCAACTTGAACACACCACTCACTCAGCAACAATGTCTTTAACTTACTGAATGTAGGGCACCGTCTCAAATCCCTTCTAAAAATAAGCTGAACAAAAGTGCAAAGTAGTAATAGTCAGTATCCGGTTTCAATGTACACAATGCAAATGTATGGGAGTGCATTTGTCCTTGGATAAACTTTTAAACTCATATCTAGAAAACTACAAATGCAACACCATATTTAGTTTATCCCCTGCATTGACAAATAAATGTTGATATAATATCACTTATAGATTCACATCATGAACAGGAGGTCTGAATGGATATTCTCAACATCAAATGACTTTCTCAATTAGAATCATGACAGACATCGAAGTGCCCTAGCAAAAAACATAATATCAAGAAACTGAGCTATAATATACGTGAACAATGAAACATAAAAGTTCCTCTGGTGGCAACAATATGGTTACACAGTCAGCTTTTTGCATCTAAACATGGATAGAGATCCTGATGAAGAGATATTTGTAGATAGAAACATTAGTTAATTAACAATTAAGATAGCAGGGTTTACCGATCTCGAAGCAGCTACTAATTCTAAATTTGTAGCACTCGATAATCCTCCAAGAAGTACACAGCGATCCCCGTGGTCACCGTTACCACAACAAACTGCACAAGTACCACAACATTCCCCAGCACCACCTTCAGAACAGTTATCCTCTAGGTGCTCATTCGCATTTTCAAAATAATAACTGTCTTTATAGTCGCCAAGTCTGACAACTGCAGTTTCTAATGACAGCATGCTTTCGATCAGTGGAGTTCTATCCCAACATGATATCAATTGCAGTGAAATGAGATTTGGAACAGAAATATGATGCTTCTCCACACTTCCGTCGAACGCACTATTCTGGATACTCAAACGCTTTAACGACTGGGACAAGATCCTGCTAGATGTTAATTCGCAGTACATTATCTCAAGATCATCCAATGCTTGACAGCTTGAAAAGTCTAGAAAGTTATCAACCAACTTCACATTATTAAGCACCCAATCTTCTCAAATGCCGAGAGGCTAGAGGACGGCCATCCAGATTGAAAGATGTTTCAGCTTTTGTGATATAGATAGAGAGCATCTGAGCATGGCACAACAAAGCATGTCCGATCCAAATGTCCACGTATTCACCGAAGTCGTGGGTAGTACAGTGGAGCTCAACCTCATCCAGAGTGCAGCTAGGATCTCGGAGGAGCAGCAGACAGTTGATGAACTTGGTGATAAAATCGTCGGTGCCATACATCGTGCAGTCCGTGGGATGATCAATGCGCAAGCTACGCATGGACTTCCAAAGGTAGCGCCATCGCCGGGCGAGCACGCTGGTGTGCACGGCTTCAGCAGCCGGCAGGAAGCCGAGTACATGCTGGAGTACGTTGTCGGGAAGGGCGCTGATCCGGTCTTCCGCGCTGGACTTAGACGCTTTCTTGGTCCTTGTTGGGTGAGACATCCCGTCGAACTAATGGTGTACGGCCGAAAACTGCGAAGATACGATGGAAACACCATACAGTATGAGGGAGGCGACAGCACGGACGAAGATGGAACAATAAAAAACCCCACATTTCGGCAGCTCACCTTCCCTTGGCCGTATCGTCGGCGGGGGCAGGCGGCAGCGGTGAGATGACCGAAAGAATCGCCACTGTTGCTGCCTCCCGATGACTCTCTCCCCCTCCCTCTCTCTCTCGCATGGAAGAAGAGCTACAAATACGCACCTTGATTTTGTTAGCTTAAATAGGGGCGGCAGGACGAAGATGGAAGGAGAGAAATCCCAGATTTTAACAGCTCACCTTCCCCGCCTCGGCTCGGCGCGCTGGTTTTTTGAGAGAAAAGAAGAATCTACTTCAACCGATATGCCCTTAGACACGGCCATGCATAATATAGAAATCACATGTGGAAGGGATGGGCAATTAGCTAGAGCAGCAGGTGCTGTAGCGAAACTTATTGCAAAAGAGGCTAGCCAGCAGCAGCGGCGAGGTGGAAGGAACAACACCACCGCACCCTGCTCCCTACCAGCCGAACAGAGAGCTCCTCCCGCCCCCCTTGTTCTTCGCACGTGAGCGACCGCAAATTAGGAGATCAGCTCGGCGCAGCCATCGCTTCCTGCCCTGATCTCCCTGAAATTTGGAGTCCATTCTTTCGATTTGGTGCTCGTTCTTGCTCTGGAACCCTAACCCTATGAAATGGGGGTGATCCTCTTCAGCTGTTTTCCCCTTGGTTGTTTGTTTCCTTGAACTGGGGCGGCCGCTAGTGTGAATATGCCAGTGAGCGAGTAGTCCACTCCACTGGGCTTGACCAAGTAGATAATAAAAGACTCGAGGGGCAATTTGGTCTCAACAAACAACATTAGTCTTTTTTTTAGAGAAAACAAACAACCTGACAAGCAACGTCAGTCTGGCGTAAGGTAATCAACTTGGATAATATTTAAATACCATTGTACTCTGCTCCTATGGATGGAGGGAAGTTGTGGCGAGGGTGGCGCCGTCTTCCCCAATAAATTGATGACCCCAGGCTCTGTGTCTCCCAGACGTTGCTGGGAAGAAGAAGCCCTCCCTGCCAGCCGTGGTGGTATGGAGGAGGGCCAAATCATAGCAGTAATGAGCCCTGCTGCTTCTCTCCTGGCCGGCCGTGGCGACGAGGGGGAGTGGAGCTACGGTGCTCTGGTTCATGGAGGAGGATCCTATCCTCATCGCCGGTGCTGTTCGAGGTGGAGGATCTGATTGCCTTCTTCCCTGGCATGCCGTGGTGGCGAGAGGGAATTGGCAGCGCGGCTTTCCCCCTTGCTCTGCATCGGCCCCTGCCTTCGCGGTGCTATGGAACTCCTCTTCTAGGGCTCCTTCGAGCGGATCACACAGTGTCCTCGGTCGACGACGCCATGATCTTTGGCCGGCATGGCGGCCCCTATTCAACCTCCAGGATGGAGGCCCTTTTCTGCATCCACCGTTGGAGCTCGACGCTTCTCCACCGACAAGTGGTTCGTCCCCGGAGGAGGAGAAGTGGCCGACGGCTGCGATGCATCGCCGGATCCATGCCGCCGAGCACTTTGGCATCGGATCTCGACGGTCACGTCTTGAGGTCGCCGGCGAGAGGTGGTGGTGACACCCAAGGACCTGATTTCTTTTTATCTTTTGGTTTCATGGTGTATTCTGCTTCTCTAGAGGCCCTTTCTTCAAATTCTAGGTTTCTCAGTGCGAGAGTTGTAAAAGGGCCTCTTTGCAATTTGTACCCACCACGTGTGATGAATGAATGATTCTCTGGGGTCTTCTAGACCCCGCCCATGTTTAAAAACAAGCTATATACATGTGCATATTCGTTTCATGTGAATAGATTGAGTTCAACTCTGTACTAAACAAGAGATATACAATGCACATGGGCCCGGGCCTCACTCTAGACTATGGGCCTAAATAGTTATACTATGTACACATTTAACATCTTCTCGCAAACCTCTGGGCCAGGAGAATCTGATACACCAAATTTGAGAGTATGAAATCTATGTCGATCGCTGGTTTGAGACTTTGTGAAGAAGTCTGCAACTTGAAGCTCTGATGGGACATACTGGAGCTCAATAGTAGATTGTTGATAATGGGATCAGGTGAAGGAGGCATTCACACCAATGTGTTTAGTCAGCTCATGATTGATAGGATCGTTAGCAATTTGAGTAGCAGCAGTGCTGTCACAAAGAAAAGGTGTGGGTGTATAACATGAAACACTGTAGCGTCCTACCTTTTGATAAAGGTAGCACAACCGTGTAAGTGCTATTCACTGGATCATTGATAGCACCACAGAACAAAATATAGTAATCATTGCAGATAGTATCATTTATTACATCGCAGATCCAGACTCACGAGTCTTCAAAACCTTACAAAAATGTTTAGTCACTAGGACTAGCAAATAACAGAGTTCGACACAAATAACACAACATAAATAAAATGCAATGAGCCATCATCTTCAGCAAGTGCCATAGGCAGCCATGTTGGAATGCAGGCTCGAGAATCCTACCAATTACTCCTCATTCGAATAACCTACACATTTGAATATGAAGCCCTAATAATAGGGGTCAGTACAATAACAAACTGGCAAATGACATATTTGGTGGCTGTTGTGAAAGAACTATGCTACATGATATTTGGCTGGTGGACCTCATGGGCTAATTTGCATAAAGCCAATTTTATCCTACAATTCCTTCTCAAAACTTTCTTTCAAAATTTTAGTCTTTAAGGGTCAAAATAACCCCCAAATATTATATAGTTGCAAGTTATGTATCACTGGGCGAAACTCAACAAAGTCGAAACAACAAAAACCACCACCCCTCGGAGTGCATGGCTCTGAGCCCCTAACCTACGGGTTTCTAGAAATTTTTTATTCATTCAGAAATGGTGATGAGATTCTTCCGTAAATTCTATGTCTAGAGACTCAAATTGTCCATAACCGGGGACACGGCTAATCTATTAGTTTTACACCCTGCAGGGGTTGTGCACTTTCACCTTAATTAAGACTCATTCTACCCAAAGAGAAGAATGAGACGAGACCTTTCTGGAGAACAATTCAACCATACTAGCATGACCGTACCCCCTACAATTCTTCTACCTCCATCATGTCATTACTCACAGGTTGAACCCTCACAACTTAATCAGTCAAGATAGAGCCCATAGTGTCATAAGGCTGCACTGGAAGTACTCTAAAACGCAGACGACATGGTAATCTCTTTAATCCTTATTGGAAATCCTCAAGTGAACTCCCTAGGCACACATCCTCCGCAAGGCATGTGTCCCAGGAGCCACTCAACATCGCCTCCATCAACAAACCAATCCACCCAGGTGATTCATTTTAGTTGAAGTTCTTAATTTGTTCACAAAACAACTTTAACAAAGTGATCATAGCATTGGCATCAAGATTCAAAGTAATTTAGCATCCTACCAAGTGGGGTTTAAACGATGGCTACACACTACTAGGATCTAAGCACTTTATAAAACAGTTGATATTCCACCCATCATGCGTACTACTGAAAATACTAATGCAGCAGTAAAAAGTGGGTAGAAGAATGTGTGTCACTTGCCTTGGCAACAACCAGCACAATCACAACAATCACAAGGGTAGTTCAGCCCTTCTTCACCATCTAAACAAAGCAATAGCACAAACATAAACACATAGCTCCAATATGGCAATCATAGACATGTATGCATGCATGCAAATGACCTTTTAATTTCACACAACTTATGTTGTGTGAAAATTGTGTGAAAATGTTGCAATTAAGGTTCTCAGATGATAGGTTTTAGTAAAACAAAACCAATGCAAAAGGAATTAATCAAAAAGCACCTTTAGATAGTTAATTATTAGCAAAACAGTGATCTAGAAGCAAATAAACTACACCAAGTTTGTGCACATTTCAAAAATTGAGATTTTTTTTATTCTAAAACAATCTCCAAGTCTAGAGCAATCTAATGACTACAAAAATATAAGATCTGTACTTGCAGAACAAAAGATTTGAATTAATTAGCATAAAATAGGGTTTAAAACAATCTGAGATTAGATCCATATTTGATATAGAAACTTGGAAAATAAACTACACTAATAAATTCTACACTTCCTAAGCTTTCCAGAGACATAAAATTCATCCAAAACGGAGTTCTAGAACTTTTCCTATGATTTTTGCAAGCTTGCAGCAATTTTAAACAAAATTAAAACAAATTTGAATCGGGGTGATCCGGGGCTCGTCAAGTGGCGTAGTATTACTGGCCCGTACCAATTCGGTCGGATCAGCCTCGTGGGCCGTTAGATCTAAAGGGCAGTGGGCGGCTTAGATCGATGCTTACCGATTCGGCCAGGATCTAATCAGATCCATCGAAGACAGATCAGACGGAGAGGAGAGCAGAGGGGGAAAAGGTACTCACTGGTGGCTGCTAGGGTTCCGGCGAGGTGCTCTTCGGCTTCGAGCAATCCCGGTGATGCGGCGCTCTCGGGGGCTTGCAGAGGTGATGACGAGGTGCGGCTAGTGGTGGTGAGTGCGTGGGTGGTGGCGACGGCGACGATTGGGTCGCGGTGGCGTGCAGGTGTGCGGCTGGAGGTGGCGGGTGCTGCGGCGCAATCGGAGATGATTCCGATGGTCTGGTGGCGTTCTGCTTGCGGGGTTTGGTGGAGAAAAGAGAGGGGGCGGAGGGGTTTATATAGGCGGCTTGGCATGAGCGAGGGGTTTAGAGTTCGGGGCGGACTCGGGATCGACAGCGTCGGTAGAAGCCGTGACCGGGCCGGTCTTCTAGCGCGAGGAAGATGCTGACAGGTGAGCCGGCTGGGCATCGGCCTGGCGTACCGCTTCGGGCGCGAGAGGTAAGTGGGCCGGGCCGGCTTCCTGGCCTGGGCCAAATTGGTCCCCCGCGGCCTTTTCCTATATTTTTTTGCAAAACGATTTTTCCTTTTTTCAGTTTTGAAACAAATCAGATTTTGTTTTGCAACAAAACTTGCATATATTTGAATCACTTCAAATTTGCAAAATTTTGTAAAAAGCCAGAGAGTTTTTAGACTAAATAAAATCCAGAACAAAATAAGATCAAAATAAAATAATTTTGGATAAAGAAATAATAACTCACATGAGCTATTTGAAATAATTTCAAAATGGAAACCTTTCTTTGAAAATTTTAAAACCAAGATTATTTCAAACAATGCAATGATGAGTATGAATGCATGCTGGTTTTTGAATTTAAAATCTAGGGATGTTACAGACTAACCCCCTTAAGATGAAGCTCGCCCTCGAGCTTCGGAATGGCTAGCAAATAGGTGAGGGTGACCTTCTCAAAGATTTTCTTCACGCTCCCAAGTAGCTTTTTCCTCGGTGTGATGACTCCACTGTACTTTACAAAACTTGATGGTCTTGGTGCGCGTATTCCTTTCTGCTATTTCTAATATCTTGATTGGTTTCTCCTCATAGGTCAGATCACTTTCCAGTTGCACTTCCTCGAGAGGTAAGGTGTCATTCAACGGTGTTTCTGACATCTCAGGATGACACTTTTTCAGCTGACTGGCGTGAAACACATTATGCATGGCTAAAAGAATCTCCGGTAGTTCCAACTCATAGGCCACTTCTCCTTTGCGAGACAGAACCTTAAAGGGGCCTATGAATCGTGGTGCTAACTTCCCTTTGATTCCAAATCTCTTGACTCCTCAGAGAGGTGACACTCTAAGGTAAGCTCTATCACCTATTTCATAGGTGACATTGATACGTCTCAAACATATCTATAATTTTTGATGCTCCATGCTTGTTTATACACCATTTGCTTTGTGTTTTGTTACACTTCGTGGCATTTTTATGCATTTTCCGGAACTAACCTACTAACAAGACGCCACAGTGCCAGTTCCATGTTTTCTGCTGTTTTTGTGTTTCAGAAAAGCTACACAGGAAATATTCTCGGAATTGGACGAAACAAAACCAAACCTGCTATTTTCCCCGAAGCGTCGCAAAGTCCGAAGATGAGCCGGAGGGGGGCCAGAGTTTGGCCACACCCTAGGGTGGCGTGGCCCAGGCCCTGGCCGCGCCACCAGGGGGTGAGACCGGCTGGTCCACCTCCTGACGCCACCCTTTCGCCTATATATTCCCCTCGACGGGAAAAACCTAAGGGCCAGATCAATTTTCCTCGAAACATACTGTAAGCCGCCGCCATCATCGACGCGAGATCGGGAGGATCCAGGAGCTCTTCCCGGCACCCTGCCAGAGAGGGGAATCCCTGCCGGAGGCCTTCTCCACCACCATGGTCGCCTCCGGAGTGATGTGTGAGTAGTCTACCTTGGACTACGGGTCCATAGCAGTAGCTAGATGGTCGTATTCTCCACCATGTGCTTCATGTTTAGATCTTGTGAGCTGCCTATCATGATCATCTATATGTAATTCTACATGTTGTGTTTGTTGGGATCCGATGGATATTGGTACTATGTCAAGTTGATGTGCTGAATTATTATCTTTATGTTATCTCTATGTTGTTTATGATCTTGCATGCTCTCCGTTGCTAGTAGATATCTTGGCCGAGTAGATGCTAGTGACTCCAAGAGGGAGTATTTATGCTCGATAGTTGGGTTCATGCCTCTAGTAATCTGGGGGAGTGACAGAAACCTCTAAGGTTGTAGATGTGCTGTTACCACTAGGGAGAAAACAACATTCTTGTGTCCAAGGACATTTGCTTTGTTTACATTACGCACTTTGCTTAATGCAATTATTCGTTGTTCGCAACTTAATACCCGATGGTTGCTCGGATGACATCTGGAGGGTGGATTATTAGTCATAGATGCAGTTGGATTACAGTCTATGTATTTTGTCGTAATGCCTAGAGTGAATCTCATAGTGATCCTCATGACATATGTACGATATCTTTATTCTATCAATTGCCCAACTGTAATTTGTTTTCCCATCATGTTGTTTATCTTATGGAGAGACACCAGTAGTGAATTGTGGACCCAGGTCCAATTCCTTCACATTGCTATTACCGTTTTACTATTACTCGCATTGTTTACATTCTTGCATACTATTACCTTTTACCACTTGACAAGGGTATAGTTAATAGAGCCCGTTAGTTGAGTACCCCTGAGGCCCGTATAGCTAGGCCCAATTGTAATGATAGTCGAATACGAGTTCCTACCGTATGTCGATATTGTAATCTGCGTCGGACCCTACCCGATCCTCGAGACCTGGCCATCTATATATAGGGGCCAGGAGGGGACGGTGTAGGCCAGATTGAAAGCAAGCCAAGTTGAACACCCAAGTTTACTTTCGACACACTCCTATTTCGACTAACTTTACCTTCGAGTTCATCCGACGCCCTATCTCCCCTATCCTAAGTCCTTCATCTAGGACATTTGTCGAGTTAACCCCTCGTCAATTGGCGCCGACCGTGGGGATCGCGGGCGTTGGAATCATGAATTCGACGGCTTTTTTGCTTTTAGCCAACAGCAGCGCAGAAGTCGACGAAAATCAAGAGATGGAGTTGACAATTGGAAGTTTGAGCATCCTCATTGGGCCATCGGGTTCATCTCACCTTTCAGATCCGACAAAACAAGATCCGTCGGCAAGTGAGCCCGAAACAGTAGCAATGATGGAGTATTCCGACGGCTCATCCAGCGAGGTAAACTCGCCGGTCAGCCTAGAAGAGGTGCTAAAAGAAATCAAAGAAGACGATAAAGCAAAGGAAAAACTCGATGCAGGAGTCCAACTCAATGATCTCATGATCTGCCTCGACGATATCTCAGACAAATCAACAGACACATGGAAGACAGGTTTAGAGCTTTCTGAAGATGATGACTCGATCTTCTCAAGCTTCAATAGTAACATCGACAAACAATGCCAGGTGCTCGCCATTATGGGAGACAATTCAGAAGAATTCGATGAAAATAACAACCCAGTGTTAAACCCAGCAAATATCGACAGAGGAGCAAATCACCTAGCAGAAGGGCAAACAGTAGAATCCCTCACAGCCAGGGAAAAAATTCGACTATCAGTCGACGAGTGGAGGATAATAAGAGAAGCCGTAGAACACGGCACGCCAATACCATCAAATTCCAGCAAAGACATGCTTTTGGGGTATCATTACGCCCTAAGACAGTAGGCAAAGCAATTAGCAAAGGAGAAGATAGAGATACAGAGAAGAAAAGATTCAGCCATTGCAGCTAGCGAAGCTGCTCGGAAAGCACGAAGCAAGGAAAAATCGTCGACACGGCTCAAGGTACGACAACCTCGAGTACTCCGACAGGCAAAGTATTTCGAAAAACCTCGACTCGTCCTTCCTATCGGTCGACGAGCAGGGGAACATCCTACCAAAAACCCCTGAAGCAGCATTAGTAGCAGCGCAAGCATATCTGCTCACAACTCGACCAAGTCCAGGAGATCCTAGAGAACATATGCATAGAGCAGCATTGAACGGACTCAACATGGTGGGCCACAAGCTATCAGCAAAAGGAGAAGAAGCATATCACCACAAGGAAGTGCACAAAGCAAGGTCACCTCGCCGTCACAACAGTCCTCGGCACAGAAGCAGCAAGCACCGATCTCGATCGCCATCACCAAAACAGCACGGTGGAACTCGAAGATCGCGATCCCCAAATGAAAAACGCGACTATGAAGACGATGAAAAAGAGATGGGGGCATCGTGCTTTACCCGCAGGGTTCGTACCACTCCAGTCCCCAAGGGATTCAAGCTACCTCATGATCAGCAAAAGTACGACGGATCACAGGAACCGCAATCATGGCTCGCAGATTACTTACAAGCAGTTCAGATATTAGGAGGAACCAAAGAAATAGCAATGCAAAGTTTGCAACTACACCTCACCGGCGCAGCAAGGTCATGGTTGAGCAAACTAGAGAAAGAATCTATTGGAAGCTGGGAAGACCTCACAAAGCAATTTACAAGCAACTTCAGATCAACATACAAACGACCAGCATCAATAGAAGAAGTCAAAGCATGTGTGCAACAACGCGACGAAACACTGCGGGCATACATCCAAAGATGGAGCCTTATCAAAAATTCAGCAGTCGAAGTTTCAGACGAAAGAGCAATAGATGCGTTCATCATTGGATTAAGGCGAAGAGACCTAGTCGAGGAGATGGGTAGAATCAAGCCGAAAATAGTGTCAGACCTCATGGACACAGCAAACAGATTTGCAGATGGAGAAGATGCGTGCAACAACAAGCGGACGTGATCTCCAGAGGATGACAGAAGAAATAGATATGGAAGTCAAAGGAGACGACCCCGAAATTACGACACCTACGGCTCCCATAGCCAAGTCGCCGCAGGTTACAAAGACAACAGCTATCAAGAAAGTGGCCGCAGAAGCTCGGGATATCGAAGCTACGAAAAGGAGGACTATAAAAAGTTCCCTACAAGAGAATCCAGAGAGTACAACCCATCGCCAGAAGATATGCTCAATGGGCCTTGTCATATACACTCAACGTTCGTCGATGGGAAGCGAGTATCAAGGCACGCAATGAAAGACTGTACAACATTCTTAAAACTACAAGAGGCAGCGCTAAACAAGAAAATCGAAGCAAGGCGACAAGGATTTGAAGGAAGCAACAATCCTCCGGTAAAACAGCAAGGAAACAACGGAGCTCCTCAAGGACAAGACCAGCAGAACCAGGGACACGACGACGACGAAGGGTATGTCCCATCAAAAGGACACATCACAGCAATGATACAACCTGTGCCCAAGTCGAACAAAGAAGAGAAGAGTATAACTCGACAAGTCAACCTAGCAGTCATCTCACCGCCAGCCACAACGGAGTATCTGCACTGGTTAGAGCAACCAATCGAATTCAACAGAGAAGACCACCCTATAATAGTGCCTCGGCCGGGAAACGCGCCTTTGGTACTCAAAGCTCAAATCGGCGCGTATGATGTCGACAGAATATTCATGGACGCAGGGAGTGGAATTAACCTGATATACGCAAAAACACTCCGAGCAATGCATATATCACTAGAGTTCCTGAAACCAACAGATTGTTCCTTCCACGGGATCGTGCCAGGAAGTGCCAATTACCCACTGGGTCGAATAGCACTCAATGTTTGCTTCGGCAACTGACAAAACTATAGAAGAGAAAAGCTAGACTTCGAAGTCATGGACTGGCCATCTCAATATCACGCGATCCTCGGATGACCCGCGTTTTCGCGATTCATGGCAGTTCCTCACTATACATATTTGGTACTTAAAATGCCAGGACCAAGAGGAATAATTACAGTAAAAGGGAGTTTTGAAATCTCAGATCTCTGCGACAGGGAGTTTCACAAGATGGCGCAAAATTTTGGCGTAATAGCCAACCATGCAGAAAAGACAAAAAGCACGACTACAGAGGGCGTCAAGCTACTCGAAGGACGCGTCGCGGAGCCCGAAACAAAGAAACTGCGAGTAGGAGCATCAGGAGAAGACACAGACGCAGAGGAAAAAGGGAAAGCCATGGCGGCATAGGCGTCAAAAGACAATAGAGTAGAGTAGAACAATACGGCTGTAAAAGCCACGAGTTATACCAGGGGCAATGCCCTCTAGATCCAGAACACAGGTCACAGGCCGGATCTCTTGGGTCACCCCATGTATCTTACATTACAAGTATAATAAAGATGAAACGTTCCTCATATTTGAGTTTACGAGTCTTTCAAAGAGAAAGTGCGGCAAACGCACGAATCATACAATAACGCCCTGAGAATAAGTTTCAGACATATAGTCGCGAAATAAATAAACTCTCGCGTTCCACTTACACCTTACAACATCGGGTTGTCAGAATCATCTACACCTAAAGGGTCTAAGTAGTGAAACTCGCGGAAAAACACGGAGTCTTCTTGCAACAACCTGGCTATAATGCGTCGGGCAGGCTGCAAGGTACTCTCTAAGTGTACTCGAAGGCTTGCCCCACCAGGAGGATAGCTCAGCGACATAGAGCTATAATTGAGTCTTGGCTGCCACTTGCGTATCCACCCAAGAGCAAAATTGGCACCTGCCACTAGGTTCAGTTCTATCAAACGATGGACTCGCTGGCTGGATCTAAAAACATCAAGAAGCAATGGAAAAGTAGCAGGCAGAGGATTGCGAGGAAGCATGACCGAGTGCATAGTTACGAGAGCTCTCCTACAGCCATCCACTGCCTCGCCAATATGCTGGGCACGGTCCTGAAGCAACACAATAGCGCTTCGGCGTCGAGGATCAGACCATAAATTTTCAACACCTGCGGACATCTTTTCCAGAGCCGCACTTCGCTCGGTAACCCGACGATCTTCAGCAGCAAAATCCAAGCAAGTGCCTATAAGGGCAAAGGATATCATAAAAGTAACAGCAGAGCAAAAAGCGAAGAAAATAAGTCGAGAGGGAACTTACATCGCAACATTTCACAGGCGGATTCGACGATACCAAGAATAAAAGAATTGCATTCTTCGTGATGCAAAATCTTTGCCGTCAAGCTGGACACTTCATCACCAAGAATCGATACCTGCTTCGTCAGGGCAGAAGTTTTGCTAGCCTTATCAAACGCCATCTGAGCTTGGCGTTTGGCTGAAGTCAAGCGAATCTCAAGGTCAGAAATCCTTGAAGAAAATTCTACGCATTGATCGCATCGACTAGGAGGCGATGGAATCTTCGAATTCAACGTATTGGCAGAGAAAGGAGCAGGCCCGCAAGTCAAAGGGTCATCGACATGCGTCAACTGAAAGCGAAAGAAAAGGAAGAAGAAACATCTCAGAAAGGCATCACAGGACTTCATAAGAAAGATATATTTACATAAGATCACAACCCTATGACTAAAGTTCTCGGGTTGCACGCAACTAACAGTTTTTACATTCAAAAAGAAGAAACTTGAAACTACAAAAGAGCCGAGTCTACGCCACCTCAGCATTTTGCTCCGTGGCAGAAGAGGGCACGGCAGATTCCTCACCAGAAGTCGACGGTGGCACTGGATCTTCCACAGCTGGAGGTGGTGCAACAGATGCCGCAGAGGATGCCGAAGGGGAAATAAGTGTCACCAATGCAGGTGCCAACTTCTTCACCTTCTCGAAGAAAGCCTTCATCTCATCGCGGGTGCGGCCATGGGGAGTGCTCACCTTCTCCCAGTCGAAGTCCGTACCATGCGCAAGGGACAGTGCGATAGCACCCTCGGCGCCACGCTTAATAGAAAGCCCTTTCAGCTGGAGGGTAGGGTCTTCAGTTGTATCGAAGGACTTGGCAAGATTACTCAAGTCGTCCTTCGGAACTGCTGCCCTTTTCTTCGGCCACAACCCGACAAAGAGTCGTGAAAGAACGCGGTTAACTAACTCGAAAGTTTCCTGGATAGATATCCAGTTTTCCTCGAGTAGGTTAACCGCAGTCATCAGAGGGTCATCGTCCGGTTGCAGGGCCGATGGAGATACCCCAGTAAATCCTGCACGACACAAAGAAGGTAGAAAAGAAAAGAAGGAGGAAGATGTCAGCACATACAATAGTGCAACAGAAGTCGAAAGTAGGAGACAAGGCGAAACACTTACTTTCAGCAGCAGTGGACATTGTGTGGAGACGTTCTGCCACGGCTTGCTCTCGCTGGGCATGATCCTTATTGGCATCGGCTAAAGCTTTTTCAGCTTTCTTCGCCTTACCAAGCGCAGATTTCTGCGACTTCTCAGCGTTTGCCTTGGCAGTGGCCGCAGCGTCGTAAGCAGTCTGAGAAGCACGGAGCTCCGCCTCCAGCGACGCAATTCGGGCATTGGCTGTTGCTAGAGCAGCTACAATGGAAGAAGAAAGGAAGTCAGATGAATAGCACAAGATATGCAAGGAGGAAAAACCATGAATGGATGTAGAACATACCTTCGGAAGCTTTCGCAACCTTTAGGTACTCAGCGCATTCGGTACCCAAGGCGACAAATCTCTTCAATAAAGCCTGAGAAGAAAAAGAAAAAGAGTGGGAAAGAAGTGCGAGCGTATGCAAGGGAGATAAGTCAGGAGAAATTACTCACATCATGGGGGGAAGCCGAGGATTCATGGGCTTCCAGAGAAACTTCGGGTTCTTTAGCCTTCTTCACGCGCTTGGGGTTTCGGGGCACAGGAACCTTCTTTACAGAGGCCCTAGTAACCCTAGGCGCAACTTCTTGAGCCGGGGGCTCATCATTAACAGCAAGAGAAATTGAAGGAGTAGCTGTAGCAGCTTTTGACGGCTCTTCGTCATCTCTGCATGAAGCAAAAAAAATTATGAGTAACATGACGGAAACAAGGCAAGAAAAGATGCAAATGAAGAACTCAAATAAAAAGACTTACGACGCCAGGAGGTCGAAAAGATCCATATCTTCTGGTAAGATAGGAAATTTCTCCGCAACTGCTTGTTGCAAAGAGGAACTCGAAGAAGCGAATTCGTCGACTCGTTTCCTTTTCTTGTCCAAGCCAGTGTCTTCAGGCCGTACAGGAGGAAGCGATGTCGACGAACTAGTATCCTCTTCTGATTCTTCGGCATCATCTCCGTCCTGATTGTCATCAGCCTCGGGGGCTTCAGATACAGACCTGGCCAGATCAGCCGGAAGGGGCCCTGCCTCTGGAAGAGGGGGGCGCGAGAGGAGAAATTGGTGTCCCTGCACGCGAATGCGTTATTAGAGTAAGTAAGGAAAAAGAAAATATAGTTTGAGAAACACGAAAGTCGACAACAAGAAGCCAAGTAGTAAGCAGATATATACCTCAGGAAGAGGGTGCATGGAGTCGAAGAAATCAGCAGTCAAATCAGCAACTGCATGTTCTTTGGTGAGCTTGGTGAGATTCCTGACTCGCTTGTCGACATCTTCTTTCGATATCAGATCTTCAGAGATGCGGGTAGGATCTTCCAAGCCGGAGTAACTCCAAAGTTTGGTAAGGCGGTGTTGTAGGGGTTGAACTCGACGTTGAATGAAAAACGCCATGAGTTGAATACCCGATAAAGCGCCTCCTCGACCTCCTTTTAAAGCTTTGATGCGAGAAAGAAGAGGAAGAATTTGTTCGACTTCCGCATCTGAGGGGAGCGTATCCCACGAAGCTAATTTCTTCACATCCTGGGAAGCATCAAAAGGAGGTAGGCCGTATTCATCTTCAGGAGAGGATTTGCGGTCCTTGATATAGAACCACTTGGTCCTCCACCCTTGGACAGATGCGGCCATAGAAAATTCAAGGTATTGTGCTTCAGGGCGCACCGAAACGACGGCCCCGCCCAGTTCGGGTTTTCTAGCTAACGCAACATTGGGGCGGAGATGAAAAATTGACCTCCAGAGAAGAAAGTGGGGCTCAATGCCCAGGAACGACTCGCAAAGAGTCACGAAGCAAGCAATGTGGAGAATGGAATTTGGTGTGAGCTGGTGAAGCTGCACACCATAAACAAAGAGGAGCCCACAGAGAAACTCGTGGGCAGGAAGAGAAAGGCCGCGGAGGAGGAAAGCAAGGAACATTACCCGATAACCGCTCGGGGGCTCCGGGATCCGCTCAGTGCTTGGAAATTTGATGGAATCCTAGGCGGCGATGAGGCCGTCCGCCCTGGCTTTCTCCACCTCCTTCTTCGTGATGGTGGAGCGCACCCAGTTGGTGGAGGAAGAGGTCTTGGCCATGGTGTTCTTGGTGGCCAGGTGTTTCACGCGCATCTAATACGCAGAGCGCTTGGGGACTATGCGCGAGAGACGGAGGAAGAGGAGATCAGCAATGGAGGCGGCGGAAAGAAAGAGCTGGTAAACAGTAAGATTCCCCACGATCCCCCTTATATATCTTCTGGGAGAAGGATCGTGGGCTGAGACGTGGCGCAAAGATAGGAAACGGTAAGCCCACTAACGGTCAAAAGTTAAGAAATTTACAGTACTGCCCATGCAACGGTTCGCAATGGTACGGAGTGACGTACTCATTGATGCAATAAAAAAGATAATATAAGAAAGAGGAAAATATAGCGCCGACAAGTGCATAATAGGTGCACAAGACTGTATACGAATGAGTTTCGATTATAGCCATGGGGGCTACTCTTTTCAAGAATGGTGAATACAACTTCTTTCTGAAGTGGTGGATTAGTATTCGACGACAAGATGTTCTTAAAAGTATCTCGAAGTTGAAGTATCTCGAGTTGAAGTATGATGGACTACGCTATATTTTGAGCCTATACTTGAAAAAAAGTCTTTTTCGACTATAGCCTCGGGGGCTACTCCCATCGGGAGCGCTGAGCGCGCACCCGACGATATTTCTTGGTAAAGCATCAGAGTTGGAGAAGTGCAGGAGTGTTACTCCCATCGGGAGCGAGTTTTATGGTTGAAAGAAACCCGAATATTTTCAGTCAAAATTTGAATGCGACATGAGATTCTCGAGTTGCGTTATCGCAACGCAACTCGAATGCCGTGACTTGTCACGAAGGTAAGACCCCGGGATCCGTCCTGTGTGGCCTGGTATACGCACATGGATGCGCTCTGCTGGTATGTATCCGTGTCTACGACGCGAAGAAAATCCTGGTGGATGCACTGGGTACCCTGAGAACCACTGGGATTCATTCTTTGTAAGTCCTAAATGCGGCAAAAGAGTGGGTTTGACCGGTATCCCGAATTCAAGTCCAAGGGGATTGAATTTGAAGTAGGTGACAAGTATCTGTTCCGGCAGTTAACTGACCTCTTGATCCGTCAGAGTTGTCAGGCTTGTTCATCAAAACCCCTTGCGAAAGAATATCATGAAAATAAGTCGCAAGACCAAGTCGAAGATTCGAAGATAAGAAGAAGTCGAAGAATTGATCAAGTCGAAGATTTAAAGATTAGAGATTCAACCTGAATCTGCAATTCTGGTAGAATCTCAGGGGCTACTGACAAGGGTATAGTTAATAGAGCCCGTTAGTTGAGTACCCCTGAGGCCCGTATAGCTAGGCCCAATTGTAATGATAGTCGAAAACGAGTTCCTACCGTATGTCGATATTATAATCTGCGTCGGACCCTACCCGATCCTCGAGACCTGGCCATCTATATATAGGAGCCAGGAGGGGACGGTGTAGGCCAGATTGAAAGCAAGCCAAGTTGAACACCCAAGTTTACTTTCGACACACACCTATTTCGACTAACTTTACCTTCGAGTTCATCCGACACCCTATCTCCTCGATCCTAAGTCCTTCATCTAGGACATTTGTCGAGTTAACCCCTCGTCACCACTCGATACGCTCAATCCTTTTTTATAGCAAACCGGTGAGATTGACAACCTCATCGTAAGTTGGGGCAAAGTTATTGGTTGTGTTGTGTGCAGGTTCCACGTTGCTGCTAGTGAAGAAGCTCCCACGTCAACTACGCACCAGAATTTGTCTGGCGCCATTGTGTGGAGTGTCGTGAAGCTAGCAAGCATCAACCTTCTGAAGTTTGGCTTTCTCCTACTGGTTTGATAAACCTTGGTTTCACAACTGAGGGAAACTTGCTGCTGTGCTCATCATACCTTCCTCTTGGGGTTCCCAACTGGGTGCCTAACACGCACTATCAAGCATTTTTCTGGCGCCGTTGCCGGGGAGAAAGAAGATTTCTGCAAGGGGAGTCTCTGACGCTCAACCTTTTACTTTGTTATTGTTTTGCTTTACTTTATTTTTACTTGCATCGTTTTATAAAAAATACAAAAAAATTAGTTCCTTTATAGTTGTTATGTTTACTTGCTTGCTTTTAGTTTTGCTAGAATGGGTACTCCTAAGAACACCAAGTTGTGTGATTTTACTAGCACAAAAAACAATGATTTTATCTGCACTCCTATTGCACCACATGCTCCTGAGGTAATTTTTTATGAGATCAAACCTGCTTTGTTAAATCTTGTTATGAAAGAGCAATTTTCTGGTGCCAGTTCTGATGATGCTGCAGCTCATCTCAACAATTTTGTTGAGCTATGTGAGATGCAAAAGTATAAGGATGTAGATGGTAATATTATTAAGCTTAAGTTATTTATTTCTCTTTAAGAGGAAGAGCTAAGGATTGGTTGCTATCTTTGCCTAGAAATAGTATTGATTCTTAGGATAAGTGTAAGGATGCTTTTATTGGAAAGTACTATCCTCCTGCTAAGATTATAGCTTTGCGTAGTGATATTATGAAGTTTAGATAGTTTGATAATGAACATGTTGCTCAAGCTTGGGAAAGAATGAGATCTATGATAAAGAATTGTCCCACTCATGGAACGACTACAGGATTATTGTCCAAACCTTTTATGCAAGATTGAATTTTTCTTCAAGAAATCTATTGGATTCAGCTGCTGGAGGCACTTTTATGTCCCTTACCTTGGGTGCCGCAACGAAACTTCTTGACAACATGATGGTAAATTATTCTGAGTGGCACACCGAGAGAGCTCCACAAGGTAAGAAGGTAAATTCTGTTGAGGAAACCTCTTCCTTGAGTGATAAGATTGATACTATTATGGCTATTCTTGCTAATGATAGAGCTCATGTTGATCCTAATAATGTTCTTTTGGCCTCTTTGGTTGCTCAAGAAGAGCATGTTGATGTAAACTTCATTAGAAATAATAATTTCAACAACAATGCTTATAGAAACAATTTTGCTAGCAACAATTATAGGTTGTATCCTTCTACCAATGGTAATGGTTATGGTAACTCTTATGGTAATTCCTCCAACAACACTAGGGGCGCGCCCTCTGAGCTTGAAGTCATGCTCAAGGACTTCATCGGTAAGCAAACTGCTTTTAACAAGTCTATTGAGGAAAAGTTGGGTAAAATTGATATTCTTGCTTCTAAAGTTGATAGCCTTGCTCTTGATGTTGAACTTCTGAAACTAAAAGTGTTGCCTAACTATGTGAAAGAAAGCACTACTTTGAATGCCATCCAGGTTAGAATTGATGAAAATGTTAGGATGTTAGCAGAATTGCATGCCAGGTGGGAAAGAGAAGATGAGATGGCTAGAAAGATGAAGGTATGTACTATTACCACATCTAATGATGTTGTTCCAAATGCTAGCAATCCTGTTACTTTTATTGGTGGAGAGAAATCTCCTACTCCTTGTGTGGAAAAGCCCAAAACTGCAAAAACTTTTTTCTACAAAAAGTGCTGAAATTTTTCAGAGTATGGGAGATGATAGCTCTACTTCTTTTAATGATTTTGATGTTGATGGCTGCAACATATTTGAAGTTATTTTGTTCTTGCAAAAGCTTGCTTTGAGTCCTAATGCTAGTTCTTTGAATGTTGCTTTTACAAAGCATATTACAGATGCTCTCATGCAAATTAGAGAGGAAAAGTTGAAACAAAAGGTTTCTATTCCCAAGAAGTTAGAATATGGTTGGGAGCCCATCATTGATATGAATGTTAATGGTTTTGATTGCCATGCTTTATGTGATCTAGGTGCTAGTATTTATATTATCCCTAGAAAGATTTATGATATGCTTGGTTTACCACCGCTTGAAAAGTGTTATTCTGATGTTCCTCCCGTTGATTTCCTTGTTATCGATGTTGAATGCAATGCTTCATGTCCTATTATTTTGGGAAGACCTTTTCTTCGAACTATAGGTGCCATCATTGATATGAAGGAAGGCACTATTAAATATCGATTCCCACTCAAGAAAGGTATGGAACACTTCCCTAGAAGGAGGAAGAAATTACTTTTGGACTCTATTCTTAGAGCAAATTATGAACTTGATGCTTCATCGCTTGATATTACTTGATTTCCACTTTCTGCGCCTAGCTCAAAGGCGTTAAAGAAAAGCACTCTTGGGAGATAACCCAATGTTTTCTTTTCAGTACTTTTTCTTTTATTTGAGTCTTGGAAGTTATTACTACTGTAATGACCTCTCCTTATCATTTTTATTTCGTTGTTGTGCCAAGAAGAACCTCTAATTTGAGGGAGGTAAGATTTGGGGAAGTTGCTGTCCTGAAATAGATTTCTGCGCTGCACCGTAAAATTTTGTGAAAATTCTCAGAATATCTTTTTGATCTGTGATTTCTTGTGCATATGCCCCAGGTTATATCCAAACTTTCATTGGTTTTGCACTGTTCGATTTGAGCAACAAAAGGTCCTCAAAAAAATTGACCTTTGTCAGTTGTTCTGTTTTGACAGATTTCTGCCACTATTTGTGTTTGCCTCTCGATCGCTTTCTTTTTGAGTTCTTTTGATCCCAGAGCTTTTGAGGAAGTTGCTACAGTAGTATATGCTTTATATGTGGTGTTTTTGAGTTTGAAACTGAACCAAAAAGGTTGATTTACTATTATGCTTATGCTAACGTTGCTAATAGAATTGTGTGAAGTTTTGTATGAAGGAAGTTTTCAACTGTAGGGAATGAAGAGTGATGAGATGAGATGAAGTATGGACAAAAGCTCAACCTTGGGGATGCCCATGTCACCCCAAGGAATATCCAAGAGGTACACGCATCAAAGCTTGGGGATGCCCCCGAGGCACCCCTTCTTCATCGACAAAAATAAGGTCACCTTTCAACATAATATATTTTTATTGCTTCATATTCTATGCATTTTTCTTGGAGCGTCTTTACTTTTGCTTTCAGTTTTCTTTTGTTTTGTTTTCTGCAATAAATGGTTGGACCCCAACAAATTTATTTTGGAGAAGACACACTCTATTTTTCATTGCCAAGAACACTCGATTTTTCACTCTTATCGTTCAACGAGTGTTCTCTTTTTCTAGAACTGTGTTTAGCTTTCGTTTTTCGCCTTGATTTTTGTTCAGATCTTGTTATATCTTTGCATCAAGGTGTATTTAGACCACTGGTCTATGTTGGTTTTCATCAAAAGAGTTGTCTCAAAAAGGTTTGAATGGTGTTGGAAAAGAGAAAAAAGTTTCATGCAAAAAGTGGTACAAAAAGGAGCTTATTTAGACTGCGGCTTAGACTTTTGCATGCCATGCTTGATGTTGTTTTGATAGTATGCTTAGTAGTTTTTGCTGTAGCATGACTTGTCTCAAATGACTGAGATTGCTTAATGTGCCTTTGAAAAAATCATGCGTTGTTTTTATTATATGGAAGCATTTATTTGGTTTTCTCCTTGATGCTTTATTTGGGTTGACTTGGCGCATGCTTACAACATGTTTGACTCTTATAAAGTCGTCATATAGCCTCTATGATCATTTGGTTTTTGACTTGTGATACCACTTTATGCTTTGGTTTATGATGTTTTGTCGTTATGCATGATTATGGCCGTTATTGCTCTCTTAGTTGGTCGCTCCCAGTCTTTTGCTAGCCTTCATTTTGTACTGAGTATGAGCTCTACTCGTGCATCCAACTCCTGAAAACCAAGTTTGCCAATGTGTCCACTATGAATTCCTATGCATGG
Organism: Dactylis glomerata; assembly: GCA_007115705.1. Lineage (NCBI taxonomy): Eukaryota > Viridiplantae > Streptophyta > Magnoliopsida > Poales > Poaceae > Dactylis > Dactylis glomerata. The sequence goes on from QXEO01000734.1 coordinate 4,488,059, forward strand.
TATTTGCAAGCCATTCCAAGTAAATTTTCATGTGCTACCTTTCAAAAAAAAACCTCCAAAATACTTCTCATTTTGTGACACTGTTTTCAGCTCATGGGAACATAGTGGTCGGATTTTCTATCTTCCATATTGTTTTATTCCAAAAAGAAAAAAAGGGGGAAAAGAAAAGAAAAAAGGCACTCCTCCATGGTATGTGAAAGTTGGTGGGCACCCGATGGAATCGGTTAGCCATGGTTTGTGAAAGGAAAAGGTGGGAAGGAGTGCCAAGCTTTATAAAAGAGCACCAAAGTGCCATTCTCTCTCAAAAATTTGCTTTGTATGGAAGATAGTAAGAACCCCATTGCCAGTCATTGACAAAGACAACCACCTCTCAAAACCGATTTTTATCTCTCTGTTTTACAAATGAAAAGCTCTAGCACATGTTTAATCACTGCTTCCCTCTGCGAAGGGCCTTTCTTTTACTTTTATGTTGAGTCTCCACCTTCTAACTTTATGCACCGTCTAAGAGAGCATAGTTGCCATTCTGAGTTTAATGTGCATAGTCCCAAAGTTTATCATTGATTGATTCATGATTATGGTTTTGCTTATTCTTAAATTATTTGTATCTAGTCGCCCTCTTAAACTGGAAGGTGTCCTATGCATTTATGTTTTGCTATTCCATGAAGGACAAGCTGAAAACCACGTTGATATGTTTTTCTATATGATTTGAACACACGTTTGACTTTCAATGTTTCATTATTCATGATCTTTCGTTTGTGTTACTTTTCATGTTATAACATGGTTGCTAAGTTTTATTGTCAAGATTATGTCTCTTATGCCCATGTTTTAAGTTCTTTGATCCCAGCACTCAATGCTTTACATCATTGATCAAGATTGTGATGGTGCATGTCACCTCAAAAATTATTCTTTTGTTATCACTTACCTACTCGAGGACGAGCAGGAGTTAAGCTTGGGGATGCTTGATACGTCCCAAACGTATCTATAATTTTTGATGCTCCATGCTTGTTTATACACCATTTGCTTTGTGTTTTATTACACTTCGTGGCGTTTTTATGCATTTTCCGAAACTAACCTACTAACGAGACGCCATAGTGCCAGTTCCCTGTTTTCTGCTGTTTTTGTGTTTCAGAAAATCTACACAGGAAATATTCTCGGAATTGGACGAAACAAAATCCGAACCTGCTATTTTTCCCGAAGCCTCACAAAGTCCAAAGATGAGCCGGAGTGGGGCTAGAGCCTGGCCACATCGTAGGGTGGCCCGGCCCAGGCCCTGGCCATGCCACCAGGGGGTGAGACCGGCTGGTCCACCTCCTGACGCCGCCCTTCTGCCTATATATTCCCCTCGACAGGGAAAACCTAAGGGCCTGATCAATTTTCCTCGAAACATACTGCAAGCCGCCGCCGTCATCGACGCGAGATCGGGAGGATCCAGGAGCTCTTCCCGGCACCCTGCCGGAGAGGGGAATCCCTGCCGGAGGACTTCTCCACCACCATGGTCGCCTCCGGAGTGATGTGTGAGTAGTCTACCTTGGACTACGGGTCCATAGCAGTAGCTAGATGGTCGTCTTCTCCACCATGTGCTTCATGTTTAGATCTTGCGAGCTGTCTATCATGATCAAGATCATCTATGTGTAATTCTACATGTTGTGTTTGTTGGGATCCGATGGATATTGGTACTATGTTAAGTTGATGTGCTGAATTATTATCTTTATGTTATCTCTATGTTGTTTATGATCTTCCATGCTCTCCATTGCTAGTAGATATCTTGGTCGAGTAGATGCTAGTGACTCCATGAGGGAGTATTTATGCTCGATAGTTGGGTTCATGCCTCTAGTAATCTGGGGGAGTGACAAAAACCTCTAAGGTTGTAGATGTGCTGTTACCACTAGGGAGAAAACAACATTCTTGTGTCCTAGGATATTTGCTTTGTTTACATTACGCACTTTGCTTAATACAGTTATCCGTTGTTCGCAACTTAATACTCGATGGTTGCTCGGACGACATCCGGAGGGTGGATTATTAGTCATAGATGCAGTTGGATTATAGTTTACGTATTTTGTCGTGATGCCCACAGTGAATCTCATAGTGATCCTCATGACATATGTATGCTATCTTTATTCTATCAATTGCCCAACTCTAATTTGTTTACCCAGCATGTTGTTTATCTTATGGAGAGACACCACAAGTGAACTGTGGACCCCGGTCCAATTCCTTTAAATTGCTATTACCGTTTTACTATTACTCTCATTGTTTACATTCTTGCATACTATTACCTTTTACCACTCGATATGCTCAATCCTTTGTTTACAGCAAACCGGTGAGATTGACAACCTCATCATAAGTTGGGGCAAAGTTCTTGGTTGTGTTGTGTGCAGGTTCCACGTTGCTGCTAGTGAAAAAGCTCCCACGTCAACTACGCACCAGCATTTGTCTAGCGCCGTTGTCCAGAGTGTCGTGAAGCTAGCAAGCATCAACCTTCTAAAGTTTGACTTTCTCCTACTGGTTCGATAAACCTTGCTTTCACAACTGAGGGAAACTTGCTGCTGTGCTCATCATACCTTCCTCTTGGGGTTCCCAACTGGGTGCCTAACACGCACTATCAGACATATCTACACTTATTATCTGCGTAACTCTTCTGCCTAGATTGAGCTATCTTCAATCTGTCCTTGATCAGTCTAACCTTCTCTTCTGCTTCTTGGATAATGTCGGGTTCAAAGAAACTATGTTCTCCTACACCACTCCATAGCAATGATGTAGTACACTTTTTCCCATACAAAGCTTCAAATGGTGCCATTTCAATACTAGCTTGATAATTGTTGTTGTAGGAAAACTCTGCGTAAGGCAAGTTATCATCCTAGCTGGATCCATAATCCAGAGCACATGCTCTCAACATATCTTCCAAAATTTGATGTACCCTCTCAGTTTGACCATCTGTTTGCGGATGGAATGTTGTCCTGAATTCTAGTCTTGTTCCCAAGGATTCATGAAGTTGCTTCCAGAAATGCAAAGTAAACTAGGTAACTCTATCTGAAACGATACTCTTTGGAACTCCATGAAGGAACACAATCCTCTTCATGTAAATATCTGCCAACTTAGCACTAGTGTAGGTGGTCTTCACGGGTATAAAGTGAGCTATCTTTGTCAAACGATCAACAACTACCCAAATAGAATCATAACCGGATTTTGTTCTAGGTAATCCAGTGATGAAATCCATACCAATCTGATCCTATTTCCAATCTGGCACTTTCAATGGTTGTAGAAGTCCTGCAGGTTTCTGATGTTCAGATTTCACTCTACTACACACAGCACATTTGGCAATGTACTCGGCGATGTCTTGCTTTATATTATTCCACCAGAATCTCTTCTTCATATCCATATACATCTTGGTATTTCCAGGATGAATAGAATACGGTGTCTCATGGGCTTCTTGAAAAAATTAGCTTTCTAAGATCGGGATGATTTGCCACACAAACACGTTTCTTGAACCAGATGGTTCCTTGTTCATCTTCACTAAAGCCACTAGCTTTTCCTTCCTTCAGAATGTCTCTAATTTTCTCTAACTCTTTGTCTCCTTTCTGAGCCTCTCGTATTTTGTCCATCAGCGTCGGTTGTACAACCAGTGAAGCTACAAATCCTTTCGGTACCACTTCCAAGCTAAGGTCTCTAAATCCTCTACACAGATCTTCCGGCAACACTTCTGTCGACAGACAATTCACTTAGGCCTTGCGACTTAAGGCTTTGGTTGCCACATTTGCTTTACCGGGAGGGTATTTCAAACTCAAATCATAATCCTTGATAAGTTATAGCCATCTCCTTTGCCTCATATTCAGGTCTTTCTGGGTAAAGATGTACTTTAGACTCTTATGGTCGGTGAAAACTTCACATCGCTTTCCCATCAAATAATGTCTCTAAGTCTTTAAAGCATGAACTACATAAGCTAACTCTCGATCATGAGTAGGATAATTGGTCTCATGTTTCTTGAGTTTCCTAGAAGCGTATGCGGCCACTCTGCCTCCTTGCATCAACACACTTCCTAAACCTTGACGTGAAGCGTCACAGTACATTTGGAATTCCTTCTCCAGATCAGGTAGACACAAAACTGTGGCAGATATTAATCTCTTCTTTAGCTCTTGGAAACTACTTTCATAGTCATCAGTCCACTTGAATTTCTTTTCCTTCTTTAGTAACTCTTTCATGGGTTTAGCAATCTTGGAGAAGTTCTCAATGAACCTTCGGTAATATCCAGCCAATCCTAAGAAACTGCGAATTTCCCCGACATTCTTGGGTGGTTCCCATTCCGTCACTACGATTACCTTGGAAGGGTCAACTGCAATTCCTTCCTTGGATACAATGTGTCCAAGAAATCCTACTTCACTAAGCCAAAATTAACATTTACTAAACTTGGCATAAAGCTTGTGCTCTCGAAGCTTCTCCATTATCAAACAAAGGTATTTTTCATGTTCTTCGTTACTCTTGGAATAGATTAGTATGTCGTTGATGAATACTACAACAAACTTATCTAGGAATTCCATGAACACCTTGTTCATCATATTCATGAAATACGATGGTGCATTGGTTAAACCAAACAGCATCACCGTGTATTCATACGATCCATACCTGGTGACAAAGGCTGATTTGGGTATATCATACTCCCTAATCTTGAGCTGAAAGTAACCAGACCAAAGATCGATCTTGGAGAATACACTAGCTCCTTCCAACTGATCAAACAAGTCATTGATCCTTGGTAATGGGTACTTATTTTTGATGGTCACTTCGTTCAATGAACGATAATCCATGACTAATCACTGACTCAGGTCCTTCTTCTCTACAAACAAAACTGGTGCTCTCCATGGGGACGAACTCTCTCTAATGAATCCTTTTCTTAACTGCTCTCCCAGTTGCTTCTTAAGTTCCTTCAGTTCATCTGTGGACATTGGGTAAGGTCTCTTTTCTATTGGGCCAGTGCCTGGCAGCAGTTCTATGAGGAACTTAATATCTCTATCCGGTGGCATTCCTATTAACTCATCCAGAAAAATATCTGGGTACTCTCTTACTACATCCACATCCTCTAGGCTAACCCCCTTTAAGATGATTTAGCCTAATATCATTAAAGTCCAAATTGGATTTGTATCTAATTCTCTTTCCCTCTAGGGTGGTGAGTGTAATTGCTCTATTAACACAATCTATGACTCCTCCATAGGTGGTCATCTAATCCATGCCCAAGATAACATCTAACCCTTGGGAATCCAATACTACCAAATGAGTTGGAAATTTGTATTTACCAATTTCTAAGATCAAATGCCGGTATCCAGCATTGACTAACATTTCTCCACCCGGGGAACTAACTTCAATGATTATTCCTATGGTTTCAGTGAGAAATTCATGTTTGTTCACAAATGCTCTTGATATGAATGAATGAGATGCTCCAGTATCAAATAAAACCAATGCTGTAAATGAGTTGAGTGGAAACGTACCCATCACAGCATCAGGCTCATTCATCACTTCCTCCACATTGAGGTGGTTCATATGTCCCTTCTGGAATGGATTGGGCTTGGCTGCGTCATCTGGCTTGTTCTCTAGGCAGCTGGTAGAATAGTGCCCATTCTTCTTGCACTTGAAGCAGGTGATGTTCGAGAGATCCTTCTTGGCATCTGATTTGAAATGGTGTTGTCCATTCCCTCCATTGTGATGTCCATTGTTCCCATTGTGATGACCATTATGATGGCCATTGGAATTGTTTCCCCTGAATCCTCCATTGTGCCTATGGCCATTGAAGTGGCTACCATTTCCTTTGTTGAAGTGACATACATGTTTGTGCGTGCCTCCATTTCCACTGCCCTCGGTGGAGTGGTGCCTCTTGTGGAAAGGTTCAGTCTGAGTCTTGCCACTGTTGAACTTCCTCTTATGATTTTCCTCCTTCCTTATGTTATTGTCGAGAGTGACAGCTTGATCAAGCAGAGCCTGGTAGCTTGGAGCATAAGCTAGTGACAGAGGTATCTTCAGCTCTCCCTTGAGTCCAGTAAGGAACTTATCCTTCCTCTTAGCATCAGTGTCAACGTCCTCTGGCGCATACCTTGACAGAGAGAAGAAGTTGTCCATGTACTCCTTCAGTGTCCTTCCGCCTTGCCTCAGAGTGCAGAACTCATCATTCTTCAAATTCATAATGCCCGAGGATATGTGAGAATTACGAAAACCTTCCCGGAAGGAATCCCAGTCTAGACCTTCCATAGGATGAGTGACTTGATAGGTTTCCCACCACATTGCAGTGTGTCCCTCCAGCAGATGAGCAGCGAATCTAACCTTTTCAGCATCGGTGCACTCACAAGTGACCAGGTCCTTGCTAACAGAACGCAGCCAGTCATCATCCACTATTGGGTCTATGGCAGATGAGAACTTATTGGGTCTGAGCCTCAGAAATTGTGCCAGTCTGTCAACCCGAGGTGGGGGGTGGCGGCTGTGGAGGTGATGGCGGGTTGTTGTTGTTATTGTTGTTGGCGCTTGCCTAGATGAATTGGGTCACCATTTGCATGATGGCGGGTTGTTGTTGTTGTTGTTTAAAACCTTACAAAAATGTTTAGTCACTTGGACTAGCAAATAATAGAGTTCGACACAAATAACACAACGGAAATAAAATGCAATGAGCCATCATCTTCAACAAGTTCCACAGGCAGCCATCTTGGAATGCAGGCTCGAGAATCGTTCCAATTACTCCTCATCCGAATAACCTGCACATTTGAATATGCAGCCCCAATAATAGGGGTCGGTACAACCATGTACTGGCAAATGACACATATTTAGTGGCTGTTGTGAAAGAACTATTCTAGATATTTGGATGGTGGATCTCATGGGCTAATTTGCATAAAGCCAATTTTATCCTATAATTCCTTCTCAAAACTTTCTTTCAAAATTTTAGTCTTTAAGGGTTGAAATAACCCCTAAATACTACATAGTTGCAAGTTATGTACCACTGGGCGAAACTCAACAAAGTCGGAACAACAGAAACCACCACCTCTCGGAGTGCATGGCTCTGAGCCCCTAACCTAGGGGTTTCTAGACAAATTTTAGTCATTCAGAAATGGTGATGAGATTGTTCCATACATTCTATGTCTAGAGACTCAAATTGTCCATAACCGGGGACACGGCTAATCGATTAGTTTTACACCCTGTAGGGGTTGTGCACTTTCACCTTAAGACTCATTCTACCAAGAGAAAAGAATGAGACAAGACATTTCTAAAGAAGAATGAAACCATACTAGCATGACCGTACCCCCTACAATTCTGCTACATCCATCATGTCATTACTCACAGGTTGAACCCTCACAACTTAATTAGTCAAGATAGAGCCCATAGTGTCATAAGGCTGCACTAGAAGTACTCTAAAACATAGATGACATGGTAATCTCTTTAATCCTAAGTGGCAATTGATACGTCTCAAACGTATCTATAATTTTTTATGCTCCATGCTTATTTTTACACCATTTGCCTTGTGTTTCGTTACACTTCGTGGCATTTTTATGTGATTTCTGGAACTAACCTACTAACAAGATGCCACAGTGCCAGTTCCCTGTTTTCTGCTATTTTTGTGTTTCAGAAAAGCTACACAGGAAATATTCTCGGAATTGGATGAAACAAGTTCCAGAAGTCTTATTTTTCCCAGAAGAGTATCGAAGACCAAACGGGAGCTGGAGAGGGGCCAGAGGATGCCCTCACCACCAGGGGGCGCGGCCTAGGCCCTGGCCACGACCACCAGTGGTGAGGAGGCCCTGGTCCACTCCTGACGATGCCCCTTCGCCTATAAGAAGCCTCCCGATGGAAAACCCTAAAAAAAATCGGTGAAATTTCCAGAACAGTTCCGCAGCGCCGCCGCCGTCGAAGACAAATTTCGGGGGACAGAAGTCTCTGTTCCGGCACCCTGCCGGGATGGGGAAGTGCCCCCGGAGCCATCTCCATCGGTCTCCATCGCCGTCTCCGCCGTCTCCATCGACCTCACCGCCATCTCCATCAACCTTGCTGTCTCCTATGATGAGGAGGGAGTAGTTCTCCCCCGGGGCTGAGGGCTCTACCGGTAGCTATGTGGTTCACCTCTCTCTCCCATGATGTGATCTTTATGTGATCGTGAGCTTTGTATCTAGTTGAATTGGTAGATGTTATTATTCAGATATTATGCTACTCCTATGCTTTATATTTGTAATCTCCGGAGATACCTTATATAATGGTGTGAAGGTGACTAGTGTGCGCATCATGTGTATCTTTTTGGTTAATGTCTCTATGAATTGTTGGTGTTTGTTGGAACCATCTAGTGTGTTCATGGTGATAGTGTGGGACAATCTAGTTTGGGTATATACGGACTTTGGGGAGTGCTTCGTAGCCCTATGCATGATTAGTGTTCATTTTCCATTGGAGAATTGTTTTGAGTTGCATATTGATGATAGTATCTATTGGTTCAATTATGTTATATTTGTTGAGAGTGTGTCCACTAGTGAAAGTATGATCCCTAGGCCTTGTTTTCAAGCTTTGCACACCGTTTACATTTAGTTTTGTTATATGTTTGCTTGCAGCGATATTTATTTCAGATTACGTTTACTACTCATAATCATCACTACTACTTGTATTTCACTATCTCTTCGCCGAACTAGTGCACCTATACATCTGACAAGTGTATTGGGTGTGTTGGGGACAGAAGAGACTTTCTGTATCGTAATTGCAGGGTTGCTTGAGAGGGATAGCTTTGACCTCTTCCTCCCTGAGTTCGATAAACCTTGGGTGATCCACTTAAGGGAAACTTGCTGCTGTTCTACAAACCTCTGCACTTGGAGGCCCAAAACTGTCTACAAGAACAGACGCGTGCGTAGACATCAAGCTCTTTTCTGGCGCCGTTGCCGGGGAGGTAAGGTAAAAGGTACTCGCATCCTCCTGTGTGAGTGCTCCGAGTTATTTCCTTTAGATTCTGCAATTATATCTTTTTGTTTCTTGTTTTTATTTTCACTAGTTAGGCTTAATGGAAAGTAAAGAGTTCTTTAGTCTTTTTCCTGAGTTTAGATTCGAAGAGAAAATTGAAAAACCTTTGGTGCTTATTTCGCTTAGCAATGTTATTAGTACGAATGCTTTGAATACCGTTATTGCTAATGCTATAGAAAAGTCTAAGCTTGGGGAAGCTGGTTTTGTTAAGCATGATATTTTTAGTTCCCCAGCTTTAGTGGAGAAAGTTTGCTCTTATGATATTTTATCTCCCCTGTGTGATGTTTCTAATGATGCTTGTGCTCCTCATCCTTTTAAAATACCCATGAAGATTATTGAACGTGCTATGGATAACTGCTATTTAGGAGATGGAACTATCGACCCTGGTGATCATTTGCTTTTTATACATGAATTATGCAAGTTGTTCAAGTGTGCAGGTATTTCGATGAACCGAGTTAAGAAGAAGCTATTTTCTTTATCACTGAAAGGCAGAGCTAAGGAATGGTATAAAACACTGAAGGATGGTCGATCTATTGATTGGGAGGAAATTGTACCTCTCTTTTATTCTAAATTCTATCCTTCTAGTGAGGTTTATAAAGATAGGAATTACATTTATAATTTTCATCCGCATGAGGGAGAAAGCATTGCCCAAGCGTGGGGAAGATTGAAGTTACTAATGAACAAATATCCTATTCATGATCTTCCCCGTAATATTGTTATTAATAATTTTTATGCAAGGCTTTCAGGATATTACAAGGAATATCTAGATGCATGCTTTGATGGGTCTTTCACAAGCAAGGATGTCGACACCAAGTGGGGTCTGCTTGAAACAATTCAAAACAATATTGAAGGTTGGGATAGCGACAAAGGTAAAGGATCAGGTATGAATTGCGAGTTTGATTGCATTAAGTCTTTTGCTGAAACTGCTGATTTTCAAGAGCTTAGTGCTAAGTATGGTCTTGATCCTCAAATTATGATTGATTGTTTTAAAACCTTTGCTTCCCATATTAATGTTCCTAAAGGAAATGGGGACGTGTATCATGAACCTTTTAAGGACACTTGCGTAGAAAATGATATTGTTGTTGATGATTGCAATAAAAATGCTCGAACTTCTAAAAGTCCTATTTCCTATAAGCATGTTAATTTTTGTGGAGTACATAGACCTTGTGAACAGAGTTACAACAAGGAAGATTATTGTATCCACCACGCGAATGAAGAAACCTGGATGTGGCTCAGGGCTCTAGATGAGCTTGGTGAAAAGGTTTGTGAGCTTTATCCTTTTCTTTGTGAATTTTGTGATAAAATGGGTCACTTTAATTTTCAATGCTCTTTTAATCGAATGAGTACCGTAAATTTGTATTGTGATGACAAGATTACTCTCAATCAGCATGATGAGCTTACTTTGTTTTTGGAGTGTGAAGAGATATCTAGAAAGATTTCTTTGGTTGATATGAGAGATGTTGATATTAATAGCACCCTTCGTGGTTGTCGTCTCTATTGTGCTAAAGATTGTCTCGCAAATACTTACATACAAAATCTTATAAAACATGATGTTTTGCCAAGCTATGATAGGACTAATAGATGTTTCTATCTTATTAATAGAGAGGAGGAATCCTCCAAAGTTTCTTCTGTTGTTTCTGTCATTAAACCAGATTATGTGGAGAAGATGCCTTTCCCTCCTAAAGGATATGTGGAGAAGATGCCCTTCAAGTCTCTCCATCCTAAAGGAGAGAGTAAGAAGAGTATGAAGAAGAAGAAGAAGAGGAGTAAAAGGCGAGAGGGCACGGTATCTTCCCCTAAGCATAATGATCCTGCTATAGATTATGATAATTCTGATTGGGATGATGTTCCCATGCCTGTTACCTATGTTAGTGATCATGATTGGGAAAAGCACTCTACTTTTGATATTGAAAATCTTTTTGGTACCAATTCTAAGGTTAATAATTGTTGTACCATTAGTACTATCCATGTTCCCTCTTATGATGATATGTTTGATGAATATGCTTTGCGAAATAGTTGTTCTCTGGCTTGTGATGATACTAAACCTCTAGTTTATGATGGCTATGATGATGGGTATAATATTTTCAGTTCACCTACTTTTGAGGAGAAAATTAGTTATGATTACAATATGCCTCCTATTTTTGATAATTATGGTGATGAGAATAAATATTCTGTTGAATCTGCTCCTACTACGATTGTTCATGTGGGGAGTATTAATTATTTTACGCATGTGGCTCATGATAGGGATGCTTTATGTGATAGTTATATTGTTAGTTCTATTCATGATGCTACTGAAAGTTATTATGAGAGAGGGAAACATGGTTTGATGGATCTCAACAATATTGAGTTTCCCCTCTTTATGTTACAATTCTTGAAGCTATACTTGTTTTGCCTTCCTATGCTTTTTGCTTTGCGCTTTCAAGACTTGTCTCTTTACAAGACTATTTTACATAGGAAGTGGTTTAGATTTAAATGTGTTTCATATTTGCTTTTTGATGCTCTCTCTTGCTTCAAGTTCTTATATGGCGCCTTTGCCTCAATCTCTTATATGGCGCCCACATGAGCATCTTTGCAAATTACTGCGCCTAGCTCAAAGGCGTTAAAAAAAGCACATTTGGGAGATAACCCAATGTTTTACTTTTCAGTACTTTTTCTTTTATTTGAGTATTGGAAGTTATTACTACTGTAATAACCTCTCCTTATCCTTTTCATTTCGTTTTTGTGCCAAGAGAAGCCTCTAATTTGAGTGAGGTAAGATTTGGGGATGTTGCTGTCCTGAAAGAGTTTTTGGTGCTGCACCGTAAAAATTCGTGACAATTCTCTGTAAATCTTTTGGACCTGCCATTTCTTGTGCATATGCCCCAGGTTATATCCAAACTTTCATTAGTTGAACACTTTTTGATTTGAGCAACAGAAAACCCTCTAAAAATTCGACCTTTGTCAGCTGTTCTGTTTTGACAGATTTCTGCCAATATTTGTGTTTGCCGCTTTCTCGCTTTCTTTTTGAGTTCTTTTGATCACGGAACTTTTGGGGAAGTTGCTACAGTAGTATATGCTTTATATGTGGTGGTTTTGTGTTGAAACTTGAAGCAAAAAGGGTTGATTCATTACTATGCTTACACTAATGTTGCTAATAGAATTGTGTTTAGTTTTGTATGAAGGAAGTTTTCAAGTGTAGGGATTGGAGAATGATGAGATGAGATGAAGAATGGACAAAAGCTCAAGATTGGGGATGCCCATGTCACCCCAAGAAATATACAAGAAGTACAAGCGTCAAAGCTTGGGGATGCCCCCGAGGCACCCCTTTCTTCATCGGCAAAAATCAGGTCACCTTTGAAGACACTATATTTTTATTGCTTCATGCATTATGCATTTTTCTTGGAGCATCTTTACTTTTGCTTTCAGTTTTCTTTTGTTTTGTTTTCTGCAATAAATGGTTGGATCACATCATGTTCTTTTTGGAGGAGATGAACTTCGTTTTTCATTGCCAAGAACACTCTAGTTTTCACTCTTATCGTTCAATGAGTGTTCTCTTTTTCTGCTACTGCATTTAGCCTTTATTTTTCGCCTTGATTTTTGTTCAGATCTTGTTTTATCTTTGCATCAAGGTGTATTTGCACCTCTGGTCTATGTTGGTTTTCCTCAAAAGAGTTGTTTCGAAAAGGGTTCGAATGGTGTTGGAAAAGAGAAAAAGTTTCATGCAAAAAAGTGGTACAAAAAGGAGCTTGTTTAGACTGCGGCTTAGACTTTTGCATGCCATGCTTGATTGCGTTTTGATAGTATGCTTAGTGATTTTTTCTGTAGCATGACTTGTCTCAAATGACTGAGATTGCTTAATGAGCCTTTGAAAAAAATCATGCGTTGTTTTTATTATATGGAAGCATTTATTTGGTTTTCTCCTTTGATGCTTTATTTGGGTTGACTTGGCACATGCTTACACATGTTGACTACAAAATAAGTTGCCTATAGCCTCTATAATCATTTGGTTTTTGACTTGTGATACCACTTTATGCTTCTTTCAATGATGTTTTGTCGCTATGCATGATTATGGTCGTTATTGCTCTCTTAGTTGGTCGCTCCCAGTCTTTTGCTAGCCCTCATTTTGTACTGAGTATGAGCTCTACTCGTGCATCCAACTCCCAAAAACTAAGTTTGCCAATGAGTCCACTATAAATTCCTATGCATGGTATTTGTAAGCCATTCCAAGTAAATTTTCATGTGCTACCTTTCAAAAACCTTCAAAACACTTCTCATTTTGTGCCACTATTTTTAGCTCATGAGGACGTAGTGGTCGGAATTGCTATCTTCCATATTAAATTAAGTATCCCTCGACTAGGCAGCTTCATCTGCTCGTCATTAATTTTGCAAGGGAGCTGGTCAGACCATTGTAATCTATTTCTAAAAAAGAAAAAAAGGCACTCCTCCATGGTATGTGAATGTTGGTGGGCACCCGATGGAATCAGTTAGCCATGGTTTGAGAAAGGAAAAAAGGTGGGGAGGAGTGCCAAAGCTTTATAAAAGAGCACCAATGTGCCAAATTTTCAAAGAACTCGGAACCGCTCTCACTTGTTTATTATGGAAGATTAAGACCCCATTGCCAGTCGTTGACATGAAACAACCACCTCTCAAAACCCAATTTTTATCTCTCTGTTTTACAAATGAAAAGCTCTAGCACATGTTTAATCACTTCTTCCCTCCGCGAAGGGCCTTTCTTTTACTTTTATGTTGAGTCTCCACCTTCTACCTTTATGCACCGTCTAAGAGAGCATAGTTGTCATTCTGAGTATAATGTGCATTGTCCCAAAGTTTATCATTGATTGACTCATGATTATGGTTTCATTTGTTCTTAAATTATTTGTATCTAGTCGCCCTCTTAAACTTGAAGGTGTCCTATACATTTATGTTCTGCTATTCCATGAGGGACAAGCTGAAAACCATTTGCTATGTTTTTCCATATGATTTGAACACACGTTTGACTTTCATTGTTTCATTTTCATGATCTTTCCTTTGTGTTTCTTTTCATGCTATAACATGGTTGCTAAGTTTCTATTATCAAGATTATGTCTTTCATGCCCATGTTTTAAGTTCTTTGATCTCAGCACTCAATGCTCTATCTCGTTGATCAAATTGTGATGGTGCATGTCACCTCAAAAATTATTCTTTTGTTATCACTTACCTACTCGAGGACGAGCAGGAGTTAAGCTTGGGGATGCTGATACGTCTCAAACGTATCTATAATTTTTGATGCTCCATGCTTGTTTTTACACCATTTGCCGTGTGTTTCGTTACACTTCGTGGCGGTTTTATGCGATTTTCGGAACTAACCTACTAACAAGATGCCACAGTGCCAGTTCCTTGTTTTCTGTTGTTTTTGTGTTTCAGAAAAGCTACACAGGAAATATTCTCGGAATTGGACGAAACAAGTTCCAGAAGTCTTATTTTTCCCGGAAGAGTATCGGAGACCAAACGGGAGCTGGAGAGGGGCCAGAGGCTGCCCTCACCACCAGAGGGCGTGGCCCAGGCCCTGGCCGCGCCCACCTGTGGTGAGGAGGCCCTGGTCCACTCCTACCGACGCCCCTTCGCCTATAAGAAGCCTCCCGACGGAAAACCCTAAAAAAAATCGGCGAAATTTCCAGAACAGTTCCGCAGCGCCGCCGCCGTCGAAGACAAATTTCGGGGGACAGAAGTCTCTGTTCCGGCACCATGCCGGGATGGGGAAGTGCCCCCGGAGCCATCTCCAGCGGTCTCCATCGCCGTCTCCGCCATCTCCATCGACCTCACCGCCATCTCCATCAACCTTGCTGTCTCCTATGATGAGGAGGGAGTAGTTCTCCCCGGGGCTGAGGGCTCTACCGGTAGCTATGTGGTTCACCTCTCTCTCCCATGATGTGATCTTTATGTGATCGTGAGCTTTGTATCTAGTTGAATTGGTAGATGTTATTATTCAGATATTATGCTACTCCTATGCTTTATATTTGTAATCTCCGGAGATACCTTCTATCATGGTGTGAAGGTAACTAGTGTGCGCATCATGTGTATCTTTTTGGTTAATGTCTCTATGAATTGTTGGTGTTTGTTGGAACCATCTAGTGCGTTCATGGTGATAGTATGGGACAATCTAGTTTGGGTACATACAGACTTTGAGGAGTGCTTCGTAGCCCTACAGATGATTAGTTTTCATTTTCCATTGGAGAATTGTTTTGAGTTGCATATTGATGATAGTATCTATTGGTTCAATTATGTTATATTTGTTGAGAGTGTGTCCACTAGTGAAAGTATGATCCCTAGGCCTTGTTTCCAAGCTTTGCACACCGTTTACATTCAGTTTTGTTATATGTTTGCTTGCAGCGATATTTATTTCAGATTACGTTTACTACTCATAATCATCACTACTACTTGTATTTCACTATCTCTTCACCGAACTAGTGCACCTATACATCTGACAAGTGTATTGGGTGTGTTGGGGACACAAGAGACTTTCTGTATCGTAATTGCAGGGTTGTTTGAGAGGGATAGCTTTGACCTCTTCCTCCCTGAGTTCGATAAACCTTGGGTGATCCACTTAAGGGAAACTTGCTGCTGTTCTACAAACCTCTGCACTTGGAGGCCCAACACTATCTACAAGAATAGATGCGTGCGTAGACATCAGCAATCCGCAAGTGAACACCCTAAGCACACATCCTCCGTAAGGCATGTGTCCCAGGAGCCACTCAACATTGCCTCCATCAACAAACCAATCCACCCAGGTGATTCATTTTAGTTGAAGTTCTTAATTTGTTCACAAAACAACTTTAACAAAGTGATCATAGCATTGACATCAAGATTCAAAATAATTTAGCATCCTAACAAGTGGGGTTTAAAGGATGGCTACACACTACTAGGATCTAAGCACTTTGTAAAACAGTTGATATTCCACCAGCTTAGCACGAGCTTCATGACTAATTGCAACATATTTATCAATAAGAGAGTCTATCTAGTGGGCTGCAATACAAGCAATATATTTCTCAACTTGTTCTATATTAGGGCATTGGAATGTATCTTCATGATAACAAGAAATTATAGGATCAGGATTATATTTGCATTGAAAGTGGTAGTGATTAATGATTTTCTAGAGCGACAAGATACATCATGTTCATCACAAAACTGAATAGCCATTCTTCTAAGATCTTCAAGCAATCTACGCATTTTGTCTCCTTCCTCAGTTGATTGATATTCAAAGTAGGCTCCCATAACTTAGCATACATATTAAAACTAACACTAATTTTTATGGATTTTTAGTTTTTAGAATGAAAACTGAAAGTAAAATGATACTACAACTAATGAAACCAAAATAAAAAGTAGTAAACAAAATGCAAAACAAAAAATAAAAATGCAAGCCAAAATATAAAACTGAAAATAAAGTACTTTGCAAATCTAAAAGGACAAGATGATACTCACGTAGGTGCAACCTCCCCAAGATTAGGCGTTTGCACAAGTTGGTAATGAAGACTTTCTTGGGAGCAATCCTTCTACTAGTTCCCCGGCAACAGCGCCAGAAAATCATTGATGGCTTCGCTAGATTGAGACTCCAAGTGCAGAGTGCTGAGCATAGGGAAGCTTGATTTTCCCCACGAAGGTGACTCGAGGATTTATATTGAACTCTCGGGGAACTGTGTGTACAAGGATCCTTCTTGTCCTTCTTCTAACAACCTGCAAGGTAAAATAAATTTGCTTTGAGCCCTCAACTTCACCAAGTAGTTGTCAAGCACAAGGTGTGTGTAAGTATACAAAACTAGAAATAAATATGCAGTATAAAATAAATATGCAACGGCGCCAGAAAATCTATTGTCGCGGGAATATGCAAACTAAAGTAATATGCAATGCAATGGTAAACATTTAAGGATATAGTTGTAGTGTTTTGGTTTGTGAAATGCAATAAAGGAAAAAAAATGTATTTTCGAAATTAATTATGAATGAAAATGAAAACAACGATAAAGTGAATGGAAAGTTGTTTCTTAGAATAAAAAGTGGACCGGGGTTCATGGGTTCACTAATGCACTCTCTCATAAAAGATATGGCGGACATAGGGTCATACAATTAACATAAAAGATTGCAACAAAGTTCACATTCAAATGAATTCATATGGGCCACACGTCCTATATAGAGATGTTTTGGTTATTCATCTCTCTTATTCTCCACCAAGATGGGAATTTAATCTAGTCACATCGATATTAAGATAAAATCAGAGCATAGCATTAAGCACAATGACATGAAGTTAAAATAAGAACATACTAGATCAAGTCGCGGATACTCAGCAAGGTCACGCTAGAGATACCCTGTAGCATGGTATTTTTTTATCCCTAGTGAGGCAACAAAGTAAGGTAAACACCCAAGTGACTCCAAAGGACAGTCCTCCCCGGAATAATCACCCCCGTTACTCCAACTAATGCACACGTTCCCCCACACACACTCTCATAAACAGGCTTGATCATAACAAGTAAATAAGAACAGGGTACATAATATACATCTACTCATACACTGAAATTAAAGAACAATTGCAATCTCATATATTACTCATAGAAAGTTCCACCACAAAAGTGATACAAAGATGACCATGATCATGTTATGCAGCTCATATGGCGCTAAAACGATGAAGAACAAGAGAGAGATACATATAGCTACTGCCACAAACCCATAGTCCAGAGGTGGACTACTCCCTCTTCATCATGGTGACGAAGGTAGAGTCGTTGGAGGGGATGGAGATCACACCGACAACGCCCCGCCGGAGTTTTGCCCTGCAATCTTCGATCTCCCAGGCTTTTGTTTCATGTTTCTGTGTTTCGGCGGTGCTCCTTTTCGCGACCCGCATGTGGACCCTTTTTATAGATGGTTTTAGGTCAAGACGCATCCAATGAGATGAAGATCGACGACATCGGAGCAACGAGGGGGGAACGGGTAGGCCCCACGCGGTTAGGGAATCTGGCCACGTGGGCCATGCCCGTTTGGCCCTCGTGGCTCCCCTGTTGCATCCCTTCGCTCCTAAGTCTTGTTCCGTGGAAAAAAGCGTTCCCCCAAAATTTCAGGTAATTTGGACTCCGTTTGGGTCCCTGAATGTCAAAAACATAGGAAAAGAGGTTTTCTGGATTTCCCAGGTTAATCCGATAAAATTAGGGAACATGTGAATTATTCCCAATAATAATTAAAAAGCATGAATATAACCAATATATGATGCAAATAAGGTGGAATATCAAGTGGTAAAGTGCAAAGATCATGTATGCATTTTACATGCATCACATATCATCTACATAGAGTAGTAGCAATGTACGACCATGCTCAGATGTATGAATGAAGAGTGTAGGGTCATGCTCACTAGGAGAAAAGCTAGCAACTTGAACCACAGAACTGAACCTCTCAAACCAGGCATGAGGGGCTTGCTTGAGCCCATAAAGAGCATTCGAAAGCGACAAACATGACCTAATGGAACCTTAGTACATGGAGGTGGCTGCATATATACTTTATCATGTAGTTTACCATGAAGAAAAGCATTCTGCACATCCATTTGGGAAATTTTCCAAGACTAAGTAGCGGCCACAATAATAAAAGTACGAACTGAAGTCATGTGAAAAGAGGCGCCAGAGTCCAGAACCCAAGGTTGGGTTGCAACAAGAGGAGAGCAAACATAGAAGCACTCTTTGTTGGTTGCTCAGTGACAACCGCTATAGAGGACCTCACAAACTGAGACTAAGCACGAGAAGGTGCAAGACGATGCTGGTTGAGAATGGCAGCCCGTCTAGCATGAAACTCAGCTAACAACTCTGGGTGAAGCTAGAAACAACCATCCACGTGATGTCCTTCCTTCTTGCAATGTGAGCAGAAGGTACGTGAAGGTGACGCCCTGGTAGGACATGGCCGATGCGGACAATCCAGAACACTGGAGTGTACAGATGGTGCAGAAGTAGCAGCAATAGAACAAATACGAGTCTCCTTAGCAATCAAACTAGCAAGTGCCTAAGTCAAGGTGGGAGAAGTAGTACGACCAAGAAGCTGAGTGTGAATGTTCTCATACTCCTGCCTTAGCTTCATCACAAAATGATACATGAGGGTCTGTTGTTCAAATTCTTTCGTAGCCTCACAAGGCTCACAGCCAGGGCTGCTCTTTGGAACCATGGAACCAAGTTGACTAGTGATGCGAGTGAAGGCAGAATAGTACTCTTCTGTGGACATGTCATTTTGTTGAGTACTGTGTAAATTCTATAGCAAGGAAAAATGAAGAGAACCACTAGGCTGAAGATACCGCTGCTCAAAATACTTCTAGATTTCTTTGGTTGTAGTGTGATGCTCAAGACTCATCCGTAGCAAAGGGGTCAACACCAAGAACCAAGGTTTCCATCACATGATCATCAACCCTTTTCACAGATTTCTTAGCTGCTTCATCATCTCAAGTAGGTTGATTATCAGTCAAGTGAGAGAATAGATGAGTTGCACTCACGACAGTCCTAGCCAAGAAGGCCCATTCCATGTAGTTTGTGTTGGGGATCGCGCTACGCAAAAAAACTTTCTCTAGGGCTTAAACCAAGATCGAGCTTGCAAGGGGGAGGTAACAAATCGCATACCTTGTTGTTCAAACTGGCGGAAGAGTTTGTCGATGACAAAGTTGGTGTAGTCACAAGTCGATTCCCGAAACTAACCTTGGTTAGTCGCGAGAAGATGCATTATCCTCATTCGGCTCCCACGATCTAGTGTCACACATGTAAAACCTCCGATGGTATCCACACGTATGAGCTTGGCATTGCTGCGTCGAACGTGTGATCAAGCACACAGACTACGCGGAATATGTTGGTGAAGATTCAGCAGCGCTTCCGCATCACCGATGGAATCGGAGTAGAAGACAGGAAGAGAGAGAAGAGTGAGCGCGATGATGAAGCAACGCAGGGTTGCCGGCGGCGGCTTGGTGGTGCGGCAGTCGGCTAAGGTTTTTTGTGGCGTGGGGGCTTGGGAGCTTAGAGTGCCCTTGGCCTCCCCCCCCCGCCCCTTTAAATAGGTGGCCAGGACCCTAGGGCCGGCCGGCCCCCTCCCTGGCTATGTTGGGGTAGGAGTCGGGTTCCTACCCGAACTCCTTCCCTCCTTCCAAACCTAGAGGGGGGAGTACGAGTTCGAGTAGGAAATCCTCCTCCCCTCTTACCAAACCGCCCTAGGGGAGTCCCTGGCTTGGACTCCACCACCTAGTGGTGCGGCCGGCCAGGGGTGGGCCCCATGCGGCCCCAGGCCCATGGTGGTCCACCTCCGAGGTTTGACCTTCCGGCGTATTTTGGACTTTCCATAGATAGACCGGTTTGACCTAATTTCATTCTGACACCTTCTATATATCACCAGTAGGGTTTTGGACCCTTCCAGAAACCATCCGTGATATAGTGGAACCATTCAGAGACTTCTCCAAACCACTTTGGGAGTCTCCCTCTCTCTTTGATCTAATATCGAACTTATATTCAATAGACGCGAAACTCTTAAGTGTGTGACCCAATGGGTTCAGATATATGTAGACATGCCCGAACACATTTCCGCGGCAATGATCATATGCATGCTATTGAATCGCTGCAATGATCCCTACATATAACACGAAGATCTATATCATGTGAACCGTTACAATGTCCGTTAGTGTTTCAGTTTACTTAGTGATACTTTGCAACACCCAGATGAAACTGTTATGTTGTATCTCGTTACCCAGTTTTCTCTCTTTACTCTATCCATATTGTCGATGTTCTTGTGACTAACGACTTAGTCACATGTTCGGCCAGACGATGACGAACATCACAACACTGAGTGGGCCTAGAGAATAGCTTTCCATTATCGTAGTAGTAAATCCCAATCTCAAGACAATAGAACTATAGCGTACTTTTCGAGTACTCCACTATCACTTTAGTAATCATCCTTTCACGGATAATGTCAAGTGTAGCAAAAGCAATCTTTCGGTACCCACGTCTATTTCTCTCATGGTCTACCAAAGCCAATAAACGACAATGTTTAACATGGTTAAATACCAATAACATATTGACGACTTAGTTTCGTGGTATATCAATGGGGTCTTGTCCAACACATTGTTCTCCCCAAACAATATGCTCTCATTTATTATTGACAACCTCGTAAAAAATTACTTATGCCCATAGTCAGGAAAACAATACTATCGGATAATATGCGAACTAATCTTAGAGACAATATTAGGGAACTCTTTGTTGTTTATTATTCCACACGTGTAATTAGGTTTTCCTCCAAATCTCATTTTTGGAACCAATATACAGCTATAGCATGAAACATAAACATTAATTATGAACAAAAGGAATATTAAATAATACAACTTTATTATTGCCTCTAGGGCATATTCCCATCAGTTTGAGCCATCCAACTTGATGTCAATTGACATGGAACCAGCCCACGTCCCAAATTCTTTTCTTGCCATGGCTCAAAACCAGGGTATAGAACACACAAGGCACTAGTTTGCTGAAAAGCAGGAGAGCTTACCCAATGGTGAAGTGAAAATAGTTGGTGCAGACAAGGCATGCTGGGTGATATGTCTCCAACGTATCTATAATTTTTGATGCTCCATGCTTGTTTTCACACCATTTGCCTATTGTTTTGTTACACTTAGTGGCACTTTTATGCATTTTCCAGAACTAACCTATTAACGAGTTGCCACAGTGCCAGTTTCCTGTTTTCTGCTGTTTTTGTGTTTCAAAAGTGATACACAGGAAATATTCTCAGAATTGGACGAAACAAGTTCCTGAAGTCTTATTTTACCCGGAAGCTTCCAGAGATCCGAAGGAGAGTAGGAGGGGGGCCACCAGGGCCCCACACGCAGGGGTGGCGCGGCCAGGCCCTTGGCCGCGCGGGCCCCGTGTGAGGGCGCCTGGCTCCTCCTCTAACATCGCCCCTTCGCCTATAAAGACCCCCCGACGGAAAAAACCTAAGTACCCGATCACTTTTCCAGAACACATCGCGATCCGCCGCCACCGTCGACCCGAAGATCGGGAGGGTCCAGAAGCTCTTCCCGGCACCCTGCCGGAGAGGGGAATCGCCACCGGAGGTCTTCTTCATCGCCATGCTTGCCTCCGGAGCGATGAGTGAGTAGTCTACCTTGGACTATGGGTCCATAGCAGTAGCTAGATGGTTGTCTTCTCCACCATGTGCTTCATGTTTAGATCTCATGAGCTGCCCTACATGATTGAGATCACCGTTATGTAATTCTACATGTTTGGTTTGTTGGGATCCGATGAATATTGGTGTTTATGATTGAGTTGCTATACTGAATATTATCTTATGTTATCTCTATGTTGTTTATGATCTTGCATGCTCTCCGTTGTTAGTAGCTATCTTGGCCGAGTAGTTGCTAGTGACTCCAAGAGGGGGTATTTATGCTCGATAGTGGGTTCATGCCTCTGCTTAACCTGGGGGAGTGACAGAAACCTCTAAGGTTGTAGATGTGCTGTTGCTACTAGGGAGAAAACAACATTCATATGCTCAAGGGCATATGCTTTGTTTACATTACACACTTTGCTTAATGCAATTATCTGTTGTTCGCAACTTAATACTCATGGGGTGTTCGGATTGATATCCCCGGGAGTGGATTATTAGTCATAGATGCAGTTGGATGGCAGTCTATGTATTTTGTTGTAATGCCCAGAGTAAATCTCTTAGTGATCTTCTTGACATATCACGTTTATCTTTATTCTATCAATTGCCCAACTGTAATTTGTTTACCCAGCATGTGTTATTTATCTATGGAGAGACACCACTAGTGAACTGTGGATCCCGGTCCTATTTCCATCATATTGCTATCACCTGTTTACTTTACTCGCACTGTTTACTTTATTCGCATACTCTACTGTTTTCCACTCGATACACTCATAACCTTTGTTTCAAGCAAACCGGTGAGATTGACAACCTCATCGCAAGTTGGGAGCAAAGTACTTGGTTGTGTGTGTGCAGGTTCCGCGTTGCAGCTAGTAAGCAAAGCTTGGACGAGGCGCCATATATAAATTGTCCAAAGCTGTCGCAAACTAGCAAGCATCACCTTCAGTCGTTTGTCTCTCCTCTCCAAGAACGATAAACCTTGGTTTCTTAACTGAGGGAAAACCAGCTGCTATACTCATCACACCTTCCTCTTGGGGTTCCCAACGGGCTGATCATTCACCACGCATCAAGCTGTTTTTCTCGCGCCGTTGCCGGGGAGGAAGTAGAAGACTTCTGCGAGGGGAGTTTTTCGCACACACATCCTTTACTTTGTTTTATTGTTTTGCTTTACTTTATTTATTTTACCTGCATCGTTTTATATCAAAAACCCAAAAAAATTAGAATCCTTGGTAGTTGTTATTTCTTTACTTTAGTTTATCATGTTGATCCCTAAGTACGTTCTAGAGGACCTCTCAGTAGGTAGTGGTTCGATTATTGGCAAAAGTAATATTGAGGAGTTCTTTAATCACATTAGTATGCATGAGGAAGTTGAGGAAAAATCTTTGGTTGAGCTAGCTCCTAGTATTGAAGTTGCTTCTTCTTATTTGATTCACATGTTGGAAACTACGTTTGCCAGTCTTAATCCTTTTATGCAATACATGTTCCTTAAGCTTCATGAAATTGAGGATCCCGAAAAGAAAGCTTTTATCTTGGAAACTTTGCGCTTAGAATTTAAGGATGTCATTATTGAAGCTAGGAAAGTTCTTAAACGTTTTAATAAACTCGGTTCACCTATAACGGTTATTAGTATAAATGATGATGGGGCCGAGATACCTATACCTTGCAAGCTTTTGGGATTGTGTGAAGCTTTCAAAAATAATTTTGCCTGGATCTGTCCTGAAAATCTTTTTGATGAAAATAGTGTACCAAAGCATGATCACAAAGGGTCTTCAAAAACTTATGTGGATGAAATACAATGCCTTATTGCCAAGACCTCTGCTGTGGATCTTAATGGTTCTTCTGATGTTACTTGATTCGCAATTTTCTGCGCCTAGCTCAAAGGCGTTAAAGAAAAGCACTCTTGGGAGATAACCCAATGTTTTCTTTTCAGTACTTTTTCTTTTATTTGAGTCTTGGAAGTCATTACTACTGTAATGACCACTCCTTATCTTGTTTATTTTGTTTTTGTGCCAAGAGAAGCCTCTAATTCGAGTGAGGTAAAGATTTGGGGATGTTGCTGTCCTGAAACTGTTTTCGGTGCTGCACCGTAAAAATTTGTATAAATTCTCTGTTTATCTTTTGGACCTGCGATTTCTTGTGCATATGCCCCAGGTTATATCCAAACTTTTGTTAGTTGAACACTTTTTGATTTGAGCAATAGAAAATCCCTAAAAAATTCGACCTTTGTCAGCTGTTCAGTTTTGACAGATTTCTGCCAATATTTGTGTTTGCCACTTTATCGCTTTCTTTTGAGTTCTTTTGATCACGGAACTTTTGGGGAGGTTGCTACAGTAGTATTTGCTATATATGTGGTGGTTTTGAGTTGAAACCTGAAGCAAAAAGAGGTTGATTATATGTTATGCTTGCACTAATGTTGCTAATAGAATTGTGTTTAGTTTTGTTTGAAGGAAGTTTTCAAGTGTAGGGATTGGAGAATGATGAGATGAGTTGAGGAATGGAAAAAAGCTCAATCTTGGGGATTCCCATGCATCACCCCAAGAAATATCCAAGAAGTACAAGCGTCAAAGCTTGGGGATGCCCCCGAGGCACCCCTTCTTCATCGGCAAAAATCAGGTCACCTTTCAAAACACTATATTTTTATTGCTTCATGCACTATGTGTTTTTCTTGGAGCGTCAGTTGTTTTAGTTTTCTTAGTTGGTTTAGTTTGTTTGTTTGCTGCAATAAATGGTTGGACCCCAACAAATTTCCTTTGGAGGAGATGTACTCATTTTCATTTGCCAAGAACGCTCTAGTTTTCACTCTTATTAAAAACCGAGTGTTCTTCTTTTTCCGCTACTGCTTTTGGTTTTTGTTTTCGCCTTGATTTGCATTCAGACCTTGTCATATCTTTTAATCAAGGTGTATTTTTGCCTCTGATCTTTATTGGTTGTCATCAAAAGAGGTGTTTATAAAAATTTCAAATGGTGTTGGAAAAGAGAAAAAGCTTTGTGCAAAATAGTGGTACAAGAAGGAGCTTGTGTAGACTGCGGCTTAGGCTTTTTCATGTCTTGCTTGATGTCTTTTTGATAGTATGCTTAGTGGTTTTGCTGTAGCATGACTTGTCTTAAATAACTGAGATTGCTTAATGAGCCTTTGAAAAAATCATGTGTTGTTTTTATTGTATGGAAGCATTATTTTGGTTTTCTCCTTGATGCTTTATTTGGGTTGACTTGGCGCATGCTCACACATGTTAGACTCTTACAAAGTCGCCAATAGCCTTCATGATCATTTAGTTTTTGTACTTTTGATGCCATCTTATGCTTCTTTTAATATCGCTTTGTCGCTTTGCATGATTATGGCCATTATTGCTCTCTTAGTTGGTCGCTCCCAGTATCTTGCTAGCCCTCGCCTTGTACTGAGTATGAGCTCTACTCGTGCATCCAACTCCTAAAAACAAAGTTTTCCAAAGTGTCCACCATACATACCTACTAGCAATTTGCTATTCCAAGTAAATTTGACTTGCTTTTATTTTCTCTTCAAATTAAACTCTTACCAGTGTTATGCGAAATTCGGTCAGTAAAGCTCTCACGAACCGGAAGGCACACTTTACTTTTTCCTGTTCCTAAAAATTTGACATTGTGGTCTCTTATGTTGAGTTGTTATGCTTGCAAGTTGTAAGTTGGAGACCAGCCCAGCCATGCTGTCATGGGCAAGCTTTCAACATTGCACTTCTTATTTGAGTTGATATCGTGATCTTTTGTTTATGGATGCCCGCGGTGTGAAATGAATTGGGAATCTTGTAGGGATCATGGAGTTTGTATATGTGTTAGGGAAACGCCGGGCCGCTAATCTAAGCCATGCATAATTCATGGTGTAAATTTGCAGCATACCCATGGTGAACATACGACGACGCATCTCACAATAAAAAGCTAAACAAAAGGCAAATAAAAGAGATGTCGAGGTGTTCATTGTCTGCTTGTCCTGTCATTTTGGTGTGGGCTTGTTCCATGTCATCGGGCACGGAGGTACCCCATTGGCGGTTCTCAATGATATGCATATACTTACAATGACAAGAGCCTTGCTTGGGACTCTAAGTAAAGTAGCATGAGGTTTGGGTACTCGTATTCACGGGGCACGAGGTTTTCAACTTATGATTTGTCAAGCATATGCATCATAATTGTTCTCGCATTAACTTTAACCATTCAAGATGCCTATGATGGGGGCAATGAGAGCTCAAAGCCGGTAAGTACCATAATTTTTGAAGGTTATAAAACTTGCAATCACTGCTTCCCTCTGCGAGGGGCATTTCTTCTACTTTTATGTTGAGTCACCACCTTCTTTCTTTATGCACCATTAAGAGAGCATAGTTGTCATTCTTAGTGTGATATGCATTGTCCCAAAGTTCATTGATTGATTCATATTGTTGGTTTCACTTATTCTTAAATTATTTGTATCTAGTCGCCCTCTTAAACTTGAAGGTGTCCTATGCATTTATGTTTTGCTCTCTTTGAAGGACAAGCTGAAAACCATTTGTATGTTTTTCCTTATGATTTGAACACACGTTTGACTTTCATTGTTTCATTTTCATGATCTTTTGTTTGTGTTCATTTGCATGTTTACAACATGGTTGCTAAGTTCTTATTATCAAGATTATATCTTCATGCCCATGTTTTAAGTTCTTATGATCCCAGCTCACCAATGCTTACATATATGATCAAGATTGTGTAGGTGCATGTCACCTCAAAAATTATTCTTTTGTTATCACTTACCTACTCGAGGACGAGCAGGAGTTAAGCTTGGGGATGCTTGATACGTCTCCAACGTATCTATCATTTTTGATGCTCCATGCTTGTTTTCACACCATTTGCCTATTGTTTCGTTACACTTAGTGGCACTTTTATGCATTTTCCGGAACTAACCTATTAACGAGTTGCCACAGTGCAGTTTCATGTTTTCTGCTATTTTTGTGTTTCAGAAGTGATACACAGGAAATATTCTCGGAATTGGACGAAACAAGTTCCTGAAGTCTTATTTTACCCGGAAGCTTCCAGAGATCCGAAGGAGAGTTGGAGGGGGGCCACCAGGGCCCCACATGCAGGGGTGGCGCAGCCAGGCCCCTGGCCGTGCGGGCCCCGCGTGAGGGCGCCTGGCTCCTCCTCTGACATCACCCCTTCGCCTATAAAGACCCCCCGACGGAAAAAACCTAAGTACCCGATCACTTTTCCAGAACACATCGCGATCCGCCGCCACCGTCGACCCGAAGATCGGGAGGGTCCAGAAGCTCTTCCCGGCACCCTGCCGGAGAGGGGAATCGCCACCGGAGGTCTTCTTCATCGCCATGCTTGCCTCCGGAGCGATGAGTGAGTAGTCTACCTTGGACTATGGGTCCATAGCAGTAGCTAGATGGTTGTCTTCTCCACCATGTGCTTCATGTTTAGATCTCATGAGCTGCCCTACATGATTGAGATCACCGTTATGTAATTCTACATGTTTGGTTTGTTGGGATCCGATGAATATTGGTGTTTATGATTGAGTTGCTGTACTGAATATTATCTTATGTTATCTCTATGTTGTTTATGATCTTGCATGCTCTCCGTTGTTAGTAGCTATCTTGGCCGAGTAGTTGCTAGTGACTCCAAGAGGGGGTATTTATGCTCGATAGTGGGTTCATGCCTCTGCTTAACCTAGGGGAGTGACAGAAACCTCTAAGGTTGTAGATGTGCTGTTGCTACTAGGGAGAAAACAACATTCATATGCTCAAGGGCATATGCTTTGTTTACATTACACACTTTGCTTAATGCAATTATCTGTTGTTCGCAACTTAATACTCATGGGGTGTTCGGATTGATATCCCCGGGAGTGGATTATTAGTCATAGATGCAGTTGGATGGCGGTCTATGTATTTTGTTGTAATGCCCAGAGTAAATCTCATAGTGATCTTCTTGACATATCACGTTTATCTTTATTCTATCAATTGCCCAACTGTAATTTGTTTACCCAGCATGTGTTATTTATCTATGGAGAGACACCACTAGTGAACTGTGGATCCTGGTCCTATTACCGTCATATTGCTATCACCTGTTTACTTTACTCGCACTGTTTACTTTATTCGCATACTCTACTGTTTTCCACTCGATACACTCATAACCTTTGTTTCAAGCAAACCGGTAAGATTGACAACCTCATCGCAAGTTGGGAGCAAAGTACTTGGTTGTGTCTGTGCAGGTTCCGCGTTGCAGCTAGTAAGCAAAGCTTGGACGAGGCGCCATATATAAATTGTCCAAAGCTGTCGCAAACTAGCAAGCATCACCTTCAGTCGTTTGTCTCTCCTCTCCAAGAACGATAAACCTTGGTTTCTTAACTGAGGGAAAACCAGCTGCTATACTCATCACACCTTCCTCTTGGGGTTCCCAACGGGCTGGTCATTCACCACGCATCACTGGGGGCAGCTGGAGAGCAGCCCTTCAGGTTGATTGACAAAGATAGAACAAGCCAGCGATGTGGATATCGATGGGCCAAGCAAAGTTGCCGGAATCACCTCGTCAGGGATACCTCCAAGGGTGGCGGCGACTAGTGAGCTAGGGTTGGGAGCTCTGATACCATGTTTGTTTCATGTGAACAGATTAAGCTCAGCTCTGTATTGAACGAAAGAGATGGGCATACAAGGTACATGGGCCTGGGCCTCACTCTAGACTATGGGCCTAAATAGTTATACTATATACACACTTAACACATTGATGTAAACAAACCACGGTTAAACACAAGTGTATTAGTGCATATAATTTAAATGTTGTGATATCGCTTGACATCACAAACAACACATAGCACCAGGTAAAAGATATTACTTAAAAATTCAAGGTCCATCGAAGGCGACTTCACGGTTGGTGGGCAGAGCATTGCACACCACCCCTAGCGCCCCTGTGCAAAGGCACCTCATTGATGATTTTGCCCACATCATGGTGGATTTGGAAGCATCATAGCACATCCACCTTCAAACACACTCTTGACGCGATCAAAGCGGAGGCACGAGCTTGGGCTAAGGCAGGTGGCCGTGATGTTCGTCAGCTCCTCCCCTAGGCTAGCTTCATTTAGTTGAGTTGTATGTTGGGATGTTTGTCTTTTGTAGGGTTTGTACAAAACCTTATTTCCTATCAATGCATCAAAGCATAATGCTTGTTGCGTTTTTGTGAAAATAAATTTCAAGGTCTGTCTCCTCTTCTACTATCAGGAGTACGGAAAAAATTGATTTCTTATGTACTTTAGATAGGTTACGGTCCTTGGACGAAAAGAGTTGGATTGTTGTTTGTGGTTAATCTTGAGGATGCACTCAAGAGTAGATAACATAAAACTATTGATGGAAAGGAATAGCTTGTGGGGATAGCATTCATCCAGTATTTACTTATAGGAGTCTACAAGTCATCTTGATGATATTTAGAAGTTTTTCAACATACTAAGCCCAAGTTCTTGAAATGAGATTTTATAAACACAAGTAGTCGAAATCCTACATACATTTTGTATTACCATGACACACAAGAAAAACTCAGTCATTGTCTATAATAGCACTAAAATTTTTGTCTTGGAGAATATTAACTACGGAGAAATATTATTTGGATATTTCATTTTAGAAAAATACTAACATGAGATCACTTTATTGTTTTACTTCTACCTTTCTCTTTTAGCATTAACATTTTATGTGTTTCTGAATATTGTGTGGAATAACATGTGTCAAAGTTATATCATTACATGAATACATTAGGTCTATTAGTTCTATGATTTTTTACATGAATGGTTCATTTAATATTTGATGATTTGAAATCAGGTTGTCAAAGACTGGAACGAGTTAATCAAGAGATGTAATTTTATGTTGGACTCTGATAATGGTGCAAGAGTTTGTTTGTACGGCAACGGTGGGTCTGCACTTAGTTGCTACCTTCTCTGCCAGCTCGCACATGCCACTTGGACGACCGCATGTGGCTCTAAATCCAAAGCTTATGCCTCTCTCTCTCCCCTCTCTCTCTCTCTCTCTCTCTAAACTTAGCCTACGCCTCTTCTCCAGTGGCCAACAAGCACGAGCGGGGTGGCATGCAACTTCTAATAGATCCAAACAAGTTTCCATGCCGTCGTTGGGAATTGGATTATTGGAACAAGTGATGTCAAAGCTATATACATGTGCATGTATTTAACCAAACCACGGTTAAACACAAGATTATTAGTGCAAATACTTAAATTTTGTGATGACGCTTGACATCACAAACAACACGTAGCACCAAGTCGAAGATTTTCAAGATAGTTGTTCATTCAAAATTCAAGGTCCATCTCTTCTTCTATTAGGAGTACTTTTTTTTGTTTCTTATGTACTTTAGATGGGTTTTGATCCTTGGACGATAAGAGATAGATGGTTTTATGTGGTTAATCTTGAGGATGCACTCAAGAATAGAGAACATAAAACTATTGGTGGAGAAAAATAGTTTTTTTACGTGATGGAGAGGAATAGTTTATGGGGATAGTATTCATCCATTATTCTATACCTAATAATCTATATCTATATCTATATGTATATGTATATCCTATATCTATATCTATACCTAATAATAATGAGAGCAAGGGTTCCATGGTTTGGTTCTCCCGTTTAGTCACCGTCGATCGAAAAAAATCAAAACTGGCCGACCGCGTGTGGTTTGTGTTAGCATAATCTTGCCTGGTTAGTATTAGTTTGAGTCTTAGTTGAAGTAGGTAATTGTGTACTACCTAGACAGCTCCACGTGACCACGTGAGTCTAGCTAGCTTGGTTAGCTGAATTGAACTGAATTAGGAAGTTTGTGGCCCGTGTCATTTTAAGTCTAGGACCTTAAGTCGGTTTGGGTCAAGGCCTTTGTGCGTCTATATAAGTATAAGGACTGTGTGCACTTTTGTAATACTAGAAAACAAAGAGTAATAAACAGAGGAAAAATCTAGAGCGTATAATTCGTACGCTTGGCGATAAAAAGTAGTCTCCGCGTGTGTTTATCTAGCTTCATATGATTGATTTGTGGGCGAATTCCAACAATTGGTATCAGAGCAAGGTCAAAGATCTGAAGTTGTGCTTGCCCCGGGGAGGAGACTACTAGCACCTTGGGCGGGCGACTATCGATCGGTGGAGATGGTGAGTACGCTGGTGTCCGCAAGGCGACGGGTGATCGTGTTCGGTGGAGCAACATGGAGGGGGCGACAGTGCGTTGTCGTCGGCAAGGCGGTGGACGAGGATGATCGTTGATGGGAGAGGTGGTGCCGAGGTGCGGTGCTAGAAGTCTCATGAAGATCATCGTCCAGGAGAATATGTGTCAAGCGGTCATGGACGAGCAAGTTAGCACATCGAGTCGGTGACGAGTCTCTATACCTACTTTTTTTAATAATAAAGGGAACAAGGGTTCCATGGTTTGGTTCTCC
Source organism: Dactylis glomerata (assembly GCA_007115705.1). Lineage (NCBI taxonomy): Eukaryota > Viridiplantae > Streptophyta > Magnoliopsida > Poales > Poaceae > Dactylis > Dactylis glomerata. The sequence continues at coordinate 4,519,527 of QXEO01000734.1, forward strand.
CATTTAGTCACCGTCGATCGAAAAAAATCAAAACCGGCCGACCACGTGTGGTTTGTGTTAGCATAATCTTGCCCGGTTAGTATTAGTTTGAGTCTTAGTTGACATAGGTAATTGTGTACTACCTAGACAGCTCCACGTGGCCACGTGAGTCTAGCTAGCCGGGTTAGCTGAATTGAACTGAATTAGGAAGTTTCTGGCCCGTGTCATTTTAGGTCTAGGACCTTAAGTCGGTTTGGGTCAAGACCTTTATGCCTCTATATAAGTATAAGGACTGTGTGCACTTTTGTAATACTGGAAAACAAAGAGTAATAAACAGAGGAAAAATCTAGAGCGTGTAATACGCACGCTTGGCGATAAAAAGTAGTCTCCGTGTGTGTTTATCTAGCTTCATATGATTGATTTGTGGGCAAATTCTAACAATTGGTATCAGAGCGAGGTCGAAGATCTAAAGCTGTGCTTGCCCTAGGGAGGAGACTACTAGCGCCTTGGGGCGGGTGACCATCGGTCGGTGGAGCGATCGGGTGAAGATGGTGATTACGCCGGTGTCCGCAAGGCGGCGGGTGATCGTGTTCGGTGGAGCAACATGGAGGGGGCGACAGTGCGTTGCCGCCGGCAAGGCGGTGGACGAGGATGATCGTTGATGGGAGAGGTGGTGCCGAGGTGCGGTGCTAGGAGTCTCATGAAGATCATCGTCCATGAGAGTATGTGTCAAGGGATCATGGACGAGCAAGTTAGCACATCGAGTCGGTGACGAGTCTGTGAGTCGACGTTGTGTCCAAGTGCTTGTCTCTATGATGGTGCATTGCACTTGAAGCGTGATCGTCTACGTGTCTCGACGAGAGGATCAAGTTCAAGTGGAAGTGTGCGGTAAACCAGTGTACTGCACTAGGGTGGACTGTTGTGTTCCACGGTTGCTAGCGTAGCTGGGTAGTCTGAAACATACTTGATTTGGTCCGTAAATTCGCTAAGTTAAAATTGGGAGAGCCAGTTTAACTTGTCGTGGAGCAAGAACTAGGCAAGACGGAGATCTACAAGGAGTCGAGATCGGAGAAAGCACCGAAGACCAAGATCAAGATTAGAGAGAGATTGTTAGCATAATCTTGCCCGGTTAGTATTAGTTTGAGTCTTAGTTGAAGTAGGTAATTGTGTACTACCTAGATAGCTCCACGTGACCACGTGAGTCTAGCTAGCTGGGTTAGCTGAATTGAATTGAATTGAATTAGGAAGTTTCTGGCCCGTGTCGTTTTAGGTCTAGGACCTTAAGTCGGTTTGGGTCAAGGTTTTTGTGTGTCTATATAAGTATAAGGACTGCGTGCGCTTTTGTAATACCAGAAAACAAAGAGTAATAAACAGAGGAAAAATTTAGAGCGTGTGATACGCACGCTTGGCTATAAAAAGTAGTCTCCACGTGTGTTTATTTAGCTTCATGTGATTGATTTGTGGGCGAGTTCCAACAGTTTGCTCGACTTAATTACCGATATGGGACAAAACATTGCGAATAACGATTGGTTCCTCCGGTGCCAGCCCGGCCCAACCAAGGCCTAACCAAAGTAGTGGGCTAATTTTAGGCTGCACGCAGATCATCCTCCTCACCGGCCACACATGACAACGGCACCCAAGAGGCGCCGCTTACAACCGCTATTCGATGCACGCCCGACGGGGGTCGCCCTAGCCCGAGGCACTGCCAGCGAAGCTCTCCACACTAGTCGTGATGGTGGATACCCTGTGTCTGCACCTGGTTCGAGTCCTTGCACGGCGACCCCATCTGCGCTGGAAGCGGAGGCCAGCAATCAGTGCACGGGCTGTTCCGATATAAACCTGGTAATGCTGCTCCCGAGCCTGTCCTATTTGGGGAAAAAGATCTCGAGATGAGAATGAACACGAGATAGTCGAGACTCGAGAGAACATTGACCATTCTTGAAACTTGAGTTTGTAACCTTTTTCTGCTGTTATTCAGGGGTGGGCCACCGAGTGTCCGCGTCCGCCCTCTTGGTGCTCGCTTGCTCATCCTCCAGGTGTATTAGTGGTTGTGCACCTGTCAGACTAATAAGTGTTTGTCCGCATGACTAACCCAAAGCATGGAGCCTACCTGATCCTATCCATGTTCAACATGAACCTGCTGCGGACCAGAGGCACCGAGGACGAGAAGGTAGCTGCGCCTCTGACGACCCGAGGGAGCGGCCGAGGATAGTGGTGGTGTCCAAGATGATGAGTCCGTCAGGGATAAGGAGAGCAAGAGGAGCAAGTGCTCCGCTTCTCCATCGCGTCCTTGCGTTTTAGAGGACACAAGTTCTAAATACTCCTGCCACATGCTCTTGATGGTTACGGAGATAGCTTCCAAATAATGTACTCGTTGGAATGCAAATTAGGAAAGAGATTAAGTGAAAGGGGTTGGCCAACACGAACCTTACCTAGGCAATGGCACCTACCCAACTGACCACTTCCTAGACTCGATCATGAGCATCAACGTACTCGTTGCCTCGATCCATTTGATCAATTAGCCTGCAAACTCAACCAAAGAGTCGCTAGCTAGCTATTCTACAGATCTTCTTGACTCCCGACTCGAGCCACCATCAGCTCAGCAAGCCAACACCACTACGCCAGGGCAGGCGGACGACCCCGGAGTCGACCTAGACGCGGACACGCTGTGATTTAGTATTCTTCTCATCTTCTAGGATGATCGGCAAGATTGAGGCCGATCTTTTGATTCCTCGCTCTCCAGTCCCGATCTACAAATTAAGGTCGGCTGCAGTTCAACGAGATTAGGTATTTAGGACACAACTATACGAGCAAGGACTTATGTGAGTTCGGCAATCACCGTCCATTTAATCCCCAAGTAAATTATCAAATTTGTAAATTATCAATTTTGTTAATACTTTGATTCCACATCTTTTAGTTTTGTAAAATTATGCAACGTGAGTTAGATAGGTATGATTCTCAATATACCAAATTGCTATGTAGTCCCTCTGTTTGCATTTAATCAACTCAATTGGACTGGCCACCATCCGTGCATGTTGCTGTGAACTCAGACACAACGCATCGATTATATCGGAATATTATGACATTTTTTTAGGGAAATAGTGGCTCTCTATTGCTCAATGATAATGTTCAAAATATTATGACATATACCTTTTAGTTCCTGAATAGTTTATTTTTTTAAGAAAGAAAGGGCCCTATTTTAGAGTTTCGCAGAGGTTCCGGATTTTGCCGGCTCGGCCCTGTGTAAGTGGATGAAGTCATATTTGTCATAAATAGGAGAAAATATGACCACATTAGTCGATGGTGCCACAAGGAAGAAGTGTCATATGTTGGAGTTCCAAGTGCAACGCATGAGCACTTTTCGTAGTATTTATTTAAGGAGTCTACTAGTCATCTTGATATTCGGATGTTTTTAAAGAAGAACTCTTTTATCCTACTGTTGTTATTGTATAAAGAAACTGTGATACTAATCTCAAGTTGTTGAAAGCAGCCTTTTGAAACTCAAGAAGTTGGAATCCTACTTACGTACTGTACTACCGTGAAACACAAGAAATACTCGATGGATTGGCTATAATAGCAGTATAAAATTATGTCTCGGAGAAGATTAATTGTGAAAAAGAAATATAATTGGATACGATGCTTTTCATTACAACACTTTATTGCTTTAGTTCTACCTTTATCTTTTAGTTTAGCCTTGACATTTGATGTGTTTCTCAATATTATGCGGAATAAAATGTGTAAGTTATATCATGAAGTGAATGTATGCATTAGTTGTATGATTTTTTCTTCAAAATTTAGCGCAAATTTTGTATTTCGTTCTGTACACCAAAATTCCTAGAGACGACACAGCCCCACAGAGAACGAAATCGAATTGCACAAGTTTGACACCACGCTTTTTGGCGCCAACCCTTGTGCCAGATTTCGGTAGTAGTTTGAACCATGGACTGGACGTCTCAAGTTCAAAAGAATCAGATTTCTCCAAAAAAAAAAATCCGTCAAGGCCACGTCTGAAATAGAAAGAAACACTACTAAAAGCAAGAAGTATCCGAGACCAATTCGACCGTCCGTCGGCGCTCTATGAGTCCTGTGCGAGCGCGAACTGTATTTCGGTCCTTCTCCTTTTTCCGGAAAGAAATTACTACGTCGATCGTCAGGTCTTCCCAATCCTCCGCTGCCACCGCCAGCGGCAACGAGCGAACTTGGCGGCGGCCAGGTGAGTCTACGCCGCCGCAAGGCGGTCCATCTTCGATCTTCTGATTCTCTCTACCCTTGCACATTATGATGGTTTCTTGTCCCTGCAGCGTCGACGTCCGCCGCCTGTTCGACGGAATGACTCCGAACAAGAAGAACAAGAAAGCGCCTACGGGGGCCGCCGTCGACCGCATCGGCACCCTTCCGGACGAGGTTCTCCACCATCTTCTCTCTTTCCTACCGGCGCAGGAGGCCGTCCGTACGTGCGTGCTCGCCAGGCGCTGGCTCCACCTCTGGAAGTTCTCAACAGGCCTGCGCATCATCGAATTTGACGACTCGAGATCTGTTCAGGATGTCCGGAAATTCGTGGACTATCTGCTGATCCTACGTGGGCACGTGGGCCTGAACACTTTTGAGGTTGATCTCTCTCAGTTCTCGGAAGACGACGTGCCCTATGTGAACCTGTGGACCCGTTTTGCTCTGCTCTGCAAAGTTCGTGCACTCACTCTTCATCTCCATCACAATGAATTCCTCTACTTGGACGGTTTGCCTCTAGTCTCTCGGCATCTCAGGACAATAGACCTTCGGGGTGTAAGCCTCCAGGGGACCTTTCTTGATTTTTCTAGCTGTCCAGCATTGGAGGATCTCAAGATGCGCCATTGCCAGATTGACGTCTATAAGATATCTTCTCTGTCCCTGAAACGTTTGAGCATCATCTTTTGCCGTTCCGATTTGGATCATCGAGTCGGTGTTTCTGCTCCGTGCCTCGTCTCTTTTACACTAGACAGCTTTGCGGGTAGAACCCCTTTGCTTGAAACCATGCCAATGTTAGATACTGCATATGTGGAACTTGGGCGTACCTGCAGCGATTTCTGTCATAACTACAGAAGTCGGGGTTTCTGTGGTGCTAACGGTGCTAGATGTGTGAACTGTCTTGCGTACAATGATGAAAGCAGCAATACCGTGCTTCTTGGAGCTCTCTATAATGCTAAACATCTCGAGTTGATATCTCCGCTAGGAATGGTATGGTTTTGCAACTCTGTCCTATGTTTGTTTTATTGTTTGTACTTTCCGCGTCAAAAAACGTGCTTGTGAAAATAATCGTGGGATATTATTCATACATTTTTTACATTGTCCAATCCCTCGATTTTGATGTCAAGTTATTAAAAATGCGATTTTAAATAATATAGACCTGCTGGTCATGTTAGTTTGTACGGCCTTCAGCTTGTTTAGCCAACACTGGAATATGCTAAGTAAATCCATAGGAACTTAGGATACATGGCAGCTATTGTGCTATTAACATCTGTAGACAATGAACATACTTTCCGTATATATGGCCACCAGTTGGGATTTCTAATGAGGATTACTCCATCGTTATGTTTGTATTTGTTCCAGATGATTTTTGCAAGGGATTTGAAAAGTTGCCCTACATTTAACAAGTTAAAGACTTTATTACTCAATGGCTACTGGTGTGTGGGTTCTGACTTTGATGCACTAACTTGCATTCTCAAACACTCTCCAGTTCTAGAGAAGCTCACTCTTCAACTTGTTTCCGAGGTATATATGTCATTAGTAGATGATTGCTGCACTGTGGAAGTTTATTGATTACTTATCTTGGTTAAATGATTCCATCTTTCCAGGAAGAAGTACATAAAGTGGAAGTGAAAGGAAGCTACAGTTCAACGGAAAGACCTACTGGAATATCAGAACACCTAAAGTTAATTTCTGTCAAGCACCATGTGGTTGATGATAGAGTTCTCCAACTTTTGAAGTTCATGTGCACATTTAACATACGTAAGTTGACTGGTAACGCTTCTCATGCTTTGTAATTTGTATATTCTGTAATTTGCCTGAATGTGTTTTAAAGAAAATAAGTAATTGAGAAACTCATAATTTATCAGAAAACCAATATGTTAAGATTCTCAATAAATTGGTACATGGAATCAAGCACCACATTTGGTTAGACGGAGAAAATAAAACATTACTATAATCCATTTTGTAGAGGAATTTAAATTTACATATGGTGAACAAGCCAAGTAGGCTTGTTGATTACTTCTCGTCGAAAGAAAAATGTGTGAATTGATTAGGTTTGAAGAGTAATAAATGTTGTGTATTCTTTATTAGCTCGAAATAGTAACACAAGTGTCGGAAAATGCTGATATCCACCTGGATTCTTTCTTGGCTCGAACGGTCATATTTTTGCACCATATTTTACTGTCGTAAATGTTATACATGATGCATCTTAATGCTCTTCTAAGAAAATAAGTCAACTTTTAAATATATGTTAATATAGGTGTCAATGCATGGACCCATGTGGTAGTAAATTGATTTACACGAATATCTGCATTTAAAGTTCTAAGTGGTAACACTAACAGAAGTTTTCGACTTGTCTTGGGTTGGTATTAGTCACTTGTATGTCTCAAAAGATCATTAGATATGAGTAGTTAATTCACCCATTTTATCAATTATCATTTATCCATTATCCAATTCTTGTTTATACAAACACTTGATTACTAGTGAATAATTACTTAGGCCCCATTTGGAACAAAGGAAAAGTGTAGGAATTTTGGAGGATAGGATTCTTAAGGAAAAATTCCTTTGGTGCCATTTGGAACAAAGGTATAGGAAACCGAGATTCCTTTGAAATTCCTATGGACTAGGCTATTTCATAGGAATCTTGGAGGAATTCTAACATGAGGTCTCAACTCATGTTTTCATCTACTTGTGTCTATAATTCTTGTGTTTTTCCTGTGTAACATCCAAACGACGTTCTTGAGGCTTTCATGTGGTTTTGGTTCCTATATGAATTCAGGATACATGACATCTCAATTCCTGCATTTTTCCTATTGCTATGTTTTCAGTTCCTGCGTTCCAAGCGGGGCCTTACATTTATTTGACTTCAGTCATATGCCCCTTTTGATGTCATTTTTACATACATTTAGCTTCATAAATAGTTCTCTGGTATTCCTATACTGAAGTGTTGTGTGTAACTTCGATCTGTGTCTGCTACCATTCTTTGCTTTTACTTGTTTTGATGTGCAGTTGCTTACGACATTTGGTGATACATCCTGTTGTCAAAGGCTTAGAGCGTTGTGCTCCTGTACTCTGAATCATTTGATTTTTTTTTGGGAACATTTGATTCCTTTCTTTCAGCAGACTGCACATTCCTATAGTAGCTAGTGTCATCGTTACATGTCCTTTCTGCTTGCTCCCTTTGTCCACTCGCACAACAACCTTTAACTCCCTATTTTGATATAAAAGTTTGCATTTGTCACCAGGCAGTTTAGACATGTGAGTTATTGTTAGATAGGTGTCAGATTAAGCTAGAAACGGTAAAGTCTGAAATCTAGCCTAGGAATCTACAGTTTTCATTTCTAGACTAGAAAAGAGTAAGCTAAATTCCAATATGTGAAATGAGTATCATGAATTCTTCTAGTATTTTCACTTCATTGTCAACTGATAACTATAGTTGCGTGCTGATGACACTGCTCTTATCTCATCATGTCTTTTTGGCTTTTGGGCAGGATTCAGTTTTGAGTGAGGGTGAGAGAATCGACTTGACAGTGGATCTGCCATCTCTCTACTACTTGAAAGTTGAAACTCTTAAGGATTTTCCAAAGGATTTACTATGATGTGACAGCGACAATGTTGGCATGCTTTCATATTTTCACTATGGACATCTTATCTGAGTCCCAGTAAGACCGATGGACAATGTACGAGTCCTGAGTTTGAGCTTACATCATCCAATTTGGCATATCTTATATCATCATGTCTATTGCACTTTTCGCTCATACATGACTGTTTAATGTGCTTCAGCACAGAACTTGTAACATGAATTATTCCGTGGGATCTGGCTATTATCTTTTTTTTGTTCCAAGGTTCCATGATGGAAAATCAGGCTGTAATCCTAGCGACCGGAATACTGAACCAAGAGCAATTAAAGCAAAATCCAGATAGTCAACATGAAACACAAAGAACGTATGAAAACCAAGCACTGTGGCTTGGTAGTTCGGGGGGTGGCTGTATCCTTGGTCCACCAAGATCAAACTTCATATTTGAGATCATGTGTCCTTTTTTTCTACGAGAAAAATCTGGCTTTATTATAGGAGTTCACAAGAAGTACAAAGCATCCTGAACCTAATAAAAAATACATCAAGGTGACCGTCTAACAACCACTAGAACCGCCAAAGCAAGCCGGCGACGTGTTGCTGCCGCCACCCACCACTAGAGTAGGTATGACGTTGCTGATGACAGACGAAAAGTCTTCGTGCACGTGCACCAAAGGACCATTTCCCAGAGTCGAAGTTGTCTCCATTAAACCCTTAAATTGATTTAAATTTTCTGACACTAAACATGTAACACGCGTAGACTCGACGAGATCCACATCTTCATAGGATAAGCGACCAGACGAATCCCTGACCTCCTCCACCGGCGAGATCACTGTCAATGAGAACGCGGATATATCTTATTCTTATCCCACACAACACCTCCATAGCCACCATAGAGTCGCAGCCGATTGAACAATCTCTTACTTTAGGTACTTCGCTAAAGCGTCGAAGACAGCGGAAGTGCGCTAGAAGGCGGCGGCTAGGATGGAACCCTAGGTCGCCTCCTCTATTTTTTCCACTGGAGTAAACGATCCGCAGAATAAAGATCATGTGTATATTCTTAAAGCAAAATATTCTTTTCAATTGGAGGTGAGCAATCTAGATAGGTCCATGTGATCGTGGAATTTTGTGGGAAATTCCTGCAGCTTTAGAGAAATTGAGGAGGTCTTTTCAACATTTTATTAGAAAAAATGACAAAAATTGATTTTGTAAAATGTACAACAATTCTAAGGGATTTGTTTTTGCTAAAATGACCTTGTAAGTCTAGGGAAATTATCGAGGGGTCCCTTTTCAAACAAAAGGGGATTTTGCAAAATACAGTTCCATGAGAATTTCTAAGAGGACCCTTTCAACAGAAATAACTTGCAATTAAAATATCCCTGCAATTCGAGGAAAGTTGCCATGATCGGTCTCTTTCTCAATGAGGGTGATTTTGCAAGATAGTCCTCGCATTTCATGGGGAAAAGGTCCTCATTGATAAGGAAGATATCTTTAAAAAAATCCTGCAAGACGGACTTCACACTCATTGAGAAAGTTCGTGTTGAAGTTTTTTTCAAAAATGGAGGAACAATGAACAAAGAGTCATCAAAGAATGATAAAAACCATAAGTTTGGAGATGACCATGGCACCCCACTGGACCTATCATACTCTCGGTTTACAAACCTCAAAACTTTACTTTTTGAGCAACATATTACTATCGCAAAAACTTGGAGCGTCTTATCTAGTTTTAGTGTTTGACTATTGTTTGAGCAATCTTGCTTGTAATAAAAGACTACAATTAGATTTTATAATTGAATATCATTTAGCTACTAGAATAAAACTAAGTTTAGGTCTAAGAGTAATTAAATAAAGGTGAAGGGATAAATAGTTACATAAAAAAGAACTTATGACTAGTTTTACACTTTGTGTGATGTTTTATTCTTGAGTTTATGATATCTTGCAAGTGTCACCCGTAGTACTAGCACTCATTTACATCTTTTATGATTAAGTTTAAGCTAATTTTTCATGTTAGGAAAAGAGTAGTGCTATGCACACTTTTGCATCTTATTCCTAGTGGCTGAAATTCTCCCTATTGCCAGCCTTTCTACAAAAGTTCAAGAAAAGCTTGTTCATTCATAAATCCGTGAACCAAGTTATTTTCAGCGTTTTCCATTTTATCAGCCTATATTTAGAATTCACTTGAATTTCTCATGTGCTATTTGATCTACAATACAAACCATATTGCTTTTGTCTATGCTTAGCATGATGAAGTAAGTGGGGTTTTCACAAACTTGACAGACACACCAATATTAACTATTTAATTTTTCCATTTTGATTGGTAATGTGATTAATGATGACTTTACATAATGGTTGAGGAGTTAAAATAAATCATGCCTCATGGTGGATTTTTCAACTTGCTTGCATAATTGGTTGATTTCATATCATTTAACTTCTGGTTATCTAATGGTGTTGTTGATCTGACTTGATTCTATGAAACTACACTAGTGAATGTGTATATATATGAGTGAGCATTGGACCGTCAACCTAAGCCATGTATCATGGTGAAAATTTTCATCTTGGTGTTTGATGCAACCCATAATAAAAAGTTGTGTTTGATGCAAGCCATGTATCATTGCGCTTCTTTTGGCCTAAGTGTTCATTTTGTAGACAATGGCCAACTAGCCCGAAGTTTTCCATTTGCGCTCCTGCCCCTCTAAAAGCTCCAATGGTTGTAGGCAACGTCACTACTCCTGGAACCTGATGTGGCGGCGGTCCCGGTGCGCTGAGACCAACTCCCTCGGCCACATGCTCCACTTGCTGGTGCAACTCCCCTATAGACTCCCTTAGATCCAACACATGGGCGTCGATGACCTATCCAATTGTTGAGCATGAGGATATAATTTATTGTCACAACAACGACTGCTTGTGTACTCCCCAATTTGGCATCCATCAAATTCATGTCAGATTTGAGATCCGATGACAATGCCTCTATCATCTGATACCACTCCTCCATACGACCTTGCAGGTCGTCGCTAGTCTGATGTGGCCGCTCCAGCACGAATCCCCGATGTACTCAATCCAAATTGAGCTACCAAAAGGAGGCGTTCCTTGCGGATTTTTTTTGAAAATCGCGAGTATGATTCAGCGCATGCCGATATTATTTTACTATCTCAAATCGAGGGGTTTTATGAGTAGAAACAAGATCAACAACAAATCAGATACCAATTGTTATGTGGCTACTAGCCTTCGTCATAACGGTCAATTATTGTATGTAAAATAAATTATTGTATCTTCTTCCAGGTGATGAATGCAAGGTGAGCACACAATACAATGACCATACCTCGAGAGAAGAAAATGTTGATTACATGATACCAAATTCACTGTTGTTTACATCAAAGAGATGCACTCGAGAAAGAAAATAGGGAGGATAAACCGTAGGATCTAATTATCGGTCTGCAAAATAGGGTTGAAAACATAGAAGTTGAAGTATCTTACAGCTCATCCGCTTACGTTGGCGTGAATAAGAACTAGCTAGAAATTAGAAGTCAGAATTGCAGCATGTTGCTTATGGTTCTCATAACAATACATGGGTAGTTAGATAGTTTAGGAGATTTTGTGACTTATAAGCCAAAGTACAAAAGGCTAGAAAAACTCTACAAAACATTCCCTTAGGGTCGTAACACAAAGTCAGCACAATTTAATAGAATAGCCATACCACTACATAACCAGATAAAATACATCGAATAATATTGCAGTACGGATACTTGTTTTGGTTTCTAGGCGCTTCATTCTGCCCCACTTGATTCTCTTCTGATGACGCTATGCAGATTGTCCTATAATTTTGTTGAGATGGTGTTCCACTTGCTTCATTTCTAGGCGTTCTTCTGGTTTGGCTTTTACACACTTCACAACAATTTCACTCACCCTTTCCAGGAGACCAATATCCATCTCGCTTGTGACATCATTGTCGAAAAGCTCCCTTGCTCTTTTGTCCATACTAGCTTGAACAAAATTTGCAACATAGCTCTTCTTTTCATCATATGTTGCACGCCTCCTTGTAATTAGCTCTATGAGAACAATTCCAAAGCTATAGACATCACTTTTCTGTGTAACGGTCCCATTAGCCATGTATTCTGGATCTATGTAAGCCTTGTCTCCGATGACCAAATCAGCCTTCTCAGCTTTTCCTCTTACGAGCAGCTTTGATGTACCAAAGTCTGCTACTTTTGGGGTGAAGTTTTCATCAAGAAGAATGTTTGCAGATTTAACATCACCATGACGAATGGTATTCTCCACTGCTGAATGCATGTATGCTAATCCTTCGGCTGAACCAAGAGCAATCCTTAGGCGTGTATCCACTGGAATGTACTTGTTCCTATCTTTAAATAGAACATCATACAAACTCCCTTTCACGGCAAACTCATAAACCAACAAGGGAACTTCCATTTGTAAGCAACAACCTAGGAGCAACACAATGTTCTTGTGCCTCATTCTAGATTGGATTTGAACCTCATCAATGAATTCCTTTCTCATTTCTTTGTCAACTTTGATGGATTTCTTTACAGCCACTTCTTGTTTGTCTATGATCCCCTTGTAGACCTTACCAAAGTGGCCCTCTCCAATGACATGCTTATAGTTATTTGTTATCTTCTTGAGCTTTGTCCTTGTATATATCCTTATATTTTTTACACCTTCTAATACTTGTCCACCATTTTGGTTATACAACTTCCTCAGTCTTAAGAGTTGATGCGTTGTAACCGTGATGACAACTACAACAATCAAGGCGGCAATGCCTGCAAAAAACCAAGGTCGAGACAATTTTAGTTTAACCGATAATCAAATCTACTCTTTATGACATAAGCATGTTCTTCAAAAAATCTAAATGACATAAGGATAAAATTGCAAAGCTAATTCCATGTAATATATAAGAGAGTACATAATAAATATGGAAACTATGATTTTTCCAAACAGTAAGTAAACTAAACTTCCCATTTTTTCTTTTAATGACATGAGTAAATTTTATGTTTTTGAAGTAAAAAGTCAAAAGCGAGGTACAAGAAGCGCAAGAAATTATGTTGTAGTAATGGATATCATCTTCCATCCTTCTCGGTTTATAAGGCCTACCCGTATCCCTAGATTGCTATTTTGACTAATATAATATAAATTATATAACATAAAAATTATACCATTAGAAATTAGATCATCTCAAGTTTTCAATGATATATTTTTTGTAATTTATACCTTATATTACGTTGGTCAAATTAACAACCTAGAAGTACGCGAGCGTAGGACCTATAAATTGAGAAGGAGGGAGTACCTATACAGGACCTCAGTTCTACTAGGCACCTACATGGATAAAAATCTACTCCATCCGATTTCATAATTTCTTGACTTAACTTTGTCGAAAATTGTTATATCTAGACACGTTTTAGAGCTAGATACATGGGAATTCGGATAAAGATGATTCAAGAATTATAGAATGGAGGGAGTATTTTGTGTGGTACGAGTACTTACCCACAATCACCTTTGCTACTAAGGGAAATGTGTCTGCGCATGTTCCCGCCTTCCCGTCCCCTTTCATTCCAGGTTTACATGGACACTCGTAACCCCCTGGCTTGTTTTTGCAGATCCCATTATGAGAGCAAGGGTACACATCACGGAGCTTAGTGTTCTGTTTTCGGAGCTCGCACTCATCAATATCTGAAAGAAAATAAGGAAAAAGATACGAAAGCTCAAGGAATTTAGAAGAACGTAGTACTCCTTCTAAATTTATTTGTTAACATAACTATGGAGTTGATGAAGATCTACCTTGGCATCCATCAAGGATGTAGGGGTTGCCAACGTAATGGTCGGCGCACTTGCAGACATATCCTTGGTTACTGGTTGTGTTGACACAATTGCTGTTGGAGCTGACGCAGGCGTAGTCCGGAGGTGGCTGCGCCGGACAGGAGCCGTTGCCGATGGCGAATTCGAGCACCATGGGGACTCCCCTGGGGAATCTGTTTGACATCACCTTGTAGCCGACCATGTCCGGCACAGAGAAGCTGTACCACGACCTCTCAACCACCATGCCGTAATTGCACGGGCTGGAGATATTCCAAGCTGGGTTATCAAGCGGCTCGAAGAACATGGAGAAGAACCGGATGGGCGGCACTCCCTGGATGGGAGCCTCGCAGCAGCCCCGCCCGCCGCACGACCCGTTTGTGATAGGCAGGCCGTCCTCGACGCTGGTAAGGCACGAGACCTCTATGGCCTCCACGGACGGGCCCTGCATCCATGGCTGGACTCTCCAGCCGACGCCGGTGACGACGTTGCGCGTCCTCGAGAGCAGGAACGGCCCCCTGGGGTGCAGCTGCGTCGTCTGCAGCTCCATCAGGGAGTCGTACTCGCCCGTGTAGCAGTAGGACGCGACGGCGCCGTGTACCCGTGCCTCGCTCCTCCCGAGTGATATGTCGAGGAGCTCGACGAGCGATTTCGGCTTGTCGGTTGCCAACGGGAGGTCGCTCATGGATTGTGAAGCTCTGCTGTGAGCAAGGAAGGCAGAAGGTGGACTGGAGGAGGTGTTGCAGGTGACCTCGAAGCCCTCGCGGAAGCAGCCGGGCGTCATGCCGAACGGGAACGGGATGCTCATGTTGCCGCACTTGTCGGGGCAGCCAGGAAGCGTGATCGCATGCTCCTGTCCCGCGCCCATGGCAATGGCAGCCAGGATCAAGTGAACCGCGGCGGCATGGACAATCGGAAAAAGCTTCCAAGGGAAGTACCAAGGCGTGGTCATGGTGCTCTGCTGCCTGCTGGCTATACTGGCTTGCTGTGTGACGCTCTCTGTTATGCGATTCTTGTAGCTAGGAGTGCATACAGGCTACAGATCAACAGATGCCCGTGCGAACGCGTCGCAAATTCTGACTTTCGTCTACGGCTCGGAGAGAGCTGACTTGGATGCTGGTATAAGTTGATGGCTCTGTATTCCCTCTGGCGTAATCGTGCTTGCCGACTGCGTTTCATCTTTCCGATTGGTCAATCGAGAAGAGCCATACAAAAAGACCAACGTGGAAAACCAATTATTTTGTCTCAAAACGCGGCGCAACAAGCCCTGCAACGAATTAGATGGGGTCCATAGGTTGGACTCGACACAAGCCGACACCCAAAGATTGTATCGCTTGCTCACCACGTCTCACTCAATCTAGCCACTTGTTTTTTTTTTGACGTGTAATCCAGCCACTTGTTAGGAAAAATCCAGTGCAAACTGTAAGGGCTTTGTTTGTATTTTCTTTTTTAGCTGATGCCCAACTTGTAAGTTGTATTTCCACCGACGGTTTTAATGGATGATCTAGCTCCTTCCGGACAGCCACTGTTCCAAAAAAGACTACCAGAAGTTACTAATATCATCCGAGCGCTTTTTCGAGTACAAGTCAAGTGAAACACGTGACATCTGCGACAACGCGGTATGGACGGCTAGTCAGGACATCGAGGATGCACACAAACAAATATTTCATGCTATCAGTGGATTCCAGAGTTTGGTGGAAACGAGATGAAATATGCATGAAGCGAGAACATATCCGGTTAAATGGAGGAATATATGCACCTATATCCTTTTAGTCCTTAGACGAGAAACAGAGGGGCGCTATCCAACTTAAAGATGGTGGTGTTTTGCGAACAATACCTCACATGTTACGACCAACCTATACTCCACCCCTCTCCCACCCAAACAATAAACATATCGGCCTATATTCCAATTTTTGATCCATCTTGACCATCGTCCTCTTTTTTCTGAGATGTTCAGAAGAAGAACAATGTTGAGCGAGTTTTTCAAAGTTTGAATTTTTTATTTTGAAAATTGCCCAGAATATTTATCAAACATTTACGAATTAGGGGACCATGCTCATCAAATTACTTCAATTTTATGGTTCACTTACTCTTAATATAGATATCATGGTGTTTGTGTTAGGGTTTTACATGAGTTTGCATAGAACCTTATCTTTAGCTTTCTAAAACATTTTTTAAACCTCTTAATTCAACCGCGACGAATAGCAGTTGCAGAATGAGTATTTGAAACTAAGTTAAACCTCAATGAAATATTTTTGTGGAACCATATCGGAATTAACATATTGTATGAATACAGCTCACAACAAACCTTAGTGGAAACTTATAACTGTGTCCATGAATAGATGTATGTTTAGCTTTTGTCCTAAGCCAACCTTATTAAATTGAGAGAAGTCCATATTACCCCCTCGAATTTGTCTCAAAGTTCGGTTTACAACCCTAAACTCTGATTTGGTCTAACTTTCAACCTCAAATTATAAAAACCGTTCGAAATTACCCCTTCTCCCGTTTCGTCTCGTTCTAAACCGGTTTTTGTTGCCATGTCAGCATTTTTCCATATCTAATTAAGTATATAAGTAAAGATACTATGTCTATGTATTCGTGTACATTCCCTCGTATATGCATGCGCCAGAAACCGGAACAGATCGTGATCAGCTGTTCTCATTTTTTTTACGGGAGAAGAAAGGCAGATACCAATCTGGCCCTCGCCAGATCACGCAGCCGCTGGACAGCGAGATGACGCCCTCGCCGGACCGTGCCTAGGCCGTCGCCCTCCCCTACCTTCTCCTGCCGAAGCAGCCGCCCGCCTCTGCACTGGCGGGTTAGGTCACCGAGGAGCCATTGTGTTGCATCGTCCGTTCTGTCTAAGTTCAGGCTAAACAGGTTAAAACTTGCTCATGCTGTAATGTCTGTTCGCTGCAAAGATCAATCATACTGATATGGGCTCTCGTGATCGCATCTCTCTGACTTTGTATGCTCAAATTTTGGTTGTCAAGTAGCATCTCACCTATTTCATCAGTCATTCAGTGAAAGCAGCACTGCAGCAACACTACGTCTCTCCCTCCCAAGCTACAGCGATTGCCATGAATTCTTTCTCTTCCACATATCCTTGCACAACCGCTGCACATCTCCCTGCCTACACCACCCTCCATGGGGAAGCAGGCGACAGATCGGGGCGACCCAACCCATCTCTCTCCTGCGAGTGTCTCTCCCAAGTTCTGTATCCTCAGATGCGACTCGCCGTGCTGCGTTCCGGCCGCCGCATGCTGGCTACTAGCTGGACACGAGGGGGATGTGGAGAGAGGATGCAAGTTGAGTGCGGATGCCCTGGAAGGCCGGAACGTTGCGCTAATTAGCCGGCGGAGGCGCTCATCTCCGGTCGCCGTACGAGGAGAAGCACTCTAGATACAGAGTACATGTACATCGTATAAGTCTTGGGTTATTTGTATAAGATGATGTGTTTGGAATACGGAAAAATGCTGACATGGCAACAAAAACCGGTTCAAAAACGGATGAAGGGGTAATTTCGAACGGTTTTTATAATTTGAGGTTGAAAGTTAGACCAAATCAGAGTTTAGGGTTGTAAACCGAACTTTGATACAAATTCAAGGGGGTAATATGGACTTCTCTCTATTAAATTTGATTAAAAGGCAATATTTATTTCACTAACTCAGTATCACTAGATTAATTTTGAAATACATAATATACTCTCTTGGTGTCACATAGGTAGCTATTTTTTGTAAAACCTTAGTTTGATTCATCCAACACAAAAGATACATGTACCCTTTATTCACGGACAGAGGGATACATCTAAAACCTAATTTATGTGCAAATCGTGTCCATTGTTCTTCTATCCAACAGTCCAAAAGCATGGGATCCATTACTCAGGATACGTTCTCCCGAGTTACAAGTTACAACCCCAACACCGCAATCCTCCAACGCGCGACGCGTCAACGCCGGCCGCCAAGGGATCACCGCCTCACCGGTGCTCATAACCAGGTCAGCACCCCCATGGCTCCATCTCCGGTGATCTCTTTTCTGCTCTGAAGCGGCGAGGAGATTCTGCCAAATTATCTTAACCCCATTTCGTCCCGTCTGTTTAACTGTTTGTTGTGTGCGCCCAGAACCTGTTCGACGTAACGCCGCACTAGCCATTACCCAAGGCAAGGAATAATCAATGGCGAGTGGCGCCGACTGGATCAGTGCTCTCCCGGAAGAGACCCTCCTGCACGTGCTCACCTTCTTGCCGGCGCACGAGGCAGTGCAGACGAGCGTGCTCGCGCGCCGATGGCGCCACCTCTGGAGGTCTGCGCCTCGGCTGTGGATCGTCCAGCAGGACAGGTTCGAGACAATCGAGGATATGAACAAGTTTGTCAGCCGTCTTCTGCTCCTCCGTGACCACTCCTCTGCTCTCGAGGAGTGTCAGTTCGATGTCAAATCTTATTTTACACAGGACTGTAAGCACGTCGACCTCTGGCTCCGGCAAGCTCTGTGCTGCCAGGTCCGGTCGCTCCTGCTTCATTCGCACAGTCTGTATGAACTCTCGGTGCTATCTGATGCACCTCTAATATCACAGCACCTGAGGAAACTTTCTCTTGATAGTGTGTGGTTAAAGGACTGCTTTATGGATTTCTCAAGCTGCCCTGTGTTAGAGGATCTGAAGATGGTATCTTGCAGCTTTGGCACCAAGATGTCCTCAAAGTCACTCAAATGGTTGAGTATTAGGCACTGTGATTTTGATTGGGATACCCGCGGTTGTATATCCGTTCCGGGTCTCCTGTCACTAGAAATGGCTGATTTAGATGAGGGTTTATGTCCTTCCCTTGAGAGCATGCCATCATTAGCAACGGCATTCATTAGAATTGGAACAAGCTGCAACGATCATAACATAATGGATGATGACGACCCTTCAGTAATTCTAGATGGTATATCAGATGCTGCAAATCTGGAGTTAATGGCTGAAGCTCATGAAAAAGTATGCCTGTGGTTACTGCTTTCCTACTTTATACATTAATTGCTATTAGTTCTCTTGCAGTATATATCCATCACTAAATATGCATGCATACACTCAAGTAGCTTCTTACTCTGTATGTGTTATGGTCATTTAGCTTTTTAGAATCATCATGTTTCAACGAGAACACCCCTGATAGTATGTATGTGAAGATTTCACTAAGCTATTATTTGAGATTCAGTCTATTCAGACTTCTGGAATAATTAATTATTTATCGTTATCAGTTTGTACGTGCATGTTTGTGGCAAAAATTGAATCTTAAAATCAAATGCCGTGATACAATTTGGACAATGTAATCAATTCGCTCTTTCAGTAGGAGAAACTTCTTTACACATTTAATTCACAGCGTTCCTGATCTATTTTGAATTATATTGTGCACTCAGAGCTCCAACTAAATGATAAGTCATATATAACAAAAACGAGCTGTTTTAATCTTTTTGCAGTTTGCACCTTTTCGGTGTACGTTCGTGAGGGATTTTAGATGGTGCCCTACATTTAGCAACTTGAAGACACTATTACTCAATGAGTGGTTCTTGGTCGCTAATGTTAATTTGTTAATTTGCTTTCTGATGCACTCACCTATTCTAGAGAAGCTCACGCTTCAACTTCGTAAGGTATATATATCTCCTAAACATGCTGATTGCCACTTTTCCAAAATGTTGTTCTCTCAAAAAGACAATTTTGACCCCAGAAATATTATAACGTACCCCTTCTGTTTGTTAATAGATGGTGTTTTGGACTTGACACGTTCTCCTATATGCACACTTGACAGTTAATTTTCAGATGAATATGCTAATACTTTCTGTTACAAATTTGCTAATATTAGTTTCACTTTTTCACATGAGAAACTAAATAAATATTCAACATTAAGTGAAATTTGGGGAAGCTTGACTGCCCACATTCGATATTTCGAGGAAGTCATCTATTTATGAAATGAAACAGTGTTTATTAGTCAGTAAATTTATAATATTGCGCAACAAATAATCTGTATCTAACTATTTATAAATGAAATTACTTATCAAAGTTAAAATAGATAAGCTCATGCTTTGACTTTGCAGATATATGTTTCCTAAGCATGCTGAATGTTTCTTCTAAAAATCATCATTTTCTCCAGCAACATAATTTTGACACCATAGTTCTGCAATATATTCTGTACCACACTTATGATTTTTGACTCAAGGGAGTAGTATCTTAGTAAAGTTTGCAAATTTGATTGACTAGTGTTGTAAAAATATTCTCTTCTTCACCCTGCAGAACGCCAAACATATAATGAATGCAGATGGAGAAGGACGCTCCTCACCCTCCATGGAGAGGGAATATTGCCCTGCATCTAAGCACCTTAAGATTGTTGAAGTCAAATGTAATGAGATAGATGACACGGTTCATGAAGTTGTAAAGGTCTTAAGTGCCTGTGGTGTACATCTCGACCGAATTAGTGTGAACGAATGGAAATCTACATCTAGCTGTAAGTTAACTACTGTCACTATTGATTTTCAATTTATGTTTTAGTGGTCTAGTCTCTGTTTGAGCCAGATAGGGAAAAAACTTGTTACGTTAACCAATCTCTTGCATGGAGAAAATAAAAGCTGACACCTCCCTCTTGCTCTTATTTCTAAGCCCGTACCTTGTATTAGTGATATCAACATCTGTTTAAAAGAAGTAGAATAATGTTTTGTCTTATTGCTGATTATCAAATCGACAATGTCAATACTCATGATCAATATTTAGCACCTCACACAGTTAATTATCACATGAGCTTTATAAAATAATAAATGCAAATTTTGAGTTAATTCATGTTGATAAGAAATGTAACTTTACGATAATTTGATCAAGTTGCGTCCAGTTGAAAGTTTACTTCCTTGATAAAAGCAAATCATCTATACAACGCCCCTTACCAAACAGTTGAAAATTCGGCACATCTCCTTTTCTCTGTCTGGCCTCTTATCTTATCGCGCCTTTTCATGCTGGTACAGGTTTCAGTTTTGAGCAGAAAGAATAGTTGGGTAGTCAAAGCTGATGGATCTACTATATTATGCGCTTCATTATTCAGAAATTCCTCGCTGAAGTTTGCAGCCGTGAGGTCGCCTTAGTTTTTCAACCAAAATTATGCATCATGTCAACCTAGATGATTATATCCTGCTGGATGCCGTCACATCGATAAAATGTTGCTCACAGGCTTCATGTATGAGTTTTCAAGCGGACTCCACATTGTATATCTTAGTCCTTTTAAAATGTTTCACGAACCTATCTGGAATATATGTGATCCATTCCTTTATCACTATCATGGTTTCATATCATAAGTTGTGAAAATTGAGGCTGTGTTGTTTGTTGAGATAAAAAATAATCTGTTGTACACATGGGTAGTTACGCATAGGCTCAGAATTCGACACCTGTCTAACGTCGTTAAATACGGCCGTCGATTTATTCCCTTTTAGTATGTCAAGGTATCAAGGAAGGTGAGCGATCAGGAAGAGAAATGACTACGTTTTTGGTTGTTCGGATCTAGTGTAGACTTCAGTAGAGTTGGCAGCATGGTTAGTCTGGATGAAATTGGTCCTTAATTAGTATAAAAGTCATTTGTGTAGTCTTTCAACTGTACACTTCTGTACAGTACAGTTTGTGTTAAATAGAACAAGGTGTAACTCTTCAGACAACTGTCTGTGTTTGTGTGGCTTAATACATGGTATATCTGTCTATGAACTGAGCGGGCGCACCGGCCAGCCGGCAGCGTGTACAATGAACTGACGGTTCAAGCCGGTGAAAAGTAAGCTACCATCGAGTCGACGTGTGTGCTGAACTTTTCTTTATTGTCAACAGAGACTTGGGATCTTGGCTGTGCGATTTGATTGCAACAATCACAGCAGTGAAAGGAAAATTGTCGATGATTTTCGAGAATGTGTCCGGCATACATGTCGGCAGTGTTATTGTTAGTCGAAAGAAAATTGGAGGACATTTATCCGTAGCAAAACCATCACGTTGTCGAGTTTGTTGCAGGCGTCGTCGTCCAGGTGAGCTTGCTCGATATAGCCCACCAAGGAAGCAATGGTCGTGATTCCAACCTGAGCTTTAATTTTCTTTTTCTTTTGTTTCTCAGTTCGCGAGCTGAATTTGAAGTTAGAATTGTGAGGTGATGATAGAGATGTATTACTCTGTCAATTGGTGAATATACTTGAACTCTTGAAGTAACATTGAGTGTTTCAAGCAGGAGGGTTTATGTGGGATCTCTCTTCCAAAATTGTGCAACTTTGAACACGTCTCTTTTTGAGAGCTTGGGCATTCTTTCCCTCCCTTCTCTCTCCTATTTCACTGTAGCTGAGAGCTCCTCCCGACGCGCCGGCCCAATCCAAAGCTGAGCTCACCGGCGACACCGGCCGAGCGAGGCAGAGGAGAGGTGCCGGCATTTCTTTTGTAGATAGTAGGTCTAGTTGTCGGCCCCGTACCTGTAGATGGCGTTATGCCACAAGGACCCTGTCGGATCTCCGGTTCTAGATCCGTCGATGCCCGGTCGTCCTCTTCTCGCCGTCCTCGGGGTGGCGCTGGGATGGAGGCCACCCGGCTGGTCCTCTAATAAGGCCCTGACTAGGTGCTGCGGTTGCTGGTGGTGGCTCCCCTCTTCCTCGGCCGGCCGTGGTGGCAGGGAAGGAAGACCCGGCGGCGTCGGACCGCCTCAACCCTACCGCCTGGTGGCTCCCTCTCCTCTGGCGCTCCCGCACGGTGCTCGAGGGTCGCCCAGGCTGGTCTCCGACAAGCCCCTCCTGTGGGGGTTCGTTGTTGAGGCCATCTTGGTCGGGGGCCCTTCAAATAAGTGTGTGGTGGTCGTCCCCTTCGTCTGCAAGACCGATGAGTCTCCTCTCCTTCCGGCCGGGCATTAATAATTAGAGTACAACGGGATCCAAAGAAAAATAAAAATTACACAGGGATCCTTGGAAATTTGCACTAAGGCCTAGAAAGGAACTCGAGAACGCGATCAAGTCCCTGGCCTCCGTCTTCCTCCAGATCGAAGCTCCGGCACCGGCCTGCGGCGACACCACCGAGGACACACCACTTGGGGTGCAGCGCGGGGGAATCCAGAAGCAGAGCAGCGGCGGAGCGGCAGCCTTACTGCCTTAGGGTCCAACGCAAAGATGGGGCACACCGTCAATAGTCGTCGGAGAGGAGCTCCAGAACGAGACCGTCGCTGCGCTTTCCGACGCCCCAGCTCACCTAGCCACCACCATGGACGCCAGAGAACGCAGGGGAAGACCGCCATGACAAGAAAGCACCAGCACCGGAACGCGGAAGTGGTGGCGGACGCAGCTGCAACACCCCCTCGCCTCCGCGACCGGCCGAGAGAAGCAGAGCACCACGCCCACCTCTGCGTCGCCATCTCCCTCGTCACCATGCCCGGCCGAGAAGGACTCCGCAGCTCCAGATCCGGCGGACGAAGCCAGCTCCTAGGCCCTTTATTTGGGATCACCGGCGCCAAATCTGGCCGTCTCTTCCAGCTCCGACCATCAAAGCGACTCGAGGCGGCAGATCGACTCCGGCCAACACCACATCATGGCTAGAGACGCCCAACCTGCGGCGGGGACGCTGCAAAAACCTAACCTACAAGCCCTTGATTGAAATTAAGTAAATTCTCAGCTGAGAATTAATCGCTCCCAGTTATCAAATCCACACAAAGATGCCAACTCCGTGATGGTCGATGACGAAACAACAATGCTCCAATGCCCAATTTTTTCTTGATGACACAATTGAATACATAACAAAATTTTCCTTTGAATTGAGCTTCATATATAGATGTAGCACTAATAATCACAATACTCCAGCAGATGGAGTGTGACATGCTGGCCTGGAGCGAGATTGTTACATTTAGATAAGGCAAGAAAGTAGGTACATGTAGTTTCTGGGATTTGAAGATTTTATATCAGGAATGCATCTATTGGAAAGTGTTGAGTAGAAGATGTGTTGACTTGTGTGTGCATGGTGGTGGATTCTAAAGAGTTTTTTGCGTGCTTATTTTGGATGGAATGAGATTATTAGGATTTGTAATTTATTTTTGTATTTGGTTATCTACCACACTAGGGTTATTTCTATCCATCAACCAAAGGGTATTAAATAATTTTTTTAAATTAGTTTTGGAGTCTTTGTCACCAGTTAAAACTTTTCAATCATTATGTTTTTGGTCAAAGGCATTTTACTTGTGTACACTGTCATCGTGCATGGCGAGAATCTGCTTTTTTGGAAGTTCCAATTTTTTGAAATTTTCCTAAGTTCAAAATATTTGGAACTTCGAATATCCTGAAATTTTAAAATTCCTATAACAAAATCTAGTTCTAAGAGGGGGCATAACTTCTAAAAGTTGCTATTGCTACTCAAATTTCTAAAAGTTTTGAAAAAAAAAAGAAAAAATGCTAAAAAGGGAATTAGGAGTCGGTCTGCCAAAACTAGAAATCTAAAATGGTCTGAATGGAGTTCACCGTGACGACGGGTAACCCGGGGTAACTGCAAATTAGCAGGCACCGGTAGTCTGGGCTCTATCCTTGTTCTGCTCAACTCGCTGAGCAGAGCTGTCCGAGCAGCAAAACCCTTTCAGTCCGCCAACCAACGACGGCTTGCCGGCCGCCGCCGCCGCCATGCTCCACCTCCAGATGCACCCTCTTCCCCTGTCTCGCGTTGCCCCCCACACCACCACCACCACGGCCACGCTGACCTGCTCTCTCCACCGCCGCCTCTCCCTCTCCGCCTCCGCCTGCACCAGCACCACCCCGTTCTCCACCGAGGAGTACCTCGTGGCCACCTGCGGCCTCAACCGAGCCCAGGCGCTCAAGGCGTGCAAGAAGCTCCCCAACCTCAAGTCCGCCTCCAACCCCGACGCCGTGCTCGCCCTCCTCGCCGGCGTCGGCCTCTCCCGCCCCGACATCGCCGCCGTCGTCGCCGCCGACCCGCTCCTCCTCCGCTCCAGGGTGGACAACATCGGCCCCCGCCTCTCCGCGCTCCGCGACCGCCTCGGCCTCTCCGCGCCCGAGATCGCCAGCTTCCTCCTGGTCGGCGCGGTGGCGCTCCGCTCCTGCGACATCACCCCCAAGCTCGAGTTCTGGATCCCCTTCTTCGGCTCCTTCGCCAAGCTCCTCCAGACCGCGAAGCGCAACAGGTCCATCCTCACCACCGACCTCGACAAGGTCGCCAAGCCCAACATCGCGCTGCTCGAGCGGTGCGGGCTAACTGTTTGTGACATTGTCAAGCTCTCCACGCCCTGCTCCAGGCTGCTGGTGTTCAACCCGGAGCGGGTGAAGGCGTTCGTGCTGCGCGCCGAGAAGCTCGGCGTGCCCCGATCCTCGTACATATTCAAGTATGCGGTGGGTGTGGCCTGTTCCATCAGCGAGGACAAGGTCGCCGCCAGGATGGAGTTCTTGAGGACCGCTCTGGGCTGCTCCATGGACAAGGTGCGCGCCGCGGTGCGCAACAAGCCGCACATTCTAGGAGTGTCCGAGGAGAAACTCCGCCGCAAGATAGAGTTCATGGTCACCGAGGTTGGTTTGGACCCGGAGTACATTGTGGAGAGACCCATGCTGTTTACTTACAGCCTCGAGAAGCGGATGAGGCCGAGGTATTATGTCGCAAAGATACTGCAGGCGAATGGACTCATGAAGAAAAGCGTCGGCTTCCGTCGATTAGTTGCCTATGGTGAGGATAATTTCATTGCGACATACATCGACAGTAACAAGGACACTGTTCCTGGGCTTGCAGATGCTTATGCAGCGAGCAAATAGTGCTGGGGAAATGCTTTCTGATCTCCAGCTTCCAATGGACACATTCAAGGTTCATCCGATATAGCTAACATTGCACATGTGCTTTGATATGCATTAGTTCATGGCAGTAGGTGCAAAAATTGTGATTTTGGTCACAGAACTATGGCAATCTGATTTCTTGTGATGCAATCCATGTTTGGACCGTGGATATCTGTGACGCGACTTGATTACCTTGGGCTTTTCTGCTACAACTAATGCACATTTAGAAAGTAGTGTTTCTACAGCTAAATTTTATCTCCCATTGTGCCGTAAACGTTCAGTTACGGCTTTCAGGTTTCCACTGATATTATAGGGCACATTTAGAAAGTAGTGTTTCTACAGCTAAATTTTATGTAAACATTCAGTTACAGATTTAAGGTTTCCATTGATATTTTAGTTGCACTTCCCTTGCATCAAATCGTTTTTGGCTCACTATGTACATTTGTTACTTTAGTCAGTTTTTCTATAACATTACAACATTTGGATTTTGAAGAAATGGCCCGGGGCAATAGAACATCCATCAAAGCGTCGTAGCCGTAATGTAAAGTGAGTTAAACAACAACCCAAAAAATATACTCCCTCCGACCGACACTTATTTTTTGATCGGAGGGAGTACTGATCTAGTACTGTATTTTCTAACGTTTGGAGCTCACTGCTGCCAATCTTGTTCTCAATAATGACCTGGGACACATGATACCAAAATGGTTCCTGTTTTTTAATGTAAAATGAAGAATACCTTATTAAGTCTAGAAACTTCAATCACCTGCAAAGTTTTACAGGTATTTACAACCTATAATGTCATACCAGATTCACAGGTATATTTCATTTGAATTCAACAATCAACCATCCAAATTACACTTTCCATAACTTTTGCGACAAAAAAAAGAAAAATTGAATTCTATTATTTTAATCACATTTGTCCCCACTGAAACAATCCAATGATTTATCCATTCATTTATTTATTTACTTGCCTTACGAGATCAAACTCATTCCTAAAAAAATGAAAAATTTGTACAATTTAATCCTGTGACATGCTCATAACCTTGCCGAATTGCACCATAGCAGTTACTCCAGGGTACATTAGTATGTGTGTATTGATCATTTTTGTAGACATTAGAGTAGACTAAGTGTTACACCCTCGGTATCACGAGTAGTCGACGTTTTAGATACTGATAAGGTCTTCAAGAAGTAACTTTGACTAGCAATTTATTATCTTGTAATATATGTATTTAAATCAAGAAATTATAAGATTATAGACATACTTTAAGATATGTCTATACATTTGGTTTCACTTTTCATCGTGTATGTCAGGGCTCAGGCTCATAGCAAACATTAGACATTGTGCTCTGATATGCATTAGTTCATGGTAAAAGTGCAGAAATAGTGATTTTGTTTGCATAACTATGGCAATCTGTTGCTCGTGACGTAATCCATGGTAAAAGTGCAGAAATAGTGATTTTGTTTGCATAACTAATGTCCAATGAGAAAGTAGCATTTCTACAGCTAAATTTTATCTCCCTTGTGCCTTAAACTTTCAGTTACAGCTTTCAAGTTCCAACCGAAATTTTAGTTTGCATTTTCGTTGTGTAGTCAAATAATTTCTTTGGCTAATATGCACATTAGTAAGTTTGCCAAGGTATTTTTTTACTACTTCACTAAAGAAATGGCCCCGGGGAACAGAACTTCCATCAACACCTCATATCCTTAAACAACAACCCAAAAATTATACTGATTCAGTACTGCGTTTTACAAAGGTTTGAAGATTACTTGTAACAATGTTCATCTCGATTACAACCTGGGACAGTACACCAAAATGGTTCTCCTGTTTTTTCATGTAAAATGGAAAATATCTTAAGTCTATCAATTTCAATCACCTGCAAAGTTTTACGGGTATTTTAAACCTATAATGTCAAACCAAATCCACAGGCATGAATCATTTGAACTAAACTAATCAACCATCTCAAATTCTGTTTCTTAAATCACTATTCTCCATTGAAAAAATAAAACAATTTATCCAATCTTATAATTAATTGCCGTACTACATCAAAACTTGTTCCTAGTAAAAAAAGCCATATAATTTAATCTCATGGCATGCTCATGAAGTCATAAGGGCACCTAATAGCACCATATCAGTTACTCTGGAGTACATTAGTATGTGTGTATTGATCAATTTTGTAGAGATTAGAGTAGATTAAATGTTACTATCTAAGTGTCACAAGTAGTATACAACATTTTGGATACCAATAAGGTCTTCTAGAAGTAAGTTTAGCCACTAAGTTATCTTGTATTATACGTATTAAAAATCAAGAAATTATAAGATTGTATTCGATTTTCAATTTCCAATCTAAATAACTAATAAGATTTGTAGTTGCAGTTTTAAATTTTGACAGAAGTCAAGTTCACAGCATCATCAGTTTACGATATGGAGGGAGGCCATACGTTAAACAACATCGCTTAACAAGTGACGAGGGGTCTAAAAAAAAGTGATGAGGGCTTAAAATAGGCCATATACAATATGCACAAGTTAAACTCTCTTTGCATACGGTCGATCAGTAGGCCAAACCGTGGCAAAAAATGTCAACTAACCAAAATTATCTCGGGAACCTCACCATCCCTTTTATTTTTTGCACCAAGCAGTTGACTGCAGAATATTACATTCAATTCAGAGTAGCAAGGGCACCTGAAACTTCTAAATAGAACATGTCTTTAACAGGTAAATTAGTTGGGACCTGACAAACGAGTTTAGGAAATGAACAAAAGTGCAACATGACTACAATTGCGTTGGAACCACATCTCGAATTTAGTTCATACTTCATATGAATGGAACAAGGGCAGCCGCAGGAGCCAGGTACACAAAACCCATCAGCCTCATGGTGCCACGATTAACTCAAGGACATGGAAAGTCTGAATAACCAGGCATAGTAGATCATCTGATCTAGTTTGCCTGCTGGAAGCTGAACACTGAAATATGAAAGGTACAAACGGTTAGAGAGTGCCACTGAAGTGCACCATTAGACCAACATACAACTCGACCACGCTATGCAGATACTGGAAGGATCAGCTATGAAATGAAGCATTTCCTGGCAACTCAAAGCAGCGATATAATAAAAATTACTAAATTGTTCATTTTACATTTTCAGTAATCAGCCAAATTATGTTGGTAAACTTGTATATAATGCTGCTTTGGCCTAATATCATTTTCAGTACTGTATGTAAGTGAGGTTATGACATAAATTCTGATAGGCTATTTTTGCATTAAATAGTTGAATATCTAGTGTTCAGGTTTTTAATATTTAAGGTTTAATGGTCAGATTATTTTAAAAAAATAAAGTTTCTGATTTTATCGACACATTAGATTGCAGAAACTTTGTTGATTGTCAGTAATAGATACTTACAGTAAGAACTTCAAAAATCAAGCTTCATGTTAATTTGCGCCAGAGTTACTCCATGGGTACCAAGGATCTTTAAAATTTGACAGACCATTTCTTCTTCCTTGCGGCTATATTTTATTTCCACAACCTTGAGATGCTTCGACACCAGGAAATGTTCCTTTGGGTTGTAGCTTTCACCAGTTTCATTGTCAGAGTGCTGTCACAAACATAGGAATTAACTCAAATGAATCATCTGTACATGTCACCTTTGAACGACAAAAGCTGATATATTAGGACACATATACCTCATAAAGAGATAGTTGAAGGGTAAGGCTCTCTAGAATTGGTGAGTGCTGAAGAAAGTATACTAGTCCAGTGAAGTTGGCACCCACACACCATTCATTGAGCAGTAGGGTTTTTAGCTTGCTGAACATAGGGCACCATTTCAAGTCTTTCCTGAAAATCTTAACAAAGTGCAGTGAATCAAAGGACAACTCAAGTTCTAACATCAGAAAACATGATTTAACAATACCAAGTCGAATATAGGATTTATCTTTTTATTCTCCATTAATCAGTTGAGGGAAGATCAAGAGATACACATCCAGATCACAATTTTGGTTGTTTACTCGTAAAGAAAAAAATTATTTCAAGTCACCCCTCTGAAATTTTGCAAAAAACTATAGTGGCTAACAAGATAATGTGAATCATACGATTCAGAATAGAATTATGACAGAAGCATCAACAAGTACTATATGTATAATCTAAGAAAACATAATGACCAAAAAGAGTGGATTCGTGAAAAATCAGGCAATTCGACATTAGGAACCCATTAACCATGCTTCGATTCATTGGCACTAACTGACATAAGGATCCAATATTAGATGGTAAACGACACAAGAAGTTAGGAAAAAAGTAACCTTACCATAGACCTTTCGCTTAGCAGCTCTAAACTCATTGCCTCCGACAAACCTTCAAGAAGCACAGAGCAATCATCTTTAACAGAACATCCGCCACATGTCTCATTGCCACAGTCACCTAAGTACTTTTGATAACAAGAATCGTCAGAGTTACAGTCAATTCTGATATATGATGTTACCAACGATGGCAGGCTCTCAATCAACGGACTCCACTCAAAACAGTTACATAGTTCGAAGGTAAGCAGACCTGGAGCAGAGATACGAGCCCGTGGTGTATGCATGGAAAAAAGGGTTGCAGAAATGATTGTCAGATGTCGTAAAGATTTGGGAAAGCTATCCCACAGGTTGATAACACAGCCATCTATCTCTAGCACCTCTAGTGCCCGACAACTTAAAAGATTTAGGGGGTGTTCCTCAAACTCTAAACGATAAAGCTCTAGAACTGTCAAGTGCTCAGAGATAACAGATCTGTTGGATAACTGCATTCACCATAAGGACTCCGAATTCGAAGCACCGAGACTTTGCAGGAGACAGCATACTGAATCCACGATTCGACATCTTGGTGTGCCTCAGATTCGTAGCCACCAGGAAAGGGATAGATCACACACACATCAAGAGGCGTCGTCCGGTCACGAAATTCAAGTAGCCTGTTAACAAAATTGTTGTATGCCTCGACACTCCCGAATTCATCGTCGTTCTCGTACTCATCATTACAGATGCGCAGGGATGGGACGGACTTCCAGAGGTTGCGCCAGCGGTAAGCGAGCTCGGACGTCCTCACGACAGATAGCGAGGGCAGGAACGACAGCAACAGCTTGAGCACGTCGTCGGGGAGATCCTCGAAGCGGTCCTTGCCGCTAGCCACAGCCACTTTCTTGGTTCCATCGTCGGTGAGACTGTCAGCCATTCCGTCGGGCAGGTTGCTGTAGTGATGGACGTGGGATGAGAAAGCTCATCAACTCATCATCTACCAGACATTAAGCCCCACGTACCTCTAGTCTCCGCGCAGAAAAGCTTGAATGCCAGCTCCACCTCCACCTCCAGGAAGGCCAAGCGTGGCCGAGTGGGTTTCGCTCTGGAGTAGTACGAAGACGAAGGGAGTCCTCCCCTACGGCATCTTGGTTCTCTGTTGGTGGAGAAAATGGAGGCAACAGAGAACGAATTTATATAACCACACCCATCAGATCGTCTCCCCACCGATGAGTAGCTCTTCATGCATATCCTCCACTAAACCGTTGCCTCGAGCAACGGAGTAATTAAGGTAGGATCGGAAGACGAGACAAGCAGAGCAAAGGAACGCAATAGCATTCACACGAACCTGACTAACAAAACTTTGGAAATTGTCTCGCGGAGGATGGCTTGTGAACGCGGAACTTTAACGAGGCGATATATTTATTTACACGGACGGGAGGGCATCCGAGTTTCCTGGATTTTGTTCAGGATAAGACCGTGTGTGCATACGTACATCTATGATAAGCAAATGGCAGTTCACTATGCATATACGGACGGGAGTATATTGCTAGTTGATGCTTCATTTTGGGATCGTACTCCTATTCAGAAGCATGTAACATTAGCTTGCAGCAATATTAGTTTTCGCAACAGTTAAACGGTATGGCTTAAAGTAGATATTTTGAGTAAACCAAAATACAGTGCAATCTGGTACATGTATCTCTTTATGTACCCACAGTTAATTACTTGACGAAAAAAATCAACAAATCCTACAATTCAGTACACCCTCCTTTCTAATTTAGGATGCATATTAGGTTTGGTCAAAGTCAAACTTTATAAATTTTGATCAACCATATATCTAAAAATATTAACTTCTATACTATCAGAAATTGTGAAAATATATTCCATGCCGCCTCTAATAACATTGAGTTTATGTTTTAGATATTGATATTATTTTCTATACATTTGCTTAAAGTTTGTTAAGTTTGACCTTGACCAAAACTAATATGCATCCTAACTTGAGAAAGAGGGAGTATATCATTCTTCTGATGTTAGAACTTTAAATTGTATTGTAGCACATGTGTGTGTGCATACGTACATGCTTTCTGATGATATTGTTGCACATGTGTTATATAAGTATCTAATCTAAGTATTTTACAAACTTCGATGATCAAAATCTTAAAACTGTGAATTTCTTATATAATAACAACATTTAGGGAATCGGAAAGAAGTGGGAAAAAATGTGTGAACCTAGAACTCAACAACATTTGGAATTTGGAATTTGTAATCCGATCAGTGCTAATTCAAACTGTATATTTGAATTCATCGCTCTATATAATCCTGTAATCTTCCCAATCCACTCTTTGAATCGACAAGTCATATTCCCGCCTCATGTACTAAGTTATTCTTTAAATTTAACATCTGTCAAGGGTTGAGAAAAAACCGAGTTTCAGCATTTCAGTGTGATAGACCATATGTTATGACCTTCAGTTGCAGCATACATCAGTACATCAGGCATTCCTGCAGCCAACCAAACATCACTCAGGCGGCAAAACAAACACAACAAGGAGGCCAATATAAGCATCTCCAATCAGTTCACCTACCGTAAGCATAGCCCACTATTTTTCTACCAAAAAAAGAGTCTAAGCATCATCGAAGTTTACTTGATAAAACGTACATTACCATATTACATGAGTTCCAGTACTAGATAAGTTCCTCAAACATCTAAATAAAACTCTGAAGTCCAACAGGAAAATCAGTCCAGACATGATATTAAGTTCATTCAGGAAATAAGCAACCCATTACATGTACTACATTAAGTACATCCAAACAAGTCACATAAGAAATTCTATACTGACTTCTGTGGAAAGGAACAGCGAGGCGCATGATCCAACCATGGTAGACAAAAGGCAGCAGCCTCGCTGTGCCAAATTCAGTGGGCATAGTGTGAATGACCAAGGAAATAGTTGACTAGTGGAACTACTTCTTTTGCTCGAAACTGAAACCTGCAAAAAGAATAAACAAGTTATGAAAGGCCACAATAAGAAATGGGAAGGTACAATCAAAGAGAAGAGGGGAGCTGAAATCCCGAAAATATTTTATACATAATTCAGCTGGATGATTGGCCCACACAAAAGCTTGTTCTAGTTATGTGAATGCTGCCGGGGCACGCTATTAACTGACAACTGCCCTTGTCCTTAATAAACGAAGAGTGCCTCAAGATAAACTGTCTCATTAATATGGGCTCTTAATAAAGTACTGTAACTGAGGTTGCTATGCTAAACAAACATTACCCTCTCACAAGTCATAACAATAGGCATGCTACTATGGCCAGCACGACCCGGAAGATTAGGTCACTAAGGTTGATGTGGGTATTCATGATAAGTAGCACCACCGGTGCATTAAGACCAATGATGAGCTTAGCTTTAGATATTCGCTGAAATATGTTAGGTGGATGTGAAGTAACATTCCAATAGAAAACTTCATCATTTCTAGCTTCACCAAATGATCCATGCTTTATTTTTCCAATTTTTAAATTAATGCTATGTTTAACTGTTATGTTGTCTAAAGTCATCAAATAATTTTTCCAGTGCTAACTGAAGGATACACATGCAGATTATAGAAACATAACACTAGTAAAATGATAAATCTGCCAAAATTTCAAACATTCGAACTGTGCACTGTTCACTAGATCTAGATCTATGCATTTGTCATTTTTGCTAAGAATAAAATACAATGAGTTTCGAATTGATTTTTTGCACACTAGTAGATCTCACAATTGTCTACATCAAGATTTTTTGTCCTGAATATTTTGAAATTTTAAAGTGTCTTTTTCGAATTTTAAAAAAAATGGGCTACATGGAGCTCGAGCTCCATTTGAGGTGTCCGAATGTGTTGGTAGTTACTTACACTCGAGGCCCTAATTAGGGACTTCCGGTTCGATGTTAATGCACTCAGGAGGTACTCCATGGATACCAAGGATCTTTACAATTTCGTGAATCGTTTCATCTTCCTTCAAACATATGATCTCAACTACCTTTAGGTGCTTCGATACCAAGAACCGTGACCTCGGGCTGTAGCTTTCTGCTTTTTCAATCCCATCTTCAGCCTGCAGCAGATAAAATATTTTACTGAAATTAATCAACAACACATGGTTATAACTTGAAATATCCATAATTTATTCTTAAAAACCATATACCTCATAATCCTCAAGTTGAAGGGTAAGCGTCTCTAGAATTGGCGAGTGCTGGACAAAGTAAATTATTCTACTGAAGTGTGCATCCACACACCACTCATCAAGTAACAATGTTTTCAACTGGCTAAAAATAATGTGCCATTTAAAATCCATTCTGCAAATAAACTGGAGAAAGTGCAGAGGATTAAAGAACTATGTAATTCCAGAAGAGTAACTTTAATATGAATATGTTTTCTTCTGCCAGTATTAATTTCCCACAGGTAATTCAGTGTTAGCAGACTAAGATGCTTATGCCTCACATGCCCCAACTGTTTTTTCAAGCTTCTGTTTTATTAAGGTTTGCAAGTAGAGCATACTGCCGTTTTTTACAATAAATAAATAACCTATAAAATGGGTCATGTCTGTATAGGGACACTAGCGATTTAAGGTAAGGATTTGCAATAACCATGTAGTAAACTGTACAAGAATTGAAGCAGATGGCAACGAACAATAGAAATTAGAAAAAGTGCAGGCATACCCATTCAGACAGAGTTGTCAACTCTAAATCCACAGTGCCTGACAAACCTTTGAGAATCACACAGTCATCATTGTCATGGAACTTACTATAGGAGCAACCATCACATGACTCACTGCCACAGTCCCCAAAGTCATTGTTGTTATAACAACGATCACGACAGTTTTCTCCAGACCTGAGAAATGCCCTTACCAATGATGGCATGGGCTCAAGCAGAGGAGTATAACCCGCAAACTCATCCAAAACCAATGTAATAAGACTTGGGGCAGAAATGCAAGTGCGGCCATCGGACTGAAAACTTCCAAAATTGATGATGAGATGACTTAGTGATTGTGACGAGATTCTCTCAGCCTTTATTACACAATGTTCCATCTCTAACACCTTCAATGCTGGGCAGCTTCAAAAATTCAGAAAGTGTCCCCGGACCTCTACACTGTAGAGCTCCAACATCGTCAAGTGCTGGCTGAGAAGAGCCACATTGGATAGACACAAGACCTCACTCCGACTGGTGATATCAACTTGGAGCGTCCGAACTTGCCATGATACAACATAACGCATCCAGAGTTCAATGTATCTGAATGCCTCGTCGATCTGATACTGATTTTTTCGAAAACGAGAACCAGCATCTGTGTCATATGAAGTGATCTCACAATCATGCAGAGGCGTTCAGTCGCGAAGGAGAAGCAGATGATTGACAAACTTGCTCAACGCGTACGCGCTCTCGTATCTCTCATGACGAGTATTGATACGAAGGGAGGGCACGGACTTCCAGAGAGTGCGCCAGCGGGTCGCAAGCACGCACGTCCGCACTGCGTCGCGAGAGGGCAGGAGCGACAGCACTTGCCAGAGGAGCTCGTCCGGGAGGGCGCCAATGCGGTCCTCGTCGCCAGGTAGAGCCGCTTTCTTGTTTCCTTTGCCTTCGGAGCTCCTAGCCATTCCGTCGAACAGGTGGGCCGCGCCGAAGCAGCAAAGCTGCACAAGTGCGTTGGAGACGGATTCTGACAGAGCAACCAGGCGGAAAATGAGAACAAGATCCAGTATTCTAAGGCAGGTGAACTAGGGGTGGTAAACAATCTATATTATTTATAATATAAAGCAAAATCTCACTAAGGAATTATTTAAGTTGTCTATCTTAACATAGCTATCCACATCACGCACTATATTAACCAATTAATTGTCCATGTCATCCCAATAATATTAATTAATTAATTAATTAATTATGGTATATCTTTGCATGTAACATATCCACCTCATCAATTCTTTTAAGATATACAATTGATCACTTCACCATTTTTTGTTGAAAAATACATAACAATTTCACTTTCATTAGGTTTAGCCCTTAAATATTGTGATCAATTGAATATTTAAATTTTAATAGATAATTTTATATTTTATGTTTCTTACACATAGTAAAGTTTCTAAAGAGATTTCCGCTGCAACGCGCGAGTATTCTTCTAGTTCCCCCAATCTTACTACTGTATAGTCAGGGGCGGATCCAGGAGACAATTGTACAAACCATGTACCGGTACCGCAAAATATATTTAAACTAAACTTTAGTTGTGATCTGAAATTGTAACAAAATATAATATTTGCAATACAAAATAAATCTGGATCTCTGTAGTTTGAACAGGTCAATAATCTTGTCAACATTGAGTGTTGCTATTCCTTTTCCATTGTAATAAAATTGTAATTTTAAGGCCAAACAAATATGCTGTCTGTAATTGGTCTGATAGTAAGTCTAACTAGTAGTTTGAACAATAAACTCCAATACAACAGTACATGTAGGACAATACCTTAGGGATTAGCTACTTAGAGTAGGTGTGAGCCATACCATGGAATTGGAGACGAACCTGGTTGGAGTCTTTGGCAGATTTGTTGACCGTCTATGGCAGCCGTGGGGCAGCTGTCGCCGGAAAACCGAACATGCTCCTATGCCCTAGTGCGGCGGCGGCGGCGGGCGTAGAACAAACGAAAAAAACCCCAGAATGGATCAAGGGAAATCACTACAGGCCTCCGCCGTCGTCAAGCATCAATGCTTCATGCCTAAATTGGTCGATTAATGGATCAATTGTGTGTAGTCTCAGATGTGCAAATGGATGCTATCGTGGCTTCGTGGGCTAATGGTTAGGTATTGGGCCATTATGCACACGTAGAACTTCTCTGTTAGGCCTCGCTTTGTACTAATAGCCAGATATTAATTATTTAACAAAGTAAATTTACCTAAAAAACAAAGTAAATTAATACTAGACCCTGCTGCACAGTATTGGTAGTCGCCGCAGACATCAATTTCGCTCCCGGCAACTTGATAGAATCCACATTGAGTCCCGATCCAAATCATAGAATACTATACCATATTGGAAAATCACGATCATGTTAATGGACTTTCCCGATTTTGAATAATTAGTTGAGTCATCCTCTTAACTATAGTAGATACTATGTCAACCTCCCAAGCCATTTTTATTTGCCTTATAATCTTTTATTTACCTCCCAAACCCAAAATGATCAGACGATAGGATATTTCATCTCCCTTAAAAAAACCTTACAATATCAAAGCTCTGCACTCCTCTTACAAACTCCCAATTCATCATTACTAAGCATAATGCAAGAAAGTTTAGAGACGGATGATGTGATTGATCGGTGTCTAAAGTAGGCCTTCTAATTAAGAAGAAGCCATCAACATAGATTGCTAGAGACCTAAAGGTCGAACACCCTAGATCGGCTTGACAAGTGGCATGGTACTTCAGTATTCTAATATTTCTATTTATTTTTTTCTCGAAAAGGGGTATGCCCAGCCTCTGCATCGCACTGATGCATATGTCTCTTTATTAACTTATTCAGTAGCAGTATCCTCCATTATTACAAGTTTATGCGTCGCACAAGGTGGACACATGAATTAACCATCGGAAAAGTAAACTATTACATATATGTTGATACATCTAAGAAGAAATTCTTTTACGCGACCGCTAGCTGCACCGGTTGAATAAATCCCGAGCTACCGTCTCCAAACGGTTGCACCTAGAATCCATCACTACTTGCTGCTCCTCTTGTTGGGATAGAACCACGTACGGATCCAATGGGTAACCATGGGAATAACCTGCAAGAATGAAGGTGTTTTTGTTCTGTTAAATATAAAATCATTTCTCGTGTTCCACATAGTCCAAATAACCGCACATACTCCCACTCTGATAAGAATGAGTTCCTTTTTCGGAATGCCCTTGAGCCAATTTCCAAAAAGATTAGTAATGTTCTTTGGTGGAGCTAACCCAAATGTCATAAAAATAATGCGCCAGACTATCTTAGCAAATGGGCATTCAAAGAAAAGATGTTGTATGGTCTCTTTGTTATCGTAAAAACAACATGAATCACTCCCTGTCCAATTCCGCTTAATAAGGTTATCTTTTGTGAGAAACTCTTTACGATGTAAGAACCACATAAAAACCTTTATTTTCAGTGGTACTTTAATATTTCTATTTAATAAATTTGTGCTCTGATGATTCTGAAGATATGCACTTTTTTCTCTGATCTATGTTCCATATTTATATACAAAATGAATAAAAAATATATACCTTTTTATAGAAGTAATAGGCATATATTTGTGATATAATATATGTCAAACAATTAAGATGCAATACCATACATAGGATACCTTATGTATGCTCTCACCAAGGGCTCAATAGTAATTACATGAATGGATTAATTATACATTGTCTTTTGGTTGAGAAATTTGTACCAATGAGTTTTCTTTACTTTTTTTGGATATATTAGTATAAACCATATTGCTAGAAATTTTAATGCTTAGTATTTTTACCTTTTCTATACTACCATACAAAATTTCAGCATGGATAAACTCTTAGCTAAGAAATCTAGTAAAATCTGAGATTCTATGACTCGATAATACGATTCGATTCTGCCGGAGGAAAATTGATCCGACTCTAAATCCCGACTCTGACTACCTTGATCATACAAGACCACCGGTGGAAGATGGATTGAAGATTTGCCTAGCAGTGAAGGCAAAAGCTAGCCCTAGCAAGAGTAAAAATGGAGCTACCATGCGTACTCATCTCGTCAACCCTCAGCGTCACTTTTCCAGATTGATCGGGCTAACGCCATCGATCCTAATCATCTAATCCCTAGGCCACGACCACACCATATAAGTTCAAGAACTTCAGTCGACCATGACCGGACATACGCTCAAATTTTAATCATGGCAAGAAGCTACAACTTACGTCGAGCTATGGAGGTGCACGGTGCCACGAAAGTTATTGACATGGACTTTCAGCAATAGCTGCCTACACTAAACCCGCAACGGTATAGACCTTCATGACTCAATTATGGTGCCATCACTTTAATTCGTAAAGTTTCTGGGGGCTGACAAGATAAGTCAATATAGACCTATTTGTATGTTAAGGTGTATATACAAGCTTCTCACCAAAACCTTGAATTTAATATTGGAACCTTATATGAAAAAGATCATTGGCTTAAATCAAAATGCTTTTATGAAAAAAAGATCCATCATTTTTTTTAGAAATGGAGCATAGCCCCCGCCTCTGCATCAGATGATGCACACAGCAATTTATTACAAAGTTTAAAAATTCAAAGTATTACAATCATGGATCAGCTAAGATTGAGACATATATCAATCAACGGAATAGTAAAAGCAACAAGTGACTATCCATTCTGAAGTCTACTAATATATCGTCATCCAGTAGCCTGGAAATAGAAGTCCCGTGTGACCGTCAGCAGCCGGTTGCACCCAGTAACCATAGGCTCCCGCTGATCCTCCGGGAGTAGCAGGGACCATAACTGTATCCAATGCGCAGCCATACGGATAACCTACAGAAAATTGGTACCTAGATGTTTATTAAACACAAAATTATTTCGACAAGTCCAGATAGACCAACATAAAGCAGATACACCAATGCGTATTCTTGCTTTATCAGTTTTGTCTACTCCATTCAACCAGTTACTAAACATATTAGTAATATTAGTTGGAGGAGGTATATTATAAGTAAAATAGACCATGCGCCAGATAATACGTGCAAATGGACATGATATAAATAAATGCTCGACAGTCTCATCCGAGTCGTAAAAACAACACTTAGTACACCCATGCCAATTCCGCTTAGCTAGGTTGTCCTTAGTTAACACAACTTTGTTATTTAAGAACCACATGAAAATTTTAATCTTTAATGGAATTTTCAATTTCCATAAGTATGTACGTAAAAATCTTGTATGACCATTCATCAAGTCTAAATACATAGATCTAACTGTGAAAGCACGTGTAGATGTAAGCTTCCAAATAAACTTATCCGGGTTATCCGACAGCTGAACTATCATTAGTTTTTGACATAAGTGTAACCAATTGTTCCACTATGATTTTTCCTCCACGCTTATCTTTTGCTGTTTATCTGACTTCCTTTCCTCTTCTACTGTAGCTGCTCTAGCAACAACCAATGCCCGAATTGCGTCATTGGAGGCTGAGCTTAGTGCCTCGCAGAAGACATATGATATTGCGGTCGCTGCCAAAGCAAGCGCTGAGAAGTCGCAGAAATCAGCGCTTGGTAAGGCGAAAAAGGCTGAAAAAGCTTTGGCCGATGCCAACAGGAAGCACGCTCAGCGAGAGCAGGCCGTAAATGGAGCGCCTTCACACAATGTCTACCTCTGCTGAAAGTAAGTGTTTCGTCTTGCCTTCTATTTCGACTTCTGTTATATTGTTGATCTTCGCTAATTCTTTTCTTTACTTCTTTCGTTTTGACTTCCTTTGTCACGCAGGATTTACCAATGTGTCTTCTTCATCTTTGCCATCGGGCGATGATCCTCTGCTGACCGCGGTTAACCTACTCGAGGCAAACTGGATATCTATCCAGGATACTTTTGAGTTGGTTAGCCGCGTTATGTCCTGGTTGTTCGTCGGGTTGTGGCCGAAGAAGAAGGCAGAAGTCCCAAAGGATAACCTGGAGAATCTTGCCAAGTCCTTCGATACAATTGAGGACCCGACCCTCCAGCTGAAGGGGCTCTCTCTGAAGCGTGGCGCTGAGGGTGCTATTGCACTTTCTTTTGCGCACGGCGCGGACTTCGACTGGGAGAAGGTGAGCTCTCCCCATGGCCGCACCCACGATGAGATGAAGGTTTTCTTCGAGAAGGCGAAGAAGTTGGCGCCTGCACTGGCGGCGATTATTTCTCCTTCTGCAGCCTCCGCAGCATCTACTACGCCGGCTCCAACGATGGAAGAGCCTGCACCTCCGTCGACTTCTGGCGATGGATTTGCCATGCCCTCTTCTGCCATGGAGCAAAATGCTGAGGTGGCGTAGACTTCGGCTTCTCTGTAGCTTTCAATTTCTCCTTTTGAATGTAAAAACCTTTAGTCGCGTGCAACCCGAGAACTTTAGCCAAAGGGTTTTGCACTTATGTAAATATATTTCCTTCTCATGAGATCTTGTGCTGCCTCTCTGAAATGTTTCTTCTTTCTTTTCTTTTGACTTCCAGTCGATGCATACCAACAATCCCTTGACTGGCAGACCTGCTCCTTCCGCTGCCCGCACGTTCGACTCGATGATTTTGTCACCTCCTAGTCGATGCAGTCAATGCGCAGAGTACTCTTTAAGGATTTCTGATCTTGAAACTCGCTTGACTTTAGCCAAACGCCAAGCTCAGATGGCATTTGACAAAG
The DNA here is from genome assembly GCA_007115705.1 of Dactylis glomerata. Classification (NCBI taxonomy): domain Eukaryota; kingdom Viridiplantae; phylum Streptophyta; class Magnoliopsida; order Poales; family Poaceae; genus Dactylis; species Dactylis glomerata. The sequence goes on from QXEO01000734.1 coordinate 4,560,501, forward strand.
CTAGCAAAACTTCTAATTTGACGAAGCAGGTATCTATTCTTGATGATAAGTTGTCCAGCTTGACGGCAAAAATTTTGCATCACGAGGAATGCAATTCTTTTCTCCTTGGCATTATCGAATCCGCCTGCGAAATGTTGCGATGTAAGTTTCCTTTTGACTTGTCTTTTTCTCTTTTTGTTCTACTGCTGTTTTTATGATATCCTCTTGCCCTCATAGGCACTTGTTTAGATTTCGCTGCTGAAGATCATCGGGTTACCGAGCGAAATGCGGCCCTAGAGAAAATGTCCGCAGGTGTTGAAAATTTGTGGTTTGATCCTCGACGCCGGAGTGCTGTTGTATTGCTTCAGGACCGTGCCCAGCACATTGGCGAAGCGGTGGATGGCTGCAGAAGATCTCTCGTAACTATGCACACGGTTATGCTTCCTCGCAACCCTCTTCCTGCGACTTTCCCACTACTTCTTGATACTTTTAGATTCAGCCAGCAAATTCATCGATTGAGAGAACTGAACTTAGTGGCAGGTGCCAACTTTGCTCTTGGGTGGATACGCAAGTGGCAACCAAGACTCAATTATAGTTCTATGTCGCTGAGCTACCCTCCAGGTGGAGCTAGCCTTCGAGTACACTTGGAGAGTACCTTGCAGCCTCCCGACGAATTATAGCTAGGTTGTTGCAAGAAGATGCCGTGTTTTTCCACGAGTTTCACTATTTAGATCCTTTGGGTGTAGATGATTCTGACAACCCGATGTTGTAATACTTATGTGAAACACGAGAATTTCTTATTTCGCGACTGTATGTCTGAAATATATTTTCAGAGCTTTTTTGTATGATTCGTGCGTTTGCCGCATTTTCTCTTTGAAAGACTTGTAGACTCGAATATGAGGAACGTTTGGTCTTTATTATACTTGTAATGTAAGATACATGGGGTGATCCAAGAGATCCGGCCTATGACCTGTGTTCTGGATCTAGAGGGCATTGCCCCTGGTATAACTCGTGGCTTTTACAGCCTTATTCTTCTACTCTACTTTATTGTTCTTTGACGCTTATGCCATCATGGCTTTCTCTTCTTCTCCTGTATCTTTGTCTTCTCATGATGCTCCTACTCGTGGTTTCTTCATCTCGGGCTCTGCAATGCGTCCTTCGAGTAGCTTGACGCCTTCTGTAGTCGTGTTTTTCGCCTTTTCTGCATAGTTGGCTATCATGCCAAAGTTTTGCGCCATCTTGTGGAACTCCCTGTCGCAGAGATCTGAGACTTCAAAACTTCCTTTTACTGTAATTATTCCTCTTGGTCCTGGCATTTTGAGTACCAGATATGTATAGTGAGGCACTGCCATGAATCGCGAAAACGCGGGTCGCCCGAGGATCGCATGATACTGAGATGGCCAATCCATGACTTCAAAATCCAGTTTTTCTCTCCTGTAATTTTGTCGGTTGCCAAAGCAAACATTGAGTGCTATTCGACCCAGTGGGTAATTGGCACTTCCTGGTATGATTCCATGGAAGGAATAATCCGTTGGTTTCAGGAACTCTAGTGATATATGCATTGCTCTGAGTGTTTTTGCGCATATCAGGTTAATTCCACTTCCTGTGTCCATGAATATTCTGTCGACATCATACGCACCAATTTGCGCTTTAAGTACCAAAGGCGCATTTCCTGGCCGAGGTACTGTTATAGGGTGGTCTTCTCTGTTGAACTCGATTGGTTGTTCTGACCAATGCAGATACTCCGTTGCGGCTGGAGGTGAGTTGACTGCTAAGTTGACTTGTCGAGTGATACTCTTTTCTTCTTTGTTCGACTTGGGCACAGGTTGTATCATTGTTGTGATGTGGCCCTTTGATGGAACGTACCCTTCGTCATCGTCGTACCCCTGGTTTTGATGGTCTTGTCCTTGAGGAGCTCTGTTGTCCCCTTGCTGTTTTGTCGGAGGATTGTTGTTTCCTTCAAATCCTTGTCGGCTTGCTTCAGTTTGCTTGTTTAGTGCTGCCTCTTGTAGTTTTAAGAATGTTGTGCCATCTTTTATTGTGTGCCTTGATACTCGCTTCCCATCGACGAATGCTGAGTGTATATGACAAGGTCCGTTGAGCATATCTTCTGGCGATGGGTTATACTCTCTGGGTTCTCTCGTGGGAAACTTTTTGTAGTCCTCTTTCCCGTAGCTTCGATATCCCGAGTTTCGGTGATCATTCCCTCGATAGCTGTTGTCTTTGTATCATGCGGCGACTTGGCTATGGGAGCCATAGTTGTCATAATTTCGGGACCATCTCCTTTGACTTCCATATCTATTTCTTCTATCATCCTCTGGGGATCATGTCCGCTTGTTGTTGCATGCGTCTTCTCCATCTGCAAATCTGTTTGCTATGTTCATGAGGTCTGACACTGTTTTCGGCTTGATTCAGCCCATCCCTTCGACTAGGTCTCTTCGCCTTAATCCAATGATGAACGCATCTATTGCTCTTTCATCTGAAACTTCGACTGCTGAATTTTTGATAAGACTCCATCTTTGGATGTATGCCCGCAGTGTTTCGTCGCGTTGTTGCACACACGCTTTGACTTCTTCTATTGATGCTGGCCACTTGTATGTCGACCTGAAGTTGCTTGTAAACTGCTTTGTAAGGTCTTTCCAGCTTTCAATAGTTTCTTTCTCTAGTTTGCTCAACCATGACCTTGCTGCGCCGGTGAGGTGTAGTTGCAAACTTTGCATTCTGTTTCTTTGGTTCCTCCCAATATTTGTACTGCTTGTAGATAATCTGAGAGCCATGATTGTGATTCCTGTGATCCATCTTACTTTTGCTGATCATGAGGTAACTTGAATCCCTTGGGAACTGGAGTGGTGCGAACCCTGTGGGTAAAGCATGATGCCCCCATCTCTTTTTCGTCTTCTTCATAGTCGCGTTTTTCATTTGGGGATCGTGATCTTCAGGTTCCTCCATGTTGTTTTGGTGATGGCGACCGAGATCGTTGATTGCTGCTTCTGCACCGAGGACTGCTGTGACAGCGAGGCGATCTTGGCTTGTGCGTTTCCTTATGGTGGTGTGCTTCTTCTCCTTTTGCTGATAGCTTGTGACCCACCATGTTAAGTCCATTCAATGCTGCTCTGTGCATATGTTCTCTAGGATCTCCCGGGCTTGGCCGAGTTGTGAGTAGATAAGCTTGAGCTGCCACTAATGCTGCTTCAGGAGTTTTTGGTACGATATTTCCTTGTTCGTCGACCGATAAAAAGGATGAGTCGAGGTTTTTGGAAATACTTTGCCTGTCGGAGTACTCGAGGTTATCGTACCTTGAACCATGTCGACGATTTTTCCTTGCGTTACTATATGATGCGTCACTTTGTGCTTTACGAGTGGCGTTGCTGGCTGGAATGGCTGAGTCTTTTCTTCTTTGTATCTCTATTTTCTCCTTTGCTAATTGCTTTGTCTGCTGCCTTAGGGCATAATGATACCCCAAAAGCATGTCTTTGCTGGAATTTGATGGTATTGGCGTGCCGTGTTCTACGACTTCTCTTATTATCCTCCATTCGTTGACTGATAGTCAAATTTTTTCCCTGGTTATGAGGGATTCTGCTGTTTGCCCTTCTGCTAGGTGATTTGCTCCTCTGTCGATATTTGCTGGGTTTAGCACTGGATTGTTGTTTTCATCGAATTCTTCTGAGTTATCTCCCACAATGGCGAGCACCTGACATTGTTTTCCGGTGTTACCATTGAAGCTTGAGAAGATCGAGTCACCGTCTTCAGAAAGATCTAGCCCTGTCTTCCATGTGTCTATTGATTTGTCCGAGATGTCGTCGAAGCAGATCATGAGATCGTCGAGTTGGACCCCTGTGTCGAAATTTTCCCTTGCTTCTTTGTCTTCTGCGATCTTTCCTTTTTGCACTTCTTCTAAGCTGACCGACGAGTTTACCTCACTGGAAGAGCCGTCAGAATATTCCATCATTGCTACTGTTTTGGGCTCACTTGCCGACGGATCTTGTTTCGTCAGATCCAAAAGGCGAGATGAACCCGATGGCCCAATGAGGATGCTCAAACTTCCAATTGTTAACTCCATCTCCTGACTTCCGTCGAGTTCTGAACTGCTGTTGGCTAAAAGCAAAAAAGCCGTCGAATTCATGACTCCAACACCCACGTCCCCACGGTCGGCGCCAATTGACGAGGCTTAACTCGACAAATATCCTAGATGAAGGACTTAGGATTGGGGGAAAAGGGCGTCGGATGAACTTGAAGGTAAAGGTTTAGTCAAAATAAGTGTATATCGAAAGTAAACGTGGGTATTCAACTGGCTTGCTTTCAATCTGCCCCACACCGTCCCCTCCTGGCCCCTATATATAGATGGCCAGGTCTCGAGGATCGGGTAGGGTCTGATACAGATTACAATATCGACATACGGTAAGAACTCGTATTCAATTATTATTACAATTGGGCCTAGCTTAACGGGCCTCAGGGGTACTCAACTAACGAGATCTATTAACTATACCCTTGTCACCAGTCAACACCCTCCTAAAAGCAATATTTAGAGGTGTGTTTGCTAGCACATTTACAACTAAAACATTTTTCCGTTGCACAATGTTATATAGAGATGGGTACTGTTCTGCTAAAGGAGTGTCCCCTAGCCAAATATCTTCCCAAAAACGCACGGTCGATCCATTTCCTATCTCAAAGAAGCCTCTCTCAAAGAAATCATCTTTTACTCTCATTAATCCTTTCCAGAAAGGAGAGTCTGTCGGATTTGCCTCAACTTGAGATATTATTTTATTTTTTAGATACTTATTACGTAATAATTCTTGCCACATGCCCTCCTCAGTAAGGAATTTAAATAGCCATTTGCTAAGCAAACATTTATTTTTTAACTTAAGCACTTCAATCCCAAGGCCTCCTTGATCTTTCGGTCTACATAAAATATTCCATTTTGTTAGCCTATATTTCTTCTTAGTCTCATCAGATTGCCAAAAGAATCTAGACCGGAAAAAATCTAATCGCTTTCTAACTTCCACCGGTATCTCCAAGAAAGATAGCATAAACATGGGTAGACTAGTTAATACTGAATTGATAAGCACAAGCCGATCGCCATATGAGAGTACTTTGCCTTGCCAACAACCCAGCTTTGCAACAAAACGACTCTCAACTGGATTCCATTCAACATTACGTAATTTTCTATAATGTATAGGTATACCAAGATATCTAAAAGGTAAGGAACCAGATTCACATCCAAAAATCTGTTTGTATTGTTGTTCCATATCCTTAGCTTTTCCAAAACAGAAAATCTCACTCATGTGAAAATTAATCTTTAGTCCCGAAAGTTGTTCAAAAATACAAAGAATTAATTTCATATTGACTGCCTTGGCTAAATCATGTTCCATAAAGAGTATTGTATCGTCAGCATATTGCAAAATAGAAACACCCTCCCTCGATCAAATGTGGGACAAGGCCTCCAACTTGGCCATCCTCTTTTGCATGAGCAATCATAACTGCTAGCAAATCTGTCACGATGTTAAATAAAATTGGAGAAAGAGGATCACCTTGTCTCAAGCCTTTTCTCGTTTGAAAATAATGGCCAATATCATCATTAACCCGAATTCCCACACTGCCACCTTGTACAAAGTCTTTAATCCACTTACACCATTGCGGATCAAAGCCCTTCATACGTAAAACTTGCTGTAAGAATGGCCATTTTACTTTATCGTAGGCCTTTTCAAAATCAATTTTGAAGAGCACCCCATCTAATTTCTTCCGGTGTAGCTCATGAATGGTCTCATGAAGAACTACCACACCTTCAAGAATATGCCTTCCTGGCATAAAAGCCATTTGTGTTGGTCTAATTACTTTATCCGCCAATTTTACGATACGGTTAGTGGCCACCTTCGTAAAATATTTGAAGCTAACATTTAGAAGGCATATGGGTCTATATTGTTGAATTTGCACTGCATTTTCCTTTTTGGGTAAAAGGGTGATAACCCCAAAGTTTAATTTGAACAGTGGTAAATCTCCGAAATGTAACTGACCAAACAACGCCAATAAATCAGTTTTAATAACTTCCCAAAAGGTCTGATAAAATTCCGCCAGGAAACCATCCGGTCCAGGGGATTTATTATGTTCCATCCGAGAGATAGCATCAAAAACTTTCTCTTTGGTAAATGGCGCTATGAGGATAGCATTTTCCTCATTAGATACCTGTGGTATATCCGCCACTTGGTCTTCCACCATAGAGACACCATTATGGTCAGGATCACCAAACAATTTTTTATAGTATTCCGTAATATAGACCTTAAGATTATCTTCCCCCACAATGGCTCCTTCTTCTTGTTCAAGTTGGAATCCATCATGGATGGTATCATGTCCCTGCATGAGATTCTGCATCATATTTATGTCAAAAAACAAGTGGGGATTGTGCTAAAGCTTTACTTTGAGAAGGCTTTTGATAAGGTGAACTAGGATTTTCTTCTTAACTGCCTCAAAGCCATGGGCTTCTCTGAAACTCTCTGTGACCGGATCAAGAAAATTCTCTATGATGGAATAGTGGTTGTTAAGATCAATAATGTGCTTGGCCCCTACTTTAAGAGTTCTAAAGGTCTTAGGCAAGGTGACCGCCTTTCCCCCTTCCTTTTCAGATAGTCTAACATCCTGGATCTACCCGTCAGTGGCATCTGACATATATCTTGGACCCATTAGTCAATAGCATCTGTCAACCATACTTTATCAAATCGAATTTCACGGGTGGGTTCAAAAATAACAGCCGAGTACCTAGTATTCATGGGGAACAAAAATAAAATTCAGACAGCACACGCATTGTTCAGAGATTCTGACATCTGGGACCCACCCGTCAACAGCGTCTCTCAACCTTATCAAGTAGCGGGACTTTTATTTTCTATGCGATATGTTGCTGACATCAGGGACCCACCCATCAGAAGCGTCGCTCAGCCTTATCATATTTCACGGGCGGGTTCAAAAATAAAAGTCAAGTATGCAACAATCACGAGGAACAAAATAGTAAATCCAATAGATCACACGTTTCTTTTTCAGATGGTCTAACATCATGAACCCACCACTCAGCAGCGTTCATCCACCTTATATATCATGTTCAAATTTCAGTGGCAGATATAAAGTAGCCAAGTAGACAGCATTCACGGGGAACAAAAATAAAAATTTAGATTGCACACGTATTGTTCAGATATTCTGACATCTGGGATCCACCAGTCAGCAGCGTTCCTCAATTTTATCAAGTCGAATTTCACGGACGGGTTCAAAAATAATAGCCTAGTAGCCAGGATTCACGGGGAAATAAAAAAAATCAGATAACACACGTATTATTCAGAGATTCTGACATCTGGGACCCACCCATTAGCAGCGTCCCTCAACCTTATCAAGTTCGAATTTTAGGGGCGGGTTCAAAAATAAAATTAAGTAGCCACCAGATAGCACACGTTTATTGTTCAGTCTGACGTCGGGGACCAACCTGTCAGCAACGTCCTCAACCTTTAGAAATTCAAATTTCATGGGCGGGTTTAAAAAGAACAGTCAAGTAGCCAACAATCACGATGAAGAAAAATAACTCAACGTAGCACACGTTTCTTATTCAGAGAGTCTGACATCGAGGACCCACCCAACATCAGCGTTCATGAACATTATCAACATATATAGCACAGGTTTTTGTTGTTCAGAAAGGCTGATATCGAGGACCCACCCGACTACAGTGACTATGAACATTATCTAAAAATATATATATAGCTGACGAGGGTTAACTTGGCAAATGTCCTAGATGAAGGACTTAGGATCGGGGGAAGAGGGCGTCGGATGAACTCGAAGGTAAAGGTTAGTCGAAATAAGTGTATATCGAAAGTAAATGTGGGTTTTTAACCTGGCTTGCTTTCAATCTGCCCTACACCGTCCCCTCCGGGGCCCTATATATAGGTGGCCAGGTCTCGAGGATCAGATAGGGTTCGATACAGATTATAATATCGACATACGGTAAGAACTCGTATTCGACTATCATTACAATTGGGCCTAGCTTAACGGGCCTCAGGGGTACTCAACTAACGGGATCTATTAACTATACCCTTGTCAGTAGCCCCTGAGATTCTACCAGAATTGCAGATTCGGGTTGAATCTCTAATCTTCAAATCTTTGACTTGATCAATTTCTTCGATTTCTTCATATCTTCAAATCTTCGACTTGGTCTTTCGACTTACTTTCATGATATTTTTTCGCAAGGGGTTTTGATGAACAAGCCTGACAACTCTGACAGATCAAGAGGTCAGTTAACTGCCGGAACAGATACTTGTCACCTACTTTAAATTCAATCCCCTTGGATTTGAATTCGGGATACCGGTCAAACCCATTCTTTTGCCGCATTTAGGGCTTACAAATAATGAATCCCAGTGATTCTCAGGGTACCCAGTGCGTCCACCAGGATTTTCTTCGTGTCGTAGACACGGATATATACCAGCAGAGCACATCCATATGCGTATACCAGGCCACACAGGACGGATCCCGGGGTCTTACCTTCGTGACAGGTCACGACATTCGAGTTGCGTTGCGATAACATAACTCGAGAATCTTATGTCACAGTCAAATTTTGACTGAAAATATTCGGGTTTCAACAACCAAAAAACTCGCTCCCGATGGGAGTAATACTCCTGCACTTCTCATACTCTAATGCTTTACCAAGAAATATGGTCGGGTGCGCGCTCAGCGCTCCCGATGGGAGTAGCCCGCAAGGCTATAGTCAAAAAAAGACTTTTTCGAGTATAGGCTCGAAATATAGTGTAGTCCATCACTCCAGTTAAAAGTTGCATTCAATATTCCTGAAAATATTAGCCCCCAAGGCTATAACCGAAAATCCTTCATATATAATCTTGCCTATAGATAGTTGCACTTGTTGGCGCCACCTTTCTTCTTTCTTATATCATCTTCTTTATGATGTCAATGAATACGTCACTCCGCATGAGTGCGAACCGTTTTATGGGCAGCACTGTAATTTTCTCAATTTTTGACCGTTAGTGGGCTGCCATTTTCGCTTCGTGCGCCACGTCTCAGCCCACGATCCTTCTCCCAGAAGGTATATAAGGGGCGTAGTGGGGGATTTTACTATTTACCAGCTCGTTCCCTCCGCCGCCTCCATTGCTGATCTCCTCTTCCTCTGCCTCTCGTGCATAGCCTCCAAGCGCTCCGCGTATTAGATACGCGTAAAACACCTAGCCACCAAGAACACCATGGCCAAGACCTCTTCTGCCACCAGCTGGGTGCGCTCCGCCATCACGAAGAAGGAGGTGGAGAAAGCTAGGGCGGACGGCCTTATCTCCACCCAGGATTCCATCAAATTTCCAAGCACTGAGCGGATCCCGGAGCCCCCGAGCGGTTATCGGGTAATGTTCCTTGCCTTCCTCCTCCGCGGCCTTTCTCTTCCTGCCCACGAGTTTCTCCGTGGGCTTCTCTTTGTCTACGGTGTGCAGCTCTACTAGCTCACACCAAATTCCCTTCTGCACATTGCTTGTTTCGTGACTCTCTGCGAGTCATTCTTGGGCATTGAGCCCCACTTTCTTCTCTGGAGGTCAATCTTTCGGCTTCGCCCCAATGTAGCTCTGGCTAGAAAGCCTGAATTGGGCAGAGCCATTGTCTCTGTTTGCCCTGAGGCGCAGTACCTCGAATTTTCCTTTGCCGCATCTATCCAGGGGTGGAGAACCAAATGGTTCTATATCAAAGATCGCAAAGCCTTCCCTGAAGACCAATATGGTTTAGCCCCTTTCGAAGCCTCCAAGGAAGTGAAGAAATTGGCGTCGTGGGATGCGCTTCCCTCAGATGCGGAGATAGCACAAGTTCTTCCTCTTCTATCTCGCATTCAGGCTTTGAAAGGAGGCCAAGGAGGAGATTTGTCGGGTATCCAACTCATGGCGTTCTTTGTGCAATGTCGAGTTCAACCCCTGCAGCACCGCCTCACCAAGCTCTGGAATTACTCTGGCTTGGAAGATCCTACTCGCGTCTCTGAAGATTTGATAGAGAAAAAAGATGTCGACAAGCGAGTTAGGAGCCTCACCAAGCTCACCAAGGATCATGCGGTTGCTGACTTGATCGCTGACTACTTCGACTCCGTGCACCCTCTGTCCGAGGTTTGTATCTTTGTGTTCACTTGTTGTCGAATTTTGTTTGCTTCGACTTATGTTATTCTTTGCCTTTGTACTCTGCTGACTTATTTATATGCAGGGTCACCAACTCCTTGTTTTGCATCCTCCTCTTCCAGAGGCAGGGCCCCTTCCGGCTGATCTGGCCTCATCTGTATCTGAAGCCCCCGAGGCTGACGAGAATCAGGACGGAGATGATGCCGAAGAATCGGAAGAGGAAACTAGCTCGTCGATATCGCCTCCCCCCGTGCTAGCTGAAGATGCTGGTGTCGACAAGAAGAGGAAGCAAGTCGAAGAATTTGCTTCTTCGAGTTCTGCAGCGGCTGATAAGGCCTCTGTTCCTGCAGGAGATATGGAGTACTTTGACCTCCTGGCATCGTAAGTGCTTTATTCGAGTTCGTCAATTGCACCTCTCTTGCCTTGTTTCTTTCGTGTTATACATAACTTATTTTCTTCATGTAGAGATCACGAAGAGCCGCCAAAAGTTGCTACAGCAACTCCTTCAATTCCCCCTGCAGTTGATGATGAGCCCCCTACCCAAGAAATTGAGCCTAGGGTTACCAGGGCCTCTGTCAAGAAGGTTCCTGCGCCCCGAAACCTCAAGCGCTTAAAGAAGGCCAAAGAACCCGATGTCTCTCTGCAAGCCCATGAATCCTCGGCATCCCCCCATGATGTGAGCAATTTTTCCTGACTTGTTTCCCTTGCATACACTTGTGCTCTTACACGCTCTTTCTCTCACGCATTATTGAAGAGATTCGTCGCCTTGGGCACCGAATGTGCTGAGTACCTAAAGGTTGCAAAAGCTTCCGAAGGTACGTTCTATATCCAGTCATGATTTTTCCTCCACGCTTATCTTTTGCTGTTTATCTGACTTCCTTTCTTCTTCTATTGTAGCTGCTCTAGCAATAACCAATGCCCGAATTGCGTCATTAGAGGCTGAGCTTAGTGCCTCACAGAAGGCCTATGATATTGCGGCCGCTGCCAAAGCAAGCGCTGAGAAGTCGCAGAAATCAGCGCTTGGTAAGGCGAAGAAAGCTGAAAAAGCTTTGGCCGATGCCAACAAGGAGCAAGCTCAGCGAGAAGAAGCCGTGACAGAGCGTCTTCGCACAATGTCTGCTGCTGCTGAAGGTAAATGCTTCGCCTTGTCTCTCATTTCGACTCTTATTGCCTTGTTATACTTGCTGATACGTTTCTTTCCTTTTTTCCTTTGTCCTCCTTTGATGTTTAGGATTTACCGGGGTATCTTCGTTGTCTTTACAACCGGGCGATGATCCTCTGCTGACCGCGGTTAACCTACTCGAGGCAAACTGGATATCTATCCAGGAGACTTTTGAGTTGGTTAGCCGCGTTCTGTCGCCGTTGTTCGTCGGGTTGTGGCCGAAGAAGAAGGTGGAAGTTCCGAAGGACAACTTGGAGAAACTTGCCAAGGCCTTTGACACAACTGAAGACCCCACCATCTGGCTGAAGGGGCTCTCTCTCTAAAGCGTGGCACTGAGGATGCTATTGCACTTTCTTTTGCGCATGGCGTGGACTTCGACTGGGAGAAGGTGAGCTCTTCCCATGGCCGCACCCGCGATGAGATGAAGGTTTTCTTCGAGAAGGCAAAGAAGTTGGCGCCTGCACTGGCGGTGATTATTTCTCCTTCTGCAGCCTCCACGGCATCTACTGCGCCGGCCCCAACGATGGAAGAGCCTGCACCTCCGTCGACTTCTGGCGATGGATTTGTCATGCCCTCTTCTGCCACGAAGCAAAATGCTGTGGTGGCGTAGACTTTGGCTCCTTCGTAGCTTTCGATTTCTCCTTTTGGATGTAAAAACTTTTAGTCGCGTGCAACCCAAGAACTTTAGTCAAAGGGTTTTGCACTTATGTAAATATGTTTCTTTCTTATGAAGTCTTGTGCTACCTCTCTGAAATGTTTCTCCTTTCTTCTCTTTGACTTCCAGTCGATGCACATCAATGATCCTTTGGTTTGCGGGCCTGCTCCTTCCTCTGCCCGTACGTTCGGCTCGGCGATTTTGTTGCCTCCTAGTCGATGCAGTCAATGCGCAGAGTACTCTTCAAGGATTTCTAATCTTGAGGCTCGCTTGACTTTAGCCAAACGCCAAGCTCAGATGGCATTTGATAAAGCTAGCAAAACTTCTAATTTGACGAAGCAGGTATCTATTCTTAATGATAAGGTGTCCAGCTTGACGGCAAAGATTTTGCATCACGAGGAATGCAATTCTTTTCTCCTTGGCATTATCGAATCCGCCTGTGAGATGTTGAGATATAAGTTTCCTTTCGACTTATCTTTTTCTCTTTTTGTTCCACTGCTATTTTTATGATATCCTTTGCCCTCATAGGCACTTGTTTAGATTTCGCTGCTGAAGATCGTTGGGTTACCGAGCGAAATGCGGCCTTAGAGAAAATGTCCGCGGGTGTTGAAAATTTGTGGTCTGATCCTCGATGCCGGAGTGCTGTTGTATTGCTTCAAGACCATGCCCAGCACATTGGAAAAGTGGTGGATGGCTGCAGAATATCTCTCGTAACTATGCACTCGGTTATGCTTCCTCGCAATCCTCTGCCTGTGACTTTCCCGCTACTTCTTGATACTTTTAGATCCAGCCAGCGAATTCATCGATTGATAGAACTGAACTTAGTGGCAGGTGCCAATTTTGCTCTTGGGTGGATACGCAAGTGGCAACCAAGACTCAATTATAGTTCTATGTCGCTGAGCTACCCTCCAGGTGGAGCTAGCCTTCGAGTACACTTGGAGAGTACCTTGCAGCCTGCCCGACGAATTATAGCCAGGCTATTGCAAGAAGATGCCGCATTTTTCCGCGAGTTTCACTATTTAGACCCTTTGGGTGTAGATGATTCTGACAACCCGATGTTGTAATACTTATGTGAAATGCGAGAATTTCTTATTTCGCGACTGTATGTCTGAAATATATTTTCAGAGCGTTTTTGTATGATTCGTGCGTTTGCTGCATTTTTCCTTTGAAAGACTCATAGACTCGAATATGAGGAACATTTTGTCTTTATTATACTTGTAATGTAAGATACATGGGGTGACCCAAGAGATCCGGCCTATGACCTGTGTTCTGGATCTAGAGGGCATTGCCCCTGGTATAACTCGTGGCTTTTACAGCCTTATTCTTCTACTCTACTTTATTGTTCTTTGATGCTTATGCCATCATGGCTTTCTCTTCTTCTCCTGTATCTTTGTCTTCTCCTATATCCTTGTCTTCTCCTGATGCTCCTACTCGTGGTTTCTTTATCTTGGGCTCCGCAACGCGTCCTTCGAGTAGCTTGACGCCTTCTGTAGCCGTGTTTTTTGCCTTTTCTGCATAGTTGGCTATCATGTCAAAGTTTTGCGCCATCTTGTGGAACTCCCTGTCGCAGAGATCTGAAACTTTAAAACTTCCTTTTACTGTAATTATTCCTCTTGGTCCTGACATTTTGAGTACCAGATACGTATAGTGAGGCACTGCCATGAATTGCGAAAATGCGGGTCGCCCGAGGATCGCATGATACTGAGATGGCCAATCCATGACTTCGAAGTCCAGTTTTTCTCTCTTGTAGTTTTATTGGTTGCCGAAGCAAACATTGAGTGCTATTCGACCCAGTGGGTAATTGGCACTTCCTGGTACGATTCCGTGGAAGGAACAATCCGTTGGTTTCAGGAATTCTAGTGATATATGCATTACTCTGAGTGTTTTTGCGTATATGAGGTTAATTCCACTTCCTGCGTCCATGAATATTCTGTCAATATCATACACGCCGATTTGAGCTTTAAGTACCAAAGGCGCATTTCCCGGCCGAGGTACTATTATAGGGTGGTCTTCTCTGTTGAACTCGATTGGTTGTTCTGACCAATGCAAATACTCCGTTGCGGCTGGAGGTGAGATGACTGCTAAGTTGACTTGTCGAGTGATACTCTTTTCTTCCTTGTTCGACTTGGGCACAGGTTGTATCATTGCTGTGATGTATCCTTTTGATGGAACATACCCTTCGTCGTCGTCGTGCCCCTGGTTTTGCTGGTCTTGTCCTTGAGGAGCTCCGTTGTTCCCTTGCTGTTTTGTCGGAGGATTGTTGCTTTCTTCAAATCCTTGTCGCCTTGCTTCGGTTTGCTTGTTTAGTGCTGCCTCTTGTAGTTTTAAGAATATTGTGTAATCTTTCATTGCGTGTCTTGATACTCGCTTCCCATCAACGAACGCTGAGTGGATATGACAGGGTCCGTTGAGCATGTCTTCTGGTGTCGAGTTGTACTCTCTAGGTTCTCTCATGGGAAACTTTTTGTAGTCCTCTTTCCCGTAGCTTCGATATCCCGAGCTTCTGCGATCACTTTCTTGATAACTGTTGTCTTTGTATCCTGCGGCGATTTGGCTATGGGAGCTGTAATTGTCGTAATTTCGGGACCGTCTCCTTTGACTCCCATATCTATTTCGTCTATCGTCCTCTGGGGATCACGTCCGCTTGTTGTTGCGTGCGTCTTCTCCATCTGCAAATCTGTTTGCTACATCCATGAGGTCTGACACTATTTTTGGCTTGATTCGGCCCATCTCTTTGACTAGGTCTCTTCGTCTTAATCCAATAATGAACGCATCTATTGCTCTTTCATCTGAAACTTCAACTGCTAATTTTTTTATAAGACTCCATCTTTGGATGTATGCCCACAGTGTTTCGTCGCGTTGTTGCACACACGCTTTGACTTCTTCTATTGATGCTGGCTGCTTGTATGTTGACTTGAAGTTGCTTGTAAATTGCTTTGTGAGGTCTTCCCAGCTTCCAATAGTTTCCTTCTCAAGTTTGCTCAACCATGACCTTGCTGCGCCGGTGAGGTGTAGTTGCAGACTTTGCATTGCTGTTTCTTTGGTTCCTCCCAATATTTGTACTGCTTGTAGATAATCTGAGAGCCATGATTGTGGTTCCCGTGATCCATCGTACTTTTGTTGATCATGAGGTAACTTGAGTCCCTTGGGAACTGGAGTGGTGCGAACCCTGCGGGTAAAGCATGATGCCCCCATCTCTTTTTTGTCTTCTTCATAGTCGCGTTTTTCATTTGGGGATCGTGATCTTCGGGTTCCTCCGTGTTGCTTTGGTGATGGCGATCGAGATCGTTGATTGCTGCTTCTGCGCCGAGGACTGCTGTGACGGCGAGGCGATCTTGGCTTGTGCATTTCCTTATGGTGGTGTGCTTCTTCTCCTTTTGCTGATAGCTTGTGACCCACCATGTTTAGTCCGTTCAATGCTGCTCTATGCATATGTTCTCTAGGATCTCCCGGGCTTGGTCGAGTTGTGAGCAGATAAGCTTGAGCTGCCACTAATGCTGCTTCAGGAGTTTTTGGTATGATGTTTCCTTGTTCGTCGACCGATAAAAAGGACGAGTTGAGGTTTTTGGAAATGCTTTGCCTGTCGGAGTACTCGAGGTTATCGTACCTTGAACCATGTCGACGATTTTTCCTTGCGTTACTATATGATGCGTCTCTTCGCGCTTTACGAGCGGCATTGCTGGCTGCAATGGCTGAGTCTTTTCTTCTCTGTATCTCTATTTTCTCCTTTGCTAATTGTTTTGCCTGCTGCCTTAGGGCATAATGATACCCCAAAAGCATGTCTTTGCTGGAATTTGATGGTATTGGCGTGCCATGTTCTACGACTTCTCTTATTATCCTCCATTCGTCGACTGATAGTCGAATTTTTTCCCTGGTTGTGAGGGATTCTGTTGTTTGCCCTTCTGCTAGGTGATTTGCTCCTCTGTCGATATTTGCTGGGTTTAGCACCGGATTGTTGTTTTCGTCGAATTCTTCTGAGTTATCTCCCATAATGGCGAGCACCTGGCATTGTTTGCCGATGTTACCATTGAAGCTTGAGAAGATTGAGTCACCATCTTCAGAAAGCTCTAGCCCTGTCTTCCATGTGTCTGTTGATTTGTCCAAGATATCGTCGAGGCAGATTATGCGATCGTCGAGTTGGACCCCTGCGTCAAAATTTTCCCTTGCTTCTTTGTCTTCTGCGATCTTTCCTTTTTGCACTTCTTCTAAGCTGACCGGTGAGTTTACCTCGCTGGAAGAGCTGTCAGAATATTCCATCATTGCTACTGTTTCAGGCTCACTTGTCGACGGATCTTGTTTCATCGGATCCGAAAGGCGAGATAAACCCGATGGCCCGATGAGGATGCTCAAACTTCCAATTGTTAACTTCATCTCTTGACTTCCGTCGAGTTCTGAACTGCTGTTGGCTAATAGCGAAAAAGCCGTCGAATTCATGATTCCAACGCCCAGGTCCCCACGGTCGGCGCCAATTGACGAGGGTTAACTCGGCAAATGTCCTAGATGAAGGACTTAGGATCGAGGGAAGAGGGCGTCAGATAAACTCGAAGGTAAAGGTTAGTCGAATTAAGTGTATATCGAAAGTAAACGTGGGTGTTCAACCTAGCTTGCTTTCAATCTGCCCTACACCGTCCCCTCCGGGCCCCTATATATAGGTGGCCAGGTCTCGAGGATCGGGTAGGGTCCGATACAGATTACAATATCGACATACGGTAAGAACTCGTATTCGACTATCATTACAATTGGGCCTAGCTTAACGGGCCTCAGGGGTACTCAACTAACGGGATCTATTAACTATACCCTTGTCAATAGCATAGGTTTATTATTCAGAGAGGCTGACATCGAGGACCCACCTGACAGCAGCGTCCATGAACATTCTCAGCATAGCAGATGTTTCTTGTTAGAGAGGCTAACATTGAGGTCCCACCAGACTGCAGCGTCCATGAACATTATCAGAGCGAGCGATTTCAAAAAATAAAAGCAAGCAGCCAGCAACCGTGTGGAACAGATAACCAAAACGGAGAGGCTGACATCGGGGACACACGGTTTGGACCATATACTGTTGCATCGAGCAACGTGAGCTAGGTCACTGGAACGAAAAAAAACAAGTCTGCTAGAGACACTGACATCATGGTCCCACAGCCTGAAAAGGTCAGCCAAAGTCCAAAATCAGAAGCAAAATCAAAAAATTGACATCTACCACGCGCTGGACGACCATCTACCACGATTTGCCCTAATCCGTGGCAGTAGAGGGCCTCGGAAACAAAAAAAGTTTTTCAATCTACCATGAAACTGACCAAAATCGTGGTAGAAGGAGGGTCTTCAGCAACGACCGAAAGTGCCAGTCATGGTAGATGGACAATTTTCTTCCAGTGCCAACAAGGGGCCCAGGAGGCAGCAGTCGACAAGGTGAAGCCCAAGAAGTTAAAAGGCGGCTGGAAGCCCGTCTAAACCTGGCATGCAATACAAGGAAAGAAGAGTTTGAGGGTTTATGTCTTCTCTATAACCTAGATGGAACCAACCTGAGACCTAACCTACTATATAAAGGCTAGGAGGGGACGCTGGCAGGGAGATCAATCTAGCATATGAACAAACTCACCATAGCCATCAATGCATCATTGTAATTGCCTCATACACCATCAACCGAGATTAGACAGGCAGGAGTAGGTCTTTACCTCCCACGGAGGGGCCAAACCTAGGTAAAATTGTGCTTTCTCCTTGTCTATTTGCTATTGCATCCACCTATGCACCTTTCCCCCAAAACCCTAGTCCTCTATATATGGACATTATCGTGTTCACCCCATGTCACTGGGTGCCTTCCTCCATCCCAATGGCATTGTCATGCTGCCATTGTTGATCATGTCAAACATATAGGCCTCATTTGCCTTGGAATAGAACTCCTATGACAAATTTGATGTTTATGATGTGTTATATATTGCAATCGAACATATGTGCAAGCGAATAAGATCATACTGAGTCGGGCAACATCGGGGTGGGAATTTCATTGAATAGGATGTGGACAGGAAAGGTAGCTGCGGTCAGCGTGTCCCGAGGTCGCTACCGCATTGCCTGGGCAGAGTTGACAGCGCAGGGTTGTGGCTGAGGTCGATTTCCAGCGGCATGCTGCCATCTTGCAGAAACCTGAGCGCCAGTAATGACGATCGCGTCCCTCCGAGCTGGGATGACGCTTGGATATGAAGACAACAGGCCGTGGCCGTCATAGGCGTCGCAGGCGACCGTGACAACATCGGCGGCCGAAGAGCCTCAGACGTGACCGAGTTGCTTGAGGTCATGCTGCAACAATGTCCCGAGGTCGCTACCGCTTTTCCTGGGCAGAGTTGATAGTGCAGGGGTGTGGCTGAGGTCGATTGCCAGAGGCATGATGCCATCTTGCAGAAACCTGAGCGCCAGCGATGACGATCGCGTCCCTCCGAGCTGGGAAGACGTGTGGATATGAAGACCACGGGCCGTGGCCATCATAGGCGTTGCAGGCGACCGTGACAACATCAACGGCTGCAGAGCCTCAGACGTGACCAAGTTGCTTGAGGTCATGCTGGCATGGTCCGGACCTCACCGAGCAGCTCCTGCATCTAGAAGGCTGATGCGGGCAGGATGACCACCCAGTTGGGAACCCCAAGAGGAAGGTATGATAAGTACAGTAGCAAATTTTCCCTCAGTAAGAAACCGAGGTTTATCGATCCAGTAGGAAAAAGCCAAACTTAAGAAGGTGATGCTTGCTAGCTTCGTGACACTCCAACAAGGGCGCCGTTTACGACACTTGTTAGTGCGTCTTCAACTAGTAGCAACGCGGAACCTGCACACAACACAACCAAGAACTTTGCTCCCAACTTACGATGAGGTTGTCAATCTCACCGGTTTGGTGTAAACAAAGGTATGAGCGTATCGAGTGGAAAACATAGTAGTATGCGAGAAAGTAAACAATGTGAGTAATAGTAAAATAGTGTAACAATGTAAAAGAAATCGGACCGGGGTCCACAGTTCACTAGTGGTGTCTCTCCATAAAATAAATAACAACATGCTGGGTAAACAAATTACAGTTGGGCAATTGATAGAATAAAGATAACATGCATATGTCACGAGGATCACTATGAGATTTACTTTGGGCATTACAATAAAATACATAGACCGCCATCCAACTGCATCTATGACTAATAATCCACTCGCGGGTAATCATCCGTAGACCCCGAAAGTATTAAGTTGCGAACAACAGATAACTGCATTAAGCAAAGTGTGTAATGTAAACAAAATGAATATCCTTGGACACAAGTAGCGCATCGCTTGTTACACCAGCTGTTTGGAGGGCTCCAATCCCTCGTACCAATGAGTCTGCTAGAAAATGTAAGGATAGCTCAGTTGGTCCGGAGAAGGATGAGCTCAAAAACGCCTAAGGTAGCTAGCTGTTAGTTCCACTCTGGACCCTTTGCTCCTCGCGTACTTGGGAAAAAGACAACAGCGGGTGCAGGTGAAAGAGGGGGTTTCGTCATATCCGTATGCGCACTTGCACTTTCGCTTTCTGTCACCCCCCAGATTAAATAGAGGAATGAACCCAACTATCGAGCATAAATACCCCCTCTTTGAGTCACTAGTATCTACTTGGCTAAGATAGCTACTAACAACAAAGAGCATGCAAGATCATAAACAACATAGAGATAACATAAGATAATATTCAGCACATCAACTTAACATAACACCAATATTCATCGGATCCCAACAAACACAACATGTAGAATTACACAAAGATGATCTCGATCATGTAAGGCAGCTCACGAGATCTAAACATGAAGCACATGGTGGAGAAGACTACCATCTAGCTACTGCTATGGACCCATAGTCCAAGGTAGACTACTCACTCATCGCGCCGGAGGCAAGCATGGCGATAAAGAAGACCTCCGGTGGTGATTCCCCTCTCCGACAGGGTGCCGGGAAGAGCTTCTGGACCCTCCCGATCTCGGGTTGACGACGATGGCGGATCACGATGTGTTTCTGGAAAATTGATCGGATCTTTAGGTTTTTCCCGTCGGGGGGTCTTTATAGGCGAAGGGGCAGCGTCAGAGGTGGACCAGGGCAGTCTCACACATAGGGGGCGCGGTCAGGGGCGGGGCCGCGCCGCCCTACCGTGTGGCCAGCCCGTGGCCCCCCTCTGTCTCCTCTTCGGACTTCTGGAAGCTTCGTTAAATAATAGGAGGTTCGGCTTTTATTTCGTCCAATTCCGAGAATATTTCCTGTGTAACTTTTCTAAAACACAAAAACAGCAAAAAATAGAGAACTGGCACTGTGGCATCTTGTTAATAGGTTAGTTCTGGAAAATACATAAAAATGCACAAAGTGTAACAAAACACTAAGCAAATGGTGTAAGAACAAGCATGGAGCATCAAAAATTATAGATACGTTTGAGACGTATCAGCATCCCCAAGCTTAACTCCTGCTCGTCCTCGAGTAGGTAAGAGATAACAAAAGAATAATTTTTTAGGTGACATGCACCAACACAATCTTGATCATCTATGTAAGCATTGAGTGCTGAGATCAAAAGAACTTAAAACATGGCTATGAAAGACATAATCTTGATAGAAGAAACTTAGCAACCATGTTATAACATGAAAAAGAACACAAACAAAAGATCATGAAAATGAAACAATGAAAGTCAAACGTGTGTTCAAATCATATGGAAAAACATAGCAAATGGTTTTTAGTTGTCCTTCATGAGAGAGCAAAACAAAAATGCATAGGACACCTTCAAGTTTAAGAGGGCGACTAGATACAAATAATTTAAGAACAAGTGAAACCAAAATCATGAATCAATCAATGAAAACTTTGGGACAATGCACATTATACTCAGAATGACAACTATGCTCTCTTAGATGGTGCATAAAGATAGAAGGTGGACACTCAACATAAAAGTAAAATAAAGGCCCTTCGCAGAGGAAAGCAGTGATTAAACATGTGCTAGAGATATAAAAATTGGGTTTTGAGAGGTGGTTGTTTTTGTCAACAACTGGCAATGGGGTTCTTACTATCTTCCATACAAAAATGAAGCAAGTTTTTGAGAGAGAGATTGGCACTTTTGTGCTCTTTTATAAAGCTTGGCACTCCTCCCCACCTTTTCCTTTCTCAAACCATGGCTAACCGATTCCATCGGGTGCCCACCAACATTCACATACCATGGAGGAGTGCCTTTTTTTTTGGAATAAACAATATGGAAGATAGCAAATCCGACCACTACGTCCCCATGAGCTGAAAATAGTGTCACAAAATAAGAAGTATTTTGAAGGTTTTTTGAAAGATAGCACATAAAAATCTAATTGGAATGGCTTATAAATACCATGCATAGGAATTTATAGTGGACACATTGGAACAACTTGGTTTTTAGGAGTTGGATGCACGAGTAGAGCTCATACTCAGTACAAAATGTGGGCTAGCAAAAGACTGGGAGCGACCAACTAAGAGAGCAATAATGGCCATAATCATGCAAAGTGACAAAACAACATCAAAAGAAGCATAAGATGGCATCAAAAGTCAAAAACTAAATAACCATAGAGGCTTATGGTGACTTTGTATGAGTCCAACATGTTGTAAGCATGCGCCAAGTTAACCCAAATAAAGCATCAAGGAGAAAACCAAATTAATGCTTCCAAATAATAAAAACAACGCATGATTTTGTCAAAGGCTCATTAAGCAATCTCAGTCATTTGAGACAAGTCATGCTACAGCAAAAATCACTAAGCATACTATCAAAACAACATCAAGCACAACATGAAAAAGTCTAAGCCGCAGTCTAAACAAGCTCCTTTTTGTACCACTTTTTTGCATGAATTTTTTTTTCTGTTTTCCAACACCATTTGAACCTTTTTGAAACAACTCTTTTGATGAAAACCAACATGTACCAGAGGTCAAAATACACCTTGATATAAAGATATAACAAGATTTGAACAAAAATCAAGGCGAAAAATGAAAGCTAAATACAGTTCTAAAAAAGAGAACACTCGTTGAACGATAAGAGTGAAAAACGGAGTGTTCTTGGCAAATGAAAAGCAAGGCAACTTCTCCAAAAGAAATTTGTTGGGGTCCAACCATTTATTGCAGCAAACAAAACAAAACAAAACTGACAACTAAAGACAAGACGCTCCAAGAAAAACGCATAGTGCATGAAGCAATAAAAATATAGTGTGTTGAAAGGTGACCTGATTTTTGCCGATGAAGAAGGGGTGCCTCGGGGGGCATCCCCAAGCTTTGACGCTTGTACCTCTTGGATATTTCTTGGGGTGCATGGACATCCCCAAACTTGAGCTTTTGTCCATTCTTCAACTCATCTCATCATTCTCCAATCCCTACACTTAGAAAACTTCCTTCATACAAAACTAGACACAATTCTATTAGCAACATTAGTGTAAGCATAATAATGAATCAACCCCTTTTTGCTTCAGATTTCAACTCAAAACCACCACATATAAATCATATACTACTGTAGTAACTTCCCCACAAGTTCTGTGATCAAAAGAACTCAAAAAGAAAGCGATCGAGAGGCAAACACAAATAGTGGTAGAAATCTGTCAAAACAGAACAGCTGACAAAGGTCAATTTTTTCTTGGGTTTTCTGTTGCTCAAATCAAAAAGTGTATAACTAATGAAAGTTTGGATATAACCTGGGGCATATGCACAAGAAATCATAGGTCAAAAATATATTCTGAGAATTTTCACGAATTTTTACGGTGCAGCACCGAAATCTGTTTCAGGACAGCAATATCCCCAAATCTTACCTCACTCAAATTAGAGGTTTCTCTTGGCACAAAAACAAAATAAAAATAATAAGGAGCGGTTATTACAGTAGTAATAACTTCCAAGACTCAAATAAAAGAAAAAGAACTGAAAGTAAAACAATGGGTTATCTCCCAAGAGTGCTTTTCTTTAACGCCTTTGAGCTAGGCGCAAAAAGTGCAAATCAAGTATTTTCGAAAGAAGCATTAAGATCAACTGTTTCCTCAAGATCACCAGTTACTTTAGAGGTTTCCGAAGATGATTCAACCTGCAAGTCACTCTTAGTTAAACTAAAAGTCTTACCAATCTTAAAAACATGTTGAGGTTTAGGCACAGACACCTTGGGAACATATATAAATTTTTGCTCTTTTTCAACAAAAGCTTTCTCCTTCTTAAACTTAAGAGAAGAGAAAATTGAACTTAAAGTTTCCATAGATTCCTCTAGTTTCCCAATCCTAAGGTTTTGACTATCAAGAGTAGTGCTAGCTTCTAAAACGGTGATTCTCTTACCGATACTTTCTATCGCTTCATTAACTCGGCTAGCGTTATCAATGATATTTGACAAACTTTTTTCTAAAGAGCCTAGTTTTTCTATAACTTCCTCCAAAGTGATCTTAATTTTAACAACATGAATAGGTGGTACTCCCACTAAACTTTCTATTAAAGTGCATGCTTCAAGAGCGGAAGTACCCAGAAAATTACCTCCTGCAAGAGTATCAAGAACGTACCTATTCCAACTAGATATACCAACATAAAAATTTCTAAGGAGGATTATGGTAGAATGCTTTTTCGTACACCTATGATGAGAATTGCTAATACGGTACCAAGCATCTTTCAAACTCTCTCCCCCTTATTGCTAAAAAGTACGAACTTCAACTTCAGGATTACTCATTCTAACAAAACTAACAGCAAGTAAATAAAAATGACTATAAAGGAAACTAATTTTTTTTGTGTTTTTTTGATAAAAAGCGATGCAAGCAAAAATAAAGTAAAGCAAAACTAAAACAAAATAAAGGATGTGCGTGTGAAACTCCCCTTGCAGAAGTCTTCTTTTTCCCCGGTAACAGCGCCAGAAAATTAGCTTGATGCGGGCAGGATGACCACCTAGTTGGGAACCCCAAGAGGAAGGTATGATGAGTACATTAGTAAATTTTCCCTCAGTAAGAAACCGAGGTTTATCGATCCAGTAGGAAAAAGCAAAACTTAAGAAGGTGATGCTTGCTAGCTTCGTGACACTCCAACAAGGGCGCCGTTTACGACATATGTTAGTGCCTCTTAAACTAGTAGCAACGCGGAACCTGCACACAACACAACTAAGTACTTTGCTCCCAACATACGATGAGGTTATCAATCTCATCGGTTTGCTGTAAACAAAGGTATGAGCGTATCGAGTGGAAAACAGTAGTAGTATGCAAGAAAGTAAACAATGCAAGTAATAGTAAAACAGTGTAACAATGTAAAGGAAATTGGACCGGGGTCCACAGTTCACTAGTGGTGTCTCTCCATAAAATAAATAACAACATGCTGGGTAAACAAATTACAGTTGGGCAATTGACAGAATAAAGATAACGTGCATATGTCACGAGGATCCCTATAAGATTTACTATGGGCATTACAACAAAATACATAGACCGCCATCCAACTGAATCTATGACTAATAATCCACTCACGGGAAATCATCCGAGGACCCCGAAAGTATTAAGTTGTGAACAACAGATAACTGCATTAAGCAAAGTGTGTAATGTAAACAAAACGAATGTCTTTGGATACAAGAATGTTGTTTTCTCCCTTGTGGCAACAGCACATATACAACCTTAGAGGTTTCTTTCACTCCCCCAGATTAAATAGAGGCATGCACCCAACTATCGAGCATAAATACCCCCTCTTGGAGTCACTAGTATCTACTTGGCCAAGATAGCTACTAACAATGGAGAGCATACAAGATCATAAACAACATAGAGATAACATAAGATAATATTCAGCACATCAACTTAACATAACGCCAATATTCATTGGATCCCAACAAACACAACATGTAGAATTACATAAAGATGATCTCGATCATGTAAGGCAGCTCACGAGATCTAAACATGAAGCACATGGTGGAGAAGACAACCATCTAGCTACTGCTATGGACCCATAGTCCAAGGTAGACTACCCACTCATCGCGCCGGAGGCAAGCATGGCGATGAAGAAGACCTCCGGTGGCGATTCCCCTCTCCGGCAGGGTGCCGGGAAGAGCTTCTGGACCCTCCCGATCTCGGGTCAACGACGATGGCGGATCACGATGTGTTTCTGAAAAATTGATCGGGTGGTCTTTATAGGCGAAGGGGCAGCGTCAGAGGTGGACTAGGGCGGTCTCACACATAGGGGGCGCGGCCAGGGGCTGGGCTGCGCCGCCCTACTATGTGGCCAGCCCGTGGCCCCCCTCCGTCTCCTCTTCGGACTTCTGGAAGCTTCGTTAAATAATAGGAGGTTCGGCTTTTGTTTCGTCCAATTCCGAAAACATTTCCTGTGTAACTTTTCTGAAACACAAAATAGTAGAAAACATGGAACTGGCACTATGGCATCTTGTTAATAGTTTAGTTCCAGAAAATGCATAAAAATTCCACGAAGTGTAACAAAACACTAAGCAAATGGTGTAAGAACAAGCATGGAGCATCAAAAATTATAGATACATTTGAGACGTATCAAAGGCCTCCTGGGCCTAAGCATGGGCGTGCACGAGGATGAAGCGCTCCTGTTTCTCCTCCTCGAGGGCGGCGGCGGGCACCTCAGCCTTCTTTGCCCGCTTGGCAAACCTATGGGCCTGCCTCTTTTGGTTTGGAGCTCCCTCTCCGCCGCGGTCCACTCCTTCTTAACCTTGGTTTTTGGCTTGGCGATGGCCGCAGTGGTGGCCGTCTGGCCGTGGGGTCAGTCGGTGCTCGGGTTGGCAGTGGCTGCCTCCATCGGGTGCAGGCGAGGGTTTTCGCCGGGCCTGGAAGAAATTTGCAGCTAGTGACGGAAGGGGAAGTGGCCTTGGTGCCACTGCTAGGGAGGAAAGCCACTATCAGGGAGGTCACAGCGGGCGAACGCCTCGCGCTGTCCGCGGTGATGCATACCGTGTCCAAATTTGGGCCGTGTGTTTGCGTCGTCGCAGACAAGATGGTCATATGCGTCGGGTCGCTATACTGGGTTTTTCTCAGCCACGGTTATTTTCGGACCGATTCGAATGGTCACAGTCCAAATACGTCGGACCACTGGAGATGCCCGTAACTAAGAACGACAAGTGTATGCTTGTTCTCATGCCGGATATATAATTAACCAACTTACTATGGTCAGCACTATTTCTTATTGATCGATCTATATCTATCTTATTGGAGACAGATGACTTCAAATTCCAACCTACCTTTAGCTATACTAAACCAGATCAGCATTTTCGATGTTTGATGGAACAAATCAAACATATCCACTAGCATTGTCTTGTGCAACTGGGTCTTCTGAAACGTTCTACTCCTACTACGAATTTATATGTATAGAATGGGTAGCGTGTTGTTTTATTAAGGGGAAGTGGTACCGAAGGAAGCCGTCAACTGGTGTATCAGATGTCATGCGAGGATCAGCATAATGACAGCAGCAACAAGAGAGCCGGGCTGTATAATGCCTACACCTACATGGCACAACTCTAGCTAAACGCTGAGGTTGCAACTTGCATGTGGCGCATCACGCTGTTTTGAGATAACTAATAAGGCCAATAACAATCTGGCTTACTGGGTTTTAGAAGAAACTCAGCTCTGACTTCTGAAAGTCCGAGGATGCTGATTGGTTTAGAGATCATGTTGACATTGCGAATCGACATGTCTAGCGTCAGCTAACTATGTCAAATATTTCGTCCAGCTGGATTCTAACAACGGATAATTAAACATTTTTATTAAGGAATCGTGAGTATATAACGTGCCGTTCTCCACAGTACTTAACAACACCCATAACATACAGTCACTAGGCAGCACTGCGGCAGGGCTTCTCCAGGTAATTACCTTGTCTTTTGTTTCAGGAAAGCTATCTTCTTGGGATAGAGAAGTAGTGTTCTTCTCTCACATGAAATTCATTTGAACCAAAAAGACCATAAGAGTTTATCTGTAGATATTTGTGCATGCAATTTTGAAAGAAAATATTTGTTGGGTCTAACATCATTGAAACTTTTTATTGTGTTTGTACCTGTCAGTGGTGGAGATAAACTTATACTATTATGTGAAATAAGACCCTTAGGATTAACTACTTTTAATTGTAGTCTTCTCCAGAAATACAATGAAAAAACAATGAAACCTTGTTTTAGACAATTATAGCCTCTACTGCCTGGGAAAAAGTCCAACCGGTGTTGTATGCATCCAGTGGTTTTACTGTATATCCTTGTGTTTTCAGATCATGTAGAATTTAACATGCTATGCTATCGATCGAATATATCTCTACCTGCAGAAACATAATATATATCTTTACTCTTTCATTTTTTGCATCACTCGGAACAAACAAACCTTAAGCTCTTTATTTAAAATAAGTCAAACACTTTGCCTTATCCATTAATTAAAAAAGGTGTTCAATTTATTAGCGAAAAATCGGGTGGAAACCATACAAGAATTACAACACCACGGAACTAAGCCCAAGATCCTAGAAATCACGGAGTTCAAACTAGAAAATAACTCTTCCCACCAAGACAAGACGGCCATTCACCACCGTCAGAGAGAAGACGCCATAACTGTCATGGGAGGAGCAGACATAGGGGGAATATCTAGTGACTAGGTGAATGCTCGTGCGTTGCTACGGGTCCATAAAAGATCCAGCACAACATCAGCACCCGACACATAAGCTCTCCACCGTGAATTTCCTCCTTGAATTTGTGAAGAACATGCCTATCGCGTCGTGTTGGAGCATCTTACTAACATGACCCAAGAAAGAATGAATAGTCCAATAGCGACCTTAGTAGACGCAAGGGCTATCACAAATTTTTTTAAATCCTCGATGGACTCCGAACTTTGACACTATTGTATCACCCTTGACGAGATCTGACTTGACATAGCCTTGGAGTTATAATCTTGATGTGAGAGAACTTTTTGTGCTCAACTCACCACCTTGACAGAGGTCGCTGGCCTTCGAATCACCACTACCTCGTGCTCCCGAGCAGCCAAGCCCGCCATCTCATGTATGTTTTATCTGAGAAACGGTTTTCTTTGTATCTAATAAATTGCATGCCACATACTGAAAAATGTTTTTCAATATACAAAAAACTGTTTTTCGGTATCATTTTTTAGTATTGAGCTGAACTTGCTCTTGGTACTTGAGCACTAATGGTTTCTAATCGATTTCGGGTGCAACGTCACCACCGGATGTGCACACCCTTCCTCCTTCCCCCCACCTTCTTCTGCAGGCATGCATGGTCTGAGCTAGTTATCCAACATTTTCTATTTGCAAAACATTGAATGATCATCTCTGTGCAATTGGACCTTGAAAGTAAACATTAATACGCTACATCTTGTTTGAAAACCTATTACACATTGCGCTTATTTTGTAATCATTTCACAATTGTACCCTTTGTCTTAGTGTACTGTCTTCATAGGTTTCAGTGTGGCGGGTTATAAGCATGGTTTCATGAAATGTCTCATTCCAAAAAATGTTGTATTGTGAAGTGAACTCTAAATGGTGTAATATTGCAACAGTTTTTACAAAAGAAGCACAGTGACAGGATGTTTTACTCTCTCTTTCATGATAAGGGAGAACTCCAGGAACCAATTTAATTAACCTTATAAATAATGCATTTTCTCTTGTTTCAAAGGTAATTTACCTGTAAGTGCAAATGGATCTTGAATCTATTACTACACGAACTGAACTGGAGTCTATGCTATCTAATAAAGACGCTGAACCAAGGGCCCTAGCATTATCACTTCTGAAGGAAATCACCAACAATTTCTCGGATGACAAGGAAATTGGCTACGGTGGCTTTGCAGTGGTTTATAAGGTATGATAACTCTCTGCTGCCATTGTTTTCATCATAGTTCATCTAAAAACTCAAGTTTATGCTGCCAATGCATGCTGCGATTTTAGGGAATGCTTGGCAATGGAACGGTTGCAGTGAAGAAGCTGTCTGAAACACTTGATATTGAGGATACAAATTTCAAATCGGAGGTTCGTTCTCTGATGATTGTCAAGCATAAAAACATAATACGGTTCCTAGGATATTGCTCCGACACACAAGGGAAAATGGTAGACTACAATGGAAAAAATGTCTTCGCAGATGCACGAGAAAGGTTACTCTGTTTTGAATATTTACCAAATGGGAGTCTTGAAAAGCAAATCACGGGTAAGATCAGGTTCATACATCCATGTATTAGCGCTCAATAACTAAGGACATCAAGTATATATCCTGAATACTAAGTCCATTTTCGTCTCCCCCCTTTTCTAGATGCATCTTGTGGACATGGATGGACAATGCGCTATCAAATTATCAGTGATATTTGTGAGGGCTTGTATTATCTTCACCAAGAGAATATTGTTCATCGAGATCTTAAACCAGCGAATATATTGCTAGATGGCAATATGAGGGCAAAAATTTCTGATTTTGGTCTCTCGAGGATCTTCGAAGAAAAGCAAACTCGTGATATCACTTCAAAACTGAATGGATCTAGGTAAGCTCAATGTGACTCTTGGGAGCTCCATATTTACTCATGTATGATTGAATGCTGATCCATGTATCATTTATCGATAAAATTGTACAAATATGCATGCAGAGGCTATATGGCACCAGAGTCCCTTAGTGGAGAGATCACACTCAAATTTGACATATATAGCCTTGGAGTTATAATCAAGGACATATTAGGAGTGAAGGGAGATGCCATTGTTAAAGATGTAAGATGAGTTTGTTCCAGCATAAAGGCATTCGGCTGATTTCAAATTCTGTCTATTAATGGTCGTGCATGGAGACGTAGCATAAAATCATGTTTGGAAAGACAAATTAGCTGCAATTACATTTCACAACATATTTTTCATAACATCAATGTGATGGTATAAAATTCTAATTGCATAATAATATATTTGCCATAATGCATGTCCAAGTTATCATCTATTACATTCTAGATGGAAAGTGTTAATTCACATGTTACCTCTGGTACACAAGTTATTTTTTTTCTTCAAATAGTTATATAGTGGGTCATTGTATGTTGTTGAAATATATTTTCCACCTTCTCCACCAGTTTATACTTTAGGGTGAACTGACTAACACATGCATTAAATATAGTATTAGTGTACCGAGGTATCAAGTTTAAGACCTGGCCAACCTATTGTTAAATAAAGAAATGTCTGTCCTTCACTAGGCAAACGTCCAAGGCCTAGTGGAGCCTAGACATGAGGTGTGGTATGAGGAATCTTGTATGTCCTTTTTCATTATTTCAGAATTTTGGGTAAACTGATTGGTCCATATAATTTTTTTAAATGGGGGTAAAAACACCCCAACCTCTGCATCAATAGGTGCACATAACAATTTTATTAAAAGGTACAGAGTAACTTACTACACTACAGGAACAAACTGCTATGCCGACGGCCAATACCTAAGCCGACGGCTTTTTATCGGGGCCGTCGGCATAGGCCCTGGCCTCGGGCGTGGCCGAAATTTGGCCGTCGGCTTAGATATGCCGTCGGCGTAGATTATTCAGGGGACCTGACCCGACGGCGCCTTTTCTGTTTTGCAAAAAATAAAAGAAAATGGTAAAAAAATTCAAAAAAAATCCTTTGAGATGTAGTTATGTTACATGATCTAGTTGTTAGAAAAATTAAGAAACTTGAATTTTGACATATTTTTGCAAAAAACTTAAATTAGGAAAATTAAAAACCCGATTTTGGTACTCCGAAAATGGAAAATACACTTTTTGCTTTAACGGTCAAAATTTAGTGAAGAAATGACATGTTGTGGATCTGAAAATGATTTTTGCAAAAAATTAGAAGCTCGTCTTATTAGAGCTAAATGGCAAACTCACCCCGGTTCCAGCGAAATCAGCATGAGTTTGTGTAAAATTCAAAAAATAACTCTGAAAGTTTGCGTGTTGAAACAAGAGCTGATATATGTATCCCAGGTGGTCTATTATTTACGTAGGGTGTTGTGCCCAGCTTTCCGTAAGCCGTTTTGGTAGCTGCCTCATAAAAGAAACCAATTTCGGCACTCCAAAAATAAAAAACACACTTTTCATGGGACGAAATGAAAATTGGCCTTCGTGGTGTTCCTTGCCGTCCCAAGGGCCACACGCATGTCCGATATGGCCTTGTTTCGACAAACTATGCCATGATCAGGACCAAACCTAGCTCATTTGACCTAAAAGCTATGCAACCTCGAACTTGGTAGGTCATTTTTATGAAGGGGCTTTCTGGTAAATTGTTTTTATCAAGGTTTGATTTTTTTTCCACATCTAGGTGATATAAAATGACGACACGCGAAGGTCTCACATTTTTGTGATTTTTTTGAATTAGTTATGCCTGATTCTGGACCCGCATGAACATGACAACGCACGAAACTCGCGCTCATGGCCAGGCGGTGTGGAGTCCCGCTTTAACGGGCAAAGTTTAGTGAAAAAATGATATGTTGCGGATCTAAAAATAATTTTTGCAAAAAAATAGGAGCTCGTCTTATTAGAGCTAAAGGGCAAACCCACCCCGGTTCCAGCGAAATCGGCATGTGTTTGTGTAAAATTCAAAAAATAACTCTGAAATTTTGCGCGATGAAACAAGAGCTGATATATGTATCCCAGGTGGTTTATTATTTATGTGGGGTGTTGTGCCTAGCTTTTCGTAAGCCGTTTTGGTAGCTGCCTCACAAAAAAACCCAATTTCGGCACTTCGAAAATGGAAAACACATTTTTCATGGGATAAAATGAAAATCGGCCTTTGTGGCATTCCTTGCCATCCCAAGGGCCACACACATGTCCGATATGGCCTCATTTCGACAAACTATGCCATGATCAGGACTAAACCTAACTTATTTGACCCAAAAGCCATGCAACCTCGAACTTGGTAGGTTATTTTTATGAAGGGACTTTCTGATAAATTGCTTTTATCAAGGTTTGAATTTTTTCCCACATCTAGGTGATATAAAATGACGCCACGCAAAGGTTTCGTATTTTTGCGATTTTTTAATTAATTACGTCTCGTTCTAGACCTGTATGAAAACGACTATGCACGAAACTCCCAATCGCGGACAGACGATGTGGAGTCCTGCTTTAAAGGTTAAAGTTTAGTAAAGAAATGATGTGTTGTGGATCCAAAAATGATTTTTTAATTTTTTTAATTTTTTTAATTTATTGATTTTTTTATTTTTTTGATGTTTTAATTTTTAAAATGGTTTTATTTTTAATTTTTTGAATTTTTTTTTTCAAATGTTAACAAACACATATACACATGCCTATACATACCTACACACATATAGACATATACACTATATACTTACACACAGTTATATAGACACACATGACTTAAGAGGATTGATATGCTACTAATATCAATAAGGACTTAGTAGTGTAGGTGTAGCTTATCCAAATAGAACTTAGGAGTTAAGCGTGCTGGGCTTGTAGCAATCTGAGGATGGGTGACCAAGCGGGAAGTTATTATTCTAGTGTCATTAGAGAGATAACAAAAAATTGAAAAAAAAGAAAAATCAAAGAAAATGAAAAAGTACAAAAAAAATAAAAAGTTTGTTTTTTTTCAAAAAATGAATTTTTTTTTGAAAAAACCGAAAATGAGCTGACCCGACGGCCTTACCTGACCCGACGGTATTTTTTGGCCGTCGGGTTAGCCTACGCCGACGGTAAAAGCTGACCCGACGGCCTTTAGACCTGGCCCGACGCTCGATTATGCCGACGGCACCTGACCCGACGGCATCAGGAAAAAGCCGTCGGGTTAGGCTGACCCGACGGCATTTTTAGGCTAACCCGACGGCCTGTGGCCGTCGGCGTAGCTGTTTCTTCCTGTAGTGCTACAACTTTCAAGGATTACATAAGGTTGATACAGAATCAGCCAGCGGAAAAACAACTATCCATGAAGTCTTCTAACAGTATAACAGGCTGCTAGCCAACCATACTGGAGATATCTTGAGCAACCATCGACAGCTGATTGCATCCAATAACCATAAATTCTTGTTGATCCGACGGGAAAAGAAAAGACCACAGCTGCATACAATTCTACATAGGATCGTTTAGGCTTCTCCCATCAGTTTGAGATTTTTTTTATATGCAATGGCTGGGATATATTAAACAGCAGAATCCAACGCCAAATGGTGCAGAACACACAGGTGCAACACTAGACCAAACATTATAAATTTTAATAGCCTTCCTTTGCCATGAAATGCACCGCTTCATTCGCCAAACGTCGCACAACTCGAACCGAAAATCACTAAAGCTTCGGAGAAGGGACTTTATTTCATCAACTAACGGACCGTGAATAGATCGATCCTGCGCGTACCTTACAAGCTTAACCGCCACTCCAGTGGATGAATTCATCTCCAGAATAACACATGGCACTGGATTATCGAGCTCTAGACGAAGACCCAACCGACATGCCTGAAGGTCGGTCCCCTCGGCGTCCAATGGATCAAGGAACAAATGGCCAGCTCCGAAGAGGTAGCTACCATGGTGATCAGTTTGAGATTTTGGTACATACAGTTATACATATAAGGTCTGGTGGAGCATAGATTCGCAGGGAGACTGTTAAAATATGTTACTCATCTTTTTTCATCTGTTCATACTTTTGGATAACAGAGGTGGTGCATGACTCCAATAAACGTACCATCTAATATCCAAAATGTTTCTCCTTTACCCGTGTGAATAGTTTTTTTTAACCAAGTTTACTGCATTAGCGACCTGGCGTGTTAGCTTGCTGCGAGGTTATAAATCTTTGCAAAAGTTGGACGCATGCATGTTGCTTCGTCGTGGCAATTGTGTTTTGCTATACGACTGTACTATGCCTTTATAATTTTTTATGAACTAACTAAATGGCTTCCTTGGATAAATTTGACACTGTGCTAAAAGAAACTTACTTCTGTTTTTATGTAACACACGATGATAATTTGACAGGTACTTGACAGTTGGACAAAAAGGTTGGATACATCAAAAACACAACTGCTACAAGTACGAGTATGCACCGAGATAGCGATAGAGTGCATTGACTATATCCCTGCGAAAAGACCAGACATAAAGGTTATAATCACTAGGCTTGGTAAAACACAGAGTGCGGACGATAGCACTGAAACTGGGGAGAGTAGTAGTTCATCAGAAATGGAAGTAAGTACATAAAGAACATGATCACTGACCTGAGTTAGACTGTTTTGTGTGAATGTCTATTTTCAGTTTTGTCGCTCCAGTCTGGACGATGAGGTTGAAGTGTTATTGTTTATTAACAGGCAGAAGCAATAGCTTCGGATGATTTACAGCCAAGTACACCTCATATACATACAGAAAGAAGTTCTGAGGTGAGTTATAATTAAACCAGATCTGACTTAAGGTGTCATGTTTCTTACATTATCTAGTGAGGTTAGAGCATCTCTAATAGATGATGTATAATTTGGTAATGTGAACAGGTAATGTAAAAATTATAGATCATCAAAAAGTAGTTTTTACATCACCAACACACTTGGTTCTTTACAAGATGATGCATTTTAGGGCGCGCCGGTCATACTAGGTGATGTAAAATAGGGCACCAAAATAAGATCTAATGGTAAGGAGCGAGGGGCGTAGATCTAACGGTTGTTGGACGGTGAGTTCAATGAGGTGCGCAGCTGGTCGCCCCGGCTGAGGAGGACTTCCGCCGATGGCAGGAGTCGGCGAGGAGGACTGTCGCCGATGGCAGAAGTCAGCAAGGAGGTCGGGGAGGAGCTCGACGGTGCTGACCCGGCAGCGGAGGCGGTGCTGAAGAGGTGATGGAGGCATGGCTAGACCAGCAGCTCAGCGGCATACATGGAAGCTCGCGGTGATTGCGAGTGGAGACCCTCGGCAGGTCCACCAGCTCGGCGGCGACCTAAAGGACAACCGGTGATGCTGCGCTTGAAGGAATCGAGCTTCGGCAGTCCCGGATTCAAATCGGCGGCGGCCCGCCTGCGAGCTCCCGAAGCGGCGGTTGATTTCTCGCCAGCATGGAAGCAGGAGCGGCAATCGGCGCGTGGGCGGGAAGCAGAGGGAATTTCCAGGATGACGGTTGGCTCTCCCCGCACATGCTACATAGTTTATGGAGGGCCAAAATTTAGAAGAAATAGACAAAAATAACCTAAAGTTGCAACAAATTTAAATAATAAACTTTCAGCGAAAGAATTTCACACGAATAACCTTTTTATGCCGTTTCGTAAGCAGTGGCGCGGCATACCATTGTGCCGCGTTATAGACAGTAGCGCATCATACCATTATGCCACCCCGTAGGCAGTGGCACAGCACACCATTGTGTCGCGTTATAGGCAGTGGCGCAACACACCATTGTGCCACGCCGTAGGCAGTGGCGCGACACTATAAACTGTGCAACGCTTTTGCCTATGGCGTGGCACAATGGTGTGCCGTGCCATTGCCTACGGCGCGGCACAATGGTCTGTCTCGCCTACCTACGGTGTGGCAGAAAAGGGTTATTCATGTAAAATTCTTTCATCAAAAGTTTATTATTTAAATTTGTTATAACTTTGGGTTATTTTTATTCATTTTGCCCAAAATTTATGGCGGCCTACAGAATTTGCATCATCCAAAAAATTTACATCATTTGTTGGGGACAGCTTTTTGACCCAAGGTGATGTATAAGTTAGGTTTTACATCACCTAATCACATAGTATATACCATCTATTAAAGATGCTCTTAGGAGTGCATCGATTAGACCGCTGATTTTCCCTTTCTGAAAAATACGTTAATTATCTACATACTTTGGTGGCATATTATATTTGACACCTAAGCAACTTGGTTTTCTTGAGGAGTGCAGAGTCCTTCGTCGTTGGAGAGAAAAAGTGTCGCGAACTGCTACGAGCTACCGACAAGATCACTAACCATTGCATGGGTAGATAATCCCCAGTTTTGGAGATGGATCTCAGACCCTCAATCCAGGTCGGTTGACCCGCCGTTTTATTTTTTTGGAGCTGACGCACCGATCTTTGAAACCAAGAAAACCGAACGAGCGTCCCAAATCAACAAGTTTGATACAACTTTTCTATGTCTGCCGGCATGTAATGTGATGAGACACTGTTTTAATCTACAGTTACGGAGAATGCGCGGAGCTCCTAAGCGTGTACTCACTCGTGGTCTATCGGGAGATCATACCCAAGGAACTGCCTCTGCCTGCCTCCGCTCGCTACACGGTTTACCTCGTGTACAAGCTGGCACCCAGCACGCTGGGCCTGCGAGACTCTGAGCAGAAGTCGAAGATCAAGCTGTATGGAGGTATAGAAATGGCTTCCAGCCGAGTTAGCCTCCACCCACCCATTGGCAGTAAAACCGATGGTGTTACCTACCCCGAAAGCAGGGGCAATGGCTGGCTAAAGCTCAGGCTGGGAGAGTTTGGCAACAAGGAAACGGTGATTGTGGAGCTTCGCCACGAAGACGCCAACATCGAGAAGAGCGGCCTCATCATTGCGGGCATGGAAGTCTGGAGCCACGATGTGCGCACCAACTAATCCCAGTTTTGTAGACTACTTTGTGTAAATGTCTATTTTCAGATTTGTTGCTCTAGGATTGCCTGCGAGTCTTAAGTGTTACTATTGGTTATCTAACAGGCAAAAGCAAATGCTTCTGATGATCTACAGCAAAGCACACCTCAACTACCTACAGAGATAAGTTCTGAGGTGAGCTTTGAACTTCTAATTAATTAGACCAACTTGCATCTGCCTTAATTAAGGTGGCATATCTTTCTTATCAAGTAGTGAATGTTGCTTCATTTACCTCCTTGGTCTCATTTTATACTTGGCACTGATGGAACTTGATTTTGTGTTGTTGAGGAACTCAGGGCGGTCCTTCGTCGTTGGAGAAAAGAACTGCCGAAAATTGCTACATGCTACCACTAAGATCATTAGCTATTGCGTGGGGAGATTATCCCCAATACTGGAGATGGGTCTCAAACTCCAATTCCAGGTTGAGATGATCATCCACCTATCCTTTTTTTCGATAAGGAGTATATCGAGTGGATTGATACGACATGTTTTGTTTTGCCACAGGTACAACGAACGCGCCGAGCTCCTGAGTGTGTACTATCTCGTGGTCTCTCGGGAGATCACACCCAAGGACCTGCCTCTGCCAACCGCCACACTCTACACGGTTTACCTCGTGTACAAGCTGGCACCCAGGACGTTGGGCCTGCGAGGCTCTGAGCAGATGTCCAACATCAAGCTGTACGGCGAGAGGGTCATCGCCACCAGCCGGGTTAGCTTACACCCACACGGTGGCAGCGCAACCGTTGGTGTCACCTATCCCGTTACCAGGGACGATGGCTGGCTGGAGCTCTGGTTGGGAGAGTTCGACAACAAGAATAAGGTGATTGTGGAGCTCCGCCACGAGAACGCTCACATCGAGAACAGGGCGTCGACCTGTTGGCAAGCGATGCGGGAACGCACGCTGCCCACCCGGGTTCGAATCCTAGGATTGACGGGTGCTCACGGTTGTTTCTTCTATAAACCAAAGCCGGCCAGGGCTAGTCCTGGCGGGTCTCATTTTTTTAGAACGCTCACATCGAGAAGAGCGGCCTAATCCTTGCGGGAATGGAGGTCAGGAGCCACGAGGTGCGCACCAACTAAATGCACCTGCAGCACTGGATTTGTGTGTACTGTAATCGATCCTAGGCAAAGTGTACGCTGCAGCGAACACTGAAACATATGTTTGGAGCTTTTTTTACCATGACTATTGCGGCTTTGGGGCATCTTTAGCGGTTCGACCTATTTTAGATATATTTTATGTACCTTTTGATATCTTTAGGTCATACCGTGGACATAAATAAAGTCTTTTCGTCACGGCGGCAAGACCCATTTTATCATTTCTTTCTTATTTTTGAGATGGAGAATATCATTCATAGAAGCAAGCAAGAGAGAAAGAGTACATCACGAAAATTGTTCCTCCCCATGGGAGTCAAGGTTGACGACGCCATCCTCACTAGTGGACTGCATGAAGGCTTTGCGGCAGGCGGCGGCGATGGCGTCCTTGACGGTGCGGTTGCACCCGACCAGAACGCCTCCGCTCGACGATGTTCTAGCGGTGGATGCTCACCGCGAAGTAATTCAGGGCCGCCTCATGCTCCTCGCGAAAATGCGTCAGCAAGTACTCGCTCGTCTCGTCCTCAAATACAATGGGTTCAGCCACAACTTGCCCTTCCGGATGCGGTCGTTGATCTCTATGTCAGCGTCCTTGCCCTTCGACACCGGCGGCACAGGTACCCCGCCCAAGCTTAATTTCAGATTAAGACTACCAATGCTTATTGTGGTGTGTTATGTTTATGCAGGATTCAGTTTCGAGCAGACATAGATCCTGGAGCGATGATGGATCTTCAGTCTCCTTATCACTTTGCTATTTTGTGTCTTAATCTGAAATTATGGGTCTGTGGCCTTCTGTTTATCTGAATGTTCTATCGGTCTTTTTCTTGTTGAATTGTGATCGAGTGTAGCAGGACGTCCATGATAGCTCAGGCCTCACGATCATTATGCTGGGTAACATCCTGTCATATGGTAAGCTTGTTTACTTGAATTGTGATCTGGGTAACTACAATCGCCAGCCGCCAGCCGAGCGAGCCAGTTCAATAGCATGTCGTTGACGTGCCAGGTCTCCTGCCTGAAGCTATCGGACGCGACCAAACTCCAAAGGGATCGGGACCAAGGGCAATCCGTGACAAAGTCCAAGACTCCACCAAGTGTTCGGCCGTCTGCAGATTCCGGCGGCAAAGCAAGCAGAAATATGAGCTCGGCCATTGCCTTGCCATGAGCCTGTCCGCGGTTTTAGACGAGCACCCAGCCTGCCAAATCGAGGAAACCAACGGCGAGTCCGTCGATCAGAGGAAATGCAGCCGACAGGCCGTCGAAAGTCGAAACTTAAAAAACACGACGATTTGCGCCACCGCAATCCGCGTGGATGCATCGCATCGCCAACAAAAAAGACTTTGCTACCAGATGAAGACAGAGCGGAAACGGACGGAACTAAGTGGTGCCATATTTGTTTTCATATTTTTATGCGGAAGTAGAATCGAATATAGAAACACCGGAAACAAATATGAAAACGGATACTTTCAGAAACAGACATGGAACGAATACGGCGCGAACACGGACGAAAAGCAGATGATTATCGAAACCAAAAGACCACCTGAATCATGCAGCAAAACTCAAGCAAGTCAAGTTAATCAAAAAACTTGTTCGCCAAACCTGTCAAGATTACTTAGTGTAATGGGAGAGTATGGGTGGGTTGCTTTGATAGTTCAATATGATAAGGTCACATATCAGGCATGCTAGATTGGCTATGCAAAACAACCATAAAACAGAAATTCTGTATTAGTCGGAAACGAAAACTTCCGTTTTCGCATCTGTTCCGCCGGAAATCGCTGTTCCATTTCCATTTTCACTTTCGCCAAAAAAATTCCGTTTCCGTTCCGCAGATTTCCGTTTTTGTTTCCATATTTTTATTCCGTTTCCGTTTTTCTGCAGAAAAGTCGAAAAGTTTCCGCTCCACTTTCATCCCTAGCTACCACACTGTTCAAAAAACTGTGCTTCACATGCCTAGCAGCACATGTACCACTAAATCGGTTACATATTTCGTTTTGCCATCTTTTTAATCCATTGGGCTATGGGAGTTCTGCAACCAGGTTTTGCTTAGGATGGTACATACATATAGTGCTTAAAGTTACCGTAGAAAAAGATCCATGCGTTTACATTTCAATGTTATATTGTACAGTTTGTTTTTGTTTTCAGTGTGCATTTTTATATGTGCAGGGTCTTTCTGATTGCCCTGCGTATATGTTTGATGGGGCATGGCGATAAGATTACATATAAGGTCGGCAGGTAGCGGCTTCTGGAACATCAGGAGAAACTAGGGACATGCTCAAGACGTGCCTACACATAATGGTATTCCATAAATGGGCTAATGAAATTAGTCAGCAGTCGCAACAAAGTGGCATTTCCCAAACGTGAGTAACTAAATTCTAGTTTCTTTTGGAACGATGTAAAAAAATTATCTATCTCAAAGAAGAAAATTGCCCAACCAATTAGCGGAAAGCCAGGCGGAAACGATAAATTTCAGAAAATTTGTCCTAAACACTTTCCAAACACCATTTTCTTTAGATAGGCCGTCCATGTAACTCGGCCTAAACATCTCGATTTCGAATAGGTAATTTTCTGAGTTGAGAAGTGCAACGGTTTTCATCGAAACATTTTGGAGAATTTGCATTGAATGGAAGTAAAATTCATTTGAATTGTCAAGTAGGGAAGTGGGCATTGAATCAAAGTGCATTTCCGGCATTGAGTGCCATTTTTGTGACCGATTTGGCTTGAAAACCAACACCCCCTTCTCTGCGCCGCCAGCGCTTCCTTCCCCCTCGTCTTCCTCCCGACTCCCCCCAATCTAGTATCCACCGCCACAGCCTGCACGCCGCCCCTTGAGTCGCCGTCGCCGCTGCACATTCCACCGCCACCGCCTCTCCTAGTAACACCTGCACGCCGTTCGCCAGAGTCGCCGCCGCTCACTGCACGTTCCACCTCATCTGCACTCGTCCACGGTGGCCACCGCCCAGCCCCCACCACCTTGTCCTCCTCACTTCGCGGCCGTCGGCGCCTCCGCCGTTGCTTCCCCTGCCAATAAAGTCGAACGGCCACAGAAGAACTGACGCCCACCGCGTGTTCGTCCGAATGCTGACTGAAGCCTGATAGCAGTTGAGTTCTTGCCCAGTCTTACCAACGCCCGCCAGGCCGCCACCTGTTCGACGGAATGCCAAAGAGGTGCAAGCACAGCGAGGAAGAGACCGACGCTACGGGCGAGGATCGCATCAGCGCCCTGCCTGACGCTATCCTCCAGGCCATTCTATCCTTTCTGCCCTCAGACGAGGCGTGGGAGACGTGCGAGCTCTCCCGGCGCTGGCGTCACCTCTGGAAGTCGACACCCGTCCTACGCATTGTCCACACTGGTCTCACGTACTGGAATGTAAAGGAGATGAACACCTTCGTGAACTTCCTCCTGCTCCTCCGTGACCGCACGCCCTTAGATGAGTGTGAGATCACTTACCGCGATCCATGTAGCAAGGAAGAATACGCCGAGGTATTCCGGTTCTTTGGTATATGGATCCACTACGCCGTGTCAGTGTGCCGAGCTCAGGTGCTCAAAGTCAACATCTGCAATGTGGGCATCCTTCTGAAGCGTGGCAACTCGGCTCTCGTCTCACAGTTCCTCAAGAGGGTGGAGCTTACTGGTGTGATTTTGTGGGAATATGCTATAGACTTCTCAGGCTGCCCCAACCTGGAGGATCTGAATCTATGCTATTGCACAATTAATGGCCACAAGATTTCATCCCAATCAGTGAGACGTCTAAGCATCACTGGATGTGCTTTCAATCTAGAATCCGATTCCCGTATTCGTATTTCTGCTCCATGTCTTGTATCCTTGCAACTGGATGGTGTTAGAGGAGGTGTTCCTTTGCTTGAGAGCATGCCGTCATTGGTAACAGCATTTATCAGGCTTGGCGGCTGTTTTTTGGATACCTGTTTTCATGAAGATTACAGGGATTGTGATGAATGTTTAGCCTATGACGATCGTGGTGGCGGCAATGGCTGTGTGCTCCTTCAAGGACTGTCAGGCGCCACCAATTTAGAGTTGGTTACTACCGACCGTGATGTGGTATGCTTGCTCTTCTGCTTTTAACCCCCAAATCTCCTGGTGGTTAGTGCTGCTTGCCATCTACTATAATTGTGTATTTGTTCATCAACTGAAATACATTAACACACTTTAATAATCTCCTTACAATTTGCATTGTCACCATGGAAAGTCTCTAAGGTACTGATTTTTGCATAAGCAAATATACCAACTTTAATTCTGATAACGAAGTTGGGTATATTCTTTAGACTCATGGCTGGGCCCTCATACTTTCAGTTTCGTCAAATGGCTTTCCATTCAACTACATCACTGCCTTAGCTTCCATTAGATGGGGAGCTGGATGATCAAGTATATGTCGATATGGTGGAATCAAATTAGATCTATGTGCGCAGAATATAGGCAATTGGGGCTGATGCAGTAATAGAGCAACCTAGCTAAAAGAGAAAGTTATGTGGTTCCAGATTTTGGTGACCATTGTAATTGCAGTACGTAGTATTGTTATAGCACTCGTTACTACAAAAATATATGGAATACAAGGTTATTTCATCCAACAAGAAGCCTTATCGATAAATCCAAGCATGCTACCATTGAGCAACGTAGCTAAAATAAAAAGTTACTATATTGTAGCACATGTTGAGTTGTATATGGTTCCAGATTTCTGTCAACATTGTAATTGCAGTACGTAGTATTTTTTTATAGCACTCATTACTACAAAAAAACATGGAATACATGGTTATTTAATCCAACCTGAAGTCCTTACCCATAAATCCAAGCATGTTACCATTGAACTGAGTTTTACTACAGGAGGATCTAGGTCGGTAGATCTATGGATTCATAAGTATATAGGACTTTGAGCATATATAATAGAATTTTGTAACCCTTTATTCGATCATAACTGTAGAATTAAATATCATAAGGTTATTTTTGGGTGCTTTCTCTAGGATTAATGTGGGAGCTCGAAAGATGTTTTCAATATGTAAATATATATAAGATAGAATATGATGTATCATAGATATCCTGTCTTCTCAAGAAGATCACTCTATACGTTTCCAGGCCTACCAAGCTCTTAGTCGTTGCAATATTACTGGAAAATTGGAAATACTATCTAGTACAATTAAATTGCAATATTGGTTTGTTCTTAATGTTTGTGCTTGGTCCAGTTCATTTTCAGAAAGGATTTGAAACAGTGCCCTACATTTAGCATGCTAAAGACATTATTGCTCAATGAGTGGTGTGTGGCCGCTGACTTTGGTGCACTAGCTTACTTTCTCCAGCACACACCAGTTCTAGAGAAACTTGTTCTTCAACTTCGACGTAATGAGGTATATGTTATCCTGTTGTTATTGCTTGCATTGTTTGAGCTAGTACGTATGTTATATACTTATATTGATTTGTGTAAAATATTTTGTTAGCTACAGATATCGAATTTTGTGACAAAAACATATGAAAGCCGTTACTCAACAGTACAGTTCTCAGTATTGAAGCATCTGAAGGTAGTTGAAATCAGATGTCATAAGGAAGATGAGGTGGTTTGCCAGATTGTTAAGATCTTGAGTACCTTTGGAGTATCTTCTGATCAAATTGATGTCCAAGTTATTAAATGTTCCTACTATTCCGAGTTTTCTCCAAGTAAGTAGCTGTTATTACTTTTCATGATTCATTTGCATTTGCAATTTTTCTTTCAAAAAAAATT
Organism: Dactylis glomerata; assembly: GCA_007115705.1. NCBI lineage: Eukaryota > Viridiplantae > Streptophyta > Magnoliopsida > Poales > Poaceae > Dactylis > Dactylis glomerata. Next base: position 4,603,681 of record QXEO01000734.1, read on the forward strand.
ATCTATGCTTACCATGACAAAGTAAGTTAACTACAGAGTATTACCAAATTTGTATTTCTATGTTAACTGAAATATTTAAAAGCAGATATTTCTCGCTTTTAATCAAGAAAAGAAAATGTAGTCATCACATCCACATTTAAGATCCAATGCAAGTTAAAACCTAATCCCAAGCAGCATTGCATACATGTATCCTTTCACGGTATTTTCCTTTTTTTAGCTGAAATGCCAACATAGTCAGGTTGCAAGCGGGGTGGGTTGTGGTTGACCGCTACGATGTTATGTGGGACAGTGCCCCAGTTGTGGGCGTTTGCGGCTTGTCTCTACACTACACCAGAGTCAAAGCAGGATAGTGAGGTAGCCCACGTCAGCTCCAGTTGGTGAGGGAAGCGACGGAGGAACATCCTCTTCAGCGCGTGAGGGAGGTGGTGGAGGAATAACTTCTCCATCGAGGATCTCACAGTCCTGATGCGGAGATGGCGGCGACTCCGCCCTCGACCCCAGCATGAGAAACTTCGAGCAGGTTCGAGGTCTGTCGCCAACGGGCTGGAGTTGCAGGTGAGCGGAGGAAGACCTGTCATGTGGGCGGCGGCCGAAGAAAATTTCCCATCGGAACAGAAGGGAGAGAAATAGTAAAAAAAAAATCCACGATGCAGGGGTTGCGGGTAGGCGGGTTCTGAGGTGGACTATGCGGTGTGAACGCTTTGGCCTGGCATAATCAATGCGGTTAGCCCAGCGGCGCTTCGCGGGCCTGTTTTGCGGGGCGGCATAGCGGCTAAACGGGATGTCCCGCCCCGCTTGCAACCTAACAATATAGGACCATCAATACCTGGAATCCATACTGGCAGTCCGGTGTAGTGTTGTAGGCCTTGAGTGAAGTGATGCAACAGCACAAGGAGTTGTGTCATCTAATGTAGATAATAGAGATGGCATCAGCTCTTGCTAGCAGGATCTACAGTCGTTCCTATGACATTGATGGACTGGGTTTTTGTCACATTCACTAGCAAGGTTTCCTACTGGGGATGAACAAGTACTCTTTTGAAACTACTCTTCCCCTGGTCAAATGGGCAATAATAAAAGATGATGTTAGGCTCCTCTGCACCTATGCCAGCGCACTATCATATGTACACCGGCTAAAGGGGAGCTTATTTGTTCTTATAGTGACTTCTTAGTATGGGGTGCCCTTTGGTTGCTTTTTAGACTGTCGAGGGTCAAAATGCTACACTCAAAAGGCTGTAGACCAATTAGTAAGCCAAAATTTCAGCCAGTTACAAGTTAATCCCTATGTTTCACTATAACTGTGCACAACTCACCATGCACACAAGCCAAGGAGATACATTTAACCTCTCTCAAAACATCTAAATTGGGTAGGTGTAAAACAATGCAATTAGCTACTCTTTGATTTATCATAATGGATGAGTATTTGGAAATGAAGAATCCCATGGTTGTGGAACGGTGTAGTGAAACAAAGTAGCAAACACATCTCCCTCGTGTTAGGGAGGCATCCTCCCGTGCGGCTAACTAGAAGTAGTTAGGATATTACTTGTGTAACAATTCTTGTAAAACTTGACTTGGACTCCAAGTCCTTGTGCATATAAATAGAGGCAGAGGGAGAGGAGGCGTGCCATCGAGCAGCCCATTGTTTCATGGTATCAGAGCGGGTCATCCACCCCCCGCCCGCCAAAACCCTAGTCATCGCACCCTCCTCCCTTTTCCAACCCTAGCCGCCAGCCTCCCTCCCCTCTCCCACCATGACTCCCGACGAGATCGCAGCCAAGGAGCGCGAGCTCGAGGCCCGTGCCAAAGCCCTAGATGACCGCGAAGCCTCCCTCAACCTACAGATCGCTGCCACCACCAACGCTGCCGCCACCACCCCGGCCGGCCAAACCTCTCCCCCAAACCCCAACCCAACCGAACCCACCACCACCAGCCTCTCCACCTACGCCACCTCAATCAAGCTCCATGTGCCGATCACCCTTAGCCTCACCGACGGCAACTACACAAGCTGGAGGGAGCTCATGCTCGTCGCTCTCGGCCGCTACGGTCTGACCACCCACATCACCGGCGAGGCCACTCCCTCCGACACGACCCCCACCTCTGCTTGGGGCCGTGATGACTACACCGTGCTCTCCTGGATCTATGGCTCCTCGACACCGACCTCCTCGGCATCGTCATGCGTCCCGGCTCTACCGTGCACGCCATTTGGGACGCCATCGAGAATCTCTTTCGCGACAACAAGAAGCACCGCGCCATCCAGCTCGAGGCCGACTTCCGCAACACGCCATAGGGCGACCTCTCCATCAGCGACTACTGCGCCAAGCTCAAGAACCTCGCCACTCCCTCACTAACGCCGGCCAACCCATCAGCGACGAGACACTGGTTCTGACGCTCCTCCGAGGCCTTGACGATACTTACGCCCATCTGCATTTGTTTCTCCCCTTTCAGGTGTCGTTCCCCTCGTTTCTTCAGACGCGCTCCACCCTCATCCTGGAAGAAACCCAGCGGCGCACCGACGCCCGCAACGCCGCCTCCACCGCACTCTGGGCCATGGGCCAGAGCGTACTGCCCAACAACGGGGGCGCCCGCGCCCCCCTCCTGGCGATCGCTCATCGCCTGCTCCCTTCGGGGGCGATCGCGCCGGCGGCCGCGGCACCAACTACTTCACCAACACCTTCCGCGGCAGAGGCCGTGGCCGTGGTAGCGGCCGTGGACATGGGCGCGGTCGCGACAACCCCTGGCAGTTCAACCCTTCGACGGGGGCCCCCACCCGCGCTCAGCTCCAGCAGGCTCCGTGGCAGCCACCTCCATCGACACCGTGGCAGCCTCGCTCACCGACAGCATGGCAGGCGTCGTCACCCGGCCTCCTCGGCCCGCGCCCCAGCATGACACCACAGGCGTACACCGCTCAGGGCTCATATGTCCCCCCCCTCCCCGCCAACCAGCAACCGCAGATCGACCCGGCTCTCCTCGCTGCCCTCAACAACCTGCAGCTCCCCGGCGGCGACTGGCACATGGACACTGGTGCATCTTCTCACATGGCATCCGATCCCGGTAATTTCCACTCCCTCTTTCCATCTTCATCACAATTTGTCACCGTCGGCAACGGTGCAACTCTTCCTGTCACTCACGTCGGTTCCCAAACTCTTAATACTCTCACTAAACCTCTTTACCTCCGCAACATACTACTAGTTCCACAAATCATCAAAAATCTCATATCTGTTCGTCAGTTCTGTATCGATAATCATTGCACCATCGAATTTGATCATTTTGGTTTTTCTGTGAAGGCTCTTCCCAGAGGGATCGTGATTCTCCGATGTAACAGCCTGGGTCCTCTCTACACCATCAGCCCACCTGCCTCCGCTACCGCCTTCCTCGCCACCATCTTCCACGACCTCTGGCATCGCCGCCTTGGACACCCCGGCCACAGCTCCACGCCATCACTACCCACTAGCTCATTGAATAAAACAGGACCTTCCCTGTGTCATGCATGCCAATTAGGCAAACATGTTAGGCTACCATTTTCTTTGTCGCAATCATCTACTACTCGATCGTTTGAACTTTTACATTGTGATCTATGGACATCCCCAGTTCCCAGCATGCCTGGTTTTGCTTATTATCTAGTCATTATCGATGATTTTTCTCATTACTTTTGGAGCTTTCCTATTCGTAAGAAATCCGATGTCTTTGCTACGTTCGTTACTTTTCATGCATTCGTCACCACTCACTTCAATCTCCCTATTCTAACTATCCAATGCGACAATGGAAAAGAATTTGACAACATTAAACTAAACTCTTTCTTTCAAGCCCATGGAACCCTTTTTCGTTTTTCTTGCCCCTACACTTCCTAACAAAACGGTAAAGCCGAACGAGCTATTCGCACCATCAATGATGTTATCCGCACCCTTCTCTTCCAAGCCTCCATGCCTCCAAGTTTTTGGGCCGAGGCCCTGCACACCGCCAGTCACCTTCTCAACCTTCGTCCCACAACAGCCCTCCGTAGACAAAACCCACACTTCACCCTTTACGGTACACATCCATCCTATGAGCACCTGCGCGTGTTCGGTTGTCTCTGCTACGTAAACGTATCCTCCACTAGTCCAAACAAACTCACCCCACGCGCCACTAAATGTGTCTTTCTCGGTTATCCATCCCGTCACAAAGGCTATCGGTGTCTCGACTTGTCCTCCTGACGCATCCTCATATCACGCCATGTTACATTCGACGAACATACCTTTCCTTACGCATCCACCCCACAGCCATCAACACCACCTACAAACCACGACACCATAGATCCTCAACTCTTCCCATTCCCTCCCACCATACCCATGCCAGCACCACCACCTCCCACCCCACCCTCAGCTGCGGCAGAAAATTCTGCCGACACGAGCCCACGGCAGCCTGCCACCACCACTTCTCCTGCCGCAGCAGCCACGGCAGCCCCTTCTCCTGCCGCGCCCACCCGACAGCCTGTCGCCACTTCGTTTCCTACCGTGGCAGCGCAGCAGCCTAGCTTCCCTCACGTGTACAGTCGATGCCCTCCTGTGCAAACACCTTCTACCCCCTTACCACCACCCATTATCCATCGCACTCGTAGCACCACCGGTAGACTCCCACCTCCCGTCGATAAACTAAATCTCTCTATACCGTCTCTTCCCCCATTCCTCATAATTATCTTGTTGCTCTTCGTGATCCCTCTTGGCGCCAAGCCATGCAGGAAGAATATGACGCTCTTCTTCAAAACCAAATCTGGACTCTCGTCCCTCCCCTTCCCGGTGCTAACATCATAAGTGGCAAATGGATTTTTCGTCACAAATTCAATTCCGATGGCTCTCTTGCTTGTCACAAGGCACGCTGGGTTGTTCGTGGTTTCACACAGCAACCTGGCATTGACTTCGACGACACGGCAATCTTTCCAAAGAAGTCTACAGCCAGCAACCCTCGGGGTTCATCGATCCCTCTCGTCCCACTCACGTTTGTCGTCTCCTCAAATCCCTCTACGGTCTCAAACAGGCCCCTCGGGCTTGGTTTCAACGCTTTGCCACCTTTGCTCGTTCCATTGGTTTCCTTGAATCCAAATCTGACAACTCCCTTTTCACCCTCCATCGCGGCTCCGACATCGCATACCTCCTTCTCTATGTCGATGACATCGTTCTAACAACATCCACCACTTCTTTTCTCCACTCTATCATTGACACTTTCAGCCGAGAATTTGCAATGAAAGACCTCGGTCCTCTTCATCATTTTCTCGGCATCTCTGTCACTCGTCACACCCATTCTCTTCACCTCTCTCAATGCCAATATATCCTTGACATCCTCAACCGTGCCGGCATGAGTGATTGCCATCCGTCCTCCATACCTGACGATACCAAAGCCAAACTTCCTGCCTCTACCAGTCCTCCTGTGGCCGATCCCTTTCTCTACCGCAGTCTAGCCGGCGCTCTTCAATACATGACTCTAACTCGGCCTGAAATATCCTACGTTGTCCAACAAGTTTGTCTTCACATGCACGATCCCCGTGAACCCCACCTTCTCATTGTCAAAAGAATTCTTCGTTACCTCAAAGGAACTCTTGATCATGGTCTTACTCTTCACTCCTCCACCTCTCACTCTCTCATTGCCTATTCGGATTTTGATTGGGCAGGATGTCCAGATACTCGCCGGTCTACGTCAGGTACTGTGTGTTCTTGGGTGACAACTTGGTCTCTTGGTCATCTCGCCGGCAGCCCACCGTGTCATGCTCTAGTGCTGAGGCTGAATACCGTGTTGTTGCTACTACCGTCGCTGAGACTTGTTGGCTCTGTAATCTTCTGCAGGAGCTCCGGCGGCCCCTTGACAGTGCCACGATTGTCTACTGTGATAACGTGAGCGCTGTTTACCTCTCTGCCAACCCAGTACAGCATCGGCGTACCAAGCACATCGAACTTGATATACATTTCGTGCGTGAGAAGGTGGCTCTTGGTGCTCTGCGTGTGCTTCATGTTCCCTCCAGTTCCCAGTTTGCTGACATCTTCACTAAGGGACTACTGTCCGCATTATTTCATGAGTTTCGGTCCAGTCTTCACGTCGGCGAAGCATCGAGTTCAGACTGCGGGGGCGTGTTAGGGAGGCATCCTCCCGTGCGGTTAACTAGAAGTAGTTAGGATATTTCTTGTGTAACAATTCTTGTAAAACTTGACTTGGACTCCAAGTCCTTGTGCATATAAATAGAGGCAGAGGGAGAGGAGGCGTGCCATCGAGCAGCCCATTGTTTCACCTCGCATTGCAGTAATTAGATCAAGTTGCATCCCGGTGTAAGTGTAAAGGTATTTCTTGTGTTGCACGATCCAATGCTTATTGTGGTGTGTTATGTTTATGCAGGATTCAGTTTCGAGCAGACATAGATCCTGGAGTGATGATGGATCTTCAGTCTCCAGATCACTTGGATACTTTTGTTGTAATCTGCAATTATGGGTTTGCACGTTGCGGCTTCTGTTTATCTGAATGTTCTATCAGTCTTGTTCTTCTTGAACTGTGTTTGAGTTAGTACAGGACGTCCATGTTAGCTAGCATCAGGATCATTATGCTGGGTAATTTCATTGTCGTCCTGTCATATGGTAATGTTGTTTACTTTTGGTGAGGGTGGTGGTATGCAATATTTGTCCTTAAAATAAATGTTTGACATGTCCAAATATTGTTGGAAAAGATACGCTGAGGCGCCGCATATCTCTCTCCCGCATACGGCGGTAATTTTTTATGCTTTTCCTCTATAGAAGTGATGACATGCATGCATATAGGAATCTCACGCCTCATGCTGATATCATTGCCTTAATTGCTAAATTCGAAAATTTAAAATGATTTATCTCATAAACCGTTAATCCGATTAGTGATCCGTTTTCACCACCGAGTTCATCTCGACGAGGACTTCAAAACTAGATCTCATGTTGTTATATTTTGACCTTTTTTTTCGTTGTGTCAGTTACCAGATTACGTCACCACAGTTGCCTAATTAATAATGAACAATTATCATAATAATTATACAGAGTTATAGATGACGTTCTATATTATTATTTTTAGACATTGAAATGATCTACACTATTAGAATGCGCCTTGAAATATGCCCAACATCTAATACTTCCTCCGTTTATAAATATAAGATATTTTAGCTTTGTAAAGTAAATGTATCTAGTCAAATTTTAGTATGTATATTCGATGAACCTACACACTAAAAGATGTCTAGATACATTTGCTTCACAAACCTAAAACATCTTATATTTATAAACGGAGGGAGTATATTATACCTCTTAACAAAAATTAGTATCATACACGCAACATTGATACAGAAAGGCGTACGTGAAACTTGTATTTTAACCCGGCAACTAAGTAGAGATTAATCCAGTAAGTATTGGATAACAATTTCGCAACTACTTGAAACTTAAAACTACATAATGCATAATCCGCAAATATCAATAAACAAGTTTTTTAATCTGGTAACTAAGTAGTGATAATCCAGTAAGTATGTGATAGTAATATGGCAACTGATGATGGAAAAAAAATTCCGAAACATATCAACATGGGATTTAGTTTCGAAGATCTCATCGCGATTAAGCTAGTGGTGAAAATGGATCATCAATCGGATCAACAGTTTGAGAGATAAAACTTTTTAAAAATTCAAATTTATAGGAATCTTTGATGACATCAGCCCACGTATTTTAGCAGTTGCATGCAAGAAGAGCCGCCACAGAAGCCTTCTCCCGTGCGGCGCCGCCGGGTAGCAGGGCCCAATATTGTTTCGTGTTTGTTCGGTGCAAATCACCAGGAGCTGGCTCAGCTTCTGGATCGAGTTAATCTGGTGGCGGTGGGCTCTTGCTTCTTGGATTAGTAGGTCGGCAGATATCCTGAACGGTCTGAGTTTATGTTGGTAACTTGCTTATATTATCAAGGTTGTTTCCCTGTGTACGTGCGAAACAAGGAACGGAATTAAGAGTATTGTAATGAGACCTAGCCGCCGAGGCGACTAGGGTTTTCCGCCTCCGTAGTCAATATTCCTTCTGGCATGGAGTTTTAATCGATCCCGGTCAGCGATCTCGGCTGAAATCGCTCCCGGTGCCCGTTAGCTCGTTCGCTCGAAGCTTTGGTGGGGTTTTGTTGAAATTTGGGTTTTACTTCCCTCGAAGACTGTTGCGATCCCCTATACTTGTGGGTCATCAAATAGCACCATAACATAAATATCAAACCATTAAATATTACTCAACATAGTTTCACTACTAACATCTTGACTTCTCCCATGTCCTCAAGAACTAAAATGAACTACTCATAAGACATCATATGGATCATGATCAGAGGTGAAATAATGATGAATAACTGATGGCTTGTAAGTAACAGCCCGTTGGGAACCCCAAGAGGAAGGTATGATGAGCACACCAGCAAGTCTTCCTTCAGTTGTGAAACCAAGGTTTATCAAACCAGTAGGAGAAAGCCAAACTTCAGAAGGTGATGCTTGCTAGCTTCGCAACACTCTGGACAATGGCGCCAGAAATATTGTTGGTGTGTCTTCATCTAGCAGCAACGTGAAACCTGCACACAACACAACCAAGAATTTTGCTCCCAACTTACGATGAGGTTGTCAATCTTACCGGTTTACTGTAAACAAAGGATTGAGCGTATCAAGTGGTAAAAGGATTATAATATGCAAGAATGTAAACAGTATGAGTAAAGGTAAAATGGTATAGGAATGTAAAGGAAATTAGACCGGGGTCTAGAGTTCACTAGTGGTGTCTCTCCATAAGATAAATAACAACATGCTGGGTAAACTAATTATAGTTGGTCAATTGATAGAATAAAGATAACGTACATATGTCATGAGGATCACTATGAGATTCACTCTGGGCATTACGAAAAAATACATAGACCATAATCCAACTGCATCTATGACTAATAATCCACTCGCGGGGAGTCGTCCGAGTACCCCTTGAGTATTAAGTTGCGAACAACGGATAACTGCATTAAGCAAAGTGCGTAAAGTAAACAAAGCAAATGTCCTTAGACACAAGAATATTGTTTTCTCCCTAGTGGCAACAGCACATCTACAACCTTAGAGGTTTCTGTCACTCCTCCAGATTACTAGAGGCATGAACTCAACTATCGAGCATAAATACTCCCTCTTGGAGTCACTAGTATCTACTCGGCCAAGATATCTACTAGCAACGGAAAGCATGCAAGATCATAAATAACATAGAGATAACATAAAGATATATGATTCAGCACATCAACTTGATATAGTACCAATACTCATCGGATCCCAACAAACACAACATGTATGATTACATAAAGATAATCTTGATCATATAGGGCAACTCACAAGATCTAAATATGAAGCACATGGTGGAGGAGATAACCATCTGGCTACTTCTATGGACCCGTAGTCTAAGGTAGACTACTCACACATCACTCCGGAGGTGACCATGGTGGTGAAGAAGGCCTCCGGCAGGGATTCCCCTCTCCGGCAGGGTGCCGGAAAGAGCTCCTGGATCCTCCCAATCTCGCTTGGACGACGACGGCGGCTTGCAGTATGTTTTGAGAAAAAGCGATCCGTCCTTTAGGTTTTTCCCGTTGAGGGGATTTTATAGGCGAAAGGGCAGCGTCAGAAGGTGGACCAGGTGGCCTCACCATATGGTGGCGCGGCCAGGGGCTGGACAAAGGTCGAATTTTTTGAGGACCTTCTGTTCCTCAAATCAAAAAGTGCAAAACTAATGAAAGTTTGGATATAACCTGGGGCATATGATCAAGAAATTTTAGATCAAAAAGATATTCTGAGAATGTTCACGAATTTTTACGGTGCAGCGCAGAAATCAGTTTCAGGATAGCAACTTCCCCAAATCTTACCTCCCTCAAATTAGAGGTTCTTCTTGGCACAACAACGAAATAAAAATGATAAGGAGAGGTCATTACAGTAGTAATAACTTACAAGACTCAAATAAAAGAAAAAGTACTGAAAAGAAAACATTGGGTTATCTCCCAAGAGTGCTTTTCTTTAACGCCTTGGAGCTAGGCGCAGAAAGTGGAAATCAAGTATTATCAAATGAGCCATTAAGATAAATTGCAGAAGTCTTTTCAACAATGTATTGAATTGTATCCAAAAGAGTTTTTGAAGATCCCTTATGAACACTCTTTGGTTCACTACTTTCATCAAAAGAGTTTTCAGGACAAATCCAATCGAAATTCTTTTCCAAAGCTTCATGCAATCCTACAAGTTTGCAAGGTATTGGTACTTTGATATCTTCTTTGGTTGTACCAACAACATTAACAGGTGAGCCAAGCATATTAAAACGCTCAAAAACTTTCCTAGCTTCAATACCAACATCTCTAAATTCTCTACGCGAAGTCTCCAAAATAAAATCTTTCTTTTCAGAGTCTTCGGTATCATGAAGCTTAAGAAACATTTGTTGCATAAAAGGATTAAGGTTAACAAACCTAGCCTCCAACATGTGAACTAAATAAGCAATAGCAACATCATAACTAGGAGCGAACTTAGCCAAAGATCTATCCTCAGCATCTTTATGCATACTAATATGATTAAAGAACTCCTCAATGTTACCTTTTCCAATAATAGAACCACTACCTACTGAGAGGTCCTCCAAAGCATACTTAGGGAACAACATGATGAACTAAAAGTAAAAGTAACGGAATGCAAACTATAAAAGGAACTATTTTTTTTTGTATTTTTGATAAAAAGATTCAAGCAAAAATAAAATAAAGCAAAACAAAAACAAAGTAAAAGATTGTGCGTGAGAGACTCCCCTTGCAGAAATCTTCTTCCTTCCTGGCAATGGCACTAGAAAAAGTGCTTGATGGCTTGTAAGTAACAGCCCGTTGGGAACCCCAAGAGGAAGGTATGATGAGCACAGCAGCAAGCCTTCCCTCAGTTCTAAAACCAAGGTTTATCAAACCAGTAGGAGAAAGCCAAACTTCAGAAGGTGATGCTTGCTAGCTTCGCAACACTCCGGACAATGACGCCAGAAATATTGTTGGTGTGTCTTCACCTAGCAGCAACGTGAAACCTGCACACAACACAACCAAGAACTTTGCTCCCAACTTACGATGAGGTTGTCAATCTCACCGGTTTGCTGTAAACAAAGGATTGAGCGTATCGAGTGGTAAAAGGATAATAGTATGCAAGAATGTAAACAGTACGAGTAAAAGTAAAACGGTATAGCAATGTAAAGGAAATTGGACCGGGGTCCACAGTTCACGAGTGGTGTCTCTCCATAAGATAAATAACAACATGCTAGGTAAACAAATTATAGTTGGGCAATTGATAGAATAAAGATAACATACATATGTCATGAGTATCACTATGAGATTCACTCTAGGCATTACCACAAAATACATAGACCGTAATCCAACTGCACATATGACTAATAATCCACTCGCGGGGAGTCATCCGAGTACCCCTTGAGTATTAAGTTGCGAACAACGGATAACTGCATTAAGCAAAATGCGTAAAGTAAACAAAGCAAATGTCCTTGGACACAAGAATGTTGTTTTCTCCCTAGTGGTAATAACACATCTACAACCTTAGAGGTTTCTATCACTCCCCCAGATTACTAGAGGCATGAACCCAACTATCGAGCATAAATACTCCCTCTTGGAGTCACTAGCATCTACTCGGCCAAGATATCTACTAGCAACGGAAAGCATGCAAGATCATAAACAACATAGAGATAACATAAAGATATATGATTTAGCACATCAACTTGACATAGTACCAATACTCATCGGATCCCAACAAATACAACATGTATGATTACATAAAGATGATCTTGATCATGTAGGGCAGCTCACAAGATCTAAACAAGAAGCACATGGTGGAGAAGACAACCATCTAGCTACTGCTATGGACCCGTAGTCCAAGGTAGACTACTCACACATCACTTCGGAGGCGGCCATGGTGGTGGAGAAGGCCTCCGGTAGGGTGCCGGGAAGAGCTCCTGGATCCTCCCGATCTCACTTCAACGACGGCGGCTTGCAGTATGTTTCGAGGAAAAGCGATCCATCCTTTAGGTTTTTCCCGTCGAGGGGATTTTATAGGCGAAAGGGCAGCGTCAGAAGGTGGACCAGGTGGCCTCACCATATGATGGCACGGCCAGGGGCTGGGCCGTGCCACCCTATGGTGAGCCTGGCCCCTGGCCCCCCTCCGTCTCATCTTCGGTCTTCGCGAAGCTTCGGTAAAAATAGGAGGTTCGACTTTTTTTCGTCCAATTCCGAGAATATTTCCTGTGTAACTTTTCTGAAACACAAAAATAGCAGAAAACAGGGAACTGACACTATGGCATCTTGTTAATAGGTTAGTTCTAGAAAATGCATAAAAACGCCACGAAGTATAACAAAACACAAAGCAAATGGTGTATAAACAAGCATGGAGCATCAAAAATTATAGATACGTTTGAGACGTGTCAATAACAATCTGGACATAAACCGTAATTCAATAGTTTCACTCAATAGCATCAACTACAAGTAGTAATTAACACCGGGAAAGTTTTCCCTATGAACTAGACAAGATTCACCCTAAGATGTTACTGCGGAACGACGTGGTGATGATGGTGATAAAGGTGCTGGTGATGATGATGATGATCCCGATGAATCCTAGCTCGATGACGGTGACGATGGCGATGATTTCCCCCCTTAGGAAAGGAATTTCTCTGGCAGATTTCTGCCTGCCGGAGAGCTTTTTCTCTCTCTGTGTTTTCCGCCCCACAGAGGCGGCGGAGTATTTCTGCGATCCTCCACCAGTCTTAGGTTTTCAAGAGGATGATATACGTGAAGGGGCACTGGCAGAGGTGGGCCAGCGTGGCCACACCACCTGGCGGCACGGCCAGGGCTGGCCCATGCCAGGGGGTGGTGTGAGCCCCTGGTGGCTCACCTCGGCCTCTACTTCTAGCTACTTCCGTCTTCTGGCAAAATAGGAACTTCTGGGTATTTTCCTGGAATTGCTGATCTCCAGAAATATGGTGTCTTGACAGTCCTTTTTCCAGCAGAATTCTGACTTCGGCAGTTAATTCTCCAATAATCATCAAACATGCAAAATAGAAGAAAAACATAAGTATCATCTCTAAATATGAAATATATCAATGAATAACAATAAATTATGATATAAAATGGTGATGCAAAATGGACGTATCAAGGGGCCGGCCTTCCTGGGGTGGGTCTGGTTGGTCTTATCCCCGGCGAATAACGGACACATGTGCCAGCAGTAAGTGGGTTATCACCGGCGAAGTTGACAAAATGCACTGGCGGTAATGAAGTATCATCGGCGAACATAAAAAATGTGTCAGGGGTATTATTACCACCGACGAATAGATTTCTTCTGCACCGGCAATAGTAATGCTGGCTATAAGCAAATCTCTACTAGTGTTGTTTGCTCTCTTATAGTTACAATTAAAAATACCAAAAACATTTTGCAGCTATTACTATTTCTGTGCTAGCCTGTGAACCAGTTCCTCTTCGTGGGTTCGATAACCTTTTCTTTATTGAAAGGTACTACAATTAACACGCTATACTTGTGGGTTATCACATCTCATAGAGCCATTGATGCCACAGGTCTGGGATTCAAAAAAAATCATGCTCCTACAAAGTAAACACCTAGTTGCTTATTACAGCAAGGCCCTGAGCCCAGCCAATCAAAAGTTATGGACATGTATCTGTAGCCTCTGTTGCTAGTAGATTGACTATTTTATATGGGCCGAGGCTGCAAACTGAGGGTAGTGCTTGCGAATGCTACTCTATTCCTGGAATTAGCCATCCCCTTCTTTGACTATTCAACCTGCTCCTCAAAGCAAGGAAGGGAATCCGGCATAAGACCTCTGCCATTCTTGTACAATAACATAGTCTGCCAAGTGGCCTTCACCACCTATTTCTGAATTAAGGAAACACGTTCTTTACTTCTCTATGTCAACTCGATCAAAACAAAACAAACGAACGACTGACTAAAGAAATTATTTTGAGAAGAGCTTGGACCTATGCAAGATTAGGCTCTCACCTATGCTGAATGGATGCTTCTACTTGGTCATCATAGACTAGCAAATCCATTTGAGAGCTGAGACTAGACAAACATAAACAATGCTGTTGTTGGGAAGATTGAACCTCCCCAAATGGGAGATTTCAGCGAGTCTTTGTCTTTAGAGAAGCCATGATAAGCAAGGCAACTGGTACGATAGACATTGATAACTTCTCTTCACTCTCTAGCCCAACACATAAGCTTCCTCGACTCACAGAAACAAACCCTCAATGCTTGCTTCCCCACTAAAACCTACTATGGAAAAATGATTAGTTCCCAAGGTGTTGCGAAGACGCTAGTAGTGGCTCGGCTAGAGGACTACATCAGCCAAAGCCGTGATTTGTATGGTATGTCTTGCCCATCAAAGAATCTCGAGATGCTTGTTGTTCGCCGCCTCGACACATTCCCCAGCATCATCCCACACAAAAAGAAAGAGCGTGGAGCCTCGGCCCGACCTGTAAGTCCGCTAACGTAAAGTGAGGAGTTGGGCCTGAACTGGCGGCCGAAGTCACTCGAACAATAGATTTCTTTGTCACTCACTTCCCTAGTAATGCAACAATGGTTTCTAGAGCGAGCATCCCTCTGGGTGGATGTTGAGGGAATTTTTGGTTTTAATGTGCAAAAGCAAACTAAAATGGAACCTGCTGCTGAGGACAAGATGAACTAATAGACTCAGTTAGGGCAATAATTGAGAGCGACTCGCCAGACTCGAACTGGCATATGCGAATTGAATCAAACGATATTAGCCTATCTCCACCAAGATGAGCTAACAGACTCACTTAGACTACTCATAGTGGGAGTAACATAGCTAGTAACATAGATGCCACCTAGACAAAAAAGATGATGTGTTAAGTAATTAAGGAGGAGAGAGACAAATGGAGTAACATAATATGTTACCATCACATAGCGGTTCCCAATGTAAAATGGGTCTATAGAGCAATAAATGATGGTTTCTGTGTTATCACATACATGACACTGTTGAAGTGTATAAGTGAATTGCCTAGCCCTTTTCATATGTTCGGACTTTTGGTTGTGTTGTGCATGAAGCTTGATATGGTATCAGAGCCCAGGGTCTCGAGTTCGAGTCCTGGTTTTCGCAATTTATTGTAAAATTATTGTTGCCCCCCTTTGTGTCCACGTGTTGACTTTCTCTTCTCCCGTTGGTGTCCATGTGTTGATTTTCTCTTCTCCTGTCTGTGTCCACGTGTTGACTTTCTCTTCTCCCGTTACACGTGAGTGAGAGTGTTGAAGTGTATAAGTGAATTGCCCGGCCCTTTCCATCAGTTCGAACTTTTGGTTGCGTTGGCTAGTGCATGAAGTTTGACAGACACTATCCAATATAAAGATGATAACATAGACTAGTAACATATACATATTATTACGCTAAGTTACTCCCCACTACGACCAATCTTAGAGCATCACCGTTCGACCTATCAGCTCCCCAATGCTTAACCGGCCAGACTGATACTATAGTTCTTTTTTTTGAATGTTAGCAGGAGAACTGCTAAATCCATTGATTAGAAAGAGAATGGTCAAGAGACCCGCACTGCTCGGTTTGTTAGAGGGAAACCGGGCAAAACCCTGAACAACGGCAAGCCACACCTAAGCACCACAAAACATACAAGACGCCGGTAGGCGGAACACACGAGGCACACGGTCGGGCTACTCGAGCGACAGACCGCTCGCAGTGTTCACCGAAAACCGTCGCATCGACCTGATCTACCAGTAACCTTTTCGCCAACCTCGATAGCACCAAAGAGGAACGACATGCCCGAAAGAGGAGGACATGTGCCTCTCCGAACCTATGAGCAAGACCAAAGGGCTCCTCCGACGCTCCTGGCATGTGGAGAGTGCTCCAACTGCTGCACACCATCGTAGCCAACCTTAACGGACCACATATCTGTCTGACTGGTTCCACCTCCAAAAACGAAGCCCCCAAGAGGGAATACGACGCCTTAGCGCCGCCAACGCCGACCCGGAAGACCGGATCTAGGGTTTCCCCTAGAGGATGCTGAGAAGGTAGGTGAGGACTGCTCCGTCGACGCCTCCAACAAGGGAACGACGCCTGAAGGCGCCGCCATCGACAAGTACAGCTTTCGCCGGCAGCCTCACCCGCCAAACCCAGAAAAACCGGTCAGCCACCACCCCCGCTCCGCTGCTCCTGCCTCCACGGCCAAACTCACCTCCATGGCCCTGATCGAAGTGCTGTCAACCCATCTTCCTCTGCCTTGCATTGGACAGGAGGATGCAACAGCCGTGTGCCCACGCCGGCGCCATTCGTCTCCTTCCAACCACCACACCACCAAGCCACATGCCACAGCAACATCGACGCAGCCACGACATCACCTCACTCCGGCCCACCCCGGCCAACCCAACCACATCCGACCGTTGCCATTCATCTTCCGCACAGGACGGAAGGATGCAACAACGGATGGCGAGGCGGACAGGAGCTACATACTGCACATCCATGGCGGCCGCCGCCAACGAGGAGGCACACACACGCAGCACCGTCCCCTCCAACACAGCCAGCCGAGCCGGCTGTCATCACCTTCGCCGCGTCGACCAGGACGCACGCCGACAAAGGGCTCCGCGCGCATCTTCCATGGCAGCCCATTCGGGCCCAGATCGGGCCCGAACCTCCACCTCGCGCCCGCTGCGCGCCTCACGCGCAGCAACTCCGCCCCCGACCACCACCACCAGCAGCAGCACCTCCGCCGAAGAGGAGGCCGTCGCCGCCGTGGTGGCCAGAGCCGCCCGCATCTCCTCTCCATCCGTGTCGCCAAGGCTGGCAACTTCCATGAGCTTCTGCCAGAAACGAGATCCCGCCGCCGCCGGCCGCCAGCGGGCTTTGCCCGGCGGCGTGAGCCGACAGCGGCGAGGGAGGGGAGGGGGTGGGGGGTGGTGGCGGCGCTGGATTTAGTTCCGCCCGAGCCGCTCCAGGGAAGCGACGTGGGGGCAGGGAGTCGATGTTGTTTGTTTCAGTACCCTGATACTATAGTTCTATTCTAGTAGAAACTTGATTGAACAAAACGAAAGATATTATTGATAAATAAAAGCATGTCTTGCTTGTTAACATCTCGGAAATATTCTAAAACTGTTCTGAGTGCGTATGGATGGCTCTTAAAACTTTTTTATCGCGATGGATATATTTTCGTGTTTGATAAAAGAATCATTTTAGCTAGTGTTGTCGAATGAATGGTCTGATGTCCGCCATAACTTTTCCCCTCTGCTCTGCTACTAGACGGGGCTTATTAATGGAGGACGCAGGCCGGCGCCAGACTCTTCTCCTCCTCCGCTCCTCGTGTTGCTCTCTCTCCCCCCCACCGTCCCCCGACCTACTAACTCGCCGGAGAGGGGTTTCAATATCTGCGGAGGGGGAGCTTCTTTGACGCTCGGAGAAGCGAGCGCTGGCCGCAGTGCAACGTCTGGCGTCTCGAGAAGGGAACACTCACGCCTTCGGCACCGCGGCCGCCGGCGTGCACAAGAGGTGAGGTAATACTGGATCTTGCCAACATTTTCGCCTGGTTGCTCTGTCTAATTCCGTCTCAACCACCCCCGCAGCCTGGCTGCTCCGGCGCGGGCACCTGTTCGACGAAATGGCTGAGAGGTCCGAAGACGACGGAGACAAGAAAGCGGCTCTGCCTGACGGCGAGGACCACATCAGCGCCCTCCCGGACGCGCTCCTCCAGCAGATCCTGTCGCTCCTGCCCTCTCGCGGCGTTGTGCGGACGTGCGTGCTCGCCACCCGCTGGCGCACGATCTGGAAGTCCGTGCCCTCCATTCATATCAATTCTGCTGGTGAGATATACCGCAACCCTCAGGCGTTGACCAGGTTTGCCAATCACCTGCTTATACTTCGCGACCGAACGCCTCTGCGCGAATGTGAGATCAATTCATATTATGGTGGGGACAGCATTGAGGCATTCCAATACATTGAGCTCTGGCTGCGTTATGCTGTATCGTGCCAAGTTCGGGTGCTCCGAGTTCTTGTCAAAAATGAGCTTCATGACTTGCGTCTATCAGACGTGTCTCTTCTCACCCAGCACTTGACAAAATTGGAGCTCTGTAGTACTGAGGTTGGGGTACACTTTCTGAATTTTTCTAGCTGCCCGGCATTGAAGGTGTTAAAGATGGAACATTGTCCAATAAACGCTGCGAGGATCTCGTCACAATCACTAAGTCATCTCATCATAAATTATGGAAATTTTATCTCCGTTGGCCGCACTCGCATTTCTGCCCCAAGTCTTATCACCTTGGAACTAGATGATTTTAAGGGCTATACTCCTCTGCTTGAGCCCATGCCATCATTGATAAGGGCATTTCTCAGATTTGGAGAAAACTGTCATGATCATTGTGATAGCGGTAATTACTTTGGGGACTGTGGCAGTCAGTTATGTGGTGGTTGCTCCTATAGTAAGTACTATGGCAATGATGATTGTGTTCTTCTTGAAGGTTTGTCAGGGACAAAGAATTTAGAGTTAATAAATCAATCTGAATTGGTATGCCTGCACTTTTCTACCTCTCTTTGTTCTTTGCCATCTGGTACAACTGTTCTTCCAATCACCTTTTTTTTTACTTTTCAAATCACTTTATTGTTGTTACCAGTCCTCACTTTAAATTGCTAGTGTACCTATGAAGACATGCACTTCTCTAATAATATTTTTGGATGCTGCTCTACTTGCAAGCCCCACTAAGGCAGAAACTTGAAAAATCAGTTTTGGGTTATAAACATCTGAATCTGCTAACACTTAAATCACCTATGTAAAATTAATACCTGCACGAAACACATATACATATTAAATTAACACTTCTGAAATTGCATCTTGAATAGTTCTTTAATCCTCTGCACTTTCTTCAGTTTATTGGCAGGATGGATTTTAAATGGCGCGTTATGTTTAGCCAGTTGAAAACATTGTTACTTAGTGAGTGGTGTGTGGCTGCAGACTTCAGTGGACTAATTTACTTTGTCCAGCACTCGCCAATTCTAGAGAGGCTTACTCTTCAACTTAAATATTATGAGGTATATGATTTTTAAAAATTATTGATTTTATCTTTGAAGTTATTTCCATGTGCTGTTGATTAATCTCAGTAAATTATTTTGTTTGCTTCAGGAAGAATCTGTAATTGAAACAGAAGAAAGTTACAACCCAAGGTCACGATTCTTGGTATTGAAGCATCTAAAGGTTGTTGAAATAAAATGTCTCAAGGAAGACGAAACGATTCACAAGATTATTAAGATCCTTGGTACCCATGGAGTACCTCCTGAGAGCATTAACATTAAGCCGAATTTCCATGAGTATGGCCTCGGATGTATGTAACTAACAACACATTTCACTACTAATATGTTCCATGTATTCTGCATGTGTCTCCTTAAATTTGCACTGGAAAAAATTTATTGGAATCATTTAGATAATTTAACAGTTAAACATAGCATTAATTAATAATTGGAAAAGAAGCATCGGCCATTTTTTTCCTGAAATAGGGATCCCCGGCCTGTGCATCGAACAGATGCATATAGCCATATATTTCATTATTGCATAGTTTTGAAGTATTACAACTCACGGATCACAAAGAGTTGATACATGTATCAGCCATCTAAAAATGCAAAATAGGGCCTCATAATTTGTCGGCTCGGCCCTGTGGTGAAGCTAAAAATGAATAAGTTTTCTATTGGACTGTTACGTCACATTCAACTAATATATTTCAGTAAATATTAAAGCTAAGCTCAAACATCATTTGCGCATAATGCACCATTTATGCTACTTATCATGAATACCCAACATCAACCTTAGTGACCTTATCTCTCGGTAAACAACTACAGCTGTGAGCCTGCGACATGTGCTTGTTGGCAGTAGTATCGTGCCTTTGTCATTGTGACTTGTGAGAGGATAATACTTTATTAGCATAGCAATCACAGTTATGTAGTAAATGAGTCCATATTATATTAGAACAAGCTTTTATGTGGGCCAATCATCCAACTGAATTTTGTATAAAATATTTTTGGCATTTCAGCTCCTTTTTTCTGTGATTTTACATTCTCATTTCCTAGTGTGGCGCCTTTCATAACTCTATCTTTTATTCTTTATACAGGTTTCAGTTTCGAGTAAAAGCAGTTCTGCTTGTCAACTATTATGTTGCTCTTTCACATTGTATGCCACTGAATTTGGTACAGTGAGGTTGCTGTGGTTTGTCTGATGGGATTGGATCATGCGCCTCTATGCCCCGTTCTGAAGAACTCAGTATAGAATTTCTTATGGACTTGCTTGGATGCAGTAGTCTACATCTAAACGGCTTTCTTATTTCCTGAACTCGATCTCAGGTCTGAACTCATTTTCCTGTTGGACTTGTCAGTTTTATTTAGATGTTTCAGGAACTTATCTAGTACTAGAACTTATGTAAATAATATGTATTGCGCTATCAAGTAAACTCCTATGATGCTTAAAGACATGTTGCAGATTGTATTTGCCTGAAAACATCTGCCTATGCTCAGGGGATGGAAATTGATTGGAGTTTCTTGGTTGCCTATTTAACCATGCTTTCTTTGTGTTGTGTTTGGTTTGGTGCGCGAGTGAGGTTTGGTTAGCTGCATGAAGCCTGCATACTGTAACTCAAGGTAGTAGCATGTTGTTTCACAATGAAAAGCTGAAACAGGGGTTAGTTTCAGTCTTTGAGATCTGAGGTGGTGTTTTGCCTCCTGGGAGCGAGCATATGCCCATTGGAAACTATTAAAGAATCTATTTTTTTGGCAATGTAATATTTGTGTCTTTTACATGTATGCAAATTTTCAGGGAAAGCGTATGCTGTGTCCTAGAAGAAAAGACAAATAATGTGCTGTAAAAAGCTATTTTTGGAGCACAAAATGTATCTTTTTTACAGAGGTTGCAAAAACATTTAGTGTTGATGTTTGGAGACAGTCTAGAGAGTTGTGAGGCGTAACAGGCTTTACGAGGTGATCGGGGTGTGAGGTGATCGGGGTGTTACAACGAAGATTGTTAATGGAGGACGCAAGCCGGCGCAGGGCTCTTCTCTTTGGACATCGGGACTGAGATCCGGTGCCTCGCAGTGGGCAAGGCACCAATGAACAGTACCGTGCCTTGCACCTTTATTTTAGCCGTTGGATCGAGAATTGATGGTACTGTTCATTGGTGATCTACTAACTCGTTGGAGAGGGGTTTAAATATCCGTGGAAGTACGTTGATAAAAGATCAACATATTAACGTTTTCCCCTCCTGGGCCGCTCGCGCGAGCGGCTTGGAGGCCATGCCCGATCTCCCTCGTCGGCCGCTGCCAAAAAAACTGCCTCGATCTCCCTTGTCGGCGGCTGCCGTCACCGGCGGTGGAGGCCATGCCCGATCGTCAAACGACGGCGGGTGAGGTGGGCGTGCCTTGCCAAGCTCCTCTTGCATGGGGGGGGGGGGGGGGGGGGGGGACGTCTGTCTTCCAGGTAGCACGACTGGTGAGCGCGAGGTGATGCGTGGAGTCGGAGGATCTTGCCAGCGCACAACGGGGAGGCGTTGTGGAGTGGAGGACCTCGGCAGGGCTGCAGCACAGGCGGGTGCGTGGTGGCTCCTCATCTGGGGGTGGTGGCGCAGATCAATTCGTGGAGGCGGTGGCGTTGGAGTGCAGCCAGGAGAAGCTCATGGCGCAGCAGCCGACTCTCTCTGTGTTGATGGTGCGCGGCAGCGCCCTCCTAGTGGCACCCGCGAGGGCACTGGCAAGGTTGGTGGAGCCAACGCGCATGGCCCAATCTGGGTCCTCTTGGGCCCGATCTGGGTTCTAAGGACCTGGCCCGATGCAAGGCAGTCGTCAGCCAGGAGCGACCTGACGCCCTTGCGACCTGGCGGCTGTCCTAATTGGGCGGTGGTGTGGGCGATGTGCGACAATACATACGAAAGTCTAGCCCGGCTTTGTCGGTGCTAGCAGTGACGGCGCCCGTGGGCGTCTTTGAGGCGTGTCGGCACTTTCCCGCTCTCGCTCTGGTTTGGCGTTGTTTCCAGGTGAAAGCTTAGGTTCGGAGAAAACTAGCGCAATGGCGATGTCGTTCCTCTATTGGGAGCATTGCTTTTGGAGACACAACATGTTGGTTATGAATGCGCTCCTCCGATGATTGTCACTATTCAAGGTTGATCTTCGGGGCACTATGTACGACGTCACCGAGAGTCGAAGACGACACCTTTCTCGGGACCGAGCGAGTACCGTCATCTTCTCCTTTGATGGTGCATCAATAAGGAGAGTTCAGTTGAAGTTGTTGCTCTTCGGAGGTGATCGGCGTGGATTGTGACATGGTTTTGTTCTTAGGATATGATGTTTTGTGTTGTAGTTGTTTTTCTAGTGATGGTTGTATTTGGACTAGCGTTGATGTGGAGTTCGTACTGCGCTCGTTGCTTGCAGTGAGTACTAGTCATTTTATATTTAGAATTATGTTTATATGGTACGCCTAGATGTACTCTTAAAAAGAATTTCCGTGGAAGTGTGACACCTTCGATATCAGTTAACATCGTAATTGTATGTGTGTCAAGAATAGAGCAGGAGCGTGTGTAGAGTGGGCCGTTTTCTATGGGCCAGTGTTGGGCCGCATGTGGCGGGTGGGCGATGGTTAAGTACCGATCAGAGGAGAACTCTATTTATCGCTCATTGCAGGCGTTAAAGCGCTTTGCCCATGTTTTTTGAACATGGAAGGGTCCAAAAGGACCCTGATGCTTCATTCATTCATAGCGGTGGTATTATATTTTACATAAGGGCCTATCTGAAAATACGAAATTACAACAAAGGCCTCACAATTTGCAGCTAGGTCCTCAAAGCTAGTACTGGAAAAGCAATCCGGTCCTCTACCATCATCCTCGTGTCTTCGCTTCCCGGCACGGCTAGCGCCTCTGCCGCCGGGACAGAACCACTTGGGACGAAGTAGTCAAAGAACGTCGTGTCGCTGGAGCAGTAGGGCCTCCTTTTTGGCACACTAGCCAAGAGGTTAGGGATGAGATGATGCCGACGGAATTCCCGAAGAACAATCGTGTACGTCAGAGCTCGGAGCAGCCGCCATTCGGCCATGAGAGTCGATGACGGGACGGCTTGATGCCATCGGAAGGTCGCCCAGTGACGAGGGTTAACTCGACAAATGTCCTAGATGAAGGATTTTGGATCGGGAGAAAGGCGACGACTAGAGATTCCGGGATCGAGATTGGCACACGACGTACCCAGGTTCACGTCCCCGCGGTGGTGGATCGCTATATCCTGCTAGCAATCTAGTATATGATCACAATAGTGTTTACAGCGTGCCGCCGAAGGCAGAGTTTTGTATATATTCTATTGTCTAGTCTAAAATCTATTGTCTGTAAGATATTGTGTTATGCCTCTATGGGCGCCCCTGCCTGGCTTTATATATACAACCGGGCTAAGGTTTTACAAGTGTCCTAGTCGAATACGAATTAGAACCTTGCTTCTTCATCTCCAAGTCAATCTTCGAGTTCTTGTACTTGTCCACTTCCATCATGGGCCGGACCCGGTATACTAATCTGTGGGTATCTGAAGGGCATACCCACATCAGTAGCCCCTGAGACTCTACTTGAGTCGCAGACTCGGGTTGAGTCTCCAAACTTCAATCTTTGACTTCTTTCAATCTTCGACTTCTTCAATCTTCGATTTCTTCAATTCTTCTACTTCTTCAATTCTGTGACTTCTTCAATCTTCGATTTCTTCAATCTTCGACTTCTTAAAATATGCTCTCCCGATGGGAGTAAATGTTGAGTCGATGGACTTGAAGATTTTCTTCCATTTTCTTTATTGATTGTCTTCTCGAAGTAATTCTTCATCGGGTGCGCGACCAGCGCTCCCGATGGGAGTAGCCCCCGAGGCTATGGTCGGATACTTGTAGTCGATCATAGGCTCAAATTTTTTTCCTCTTCATCTCCTTTTGTTGAATTCTTCTCAAAATCGTCTTTCTATCGGGTGCACGATCAGCGCTCCCGATGGGAGTAGCCCCCGAGTCTATGTTCGGGTACTTGTAGCCGGGCATAGACTCAAGTTGTACTACTTGAAGATGTTTGGCTCTTGATGACTTTGATAAATTTGTCGACTCCTGCAGAAAATATGAAGAATTGTGAAATACTTTGTCTCTCGAAGAAATATTGCGTTTGCATATTGTACTGATGATGTAGTATGTAAAATAAAAACTCAATGTTTTTTGTGAAATTTTGTTGCTCGTACGTAAGACCTTTTCGTTAGCCTGATGCACTAGCGGCTCGATCAGCTACTCAGGTCAAGACGTAATTTGATGCGTTTGCCGCATTTGAATTTTAAGATGTAGTTTACTTGCTAAACCTTTTCGTTAGCCTGACGCCCAAGGTTTGTGCCTTGCCAACCGTTAGTCGAGCTTCTGTGACTGTAAACTAAATTGTCAAGGATTCAACAAGGAGCGCCAGCTACTAGGGCTTTCGCAATTTTTTGAAGTCAATGATATGCAAGATGATTTTTCATGGCGGAGCCCCCGAGTGTCGGGTGCGGCAAAAGTAAATAATAACCGACTCTCGGGAGAGAAAAACTTAGCTTTTATCGGGTGCGGAGCAGATGAAGTCGATGCATACGTAGCCGAGTTGTTGTCATAGAATCACAACCACGATCGGAGGCAAAGTTGTTGTCGAGCCCCCGAGCGCTGTTGGGATCGTCGCGTTGCTGATGTCGATGAAACTGTAGGTCTTGAGCGTGAGTTTCCGCACTCAGGGGCGAGTTGATGTCGAGCCCCCGATTGTTGTCGATAGTTTACGCAAGTGCGCGATGACGAGCCCCCAAGCGTGGCAAGCCGCAATCGACGATGTTGAAGACGAAGTAGTCAAAGTATTTTTCTCCAAGTTATCCGGGCAGTCCGGTGATACGCCGTTGTAGTCGAAATATTTTTCCCGAGTTGTCCGATATTATATATCATCATGATTTGTCTTACTTCTACTCGTACTCGATCTTGTATAACTCGACGTCTTCACATTATTACCACTAATAAGGGCTTTTGGGTTAAAACCTATAAGAGAACATTTACAGCGGATGTTCTTGATAAAATCAGGCTTACTATGGAAATCAAAAAAGTATATAATGAGTCTTATTACGACAAACATGTTCTTCCATTGGAGATAAATGCGTTGCAGATTGATATAATCAAAGGTAACTTACCCATTCATATGGATGATATTATCCATAGGAAATTCAATGTCTATGACTTATCGATGTTCGAATATGATATGATAATGAAGAATCCCCCATATCACACATATGCAAATAATTATTGGTCTACCAATTATATCGTTGATGAATTTGATGATCAGTGGATTCATAGCGTAATCTGGTAACTAGTCTGCTTGGAGATTGATGGATCGATTCTTTTTCCTCTCCTTTTTTGTTTGCCTTCACGTGAAGTAATTCCAAAGCTTGATCTGCTTTAATGGATTCCAAATCAATGAGACTGATTGGGACTTTGGTCCGTACGTGATACTCCTTGAAACTGAACTGCCTCGAGATGCACGGTAGGCGCAAGGTCGACGTGAGTCCTGAGCTTGGAGGTCGGAATTCTTTTTTTCTTGCACAACTGATCGCAGTTTTGGATCTTTCGTATATTGGTAGGAGCTGCTATTTCCTGTGTGACTCGGCCACGCGCGGCTTGAGATATGAGAAAGTTTCCGCCGGACAACCGAGAGACGAATAATCCGGCGGCAAAGTCGGCCTTTGTTGATGTAGACGATTGTTGATGTTTTCCGCCGATGAAGATGATTCGACGAGAAGCGATCTGACTGCTGTCGGCAGCCGCAAAATTTACTGATCTTGTCGACGAAAAATTTTTAAGGATCCCGCCCGGATAATAAAATCCAGCCGTCGCGATCCCCATGGTCGGCACCAATTGACGAGGGTTGAACTCGACAAATGTCAAATATGAAGGACTTAGGATCGGGAGAGTAGGGCGTTGGATGAACTCGGAGGTAAAATCAGTCAAACAAGGTGTGTATTGAAAGTAAACATAGGTATCAACTTGGCTTGCTTTCAATCTGTCCCTCTCCGTCCTCTCCTGGCCCCTATATATAGGTGGCCTGGTCTCAAGGATCGGGAGGGGTCCGGTACGTATTACAATATCGGTATACGACATGAACTCGTATCTCGACTTAGATTACACTTGGGCCTAGCTTAACGGGCCTCAGGGGTACTCAAGTAACCGGCTCTATTATCTATACCCTTGTCACCGAGGATGCACTCCAGAAGAAAGCATCAGCCGATCTTCCACGTCGAACAGATCTTCAAAAAGCAGACCACCACCTTTGTCCCTCCATCTCCATGGTGGCAAGAAAGAGAGAGGATGACAACAGATCCACCAAGATCTGGCCGACACTAGACCGCGAGCTTATTGAGAGAGAAGCTCCGGCCAGATTCGACCTTCTCTGCCATGCACCATTGATGCCAGCTAAAAGATCTCGTGCTCCGCATCTCAACACCGCTCGCCGGCACTGAGATCAAGCTCCATGGAGGCATATCGCCAAACGACGCATGGGCATTGATACGTCTCAAACATATCTATAATTTTTGATGCTCTATGCTTGTTTTTACACCATTTGCTTAGTGTTTTGTTACACTTCGTGGCGTTTTTATGCATTTTCTGGAACTAACCTATTAACGAGATGCCATAGTGTCAGTTCTCTGTTTTCTGCTATTTTGTGTTTCAGAAAAGTTACACAAGAAATATTCTCGGAATTAGACGAAATAAAAGCCAGACATCCAAAAATTTACCGAAGCTTCCAGAAAACCGAAGAGGAGACGGAGAGGGGCCACAGGCCGGCCACACAATAGGGCGATGCGGCCCTGGCCCTGGCCACGCCCCCTATGTGTGAGGCCGCCTCGGTCCACTTCTGACGATGCCCCTTTGCCTATAAAGACCCCCCAACGGGAAAAACCTAAGTACCCGATCAATTTTCCAGAAACACATCACGATCCACCACCGTCGTCGACCCGAGATCGGGAGGATCCAGAAGCTCTTCCCGGCATCCTGCCAGAGAGGGGAATCACCACCGGAGGTCTTCTTCATCGCCATGCTTGCCTCCGGCGCGATGAGTGAGTAGTCTACCTTGGACTATGGGTCCATAGCAGTAGCTAGTTGATTGTCTTCTCCACCATGTGCTTCATGTTTAGATCTCGTGAGCTGCCTTACATGATCGAGATCACCGTTATGTAATTCTACATGTTGTGTTTGTTGGGATCCGATGAATATTGATGTTATAATTGAGTTGATGTGCTGAATATTATCTTATGTTATCTCTATGTTGTTTATGATCTTGCATGCTCTCCGTTGTTAGTAGCTATCTTGGCCGAGTAGATACAAGTGACTCCAAGAGGGGGTATTTATGCTCAATAGTTGGGTTCATGCCTCTATTTAATCTGGGGGAGTGACAAAAACCTCTAAGGTTGTAGATGCGCTATTGCCACTAGGGAGAAAACAACATTTATATGTCCAAGGGCATATGCTTTGTTTACATTACACACTTTGCTTAATGCAGTTATCTGTTGTTCGCAACTTAGTACTTATGGAGTTCTCGGATTGATTCGCCACAAGTGGATTATTAGTCATAGATGCAGTTGGATGGCGGTCTATGTATCTTGTTGTAATGCCCAGAGTAAATCTCATAGTGATCCTCTCGACATATGCACGTTATCTTTATTCTATCAATTGCCCAACTGTAATTTGTTTACCCAGCATGTGTTATTTTATCTTATGGAGAGACACCACTAGTGAACTGTAGACCCCGGTCCTATTTCCTTTACATTGCTATCACCTGTTTACTTTACTCGCACTGTTTACTTTACTCGCATACTACTATTGCTTTCCACTTGATACGCTCATTTCTTTGTTTACAGCAAACCGGTGAGATTAACAACCTCATCGTAAGTTGAGAACAAAGTATTTGGTTGTGTTGTGTTCAGGTTCCGTGTTACAGCTGGCAAAGCAAAGCACTGGACGAGGCGCCCTATAAATTGTCTGGAGCTGTCGCGAAGCTAGCAAGCATCACCTTCTGTAGTATTGGCTTTTTCCTACTGGATTGACATACCTTGGTTTCGTACTGAGGGAAAACTTGCTGCTATATTCATCAAACCTTCTCTTGGGGTTTCCAACTGGCCGGTCATTTACTTCATTAACTACACGCCAATAAGTTCTCTGGCACTATTCAACATCGCGCCATCAACAAGTTTTTTGGCGCCGTTGCCGGGGAAAAAGAAGACTTCTGCAAGGGGAGTTTCGCATGCACATCCTTTACTTTATTTTAAGTTTTGCTTTACTTTATTTTTACTTGCATCGTTTTATAAAAAACATAAAAAATTTAGTTTCCTTTATAGTTGCTTTTATTTACTTTCTTTTAGTTTTGTTAGTATGAGTAATCCTGAAGTTGAAGTTCGTACTTTTAAGCAACAAGGGGGAGAGAGCTTGAAAGATGCTTGGTACCGTTTTAGCAATTCTCATCATAGGTGTACGAAGAAGCATTCTACCATGATCCTCCTTAGAAATTTTTATGTTGGTATAACTAGTTGGAATAGGTATGTTCTTGATACTCTTGCAGGAGGTAATTTTGTAGGTAATCCCGCTCTTGAAGCATGCACTTTAATTGAAAGTTTAGTGGGAGTACCACCTATTCATGTTGTTAAAACTGAGGTCACTTTAGAGGAAGTTTTAGAAAAGCTTAGGCTCTTTAGAAAAAAGTTTGCCAAATATCCTTGATAATGCTAGCCGTGTTAATGAATTGATAGAAAGTATCAGTAAGAGAATCACCGTTTTAGAGGCTAGCACTACTCTTGATAGTCAAAACCTTAGGATTGGGAAACTGGAGGAATCTATGGAAACTTTAAGTTCAATTTTCTCTTCTCTTAAGTTTAAGAAGGAGAAAGCTTTTATTGGAGAAGAGCAAAAATTTATGTATGTTCCCAAGGTGTCTGTGCCTAAACCGCAGCATATTTTTAAGATTGGTAAGATTTTTAGTTCAACTAAGAGTGACTTGCAGGTTGAATCATCTTCGGGAACCTCTAAAGTGCCTAGTGTGGTAAGTGGTGATCTTGAGGAAACAGTTGATCTTAATGCCTCTTTCGAAAATACTTGATTCGCATTTTCTGAGCCTAGCTCAAAGGCGTTAAAGAAAAAGCACTCTTGGGAGATAACCCAATATTTTTACTTTCAGTTCTTTTTCTTTTATTTGAGTCTTGGAAGTTGTTACTATTGTAATAACCTCTCCTTATCATTTTTATTTTGTTTTTGTGCCAAGAGAAGCCTCTAATTTGAGTGAGGTAATATTTGGGGATGTTGCTCTCCTGAAACAGATTTCGGTGCTGCACCATAAAAATTTGTGAAAATTCTCAGTATATCTTTTGGACCTGCGATTTCTTGTGCATATGCCCCAGGTTATATCCAAACTTTCATTAGTTTAACACTTTTTGATTTGAGCAACAGAAAACCCTCTAAAAATTCGACCTTTGTCAGTTGTTCTATTTTGACAGATTTCTGCCATTATTTGTGTTTGCCGCTCGATCGCTTTCTTTTTGAGTTCTTTTGATCACGGAACTTTTGGGAAAGTTGCTACAGTAGTATATACTTTATATGTGGTGGTTTTGAGTTGAAACCTGAAGCAAAAGGGGTTGATTCATTATTATGCTTACACTAATGTTGCTAATAGAGTTGTGTTGAGTTTTGTATGAAGGAAGTTTTCAAGTGTAGGGATTGGAGAATGATGAGATGAGTTGAAGAATGGACAAAAGCTCAAGCTTGGGGATGCCCACGCACCCCAAGAAATATCCAAGAGGTACAAGCGTCAAAGCTTGGGGATGCCCCCGAGGCACCCCTTCTTCATCGGCAAAAATTAGGTCACCTTTCAACACACTATATTTTTATTGCTTCATGCACTATGCATTTTTCTTGGAGCATCAGTTGTTTTAGCTTTTAGTTTTCTTTAGTTTTGTTTGCTGCAATAAATGGTTGGACCCCAACAAATTTCTTTTGGAGAAATTGCCTTGCTTTTCATTTGCCAAGAACACTCCGTTTTTCACTCTTATCGTTTCAACGAGTGTTCTCTTTTTCTGCTACTGCGTTTAGTTTTCGATTTTCGCCTTAATTTGTGTTATGATCTTGTTATATCATTATATCAAGGTGTATTTTGACCTCTGGTCCATGTTGGTTTTCATCAAAAAGAGTTGTTTAAAAAGGTTCGAATGGTGTTGAAAAAGAGAAAAAGCTCTATGCAAAAAAAGTGGTACAAAAAGGAGCTTGTGTAGACTGCGGCCTAGGCTTTTGCATGTCGTGCTTGATGTCTTTTTGATAGTATGCTTAGTGGTTTTGCTGTAGCATGACTTGTCTCAAATGACTGAGATTGCTTAATGAGCCTTTGAAAAAATCATGCGTTGTTTTAATTATTTGGAAGCATTATTTTGGTTTTCTCCTTGATGCTTTATTTGGGTTGACTTGGCGCATGCTCACACATGTTAGACTCATACAAAGTCGCCATTGCCTCTATGATCATTTAGTTTTTGACTTTTGATGCCATCTTATGCTTCTTTTAATGTCGCTTTGTCGCTTTGCATGATTATGGCCGTTATTGCTCTCTTAGTTGGTCGCTCCTAGTCTTTTGCTAGCCCTCATTTTGTACTAAGTATGAGCTCTACTCGTGCATCCAACTCCTAAAAACCAAGCTTGCCATTGTGTCCACTATAAATTCCTATGCATGGTATTTGCAAGCCATTGCAAGTAAATTTTCATATGCTACCTTTCAAAAAAACCTTCAAAACACTTCTCGTTTTGTGACACTGTTTTCAGCTCATGGGGACGTAGTGGTCGGATTTGCTATCTTCCATATTGTTTCATTCTAAAAAGAAAAAAAAATGCACTCCTCCATGGTATGTGAATGTTGGTGGGCACCCGATGGAATCGGTTAGCCATGGTTTGTGAAAGGAAAAAATGGTGGGGAGGAGTGCCAAGCTTTATAAAAGAGCACAAAAGTGCCAATCTCTCTCTCAAAAACTTGCTTCATTTTTGTATGGAAGATAGTAAGAACCCCATTGCCAGTCGTTGACAAAAGCAACCACCTCTCAAAACCCAATTTTTATCTCTCTGTTTTACAAATGAAAAGCTCTAGCACATGTTTAATCACTGCTTTCCTCCGCTAAGGGCCTTTCTTTTACTTTTATGTTGAGTCACCACCTTCTATCTTTATGCACCGTCTAAGAGAGCATAGTTGTCATTCTTAGAGTAAAGTGCATTGTCCTAAAGTTTTTATTGATTGATTCATGATGTTGGTTTCACTTGTTCTTAAATTATTTATATCTAGTCGCCCTCTTAAACTTGAAGGTATCCTAAGCATTTATGTTTTGCTCTTTCATAAAGGACAAGCTGAAAACCATTTGTATGTTTTTCCATATGATTTGAACACACGTTTGACTTTCATTGTTTCATTTTCATGATCTTTTGTTTGTGTTCTTTTTCATGTTATAACATGGTTGCTAAGTTTCTTCTATCAAGACTATATCTTTCATGCCCATGTTTTAAGTTCTTTTGATCCCAGCGCACAATGCTTACATATATGGTCAAGATTGTATAGGTGCATGTCACCTCAAAAATTATTTCTTTTGTTATCACTTACCTACTCGAGGACGAGTAGGAGTTAAGCTTCGGGATGCTGATACGTCTCAAACGTATCTATAATTTTTGATGCTCCATGCTTGTTTTTACACTATTTGCTTAGTGTTTCATTACACTTCGTGGCGTTTTTATGCATTTTCCGGAACTAACCTATTAACGAGATGCCACAGTGTCAGTTCCTGTTTTCTGCTATTTTTGTGTTTCAGAAAAGTTACACAGGAAATATTCTCGGAATTGGACGAAACAAAAGCCAGACATCCAGAAATTTACCGAAGCTTCCAAAGAACCGAAGAGGAGATGGAGAGGGGCCACAGGCCGGCCACACAACAGGGCGGCGTGGCCCAGGCCCTGGCCGCGCCCCCTATGTGTGAGGCCGCCTCGGTCCACTTCTGACGATGCCCCTTCGCCTATAAAGACCCCCCGACGGGAAAAACCTAAGTACCCGATCAATTTTCCAGAAACACATCACGATCCACCGCCGTCGTTGACCCGAGATCGGGAGGGTCTAGAAGCTCTTCCCGGCACCCTGCCGGAGAGAGGAATCGCCACCGGAGGTCTTCTTCATCGTAATGCTTGCCTCCGGCGCGATGAGTGAGTAGTCTACCTTGGACTATGGGTCCATATCAGTAGCTAGTTGGTTGTCTTCTCCACCATGTGTTTCATGTTTAGATCTCGTGAGCTGCCTTACATGATCGAGATCACCGTTATGTAATTTTACATATTGTGTTTGTTGGGATCCGATGAATATTGGTGTTATGATTGAGTTGATGTGCTGAATATTATCTTATGTTATCTCTATGTTATTTATGATCTTGCATGCTCTCCGTTGTTAGTAGCTACCTTGGCTGAGTAGATACTAGTGACTCCAAGAGGGGGTATTTATGCTCGATAGTTGGGTTCATACCTCTATTTAATCTGGGGGAGTGACAGAAACCTCTAAGGTTGTAGATGTGTTGTTGCCACTAGGGAGAAAACAACATTCATATGTCCAAGGGCATATGCTTTGTTTACATTACACACTTTGCTTAATGCAGTTATCTGTTATTCGCAACTTAATACTTGTGGAGTTCTCGGATTGATTCGCCACAAGTGGATTATTAGTCATAGATGCAGTTGGATGGCGGTCTATGTATCTTGTTGTAATGCCTAGAGTAAATCTCATAGTGATCCTCTCGACATATGCACGTTATCTTTATTCTATCAATTGCCCAACTGTAATTTGTTTACCTAGCATGTGTTATTTTATCTTATGGAGAGACACCACTAGTGAACTGTGGACCCCGGTCCTATTTCCTTTACATTGCTATCACCTGTTTACTTTACTCGCACTGTTTACTTTACTCGCATACTACTATTGCTTTCCACTCGATACGCTCATTCCTTTGTTTACAGCAAACCGGTGAGATTGACAACCTCATCGTAAGTTGGAAACAAAGTATTTGGTTGTGTTGTGTGCAGGTTCCGCGTTGCAGCTGACAAAGCAAATCACTGGACGAGGCGCCCTATAAATTGTCCAGAGCTGTCGCGAAGCTAGCAAGCATCACCTTCTGGAGTATTGGCTTTTTCCTACTGGATTGACATACCTTGGTTTCGTACTGAGGGAAAACTTGCTGCTATATTCATCAAACCTTCTCTTGGGGTTTCCAACTGGCCGGTCATTTACTTTATTAACTACACGCCAACAAGTTCTCTGGCACTATTCAACACCGCGCCATCAGGCACTCCTACAACTAGACAAACTTGAACTAGATCCAGATCTAAATCTGTCTACAACCCGCGCTGCACAACCATCACCACGCCGGTCGGCATCACCGTCGGAGAGGATCCAGAGTGAGCCGGGATCTCACATGGGACTCTCAAGGGGCGGGCGGAGACCGAGAGGAGCGCTCTACCCATGTGACAATCGTATTCGGGCCGACCCATTTAATGTTGAGCTACAACAATAGCGATGAACGGTTTTTTGATTTTTCTACGGTTTTGGGAACATTTGAAGCGTCCAGCGTGAATTTTCAGGTTTTCTTTTTTGTTTTAACTTATCTGTTTTTTATTTTCTATTTATTTTACCTTTTCTACTTTTCTTTTTTTATATTGTGAACAATTTCAAATTTGAATGTACAATTTTAAGAATTTTTTACTCCAAAGTAATTTCAAATATGAATAGTTCAAGATATTAACACTTTCTATAATTTGAACAAATTATCAATTTTAAGCATTTTTTATACCTGAGAAATTTGCAAGTTGAAAGTTCTTCAAATCTTAGCAATTTTGAAGTATTTTTTTTTGAATTTAACTTAAATAGAAAAGGGAAAAACACTACTGACCACATTCTGATCGAAAAGTATATATGACCTAATACAAAAAATACTTGTACTAACCGCACATTCATATGAAAAAAACATACTCCCTTCGATCAGAAATAAATTTTGGTGACTTATTATAAATTTTATACATTAAATCATCGACACTTATCTTTGATCGAAAGAAGTAGTATTCTCTAATTGTTTGAGACACTAAACGCTACCATAATAACAAGTATAATCTCGTGGTATTGATTGTCAAAAAACATACTCCCCACTCCCCAGGTTAAAAAAATATTGTTCCCCGCCGTCTCTCTCTTTCCGACCTCCTGTTTGCTCCTCACACCGTCGTTCCTCTCTCATTCAAAATCCCAGGCGATTTCGTGAACTGTTTGACCCCAGATCGTGACAGGAAGGGAAGCTGCTCGGAAAAGCGAGCGCTGGCCGCGGTGCACCGTCTGGGGAAGGGAGCACTCCCGCCTTCCGCCCCACACTGCAGCCGCCGGCGTCCACTAGAGTCTTTTTTTTTTGAAACTCGGCGTCCACTAGAGTCTAGAAGTAAGCTACTGTACACAATGGCGGATCCAAGGGGGGTGAGCAGGGCCAGGCCCCTCCTATGGTTTGGCCCCCTCCAACAGTGTGTAGCAGGGTCTAATATTAATTTACTTTATTTTTTACTTTACATTAGGTGCATGTGCTAATTTTCCTTCGTATGGAAGTGTTGCCTTTATTATGCTTGTGGTTCATCCTACTCCGTAGCATTTTAATATGTATGACTCTGTAATTTTTCATGGCGCCCTCTCCGCGACCATAGTCACAATTGAAAGATATGGTAATTTGTCTTGCTCATTTGATTTGTCACTAAATTACATATAACTTCTACAAGGGACTAAATGAAGGTCAATCGGTTTTTAATGGGTGTTCAGTTTATCGAGAATAGATGGGTGTTCATGTGACAGCCAATGTACACAAGTCAGGCACTCCAGTATATGTTTTCAAGGTAAGAAACATGTTTTTTCTTCTAAATTTAGCCTTATTTTTTTTACTTTACATTAAACCTATACTACTCTTGCTGAATGTATTTTAATTGTCATGCATTTTTACCTGTCATAGAGTCTTTTGTGTTTGAGACAGTTCTTATATACCATACACAGGGACAAGCCTTTTGTGTGTCATTGTTTGATCATTGGGCTATTGTTCCTGGCGATCCACTTGACAAGAGCATTGTCCTCCGGCCTCTGGAATCGGCACCTATATATATTCAAAAATATTATTGTGTGTTTGTTCAGTATCTAGATGTACGGAAGGGAACACTGCCACCTTCTCTACGGCGTCGTCCTCGTCCGGCTCTAATATTATTGTATGTTGGTTCACTATCTAGAAGTATTTCTTACCTTCCTTGACCTGGTCTTTACCATGAACTCGTGGGCATGGTGAATTTCGTGACTGGGGGTAGCGTGGCCATCAACGTCAATGATGATATTGGCCGCTATTTTCAGACATGTAAGGGTCTCAGACAAGGCGATCCATTGTCACCTATGCTATTTAATATAGTGGCGGACATGCTTGCTATTATGATTGAGCGTGCTAAAGTGGAGGGTCATATTGAAGGATTGATACCTCATCTGGTGGATGGGGGACTCTCAATCCTTCAATATGCCGACGATATGATTCTCTTTATGGAACATGACATTGAAAAAGCTCAAAATCTGAAATTAATTTTGGTGACTTTCGAGCAACTTTTAGGTCTAAAAAATAATTTCCATAAGAGTGAGTTGTTCTTTTTCGGTGAGGCTCAAAATGACGCCAGCCTCTATGCTGATCTCTTTGGCTGTGGGCAAGGTCAGTTTCCTATTCGGTATTTGGAGATTCTGATTCATTATCGGAGGCTCACGCTTGCCGAGTGGAAAAGTGTCGAAGAAAGACTACAAAACATTTAAGTAGTTGGAAAGGAAAATTACTGTCCCTGGACAGAAGATTGATACTCATTAATTCGGTACTTACCAATATGGTATTGTATCTGATATCTTTCTTCCTATTGCCAAAAGGTGTGCTTCATAGACTAGATTATTATCGGTCTAGATTCTTTTGGCTAGGGGATAGTGAAAAGAAGAAATATCGACTGGTCAAATGGAGTGTGGTTTGTACACCCCAAAGATCAAGGAGGGTTGGGAATTCATGACCTTCAAATCAAGAATACAGCGCTTCTAGGTAAATAGTTGTATAAACTGCTCACTAAAAGCGGTATGTGGCAAACACTCCTGAAACGGAAATATGTTGGTTCAACAGCGTTGTCACAAGTTTCTTGGAAACAAGGTGACTCGCATTTTTGGGCGGGTCTGATGGCTACAAAACCAAAGTTCTTTAGATTTGAACAATTTTCGATTAAGGATGGTTCGCATATAAGGTTCTGGGAGGACTCGTGGCTAGGTAATGCCCCACTCTGAGAACAGTATCCAGCGTTATATAATATCGTTCGTTACAAAAGTGATACAATTAAGAAAATAATGACTACTTCACCTCCAGATGTAACGTTTAGGAGAGATTTGATTGGCCAATGGCTAGTTGCATGGAATGCCCTTCTTCAAGTTTGGCTACCATTCAACTTTCGCCTTGTCCAGACGAATTTCGATAGAACCTACTTAAGAATGGACAATTCTCTGTGGATTCCATGTATAATGCCTTAATACATCCCCTTATACCAGTTGAAAATAACAAGATAATTTGGAAGATGAATATACCATTAAAAACCAAAGTGTTTGGGTGGTATCTTCGTCGCTGAGTTATTCTAATCAAAGATAATCTTGCAAAGCGGAACCGGCATGGGAATAAGAGTTGTGTTTTATGCTATCATGATGAGACAAAACACCTCTTTTTTCAATGTAGGTTCGCGAGGTCTATATGGTCAATCATCCAAGTAGCATCTACCCTTTATCCCCCACATAGTGTGGCCAATATCTTCAGGAATTGATTGCATGGTATCGATAATCGGTTTAGAACGCTTATTAGGGTGGGACCGCTTGCCGTCATCTGGTCGCTATGGCTATGTAGAAATGATAAACTGTCTTCTCCTTTGCATGTCATCTACCGGTGTACTGGTACACTCCATTTATGGTCATCTCTTCAGCGGGTGGAGCACCGAGACCTATTTATGGAGGTCTGTGCACGGTTAGAGACTACGACAAAGTTTTCATCATGGGTGACAGCATAATCTTTGGATCGAGCCTCCTCCCACTCAGGCATAGTTGTATTTGCTCATTTTAATATGTAATACGCCTTCTTTTGGTTTGACCTTTGGATCTTCGAACAGCTGTGTGCATCCTAGTTATGCAGAGGCTGGGTGTTATGCTTAAATCTTTTAAGTAATAAAGTGCCCTTTATCGGAAAAAAAAAACCATCTCTTTTTGATTAGATTCCTGCGGAAGGCAATTATGCGCAGCACATTTTTTGGGTGTTTCGAACTTTTTTAATGGTCTGCAGTACTTCATCAGATAGAAAAAATATCGGATTATTTAGTAGAACGAAAAGCATCTCTAACAAGTTGCCTAAAAATAGGTATGAGAGCAACCAACTACTTTTTAAGTAATATAGGGCAAAAATATTGCTCCAACAACATACCTATTGGTAGTTTCCTACCAAAAACTAGGCAACTATCCAAATTTTAGCAACTTATATCAATATATGGGCAAAGACCACAAAAAATTTGGATAAGCTGAAAAGTGGAGGAGAGCCCAACTACCGCTCGCGGAAGTTTCCATTGTAGCTCTTAGGCTAGCCATAGTGCTAGTATCATAGCAAGTATCATGCAATTTAGACCCACCAAAATGCTGATGTGGCAGTTAATTAAGAAAGGGAGAAAAGTTTAGAGTATCACAGGTAGATACCGTATCATAGCGCATGTTACGAGAAAAGCTCATATCAAATAAATCTTGTACATCAATTTGCATTGAGATTCTACATATCAATAAATACAATTAAACTATAATATTATAATATGATACCATGTATTATAGAAATAGTATTATATAGTAATATTATATGCATGATACTACTACATAATACTACCCACTGTGGCCAGCCTTATAGCTTGGCCGATCCCACCCCTTGCCACGTTGGCCAAGCGATGTTGAAATGTATTCGAACGGCTCTGCCCCACCACAAATGTACGCGGAGTAATCAGAAAATCCCCGCACCCACGAAAAATACAAACTGAAACCCAAAACGAACTGTACAATATGACACCCAATAATGGATCTTCTTCATGCTAACCAAAACTTGGCTCGTAGAGCTAGCACCAAAACTCACGGTAAGCTATAGCTAGCTCTATGTATCAACAACAGGTGGCAAAACCAAATGATCGATGGAACCGATCTAGTAGTGCATGCAGTTTCCCATGTGAAGTCGAAGCAGAGTTAATGAATTAGAAGGGCGCCGTAGCGCAGTCCCGTTTATTTGCGATGCTCCCACGCGGATCAAACGCGTCGTCGTCGTCGGAGTCAGATTCCGAGGAGTTCCTCCCGGCGACGAGCACCGGCTTCAGACCCTGCATATACAGCACAAATTTTGTTGAAATTTCTCCTACTGTAGTTTATAAATGACGATCTACTCGTTCCACACTTGTGATACTGCAAAACGAACGAAGTACAGATCGCGAGAGAGAAAAATATAAGTACTCCTAGACCTAGCATCTACGTACCTGGGTGAAGATTCTGGCGGCGTCCTGTGAGGAGTGCGTGCTCAGCACGTACAGCGCCGCCTCCTGCAAGAAATCAACAGTCATGGAGTGAGCCTGACGGTAGATGTTCCTTCAGTAGAGGAAGGAAGAGATGGTATGCGTACGTACCCTTGCGTAGTTGAGCTCGTGGAGGGAGAGCGTCTTGGGCTCCCGCTCCATGGAAATCATCCTGCTTGCAGCCTTAACGATGACCCTCATCTCGATCCAGATCGAGATCTGCAACTCCCACTACAGTGTATACGTATGCCTCTCTTGCTTCGCTATATATGCCGGAACAGATCGAGCAGCGAGTGGCCTCTCGCGCGTACGTGTATATATACGGCCGGCGTCCGCCGTCGGCGAGACGAAGCGAAAGCGCTCACGAACTCCACACGTGTCGAGCTCCGGCGCGTCGACGGCGCGCACACGTGGCGGGCCGGCGTTGGAGGGTGGGAACGGACGAGAGGCGGCGGTGGCCGTGTCGGGCTCGTCGACCCAGCAGAGAGAGAGAGAGCCAGACGTCGCCGTCCTCGACGGCATCGCGTGCATATGGCGCGCGCGTCAGCCGGATGACCAATGCGAAACTGCCACGTACTACGTGCTACCCGTTCGATCGATAGAACCAGCTCGCGTTGCCCACGTTAGGATCGTTAATTACGACTAGGAAAATGCCCGTGCGTTGCACCGGGAGTCAAAAACCTAAATGGTCTAATTATATTGAATGACACTTCTCTGTGCCACCATCTATGAAGGTGGTCATGTTTTCTCACATTTATGATGAGCACGATCAATCCTAGAAATAAATAAAATTGGAGCAAATTGATTTCTGAGGCGTAATCATGGTTCGTTCTTAGATGACACTTAGACACTGAAAAGGGTAGTTGTATGTATTTGCACTTTATAAAGATCAGCTACTGTTAGTCTGTTCTCCCCTAGTCTAGTGAGAAATTTTGAAGAGAAAGATAAGCTGCCTATCTAGATACTGTTAAACTAAGACCCACAAGGCAAGCTTGAGATTATACGTGACAAGTCATACAATGTGTACAACAGTATGGTCAGCTGCTATCATTTAATTTATTTAAAAATAATATGGTATTACAAAGAGCACGTTTTGACTTACAATAGCTCCAGGGCGTACTTCTCGCCTCCGGAACGGGATGTCAAGGTTGCAGACCTTCACCAGTCGCTCAACTTGTCGAAACAGTAGGTGTCGCTGATCCTTATAGACACCCAGAAGTGCGACTGGCCAACTGCGGCGTAGGCGCAGCCGCCGATCTTGTTGTAAGGCGGTCGGTGGGGTGCCGAGCAGGAAGGTATGCGCCGGCAGGGAACACCAAGAGCACTCCTCCCAGACTGCGGTAAGTCACCCGAGCGACGCTGGCATCCTAGGCTTCCACAGCCAGAGGTACTGCACGATGTACACGTTGCCGCTCTATGTGCTGCTGAGCAAGATGAACTGAAAAAGTTCATGGTCGCGTGGGGATTGCCAAAAGTACTCGAGGAATTGGGGCTCGGCTCCTCTACAGTACTGTTGTTACTATACGCATGCTTTAGCGCTTAGATGTACCGTCCACTCCCAATCTAAAGGTTCTCCTTCCTTCCCCTTAATTATATTGCTTAACCGCAAAAACAAAGAATCCACTCGAAAGCTACAATGGCTAGCGCTGTCCTCATGCTCCCCGCGTCAGCGAGTTTGGTTGTCCGCACAGCCTGCAGGTGACGCCGGCACCCCACAACAATAAAGTCGTCCGAGTGTCGGAACTCACCAAGGCTGCAGTACTGGATTACATGATCCTCAAAGAGCCATTGTTGTTATATGTTTGTGAAGATCAAGCTAGCTACGGTTGTTAGCTGGAGCATGGAGGAGAATACAAGCTGGTTAAGTTCATGTCTCGATGCAGCCATGCAGGTCTGATGACGCTGTTGTTCTGCAGCCCCACTACGAGACGGGCCAGCTCTAGGCCAGCGCCGGTCGGCGTACGCGTGGGCTTCAGCTGCTCAACTGTCGACAAACCGAGCTGGCCGGCGCAGAAGTCCGAGGATCGCCGTCGAATTGTCTATTGGCTGTTGATTGCGGTCTCGGCTGTTGTTGGAGGTTTTTGAGTAGGACACGCTTCCGTGTTGGAAAACCTACAACGGAAGCCTTTCCTATGTGTCGCTCTGCTCCTGAACGTGAACGTATTGGACTGGTTTTAAACGATCTCTTCTGTTGTTTTTTGTACGTGCTGGGCTCTAGCGAAGATCTAGAACGAAGCCATAACCCACACCCAGCAATAGGAAAGTGATGGGCAACGAAGACGATTTTGATTTTGACGATCGAGGATCTGACGGTGACGGACAAAACAATTTTGACCTGGAGACTCCAACTTGGCTTGACCTGATCGACCGTGATACAATTGAGGGACCAGAGGCGATGCACGAGTCGATCGAACGGGCGAGGGAAAATTGAACAATTTTTTTATTTACCGGTGGCATTGAGGGTAATATGTATTTTGATGGAAGGGTAAATTAGTCCCAAAAAATTGGTTGACGACGGAAACCTTACTGCTTTTATTATTAGGTATAGATAAGCTAGCTGCCCGTATATGAGTGACGTGACGTGTGATCCTGTCGGCCGGAATACGCACCATGTACGCGATCTCGTCACTCATCTTAAGCTTTTCCATTTTCCATTCTTTTGGAATATACTAGCAGAGTGTTTTTTGGGGGATTAAACCAACCGCATAATTTGTCGCCGTAGTCATCAGATGTGGCTGCTTTTATTACCTCTTATAGTTTCAAGATACTCCCTCCGATCGAAAATAACTGTCGGCAATTTTGTACTAGCTTAGTGTCCGATAGTTATTTCCGATCGAAGGGAGTACTAAATAAGATGCCAAGATGGTAAAATCCTCTTTGAAATATAGTAACGTTGTATGTATCCATATAAATTCATAACAGAGTTTAGATCCAGATTGGTCTTAAGAGTAACTCGATTAAAAATAACATGATGCCCTGCCTAATTACACACACGTAGGAAAATAACTACAAAAAGGAGTAATGGTACAGAGCTTGATGTACCTTGATGCCGTGACACCTAGTGTTTCAGAATGGCCATGCATCTAGGCGTAAAATAGAGAGAAACATGATCCCGAGATAAATAAGCTCGGTTCTCCCCTTTTTTCTAAAATTTCATGAATATTTTTTTGTTGGTCCATAAACAAGTACTCTTTTTTATTTGAAAAGTTTGAACTTCATAAGAAATTTTCGATTGGAGAAGTGTCAGTGAGCTAATACAAAGTTTATATTAGATTATACTAAATCATCTGAAATTGTCCGATTGGAGAGAGTACTAAATAATCCAACACTTTTTTCCATCAAAAAAGTATAATCTACTCACGGGTAAATGCCCTTTGGGACAGAAAAAAAAAAGTAACTTGACCTAACTTTGCTCTACAAAAAATTATGCATAGATCTCCCTAAAACGAATCTACATATATGTACATCATCTAAAAAAATAATCTATATATGTACATCGTTTTCAAAAAAAGGGATCTATCTAGGCGATGCAAGCAGCAAGCTAATACTAGCAGGTTCTGCTAGAGCCAGATTAGAAGGGCGCGGTAGCCACGTCCCGTTCCTCGTCGGTGCGTCCGTACTGGTGGCTGAAGCCGTCACCATCAAGAAACGCGTCCGGGTTGAACAGGTCGTCGTCTTCATCCTCAGAGTCGGCCATGGTGGAGCTCTTCCTGACGCCGAGCACCGGCTTGAGGCCCTCGGTGAAGATCCGGACGGCGTCCTCCTCCGAGTGCGTCCTGAGGACGTACAGCGCCGCCTCCCTGGCGTACTTGAGCTCGTCGAGTGAGAGCGCCTTGGGCTCCCGCTCCATGGATGGCATCCTCCCTAGCCCAGCAGCAGCAGCTTGAGGTCTCATCGATCACAGGTTACGACCTCCTGAAATCTTGCAGATGAAACTGTATGAAGAATGTCTACGGGCTCTTGTTCTGTTCTGGCTAGCTTTCTGCACGGGAATGGTGAAGCGCGGAGATGCGATGTCTCGCGTGCCGTCTCTATCTACTATATCTATACTAGTTGAGTGCCCGTGCGTTGCTACGGCATCTTAAGTTTCTTTACTCGCACGTATAAACCTGATGCATGTAAAATTCATATCTATAGAGATGACAACATATTATTACGAAATATTAAGATTCGTTTCCTCCCTTTCCCACGATTACATATTTTCCTCTCGCACATACTCACAACTCGATGTTAGAGAAAAAAATCTTCAACGTG
Organism: Dactylis glomerata; assembly: GCA_007115705.1. NCBI lineage: Eukaryota > Viridiplantae > Streptophyta > Magnoliopsida > Poales > Poaceae > Dactylis > Dactylis glomerata. Next base: position 4,646,628 of record QXEO01000734.1, read on the forward strand.
AAGGTCCACAAACTAAGTTCTCGTTGATAGAGCATGGGTGTGTCGCATCCACGGCACGCTCCACGGTCAGACACACCACCGCTGCCCGCTTTGACCACCGCTTACGCTAGGCCATCTGGAGCCTCCTTATCCAAGTTTCTATTAAAAAAATTACGTGTATAGGAAAGATGCATATACTCTATTAACATTAAATTCACTTCCTATTTCACGATCACTCTTTTACCACCCACACATTGCACAAAAAGGTTTGTTTTCCTCCACCTTCCTCTCCACCCACACAGTACTGCACACACATGTAGACTTTGATTCTACCACCACCAATATTGCGTCGGCGCTCCACATATTCATTTACCCAGTGACTCATAATTAACCGGGATCAAAGCATTATTATTTCTTTAATCATTGGAAAGAGAACAAGTTACAAAAAATAAAGCCTTATTCGGTGATCTCAGGAGAGTACACGAATGAATAGTGAAAAAATGCCTCCATGTGTAGTTTCATATCTAATTTAATACATACACAATCCCTGATGTTAACTTTTTCAATGATGGTTCCCCCATTCTTGCTTGACCAAAACTTTTCCCATTGAATTGTTGATGAAGTTGGCCTTACTATTGCAACTGGGAGGATGTTTGCTTAACTTCAAGCACTTAAATATTCAATAAGAGAGTCTATCTCTCTCTCTCTCTCTCTCTCTCTCTCCATTGGCTCTCCATTTTCTAGTTAATATAAAGAGAGTCTATAGATGAATATTACTCCAGGGATGTGAGAGATAGGAACCAAAAAACTAAGATGTAAAATTGGATGTTAGAATATGGAAACTTAAATGAATGGATTTTGTGCTAAGAAAGAAATTATAATCAATCCACTCATATGCATTTATCTTGCCAATAGAGCAATCATTTAGTGTACCCATATCATTTGGCAAGTGCCCAATATAAAAATGTATTTGGCATTGTGGCCTTTCTGAAAATTAAATTAATTCATAATAAAAACAAATAGTTGATACTGGAGATGTGGATGCATGCTTATCAAATTCAACCACTAAAGGCATGCCTTAGAGAGCAAAAAAATCTTTCAGCTAAGCTTCACACCTTACCCTCTTTCAACTAAGTTTGAAACCTACAATCAAATGTGACTGCTAGGCATTGTCACTGCCGCAAACAATCCCGTGAGAACCTCTCACCAATTTTGGATCTATGAAGAAGTCAAGAGGCTGGCCAAGCATTTGTCAGTGGGGCAGGTATTAAAATAGGGAAAGAGGTGAACTCTGTGGCTCGTAACATTTTGACGGTAATAAACGAAATGAAACCATAGAAATGCATATTTGATCTAGGGTGCATATACTCTCTTTATTAAAAAAACATATTTAAAAATGTGAAAAAACTCCACACAAAAATTTCACGTGTACATCTCGACATTCTACATACGCATGACCAAGTTTCACGTTAAATCGATATTTTTAGTGTTGTGAGTGAAAAAGTCAAAAAAAATGTCTCGTGCAAACCCTTATTTTATCAAAAAAAAATTGCCTAGCCCATGGAAAAAGTCAGTTTTTTGTGAAATAACTTGGCTCGTGCATAGGTTATGAAGATGTACATGCAACATTTTTTTTGATTTTTTTTGACAATTCAAAATATGTTTAAATTGCATTTAAAATAAAGAGAGCATATACACCCCAGAACAAAAAAGCCTCTCCCATGAAACCACCTGTACTTAACATTAGCTCACTGAACAGACTGTTAACAAACTAAGAGCACTTCACCTACAAATTCACTTGTTCTTCTGAACCCAAGATCATCCCCACATATTGTTTGAAGTGCTTCACAGTGCAATATATCCAGTCAAGTACTCAAGTAACATACCTTTGTAATCTTAATTTGATCTACAAAACAAATTTACCTCTCCATGACTGAATATTAGAATATATGTTCTGCAACACTCGCACCTTCGACATGAGTATTGACATGATTTCTAACATGTCATTGTAAACATAATTTGGAAACCAAAATTCCTTAATACCTGTAGGAAAACCAACACTGTAAACATCACACAAAAACCAATGAGCAGGCATGGTAAATTTGGACAGATTTGGGCGATCTGAGTAACTCACCATGAAGAAAATTGATCAGGTGGATGTGGTCATCTAACCTTATCCGGTGGCCTAGATGACTGAATCCTATGGACGGCACACGAATGGCCTCAGGGAAGCCGACTCAACAAGGAAGGCCGTCGGCGCGAAGACAGCAACGCGAGCACTGAGGAGTCCCTGATGCGAGCAAACATGTAGCACTCTGCTTCCTGCTCTATCACATCTCCTAACCGCCTCCTTGTCCACCGGAGATGTAACCGGACATTCGCCCTTCAGCCATAGAAGATGTGGTCATCTGGCACTCGTAAGAACAGTCCTATTTATCATTTTGTTCTTAATACTTCCATGGCCATGGAAGAAGTATTAAGAACCATGAAAATAGGATTGTTCTTACAAGTGTGTGAAAAGCATATAAAAGCAACTTATAGCATCTTATTCGGTTCAATGATTATTAACATAATATAGCACACTCAAAACCATAATTGTTTGATTGAGAACGATCTTTCAACCTAATGTTTTGATTAAGTGCACACAACAGGAGATCTAATCTCTACTACCTAGAAGATATAGTGCAGAAAGGTCACATCTTTTGTATGTGGTCCAAGTTCTATTGTTGTTGCTCCTGCTCCTCCTTCATTGGTCATCTGACAGTGAGACTGAGAGAATTGCTTGTGAAAAAGTTAAGGCAACAAGTGGCATTCAGAAAGATTAATAGAAAGACGCATATCATTTATAGTATGAAAAGTGTGGCATTTGTAAATTGCATTATTTACAAGACTACAGTAGAAAGAAATCAGTGAACACATAGAAGTCTGGCAATGAATGAATGATGCATCAATTGTATGATAGTGGTGAAAGATAGTGGTTCAGGCGATCCAAATGTATGTATGCAACAGGAGCGGTCATAACCTACACTGTATGTCCCCTAATTTTTACCATCTTCAAATAACTGGCCTATGCTGAGTATTCAGTAATAAAGCCCATTATCAAAAAAATGCTGAGTATTCAGTGTCAATATTCAGACGCACATGCAACATTCAGTATGATATGCTGGTATGTCTAAATTGGACTGAGCCCTCTGCAACAGTTTCCCGCACACGCCGGGGCTGTGTGCGCCAGGCGGATCACCGGCCTATTTGGCACTGTTCGCCTAGCACATTGAGTCCCCCAGCAGGCTGAGGCGCTCCAGTAAACAGATCCGACGCGGCGAGCTGCAGTGGCACGATCTCGAACCTGATCGAGAAAAGATTACTGTCAGATCAATCTAAGTTGAGCCTGAAATTGAAAACAAATCAACGCAATGTGGTTAACACATGGACGAATTTGTAGAGGACAAGAATCCACCTGAATCGAAGTGGTGATCTTCCGTTTGCTAATATTCTCATACTTCCGCTTCTTAGTCCCAGCTTTTAAACCCTGGTAACATGAGACTATTAGTACACAACAGATGGCAGAATAATTAAACTAACTGAAGGTCCATAACAAAACTTCCTCTCAACAAGTACATGAGTTATGTATCCAAGAGATTCTATGTCATCCGTTCTGTTTTGTTCTATTTAAAAAGCATTAAATTTTATTACTTACTCCCTCCGATCGGAAATAACTATCGGGTACTTAGTACAAACTTTACTCTAAGCTAGTACAAAATGGCCGACAGTTATTTTCGATCGGAGGGAGTAGAAAAGATGGTACATTTAGAAAGAAAGAGAGAATTGGTGAAGAAAGGGTATCATTGTGCGCTTGAATATATGCATAACAAACATATACGGATCTAATAATCAACTTGTGAAGTGGACTAACAGATTCCAAGATGGGTGATAGTACTTGCATATCCATCTGTCCCAATCAAAATTATGTTCTCTCTGCAAATCAATATACAATTGGCATATATCTTGATTTTATTAGGAGAGGATGCTTAGTAATCCATCTAACTATTGAGCCATGAACATGATTTGATGAAGAAAAACAATACTGATATGGTGTCAAGTGAAGTAACATCAAGTTGTATCAAATAAATCACAAAGTCACCACAATGATGCCCCGCACAACCGCCGCCGCCCAGTCCAACCCATAGCATTGAATTATGCGGTCACAGTCACAGACTACACTCTGAAAACAATCCCCAAATCTGAAGATAACGAAAAGCACACATACCTGCTCGTACTGGACCTTGATGGTGTAGGAAAGCAGTATGGCTGTATGGGCGTGATGTCGCAGGCATCGGGCAGGAGACCGCCATGATTCTAGCGCGTGGCAGCTCGTCGAACACCGGCACCGACTGTGGCAGCCGGAACGACGACGCCTCCGGCCGGCTCCGGTGGCTCTGCATGTACCTTTGCCCGTGATGCAGGTTCCTCCTTGGGTTTCTCTGGTCGTTGCCTCGGTCTTTTTCCCCTCTAGTGTGGATCCGACGCTGTTCCTAGTCGAGTAGTCGTATCTCTCCCAAGCGCCACCTCCCGCGCCTCGATTCCAAGCCGTCGCCGCCTGATTGGCATCAATAGCGAAGCCACCATGGTCGCCTCCATTTGCGCACCTTCTGCAGTCTTCGCCCAAGAGACGATAGACTGCGGCGTCCCAGCTGGCGGAAGTCGCGGCGGCGTAAAATCAGTTCGAGCAGGCAACGCCAAAGCTCTCTATGGCCTCTGGATCTCTCCCTCTCTCATGTTTCCCATCAACGACACTGACACAGATCAAGGAAGGTGGCTGCTAGGGCTTGCTCCGCCCCTTCTTCCACACCGACGGCAACCCTAGGATAACTGCGGCAGGGCAGTAGGTGGGTGCGGAACGGCCGCTCGATAGTCGGCATTGGAGTGCTCGAAAGGATTGGAGTCGTGCGTGCGTGGGTAGTAACTGGCCTGGTTTTTTTCTCCTCTTGATCTATTATTCTCGCTGGTTTTGTGCGGAACGGGAGCGGGACAGGGTCGGAGGACGTACCGCCAGGCATCCATCACCTCTAGACTCTTAATATAGTTTAGATATAGCAATCCCCCACTACAAGCAATTCTCTGTGTTCTCCTTAAGCCACGTCACCAGATTTAATGTAGCCATTAGATATACTAAATCAATGCACAATAGCCGTCTGATCTAGACGTTGAGAGCCAGCCAGACATGCAGCATGCAGTAACCTACGTTTACATGCAGTAACTGACTTATGATTCAATAAAGTCTTGAGTTTGCTGCTACGTGAAAGGATTCTCTAGAACGCGCTTCTTCTCTATTACCACATGTTGCGATCGAGCATGTCATTGCGCCCATCTATTGAGTATTCAGATGTTCTTTCCTTTCCCCACCAAATCAACATTAATCCACAATATTATTTGAAAGATTCGGTCTCTAAACTTTAATTTAAAATCATTTTAAAAATATAAAAAATCTGATAAAAATTTGTGTGTATGTCTTGGCATACTATATGCTCACAAATTTGTTCCATGAAAAATTGATGTTTATGTATCGTGTGTAAAAATACAAAATTTGGTGTTAAAAAACGGCTTTGTTCGAGACATTTTTGTTGTCTATTTTACGGAAGCCATAAAAAATATCAGTTTTTTACGAAACTTGACGTGCACACATAGAATATTGAGACGTAAACGCGAAATTTTTTGTTCAGATTTTTTTAGCATTTTGAAATATTATTTTCCAATGGCAGAAGCATATGCTCCCATGTGCCGAATTAAATTTCCACAAGTTCCTAGACAAACCATGTGTTCATCATCAGCTTTTCTCCTTGCATCTCGGATTCATTTCAGCAAACGATATGTGCCATCTGATTTACCCCAGCAACCAGAAAAACTCGATATGTGTTACGTTTCACAATACACCGTCCGCTAGCTCCTCATTTCGTGTCAATCTTTGCTTGATCTATTTTTTATTCTGATTTACCTTGATACGAAAACTTTCATGTAGTCTATCTGATTTTACCTTATCTTTACACTTCTATGTAATTCGCAGGATGCGAGCCGAATGTACATCTGCCTATCCATCCTATTTCACGGAAAATATATATCACTCTATTTACTATGCTTACGTTTGTCCTGATGGGTGCATTCATATGGCAGACATATGCCCGAACATCCTTCAGCATTTCACTGTAAACAACCCTAACTTAAATTATGTGTTTCTTCCTGCCTGTTCCCCATGTTCTTATAGGCTTGGCTCTTGCTAATAGTTATATGTTTAGGGGATCTGTTAGCCATGATTTTGTTAAGGCGCTAGATCAGATAAAATTTGTCTGCCGTCGATTCCTTCCTCTCCCATTCTTATTTGTGGTCACTTCTTCCGAACTACTGTAAAAGTTGTATTTTAATCTGCACTTTGTAGTGTTAGCTCCCGCTATAATTTTTTCCAATGATATATTTTTCTTGATATTAGATCTTTTCTCTCAATGAATTATCTTTGATACTTTTTCATGTATCTCGGTGTGATTCAAAGACCTACCTACTAAATCTCTTTTCTTTCTTTAGAACGGAAGAATCAGATCAATGATATTTTACCCCCAGGCAGTAGATGGAGGAATATCAGTAACTCCAGCAGCTTTCCTAATTAACTAATGTTTTTATGCTGAAATTTAGCTACTATTTTGTATTTGAAAGGACACGGATGTCGCCTAGATGGGGGGGGGGGGGGGTGAATAGGCGATTTAAAACTTTTACGAGCGGCTTGACAAATGCGGAATAAAACTAACGTTTAATTTGCCAAGCATACAAAACCTAAATAAACTAGGTTCACCTATGTGCACCAACAACTTATGCTAAACAAGATGAGCAACTATGTGATAGCAAGATATATATAACTTCAAGCACGAAGGCTATCACAAAGTAAATTGCATAAGTAAAGGAGCTCGGGTATAGAAATAACCGGGGCACGCGGAGACAACGATGTATCCCGAAGTTCACACCCTTGCGGGTGCTAATCTCCGTTGGAGCGGTGTGAAGGCACAAGGCTCCCCAAACGCCACGGAGGCTCACCGTAATCTCCTCGAGCCCTCCCACCAAGATGGAAGACCCGATCCACTATGGGACCCTTGAGGGCGGTCACCGATCCCGCACAAAGCTTGGGGCTACTCCACAACTTAATTGGAGGCTCCCAAATCCACAAAGCCACTAAGATTGGGGCACACTCCACAACTCAATTGGAGGCTCCCAATAATCGTCACGGAGGCACCACAAAGCTTGGGAAGATCTCCACAACTTAATTGGAGGTCCCCAAGAAATCCACTGAGCCGTCTAGGGTTCCAAGAACCCAAGAGGAAATAAGCTTCTTGCTTTCACCACCGAATCTCCGAGGAGAACTCAAACCGATGCACCAAATGCAATGGCAAGAACACACGAAGTGCTCAAATCCTTCTCTCCCAAATCCTACCAAAGCAACAAATGCTATGGAGGATATGAGAGAAAGAACAAGGAGGAAATCCACAAAGAACTCCAAGATCTAGATCTAATAGGTTCCCCTCACTTAGAGGAGAAAGTGATTGGTGGAAATGTAGATCTAGATCTCCTCTCTCTTTTCCCTTAAAAAGATGCAAGAAATATGGAGGGAATGGAGGAGGGAGGGCAAGCTTTGAAGGTCAACAATGGAGGAGAGAGAAGCCCAAAAACGTGGTTGGTTCAAGGAAGAAGAAGGGTATTTATAGGTAGGGAAAATCTGGCCGTTGGAAGCAAATCCCGCCAAAGTTCGGCGGAAAGTCCGGCCCCGCCGGACTTTTCGCCGGACGGTCCGGCGGACAGTCCGGCGGTCGCCAGAAAGCCCTTCAGTAGTGCGGTTCGGCGGGCTGCCGGAAATTTCCGGTCTGCCGCCGGACGGTCCGGCGGCCCGCCGGACGGATCCGGCGGTGGACAGAAAACGCAACCAGAACAGCCCAAAAACCAAATAACTTTTGCAAGGAAACCCCGAATGAGATGAAACCAATTTTGTTGGAAAGCTAACAACAAGGAGAATTTACTATGAATTTAGAGGTAATAAGAGTCTCTATATGAGGAACCGGTAAATTCTCCAAACTCCAAAAACGCAATAAGAGTTCCATACGAAATCCGTTTTTGATGAGCTAGAGCTTGTCATGGAAACAACCACAAGCTCTAGAACCTCACATGGATAAAATCCAAATAAGAACCAAGAAAGATAATGCCAAGTATGCAAAGGTTTGAGCTCTCTCCGAATGATACGAATAAGTTACTCACTCGAGAGCCCCTTCTTGATAGTACGGCTAACGATCCTAAACCCGGTCTCCCACACTATGAGACCGGTAAGAAAGAAACCCTATCAAGAACATACCTTTGCCTTGAGCATTCCACTTGAACTAGATGGTGACGATCTTGATCTTCTCAAGTTGGACTACCTTTCTTGATTGCGCTTGCTCGGTGAAGTCTTGCGGATTGCTCCCCCATACTTCACTATGGGAGAGACACTAGAGAAGTATATTCACATGTCCATTCCCACCAAATGGACACCGAGCTTCAAGCAAATGATATCTTCTAGAAACCTATCTTGATCTTGCGCTTTGACTTGATCAACATTGCACTTCATCTTCTTCTTTCATAATGATGATGTCTTGAGAATGCACATGAGAGTTCACTCCATCTTATTTCTCAAGACACACTCTAGGCTCAACTCCCTTATGACCAATCTTCGGATCACTCCTTGAATAACACCTTGGTCATCACATAATCTTCTTTATATGCATCTTCTTACAACCTTGAAACCAACATATGGCTCAAGAGTTGTCTACGGACAAGTCCTACAAATATAACTCGATGCAAACATTAATCCATAGGGATTGTCATTAATTACCAAAACCACACATGGGGCACATGCTCTTTCAATCTCCCCCATTTTGGTAATTGATGACAATCTCTTTGAGAGGGTTTATGTAATGAATTTAAAGGACTAAGATGATTACACTAACATCAAATACTACAAAAGTATGTGATGTTAGTAGAACCATCATATATAGAGCAAACTCCCCCACAATCTATGCACGTGTGAATGAACTTGAATTTCATTGCATATATTGCCAACCAATGTTGTTGGTGGAGTTTCCACTATATATACTCAACCATGCAAAGCATGCAAGGCAAATGCTTAAGAACAAAACAAAAGCATGAAACCCAATTCCCTTCAAACCCTCGAAACTTCTCCCCCATTGGCATCCATTGCCAAAATGGGCGGAAAGGCTTATAAGGCCAATATAGTGAGAGTTCCTCCTCAAGGTGTGCATGGCACACAAAAAATGAAAACACATGCACAAATTCAAGGACAAAAATTTGGAGGAAATCAAACTATATTGAGGATAAAAGATTGCAAACAAAATAGGATGACATGATGGTTAAACTTCCAACAAATGAAGATAGCAATCAAAAGATCCAAATAGCGAATCAAATAAAGATATTATGAGAAGACCAAAACAATGCTCTAAATAATATGAAGAAGCTCCCCAAGGTTTGTGCACAACATATTCCATTTGAATTAAAGTATAAGGTGCACAAACATGGAATCATCACTCCCTCGATATTATTCAAAACATCATGATACCAAGTGACATCAAATACTATGATAACCACAAAATGGTGCTTTAAAATGAAATGAGGAAGCTCCCCAAGGTACATGCACAAGATAGAATGTTTGCATTTGAATACAATTTGCACAACATGGAATCCTCACACCCTCAATACTATTTAAAAGAAACCATTAGCAAGAGACCATAGAAAAGAAATCAAGCTTAACACTTGCATCAAGGAAATGGTTGAGCAACAAATAAGGAACCGACATATTAAACGGCTCAACCAAAGGAATGTGTGATAGGAATGACAAAGCATATTATAAGACTAGTACAAAGATGTACATAGAGCATCCACATAGTCCTCAATGAATGATATTGCTTAGCATTCCATCCCAACACACAAGGAAAAATAAGATATCAATTAACGAGATATCATCTCTCATGTGTATAAGTTTCTAAGTAGACAACATCACAAAGATAATTATCACAAAGAAACATGTACACATAAAATAGATACAAAGATTAAAACATGATATCCAAACGAGTTCATGCAATATACCAATGAGATTTTTACTTTTAAAGTATGGCCAAAGGCTCAATTTATCTTATTGCATATTGAAGAACTTCAACCACAAACAAGTCAAAGACATCACAAATATCAACAAGGGAAAGAAGATAGTTGGGATGTTTTGAGAAAAGCAACAAGTATCACAAATAATCATACCAAAAGAAAGAACTAAATTTGCACTTTCATCAATATTGCACATGTGAGGAACTTGAGGAATTGATATGCAATAAAATTGCTAGATAGACATATTTGAGAAAGGTGAATCATGAGCATGATTTTATATATTCCCAAAAATATGCACTCATCTCAAATTACACACATTTACAATAGAGAGGTTCCATTAAGATCCTTGCAAATATCGATTTTCATGCCATGAAATGACCCACACAAGGTTAGATGCTATAAAAGTATACATGAATAAGATACTTGTTACCGAGATATCATTGGAAGAATGTAGTAGATAGGAGTTCTTCAATAATCCTAGCTTGCCACAAATTATCAACTAGTCACCGCTTCAAACTAATTATTGAGACAAGCACCAATATATCTCCCATGTACCTAAAACAAATTCAAGTACAAATGGTCCCCAAACTCATTGGGTCCGAAGTAGTTAGAGACACTACAATATATATAGGACAAGCTCCACATAAATATGTGCATATAGTTATGAACTTGAATTTCATGCACATCTTAGCCGATTTAGGATTTATTGGAGTTTACCCTATATATTGGATCAAAGAAAGCAAAGCATGTCATAGAGTATACATTTAGTAAATATGCATGCACAAGACTTTCAAGAGCCAAAAGAGATACAATTTGGACAAAACACCAAGAAGACCAAGAATTCACACAAAGGTGTGAAGAACTAAAGGTTGTCCAAATTATATCAAAGAATCAACTCAACATAAGATTGACTCCAAGGTCCACCAAGTGAACAAAGCAAAAGCCAATGAGCATAAAGGATCACTAAAACACACAAGCCCAAAGACTTATCTCATTTTAAGAATATAAAGCAATATCAAGAAAAGAGATAGCCATTCTCCCAAAGAGAGCAAGGTTCCAACAAACAAACCAAACTCTCCACTCTTTTATGATGGCACACTAAGTACCAAAAACAAAAAGATTTGTCTTCCAACAATAACCAATACCAATTGAAATAAGCCGCAAGAGTACGTTATAGAAAATATAGGAGAGCTCCCCCAAGATTAGTGCATTATTTATGATTTTGCATTTGAATACAAAATACACACAAATGGGATCATCATCTCTACCTACATTAAAAATAACACAAAACAAGTTCAACAAAATCAAATGGACTCACAAGAGTCAAGGAAGACAATGGGAAATAAAACAAATACATTTCTTGGCAAGAGATAAGGTAATTAAAAGCAATAGCCAATGTAAAGATGATCAATATAAATACCACATGATAAAGTACCAATTGTCCAAGGACAAGAGGTATTTTGAGTTATTAATTTCCCGGTGGTATTTTACACATAAATCCAATATCATCTTCACAACAAAAAAACATATGAAAAGGATAAGAATTAAACACCATGCTAAAGAAGATATTCTTGATAGACTCAAATAGTTAAACAATCACGCAAAGCAATGATTAGGATAACTTGAAGCAAATGGTTTTCCAACTTTGATGTAGAATTCCACATTTTTAGGAAAACCCTACCAAGAATGAATCTCACAAACAAGATCCAAAGCAAGAGCAACAAAACAATTTGGCAAATTGAAACTTGTTTGAGCAAACATGTCACATAGAATAAGGATAATTTACAATATCAACACTATGTGACACAACCTCAAATATACACATTTTATTGGTTTGTAGTATGCATAAAGCATATTACTCCCCCATAATGTGATAAAGCATTTATTTTCACAAGAGGCAAATAAAATTCAAAATGAGAAGATTAATGGACATTATAGAATTTGAATTTCTCATGAACATGACATACCACATAGAGACTAGATAAATTCAAATATCGACACTAAGTGGTATTCCTCATGTGCACACATATTTAGGATTGTGAAGTGCCAAAGCATATCACTCCCCCAAAATGGGATAGTCCATTAGTCTCTCAAAAGAGCCAAATAATATAAAACAAGATGCAATAGGCTCAAACACAAACACACATACATGGTGTGCAAACCCACAAGTACATACTTGATTAATCAAAATAAAACAAGTAGGTAGCACAACAAATACCAACACATGTAATGGAACACAACCAACACATACAAAAGGGGCGGGTAACTTTCAATGTAGATAAGTTGAGTACATGTTACCGCAAAGAGGAACATTAGATATATGATATAAACAAGATAATCCAGTTGACTTGACTTGAGACAATATATTGATGAAGATCCCTTAATTCTTCATGATATAGCCAAGTCTCCAATGCCCTCCACCAAACACCTATTGATCAAGTTTTGGCTTGTTGGTCCCCAACTAAGTTGGGTCCTAAGAGGTTAGTCACAATAGGCTTGGCCACCCAAATGGTTCTTTTCTTGACACCACATTGAGTGCCAATAAATTTGGCAAACACATTGCCAACCTTATCCTTGCAAAGTGAATAAGCATCATCAATTATGATAGGGTTGGATGAGTTACCCATAGTGCATGAAGAAGATAGATGACCATTTTCACGACATATGTAGCATGTTCTTTTTTTCACCTTCTTCTCACTTGATTTCTCCACAATGGGAGCATTATCTTGATTCTTCTTGGGAAGTGACCTTTCTTCAATACGAGGTTGAGCATGGCCTTGAACTTGAGCCCTCTTCCCTTGTTGCTTCTCAACTAGTGCCTTCTTCTTCAAAGGGCAAGATCTAACATGGTGCCATTCAATTTTGCACTTGAAGCAAACGATCTTGGCCGGATCTTTCACTTGTCCTTGGCCCTTCTTCTTCTTGATCATATTGGACTTCTTCTTGTTGTTGGAGATAAATCCAAGTCCACACTTGTCATTGGGGGATTTTTGCACACTCAACATATTGTCGAGATTGGTTTTCCCTTCATGACTCTTTACCAAGTCTTTCTTCAATGAAGTGACTTGGGCCTTGAGCTCTTCGATTTCCTCTACATGGTTAGTAACAACACAAGTACTAGAGGAAGTAGAAGCTTCATTGTTAGAGCAACAAGGAAAGGAAAGTAATTCATCACAAGATGTAGCAATGTTATGAGTGGATGAATTACAAGGACTAGCACAAGGCAATATGGCATTTTGAGAAGTAGTGCAAATATCCACATGAGGCTCACTAGATGTTACCTTTGACATAATAGCCTCATGAGCTAATTTTAGCCTATCATGGGAAGCTAGGAGATCCTCATGGGAGCTAGAGAGCTTTCCATGATTTTCTTCCAATTTCCCATAATTGCTAGTTAGCAAATCAAGTTGAGCTCTTAGCTCAACATTCTCCTTCAAGATGGATGCTTCACAAGAAGTAGAGTTAGTAGCACAAGCATCATCACTAACGGAAAGCGGAGAAGGCAATTTAGTACGCTCATTTGAATTTGAAGCTTTAAGTTGCTCATGCGACTCGGTGAGAATGATGGGCTCACACGAAATGACCCTAGAGTCATTTTTAAGAAGCACAACATTCTCAAGGAGTTTAGCATAAGTAACTACAAGCTCTTCATATTTAGTTTCAAAATCATTTACCACCACAAGAGTTCTATCATAGGATTTCTTTATTTTAGATAACTCTAAAGTAAAGGTCTCCTCAAGAGATTCCTTGGTGGTTTGTTCTTCTTCTAGAGCTTCTTTTAGATCTGCGATCTCATCCGCGTAATCTTGGGCATGACCTTGCATTTTAAAGATGGTATTCTCATGCTCCTCAATTATTTTATTGCTCTCGGTGGCAAAAGCCAAAATCTTATAGAAGTAAGAGCAAGCAATTTTATTCTTACGAATAGCATGGAAAAACATTTCACTCTTCTCAATTAAAGAAGCAAGATCATCATCCTCTTCTTCATTATCCTCATTATCATCATCACTAGATATATTGGGTTCCAAAGAAGGAGTTACCTTTGAAGACCTAGCCATAAGGCACATGTGGGAAGCAATAGATGATGATGAATAAATATTTGAAGCTCCAAGAGAGACCATGTCTTGGCCAATAGAATTTCCGGTTTCCTCTACATTGTTAGACACACAACAACTAGAGGAACTAGAGGCATTTATATCATGGCAACAAGACGAAGTAAGCATATCATCATGAGATGTGTTCAAGGAGCATACACATAATATGCAAGGACTATCAACGCAAGCATGTAAAGCATTTATGGTGCTAGAAGTGTTTAAGTCCAAAGATGAAGCATGGCAATGAGATAGAGATGAATGATCATCACAAATAAGCTCACTATCAATATTGCAATTTCCATCACCACTCACCACAGAGTTACCTTGTGTCTTGCTACACTTTGGTGAAGTGGAAGAGAGTTCATCACGACCGGAAGTGGAGGGAATACAAAACTTGTTGGACATGTCATATTTGTCTTGAATCTTTGTCCAAAACTCATGAGCGTTACGGAAAGGCATGATTGCAAGAATAACTGCATCGCTCACAAAATCAACAAGCACATTAGAAGCTCGAGAATTAAGATAAGAGTTTCTCTTCTCCTCTAAAGATAGACTTTGGGAATCCTTAGGAGGAGAGAAACCCATATCTAAAATTCTCTCTATATTTGGGTCCATATCACGAAAATGATTAAGCATGCAAATTTTCCATATATCATAATTAGTGCCATCAAATATAAAAGTGTTATTGTGCACTAATCCCCTAGCCGACATCTTTGCTCTCAAGGCGGTAAAGCCTAAAATGAGAGACCTCGCTCTGATACCAATTGAAAGGACACGGATGTCGCCTAGAGGGGGGGTGAATAGGCGATTTAAAATTTTTACGAGCGGCTTGACAAATGCGGAATAAAACTAACGTTTAATTTGCCAAGCATACAAAACCTAAATAAACTAGGTTCACCTATGTGCACCAACAACTTATGCTAAACAAGATGAGCAACTATGTGATAGCAAGATATATATAACTTCAAGCACGAAGGCTATCACAAAGTAAATTGCATAAGTAAAGGAGCTCGGGTATAGAAATAACCGAGGCACGCGGAGACAACGATGTATCCCGAAGTTCACACCCTTGCGGGTGCTAATCTCCGTTGGAGCGGTGTGGAGGCACAAGGCTCCCCAAACGCCACGGAGGCTCACCGTAATCTCCTCGAGCCCTCCCACCAAGATGGAAGACCCGATCCACTATGGGACCCTTGAGGGCGGTCACCGATCCCGCACAAAGCTTGGGGCTACTCCACAAATTAATTGGAGGCTCCCAAATCCACAAAGCCACTAAGATTGGGGCACACTCCACAACTCAATTGGAGGCTCCCAATAATCGCCACGGAGGCACCACAAAGCTTGGGAAGATCTCCACAACTTAATTGGAGGTCCCCAAGAAATCCACTGAGCCGTCTAGGGTTCCAAGAACCCAAGAGGAAATAAGCTTCTTGCTTTCACCACCGAATCTCCGAGGAGAACTCAAACCGATGCACCAAATGCAATGGCAAGAACACATGAAGTGCTCAAATCCTTCTCTCCCAAATCCTACCAAAGCAACAAATGCTATGGAGGATATGAGAGGAAGAACAAGGAGGAAATCCACAAAGAACTCCAAGATCTAGATCTAATAGGTTCCCCTCACTTAGAGGAGAAAGTGATTGGTGGAAATGTAGATCTAGATCTCCTCTCTCTTTTCCCTTAAAAAGATGCAAGAAATATGGAGGGAATGGAGGAGGGAGGGCAAGCTTTGAAGGTCAACAATGGAGGAGAGAGAAGCCCAAAAACGTGGTTGGTTCAAGGAAGAAGAAGGGTATTTATAGGTAGGGAAAATCTGGCCGTTGGAAGCAAATCCCGCCAAAGTTCGGCGGAAAGTCCGGCGCCGCCGGACTTTTCGCCGGACGGTCCGGCGGACAGTCCGGCGGTCGCCAGAAAGCCCTTCAGTAGTGCGGTTCGGCGGGCTGCCGGAAATTTCCGGTCTGCCGCCGGACGGTCTGGCGGCCCGCCGGACGGATCCGGCGGTGGACAGAAAATGCAACCAGAACAGCCCAAAAACCAAATAACTTTTGCAAGGTAATAAGAGTCTCTATATGAGGAACCGGTAAATTCTCCAAACACCAAAAACGCAATAAGAGTTCCATACGAAATCCGTTTGTGATGAGCTAGAACTTGTCATGGAAACAACCACAAGCTCTAGAACCTCACATGGATAAAATCCAAATAAGAACCAAGAAAGATAATGCCAAGTATGCAAAGGTTTGAGCTCTCTCCGAATGATACGAATAAGTTACTCACTCGAGAGCCCCTTCTTGATAGTACGGCTAACGATCCTAAACCCGGTCTCCCACACTATGAGACCGGTAAGAAAGAAACCCTATCAAGAATATACCTTTGCCTTGAGCATTCCACTTGAACTAGATGGTGACGATCTTGATCTTCTCAAGTTGGACTACCTTTCTTGATTGCGCTTGCTTGGTGAAGTCTTGCGGATTGCTCCCCCATACTTCACTATGGGAGAGACACTAGAGAAGTATCTTCACATGTCCATTCCCACCAAATGGACACCGAGCTTCAAGCAAATGATATCTTCTAGAAACCTATCTTGATCTTGCGCTTTGACTTGATCAACATTGCACTTCATCTTCTTCTTTCATAATGATGATGTCTTGAGAATGCACATGAGAGTTCACTCCATCTTATTCCTCAAGACACACTCTAGACTCAACTCCCTTATGACCAATCTTCGGATCACTCCTTGAATAACACCTTGGTCATCACATAATCTTCTTTATATGCATCTTCTTACAACCTTGAAACCAACATATGGCTCAAGAGTTGTCTACGGACAAGTCCTACAAATATAACTCGATGCAAATATTAGTCCATAGGGATTGTTATTAATTACCAAAACCACACATGGGGGCACATGCTCTTTCAGTATTCACTATTATCAATTTTTTCTTCTTAACCCTTACGTATTGTTAGCTCAAATTCGTTAAGGTTTGTTTAGATAGACAAGAGTTATTAGTTTCAAAAATTGCATTGTTCATTCGTTCTGAGAACTTAAACATGACCGACACCTAACAATATCCCGCAGCAACGCGCGGGGTATCATCTAGTTTATACTATACTATGAGGCGTTGGCCGGCCGAAGGAAGAGAAAATTAGCACGAATTAAGTACGCACGTCGGCTAACTTCGCACACACATGGCGCAAACGTGGTGGACGTGTGGGACGAAAAGCGACGAGGCCGTCGCCGGGTCGGAGTCGTCGACCGCCGTGGCGGCCACTACATGCGGCGGGGCCAGTGGCGGCGCCGCGCGTGGCGCCAGCTCGAGCCCTAGAGGGGGCGGCGGCGTGGGCATTCCGGCCGGCCGGTGGTTAACCACCTCGTGTGGCGTGATGTGACCGACGCGCGCGCGGCGCGCCGGCTCGGACGCCGCACGTTGCTTCGTGATGCCCCGCGCTTTTCTGCAAATCGTTGTAGGCCAATCTTCCTTTGAACGCGATGGCCGTGACGTGAGATCCTCACATGGCGACTACTCCCTCCGTTTAGAAATATAAGATGTTTAGTTCTGTGAAGCTAATGTATCTAGACATCTTTTGATGTATAGATTTAAGCGAACCTATAAAAGATGTCTAGAGACACTCGTTTCACAAAATTAAAACATCTTATATTTCTAAATGGAGGGAGTACTTTCATATGGTATATTCAATATTATGATGCATAGATATTCGTTTACCGCGGACACATGTGGTTGTCAGCAGTTCATTCTTCACGCAAGTACGTGCACAAAAGAGAAAGAAGACTCCAATTTTTTGTTGTTTCTACGATTTGGCGTGCTATGTTTGTACATGGTCACACGGAGTTCTTTCTTTAATGTTGAAGCTTTTTTAAAAAAAATGTGCAAAAGATCACTCCGAAACTTGCTATATTTTAGCCCTTGACAAAAACAATAAATCTACAAAAAAAAAAACTTTGAAAATGCACTGTCTACTAGATCCAGATTCATGCATTTGTCATTTCTGCTGAGTCTAAAATACAACGAGAGTTGGACTGAGTTTTGCATACTAGTAGATCCCATAATTATTAACATCAAGATTTTTTATCTCAATTTTTTTAATACTTTGAAATATTAATTTTATTCTTTTATAAAAGGGCCTCAATGAAGCTTGAGCTCCATTTGAGGTTTCTGGGTACTCCAACCCTTAAATTAAAAGAACTCTACTATCTCTAGTTAAAACAAAGGGCTCAAAGACATGAAGGGGTGCAGCAGTGATTTCTAGCAAATTTTTCCACACACTTAATTGGTCAAAAAGAGACCCATGAGCAGTTGTAATGACATCTTGTATTACAAGCAACACCCTGTGAGTCTGCGGTAGCAGATGCGAGGAACACTGTGACGGTAGCTAACGCGAGGACCGCTGCTTGGTCTAAATAAACTTTGTTACGGCATGGCACGATGCTAGCGCAATCCCAACCATCTTGGGTAGTGTCTTGAGATACGAGTTGACTTTAACCATGTTGATCATATATGGCACGCATAGCGTCAGTTATATCTCTAACGCCCACACGAGTTTGCTCGGCAGGATGGCTTAGATAAGCCTCTTTTTGATTATTATTTACTATTTATTTTATTCATATTTTTCTTTAGTTATTTTATTTTCATGGTTTCTTTATCTTCTTTTTTTCATGTTTTCTGTTTTTCCTCTCATCTATTCTTTGTTTATAAAAAACATATGATATTTTTATTTGAGTAATACATAAAATTATTTGACCTCGTGATCACTTAGTTTGCACTACACATTTTTCTCTTATATGAAATTTTTTTAAACTCTTGAACAATTATTTTGAATGGTATGAAGACTTATCCAAAGCTCATGGACAATTATTTTAAGCCTCGTGAACACTTCTTATTAACTTTACAAAAAAATCAACATTTTCTTTCTTTTTGTTTCCTTGTTTTGGTTTCTTTTCTGTATTATTTTTTCTTTTCCTATTTCTTTTTAAATTCATTTTCTTTTTTAGATTTGAAAAATGTTAAGATCCAAAAAATGTTCAGATTTTAGAAATTATTCAAATTTGAAAATTGCTCTGAATTTAAAAAGTTCAAATATGAAAATTGTTCTAAATTAAACAATGTTCAATTTTGAAAATTGTGCTAAATTAAAAAATGTTCAAATTTGAAAATTGTTCTAAACTAAAAATATACAATATTGAAAATTGTTTTATTTTTTCCAAAATTGTTCTAGTTTCTTATTTTTCCAAAATCTGAACATATTTGTACAATCAGACATGAAGCTATGAGAACACAACATCCAAAACTAACCACGACTAGACAGACCGGCCGGCTTCACCCGGCCCGCCTACATTTTGTTCTGACACATGTGGTATGGATGGTAGAATTGATCACCTGCATTTCGTTCGAACACGCCATAGGCATTTTGTCGTGTCAGTATCAATTGCAGACATTTTGCTATTCTGACAACACTTGTGCGATCCCTCTTCAAGCTCGTCGTGGTGGCGGGGATGGAGGGGATCCGGTGGCTCATGTCGGTGGTGCTCTGGATCCGCGGCGGAGGCATCTGCAGCAAGCTTTTCGTCCTCCTCTGGCCGGCCTTGGTGGTCGGGCATGGGGTTGGAGGGCTTGGCAGCCTCCTCTGCCTTGTGCAGCTCTGCTCCTATTGCTCTTCCCCTTGCTGGTCGGTCGTGGCGGTGAGGAGCTGGGGGAGGGAGCTTGGACGCGAGTGGGTTCGTGGTCTTTCGGGGGTTCCCCTCGACCCGGGCGCTCCGACGCTGCGCCTGGTGGTCTTCTTCGCTTCAGTCCAGTGGGCTTCCATGGGGGAGGCAGGCGGCGCTGCACCTGAAGATGACGTCCCCTTTCAATAACTTTTAGTGTCTGTGCCATCGGACTCTGTTCAGAGACGCCTTTGTCTTCCTCCTGGCCGGCCGGGGTGGCGGGGGGAGAGGAAGCTCAAGCTGTTCTTTGGCTTGGTCCGGCTCGGTGCAAGGCGAGCGTCGTTGATGCTCACGTCTATGGTCATGCTGCTCGTGCGTGCACAGTCATTTCTTCTGTGAGGGTTCTCCTCCGAGCCGTTCTTCTACGCCTACCTCGTCCTGCCCGTGGCAGGTGCGGTGAGTTTGACGGCAGGCCGATTTGCTTCTTCGGCACCGGCGGAGTTTCTTTTGCAGCCTTTTGCACCATGCAGCAGTGGAGTTTTGGGAAGCAGTCTTTTTGAGCGCCACCTCGGCGGCGGGTGACGGCTGTCCAACATCCAAGGACCCTCTGTGGCCTATCTTCAAGCTGGTGAAAGGCTCCGGCATTTATCAAACCTCCTTTGTGAGGCCCCTCTCGAGGTTGGCTTCCGCGCTCATCGTCGGCAAGGTAGCAAGTGGTTTTGTCCCCGCTTTCGGGCATGACGGTGGTAGCTCTGACCTCCGGCCGGCTCGACAGGGGAGATAGAGAAGGACCGATTTGCACTTTTCTAGCTTTTAGCGAGGTCTTTTCTACATTTGCTAGGGACCCATATGTTTTTCCCTATCTTATGGGTTCCTTTGTATTATTGTACCCATCCACTGTGTTTTAATATGATGCTTCGAGCCCCTTCGGGGCGCTCCTCGTTCAAAAAAAAAATTTGATACATTGTAAAATGTAGAAAGACAACATCGCAGACCATAGTCAAGGACCTTACATAATCTCAAAGACTTACCACATAATCTTCATCCTTATGAGGAATAGGTACACATGTTATTTTTCTCTCATTTCTCGCACAATGTCCTCGTAAATTAGCGACAATCAATGTTTGTGCATGATAACTGATGCATGATGAAGTTTAAGAGAGAACATAAGTAACTGGGTTCTGCTCTTCAAAGTCTACACACACGCAAACTTGCCCAATGACCCTTCATGGAAACACGGTTTCAGGTTTGACACCAGCATTCATCTCGACAAATGTTTAGAATGCAGTTGTAGCTGCTTAATCAGCAATAATCTTTACACCTAAAGAACACTCAAGGGTCATGGTTCTCTTCTCTAGGAATCACTACACAACTTCGTAAAGCTGGTGATCTACGGATACAATACTCTACTTTGCATCTACCAGAGCTCCTACATGGTACTCTACAATTTACACTGTATTTCAGAGCATCAGAGCACATACTACATCGTGAGTGGCCATACCAGTTTAAGATAGATAATATGCTAGACGATTTGATCACATGAAGACTTGGCTGCACACTTCATCAGGACCAGCGGACTACCTGTTGTGTCTTCCGGTCTTCCCTGATATTGGTTGTGCCTGACTGGGTCTGCAGTAAAGTCTTCTAGGTCTGCATAATTAAATAATTATAGACAATAATTAATGTTAGACTACCAATCATTGGAAAAGACATGATATATATATATGTATCAGTGTTTGTTTCTCATGCACTCCCTACTTTCCATCTATGGTCACACAAGTTTTCATAAGAGACTAATCTATTTTCTGTATCTTTCTTTCGAGGAACAGAGGAAACTGGTTCATGACCACACACCAATTGCTGATATTTTACGTGTTTTCTTAATAAACTAAGAACAATGTGAACTACGACAACTTATTCAAATTGGCCTTGATATACTATGTAAGTGTTCGTCAGCTTGTCAATTAGTTTTGGGGGCCTGTTGACCTCTTGTAAAGAAGACATCCACTCCCTGTCTTTCATATATGGGGACACAAAATTTTCATAGGACACATCTATTACAGTGATTAAATAGGCATATTATGTAATATACTTCTGAATAAACAGTGAGGCCTAGCTTGACAATTATGTCGTGGGATCACTTTGTGAGATAACAGACAACACTTATAGAAAAATGTCGAGGCAAGGTATTTAGCAAAGTTCATTTTCTGTAGTCCCATTAAATTATACTTTAGTTTTGGACCTCTGATTAACCAAAGAAACATATCCCAAGAAGTCGAGGAAATATATTATGACATACTAAACTGGGTAAAATCAAGCTCTATCACTACTGGACGTAATCTTGAAATATCGAATATACACTGAGCTTAATTTGTCTGTCATAGTTTCAAATGGTCAGACAGGGAAGGTGCCTAAATGAATGGTAGAGCAAAGGTTGAGAAGCATATGAATATCAGGGTTCAATGATTTTTTGGACATGTCAGGTTTGAACTGAAGGAGGAGTTCCATGTAAAGTATCATAAGTCTGCTCAGAGTACTTAAGGCTAAGGACTGAAGCTTTGACATTAATCAACTGTTAAGCAAGTGAGAAAGATAACTCCTTAACAGCAGCACAACTTCTAGCATGTATAAGGTATCTCCAGTGTAATATTTAATTGGTAAATAAGGTCTCGGTCTTTGATTTCTATACCGATAGGCCTAGGAAATGGCACCTTTGCAAATTTTGTAAAGTAATTTTTCAAGAACAAAATAAGAGATCGACAGAATAATTCACTGGATACTACATTATTTGCTCTAGCATATAACATGTCACAAGATACGTCACAATATAAAAAATTAAACACATAGATAAGTTAGATGCACATCAGCAGTGGAACCTAAGTTAGAGGAGATGGAACAGTTAAGTCAAATTTACCAGAGAACAATATTTCAGTATCTATGTAACACCGATTAAGTATATAACTACAACTATTTCCTGAAACAATAGCATTTACATTATAGGTTCCAACATAATGAGTTATTGCATCAAATATTAAATTACTACTTCAAACAAATAAAACAGAAATCTAGAACTACATAATGGTATGGATCTCAATGGTCGAAAAGCTTGAGTATCTAAAAAACATGTTGAGTAGCAGGAGCTATACCTTAGTGCTACGTGCAGAGCTATAGTCTGACAGCTATTATATTTCATGATAGCAAAATACTACATGTAAGTTAGTTTTGCACAAAAGAACCTGTGCAATTACTTGAACCAAAATTAACAGCAATAAACACCATGGTACAGCTACAGGCAACACACTCTGGAATTAGGCACCAAAAATAATGCCATGAACCATCAGAAATTTATAGTCTACACTGATGCATATATAAGCAGGTGGATTCACAATCTAAGTACAAAAACAAAGAATTTCACAAATAGAAATAATATGGACAGGTCCGGCCGATTGTACAGCATGACATATGATACACTGAATTTGATTAGAGATAAATTTTCACAAACATATATACGTTCAGTAACTTGGAAGCAGTATATTTTAGAGAGGACCGAACTCACCGATATTTGGTGGATGCATAAGCCCATCAATTAAACTTCTAGCGACACATGTAAAGGTCCATTGACCTGGACAACAACATGACAACACCTTTGGTCCCATTCTTGTAAGAAACCACACAAAGTAAAAGAAAGCAAACACAATACAGTCATAGTTTGGACTCTGCAAGAGGTATAAAAATGTTATTTTTACGGGATGAGAAGAACAAATCACACGTTTAGTTCTATATATTGACATATGCATCAGTGCCAATGGCTTGGCCATGCCTCACCTGGGAGCCGGTTCAGACTCAACATTTGAAGGTAACACAAGGGATCAATTAGTTGACATTAACCTTGCCACTACTTTCCTTCATTTATCCATCTAATTATTCTTTGAATTGGAGGTTCCATTGCTCTGAAGTTATTTATGTTTTTGAAAACCTGTGAGACTTGTAACGGAAAATGTTTTCAAGGTTCAGATTTCCACAAGAAAGATGCGAGCAGTATGGAATGGAACAGCCTACCAAAATCTTTCTAGTGACACACTGTTCTCTATTCTTGAGTGTGTCATAATCCCATCTTCATTATCCTTGTTACTTGAACATTGTCCAGACCACCCACCACATTATATCTTTTTAGAGGTATGTTTCATAGCAACATTGAAAGGCACAAAATTGATATCAGATGTATACCTATGAGAATAATGCTATACAAATCAAATGGAAAAATACTTTTTATTTCTAATTACTATCAGTGCCAAAGATTTATCACAAGTGACAGAACTTACCACTAACATAAAAGACTCCCATTAAGTGGGAAGCTTACTCCAATTGCTCCCTGGCATTGCATCTGCATGAAATTTTATGGAACACCGGTATAACTTGGGTCATTGATCTACATAACTGAACACCAAAATGTGACTTAAATGAAACTTAGCTTAGTTGCTCCTCAGTCTTTCTGAACTGCAACCTGTATACAGTGATATGAGCTTCCATATAGTTTGAGAAACGATCGCTACATCAGTGATGAAAAAAAGACAAACTGCTCTTCAGTGCATCCATCTCTGATTCCATTCTATCCTACTAATTGCATGCACACAAAGAGAAAAGTAATATTAGAAAGGCATAATCCACGGGATAAACTATTCAACATGCTACAAAATCCACATACATGGATAAATCTAATGGTTACATTACATAAATGAACACACATGCCCAGATGCAATCAAAATACAATGAATTGAGAAGAAACTAACAGGACTAAGATCAAAACACATAAGTGAACTCAAACTAAAGGTTAGTCCTTGCAGCAAAGAACGGACACGGTGAAACGCTAACTAAACCAGTAATAGCATGCGCCGGCCAGAGGGAAGAAAAGGAAGGGAACCGGAAAACAGACTCAGAAGCTGCCGCAAGGGACTCCTCCCTTCAATCAGTCACCAAATGCTCTCCCCGATCCCCAAAAAGTCAATGCGAAAAACTGTAGAGGACACGCCGCAGATAGGAGAAGAACTGAAATGGGAGAAATGCTACATCGCAAATAACGCAGGACTGCAGCTCCCGTAGCCATCCCACCCCATTGCTCTCTGTTCTTCGCCGCCACTGAGAAAGAAAGTGGTAGAGGGCATTAGAGAGAGAGAGAGAGAGAGAGAGAGAGAGAGAGATAGAGGAGATGACGCCCTGGCCTTCACCGCCGTTCCCCTCACTTGGGAGTCGCTGACGCTCCGCCCGATGTTCCGCCGCTGCTGCCATCGCTAGGAGGTGAGAAACATGGGAGAAAAGATAGGGTTTGAGATAGAAAGAGAAAGGCCAGATGGAGTCGCTGTATCGGCCGACCAAAAACTCGAACCAACCCAACAGGCCCACGCGGCAGTTACCCACGCGTGGCAAATGCCCTCAGCGCATGCGCAGAGGGCTACGCTTACAGCTGTAGTTAATTCCTTTACAATTTTAATTTTGCATAAGAGTAAATGCACAAAGCATATGAAACAAATAGTTAAAATGTAGGGTACCAAATGGGGAGTGACTTGCCAAAACCAATAGGTATGCGCCCCCAATGGTATTGAATTGGAAAAAATTCTCAAGATAACTGACAAAAGAAACCCACGAATCGTTATCATGTCATATTTCATCATACAAAAAAGCAATAGGTGCCTTCATGGATAAATAACAACCTACGAAGCACGCAACACAGATATGGCGTGCTTGGAAAAAAACAATAGGTCTGCGCTCCCAATGGTATTGAATTGAAAAAAATTCTCAAGACAACTGACAAAATAAACCCACAAATAGTTATCATGTCATATTTCATACATACAAACCAATAGGTGCCTTCATGGATAAACTACAACCTACAAAGCACCTATACGGCAACACAGATACGGCGATACGGGATATGGCGATTTCAAAAATTAGCTAAACGGTGATGCAGCGAGTATATGTATAAAAACAATAAAATGGCAGGTCATAAAGTTGGAATAACTGAATGAATGAGATGACATTAAAAACTGCCCCATGTGTTGCCTTTCCTTGATGACTAAATCTGAATGATCACCAATTTCCACAATCCTCGTGGCACTTGTAAAACAAAATCATATGCTAGTATTAGAATTTGAGAGGCACATATCACATAAACATAACCATGCAAAATCTGAAGAAAAGTACAGAAGTTGGCTTGTAGCTAGCTTATCTAATGATAAATGCATCCCAGACTCCAAATCTTATTGATAACCAAGAATTCGCTACCTGATGCCATGGAGGAATCTCACTCCCTTGCCAGCCCCGCAAGCAAAGCACGCAGCGGCAAACACAGGCTGCACAGCTAGCACGCAGCGGCAACACAGGCTGCACAGCTAGGCTAGCCAGTAAGAAAGCTGGGAGTAAGTAATTACCTAGCTGGTGGCGACGTTCCGCCGCGGAGGCGACTCCAGGTGCCAGGGAGGGGCGAATCGAGGAAGATGCTAGGAAAATCTAGGTTGGGCCACGGTGAATCCGGGCGGCAGCGGCGCAATTCCGGGCGGCGATGGCGCGATTCCGGCTGGCGGCGTGGGAGACTCCAAGTGGTGGGGGATGCGCAGTTGATCCAGAGAACTGCGAATAGAAAGAATGGAGAGAAAAGCGATGGGGTTAGGATTAGTGTGTGCATTTGGTTGACAGGCCTCCTCCGTGTCCCCGGCTGAAGAAGCCTTCACCAGCTCGCGTCGACATCCTCTTGGAGGAGACCTTGGAAGGCGATGTGGATGTCAGATTTGGGCATCCATGCCAAGCACCGGGAGGGCGCCTTCTACTCCCCCGAATGGGAGCAGTTTACCTTGTCCCCGTTGATGGTCGAATCTGCCCTGGCCTTCCGCCGTTAGTCGCCCTCACATGCACCGCCGGAAGCTCCTCCTTCGTCGCCGCCGCCGTCACCGATAGAAAAAGGGAGTGAGAGACGCGAGGAGGAGAGAGAAGAATCCTGGCGTTCCCCCGTTCTTCACCGTGACCTACGCCGCCATATTCTCCACCGGATGCCGCCGCCGGAAGCTCCGCCATCGCCATCGATAGAGAAAGAGAGAGACGGAGTGGAGTGGATGGGTTCGGGGATTGGGGGAATTTTTTTTGTCTGCCAACGCGAGGAGAGCCAGCACACACTGACCAACACTAGAAAATCCGGATCCACAGACAGTGACCAACAATGGCAGAGGCCCACACACAGACAGCCCTCCCACCGCAAGTGTCCTCAGCGCGTTGGGTCACCACCAAACTTACAGCTTTAGGTAATATGCACGCCCGCTAAGCATTTATCATTTTATATATAAAAATCTAGTTTCCCGACTTTCAGTGAGATTCTTTACTAATACTGTAATGTCTCAGCGTTTAGGAACAACGAAAGATAGATTTAGGGTTTATGTGCATTTATGCATCCTAAAATAAAAATAAAATTTTCGCAAAATTAAACTCTGGAGGGCTCTGAGCTTCTTTCATTTGAATCCTAGGATTTAGTTGTTCAGGTGATTGCTCAAAGCTTAGTTTTGATCTCCAGATAAATATAGGGGTTAAGGTACATTTGATAACCCACAAATGCTTGTTCAAAATGAATTTTATTTTTAAAAAATTTAAGTTAATTGTTTAATTAAGAAATAATTTATTATAGTTTTAACTAATGAATTGAGTAAAACAATTAATCACGATTAATTGATACTGTTAGAGAGATAGGAAACCAAAAATAGAACATTATTAATAATAAACAATAGTACATTATTTTTACACAATTCCATAAATAAATAAAATTAAGTAGCGGCGCGGTCGTCTAGCAGCGGCAACCATCACGGGCGTGTTCTGTGACGTGGCACCGCACGTCGCCAAATGAACGAAACGGTGACGTAGTTACACATGCCACCAAAAAATAGTGGCATGCGGAACCACGCCACCGAACGCACAATATGGTGGCGTGGGATCTACGTCACGCCACCAACATTCGAGGTAATGGTGACGAGCGACGCCACGCCACCATTACGCCTTGAACAGTGGGGCGGAATTGGTGATGTTCTGAATCTGCATCACCAAAAGCAAAATCGCCGCGCTACCAATAGCCTATTCTATACTAGTGGTGCTTATTCTATACTAATGGTGAGTGGTGGTTTCCCGGTGTCAATGTGGTTGGCCGGACTGTGACGCTCAGGGAGAGTGGAGAAGGAGCTGGACCCGGTTGCTAATTTTAGGTTTCTTTTAGGGTTCTTATTGCAAAATGTAAGGACTTATGTGTAATTTTCTATTTCTTACTTGTCCTTGTTGTAATTTGTAACTCTACCTCTGGAAATCAAAGGACTGACCCCTTATTAAAAAAATGGTGGGCTGATCTCAACAAATCCGTTGAAGAAAAAAGATGTAACGTTCAGTAAGGAAATGCATATTTGATCTAAGGTGCATATGCTCTCTTTATTTAAAAATATGAAAAAATTCGAACAAAAAATTCACTCGACGAACTATGTATGTATGACCAAGTTTCGCGGTAAACTGATATTTATAGTGTTGTGAGTAAAAAGATAAAAGATACAAACCTTTATTTTACCATCGAATTTTGTCTTCTTTGCCTAGCACACGAAAAGAGTCGGATTTTCATAAAATATCTTTGCTCATGCATAGGTTATGTATATGCAATATTTTTATTCGAATTTTTTTAATAATTTAAAGTATATTTAAATTGTATTTAAAATAAATAAAAAGCATTTGCACCCCAAAGCCAAAAAGCCTCTCCCCGTTCAGTTGTTCCACTTACTAGGCTAGGGGACAAAAGGTACAGTATGTATCGCAAAAACATTTGTGCATCTCTCTCTAAAATGAACCTATATATGTACATAAAGAATCGTACAGTACAGGCGATGCAAGCTAATGTTAGCCACGAGGTGGCGCTCGAGCTAAATTAGAAGGGCGCGGTAGCCACGTCCCGTTCCTCGTCGTCGGTGCGTCCGTATCGACGGCAGAAGCCGTCACCATCAAGAAACGCGTCCGGGTTGAACAGGTCGTCGTCTTCATCCGCCGAATCGGCCATGCAGGTCTTCCTGACGCCGAGCACCGGCTTGAGACCGTCGGTGAAGATCCGGACGGCGTCCTCCTCCGAGTGCGTTCTGAGGACGTAGAGCGCCGCCTCCCTGGCGTACTTGAGCTCGTCGAGGGAGAGCGCCTTGGGCTCCCGCTCAACCTCCATGGACGGCATCCTCCACGGCCCTGCGGCTTCAGGCCTCATCGATCACAGCTTATGTTCTGTACGAATGTCTACGGCTTATGTTCTGTTCTAGCTAGCTTTCTAAACGAGAATGGTGAAGCGGAGAAGCGAGCTCTCGCCTGCTGCCTCTATTTATAGCTTCGGTCGCGACGTTAGGACGGAAGAGAAGTTCAGCCGGGTTTTCGGACGTGTCGGCTCCTGCGGTGCTCACGTGGCACAGACGCGGCGGACGCGTGGGGCGAAAAGCGGTGAGGCCGTCGCCGGGTCGGAGTCGTCGACCGGCATGGCGGCGGCTGCATGGCACTCGCGTATGGGCAGGGCCAGTGGCGGCGCCGCGCGTGGCGGCCGCTCGACTCCGGGAGGGGTCGTGCGCTTTCCGGGACGGTGGTTAAGCACCTCGTGTGGCGTGACGTGCGATTCGGGCGGGGCCGCGTGGACAGTGGCCGACGCAAGGCTCGGATTTCGCACGTTCTTCGCGATGCTCCGCTCTTTGATCTTGTTTCTTCTTGTAATCTTCTCGACCGCGACTGGCCGTGGGGGTGACAACGAGACTGGTGCCGTCAAAAATCTAATTTTTTTTCATGCAATTACGTGTACACTTTGCTACGACTGAATTAGCACGAAAAAAGCATGTTATGATCGTTATTATTTTTGCTGTTTTGCTAATGCTGTGTCTAACTTAGAGCTCGATCAACTTTATGATCAATAAATTTGCATCGTGATTCACGTGTTTTGGAAAGAAAGAGGGAGGAGAAGATGGTGGAACAAAATTCGGCGAGGAAAGATGAAAGACCACTGAAAGAATAAACTCTCTACATGTATATCATCTGGCACATTTGGAAAGAAGGAGGAAGGAGAATCTTCCAAAACGAATTTTTAACAGCAAGTCCCTTGGCTGGGCTTATCCGTGCTGATATCCAGTAGCTAGCGTTAGCTAAGGACAGAGTGTTAGACTCTTGAGTTCTTTTATTTTTTTTGGTGTGACTGCATCTTTTTGGTTGTGCAGTATTTATATGTATTAGATCGTTTTTCCCTACTATAATGCAAAAGCAGAGCTTTTGCTGTTCTCGTCCGAAAAAAGATTAGTATGTTTTGCGGTTGGGTTGAAGATTTTTTTCTAATTGTAACAAGCGAGTTGCAAATGTTGAGAAATGTTTTTTTGGCAGTTGTGACATGTGACGTGATCGCAACTAGGCTGTTGCTCTCTTAGTCGACCGAGAATTAGTCACTCTTTTTTCTTTGTTGCACAGTTTGGTGTTTTATGTTTTTACGTACTCTCTTCAATCCATATAAGTGGCCACTAATCTAATATATCTTTTTTCAATTGCTGGAGCAATATTTTTCACACAAAAAGAAGTTGAGGTGTTAGAGCTGTATTTGTTTAAAAGTGTTCAGAGGAATGACTGTGCATGAAGTTATATGATAAAATCACTCCCTCCAATTGAAAAAAGAGTGTTGGTGACTTAGTATAAACTGTGTAATATGTTATACTAAATCATTTGATACTTTTTCATGATATGAATGGTCGCATAGCCTTCGTATTGCTTCTTCAGCTTAGGCATGATTAGAATTGCTCATGATGATATGTAATTTTGCCTCTTTTAGTTTGTTGGACCTGGATATTAACTGTGTGCATCTTAGTTATGTCGAGACCGGGTATATGCTTAAAACTCTTTAAGTAATAAAGCGCTCTTTATCGAAAAAAACTAATTATTCGATATTTTCTTCAAGATCGGAGATAGCACGTCTTTGTCCCTCGAATTTTTTTCTTGGCCCGTTAGTCCACTTTATTTATCCCATAACATCCTTGTTGCCAAATGTTGGGCTCAGCCTGCAAAGGCTTGCATAAGGTTCTCAGTGGGCCGGCCTATCTTAAATCTTCGACGTAAATGTGACGAGCTTTTCCATTCCTTCCTGGCTCCTCCAGTACAAATATATCAGATAAAAAAACCTAAGTCATAGCCTCAGAAGTCTAAGGTTTGCTCTTTTTAAATCCTCACAACCAATATTGATCCAACGAACCTAGTATGTAGATAGGTCAGGTCAATGTAGACTTTGATCTCTGAATGTTAGTTGAAAGATTGACCGATTCCATCCAAAAGGTTCTTTTTGAAACGTGGACTTGTTCTCTTGGGGCGCAGCCGCGCATTTTCTGACCAATATCCTGCTTATACCTGCACAATTGGGTTCCGAGAAAGGAAAAGCAAAAGCGCCTGCGATCAGTTGCAGGGCCGTCGTTCTCATGGTCCTACACGTTGCATTATATATATCCCCTGTGTGAAGCCAAATTAAATTCAGCCTATCCCGTTTCCCTTTCGCTTCCATTCCATATTTTCATGTGGATGCTGTTGGTCTTTCTATATTTGTTAAATTTCGTAGCAAGCAATGCTTGCCGTGTATGTGCGTTAAACACACGTCATCCCTAGCTAAGAATAGTAGTGCTACCCTGGAATAGTGTGGTGTAATGCAAATAACCAAGGTATAGAGAGTTGCTTGCCGCTTTTGTTCTTCTCCGTTCCACTCGGGAAAAGGAAGATTGATATTCGCCTAACGTGTTCTCATATAATTTATCTATGACCAGCTACACATAATTTACTATGGAAGAAGACATGTTCATAAGTTTTGAGTCGTCGATAGTTTGCCGAATCAGCAACCATAAGGTTTACTCAACGCATGCCACGAGAAACCTACACATCTCTGGCAGGAAAACATAGGGATAAAGCATATACCAAGGAAAAGTTCTAACTTTCATGGAATTGCCAAAGCTTCTTGATCATAATAGGGTCATACGCAGTGGCGGAGCTTGGGCCGAATTGTTAGAGGGGCAATGGGCTGGGGGTGAAAATAATGAAGGTTAGGATGGTTTTTGCTGGACAGCTAGGCCAATTACTAAGGCCTAGACAACAGTTTGTATCTAGGCTAGGGGGGCGACAGCCCAGGTTGGCCCTAAGGAAGCTACACCACTTATCATACATATGCCCACTGTGGTTACCCTTGTTATCTCATGCATGGATAAAGATGAGGAAGAGGGCTCACATGGTTGGACAAATGGATGTACAACCCCATCAAACTATGGTTCTTATTTTTCAAAATAAAAATCTACGTAGGTCCTCAATACAACTTTTTCACATTTTGTTAGAATTATTACATGTTTATAGAATTTAATTTTGTAGATATGTTTATGGGAAAAATCCAATATATATGAGAAGGGTATAGCTAATAAGGCCCATTATCTTGGTACACCCGGGGCCCGTTGGGAGCCCTAAGCATAGATGTAATCAAATACGAGATGATGTTGTATACAAATATTGTAATTTGTATTCAACCCGACCGGACCATCGAGACCTGGCCACCTACATAAAGGGGCCAGGAGAGGCTGGCCAGGGACAGATTGAGATTGAGCCAATTGAGTACCACGCTTAACCTCGATACACACCACACCTCGCCTTGTTTGACTGATCCTACCTTCGAGTTCATTCGACGCCCTATTTTCCCTGATCCTAAGTCCTTCATCTAGGACATTTGCCGAGTTAACCCTCTGGACCCTATTTTTATGAATTTAAGAGTAATAGTAGTATACCGCTCAAGGCAGGAGCGGTAAGCAGATACCGCTTTAACTGGCGGTGTATCGTTGTTGTCATGCGACGCGACATCGTATTAGTGCTAGGCCCAGGGGCCTATGTTGGTAGACCGCCGAAAAGCTTTTAACGCGTGCGCCCGAAGCGGTATCAAGCTACCGCTCCAGACTGCAGCGGTAAGGGTGATACGTCTCCAACGTATCTATAATTTTTGATGCTCCATGCTTGTTTTTACACCATTTGCCTATTGTTTCGTTACACTTCGTGGCACTTTTATGCATTTTCCGGAACTAACCTATTAACGAGTTGCCACAGTGCAAGTTCCCTGTTTTCTGCTGTTTTTGTGTTTCAGAGTGATACACAGGAAATATTCTCGGAATTGGACGAAACAAGTTCCTGAAGTCTTATTTTACCCGGAAGCTTCCAGAGATCCGAAGGAGAGTAGGAGGGGAGCCACCAGGGCCCCACACGCAGGGGTGGCGCGGCCAGGCCCCTGGCCACGCGGGCCCCGCGTGAGGGCGCCTGGCTCCTCCTCTGACAACGCCCCTTCGCCTATAAAGACCCCCCGACGGGAAAAACCTAAGTACCCCGATCAATTTTCTAGAACACATCGTGATCCGCCGCCACCGTCGACCCGAAGATCGGGAGGGTCCAGAAGCTCTTCCCGGCACCCTGCCGGAGAGGAGAATCGCCACCGGAGGTCTTCTTCATCGCCATGCTTGCCTCCGGAGCGATGAGTGAGTAGTCTACCTTGGACTATGGGTCCATAGCAGTAGCTAGATGGTTGTCTCCTCCACCATGTGCTTCATGTTTAGATCTCATGAGCTGCCCTACATGATTGAGATCACCGTTATGTAATTCTACATGTTTGGTTTGTTGGGATCCGATGAATATTGGTGTTTATGATTAAGTTGTTGTACTGAATATTATCTTTTGTTATCTCTATGTTGTTTATGATCTTGCATGCTCTCTGTTGTTAGTAGCTATCTTGGCCGAGTAGTTGCTAGTGACTCCAAGAGGGGGTATTTATGCTCGATAGTGGGTTCATGCCTCTATTTAATCTGGGGGAGTGACAGAAACCTCTAAGGTTGTAGATGTGATGTTGCTACTAGGGAGAAAACAATATTCATATGCTCAAGGGCATTGCTACGTCTCAAACGTATCTATAATTTTTGATGCTCCATGCTTGTTTTTACACCATTTGCCTATTGTTTCGTTACACTTAGTGGCACTTTTATGCATTTTCTGGAACTAACCTATTAACAAGTTGCCACAGTGCCAGTTTCCTGTTTTCTGCTGTTTTTGTGTTTCAGAAGTGATACACAGGAAATATTCTCGGAATTGGACGAAACAAGTTCCTGAAGTCTTATTTTACCCGGAAGCTTCCAGAGATCCGAAGAGGAGTAGGAGGAGAGGCACCAGGGGCCCACACATAGGGGCGGCGCGGCCAGCCCCTGGCCCGCGCCACCCCCGTGTGAGGCCACCGGGCCCCTCCTCTGAAGATGCCCCTTCGCCTATAAAGACCCCCCGACGGAAAAAACCTAAGCACCCGATCAGATTTCCAGAACACATCGCGATCCGCCGCCACCGTCGACCCGAAGATCGGGAGGGTCCAGAAGCTCTTCCCGGCACCCTGCCGGAGAGGGGAATCGCCACCGGAGGTCTTCTTCATCGCCATGCTTGCCTCCGGAGCGATGAGTGAGTAGTCTACCTTGGACTATGGGTCCATAGCAGTAGCTAGATGGTTGTCTCCTCCACCATGTGCTTCATGTTTAGATCTCATGAGGTGCCTTACATGATTGAGATCACCGTTATGTAATTCTACATGTTTGGTTTGTTGGGATCCGATGAATATTGGTGTTTATGATTAAGTTGATGTACTGAATATTATCTTTTGTTATCTCTATGTTGTTTATGATCTTGCATGCTCTCCGTTGTTAGTGGCTATCTTGGCCGAGTAGTTGCTAGTGACTCCAAGAGGGGGTATTTATGCTCGATAGTGGGTTCATGCCTCTATTTCACCTGGGGGAGTGACAGAAACCTCTAAGGTGGTAGATGTGTTGTTGCTACTAGGGAGAAAACAACATTCATATGTTCAAGGGCATATGCTTTGTTTACATTACACACTTTGCTTAATGCAAGTATCTGTTGTTCGCAACTTAATACTTTTGGGGTGTTCGGATTGATATCCCCGGGGGTGGATTATTAGTCATAGATGCAGTTGGATGGCGGTCTATGTATTTTGTTGTAATGCCCAGAGTAAATCTCATAGTGATCTTCTTGACATATCACGTTATCTTTATTCTATCAATTGCCCAACTGTAATTTGTTTACCCAGCATGTGCTATTTTATCTATGGAGAGACACCACTAGTGAACTGTGGACCCCGGTCCTATTTCCATCATATTGCTATCACCTGTTTACTTTTCTCGCACTGTTTATTTTACTCGCATACTTTTACTGTTTTTCACTCGATACACTCATAACCTTTGTTTCAAGCAAACCGGTGAGATTGACAACCTCATCATAAGTTGGGAGCAAAGTATTTGTTTGTGTGTGTGCAGGTTCCACGTTGCAGCTAGCAAGCAAAGCTTGGACGAGGCGCCATATATAAATTGTCCGCTGCTGTCGCAAACTAGCAAGCATCACCTTCAGTCGTCATTGTCTCTCCTCTCCTGACCGATATTAAACTTTGGTTTCTTAACTGAGGGAAAACTAGCCGCTATATTCATCATACCTTCCTCTTGGGGTTCCCAACGGGCTGGTTATCCACCACGCACAAGGACAGTCTGCTTCCACATCAACTGGTCGCCATCAGCTAATTTTCTGGCGCCATCAACAAGTAGCAGCTAATTTTCTGGCGCCGTTGCCGGGGAGGAAGAGAAGACTTCTGCGAGGGGAGTTTTTCGCACACACATCCTTTACTTTGTTTTATTGTTTTGCTTTCCTTATTTATTTTACTTGCATTGCTTTATATCAAAAACCCAAAAAAATTAGAATCCTTGGTAGTTGTTATTTCTTTACTTTAGTTTATCATGTTGTTCCCTGAGTTCATTCTGGAGGACCTCTCTGTAGGTAGTGGTTCGATTATTGGCAAAAGTAACATTGAGGAGTTCTTTAATCACATTAGTATGCATGAGGAAGTTGAGGAAAAGTCTTGGGTTGAGCTTGCCCCTAGTATTGAAGTTGCTTCTGTTTATTTAATTGACATATTGGAAACTAGGTTTGCTAGTCTTAATCCTTTTATGCAATATATGTTCCTTAAACTTCATGAAATTGAGGATCCCGAAAAGAAATCTTTTATCTTGGAAACTTTGCGCCTAGAATTTAAGGATGTCGTTATTGAAGCTAGGAAAGTTCTTAAACATTTTAATAAACTCGGTTCACCTATAACGGTTATTAGTACAAATGATGAAGGGGCCGAGATACCTATACCTTGCAAGCTTTTGGGATTGAGTGAAGCTTTCGAAAATAATTTTGACTGGATTTGTCCTGAAAATCTTTTTGATGAGAATAGTGAACCAAAGCATGATCACAAAGGGTCTTCAAAAACTTATGTGGATGAAATACAATGCCTTATTGACAAGACCTCTGCTGTTGATCTTAATGCTTCTGCTGATAATACTTAATTTGCAATTTTCTGCGCCTAGCTCAAAGGCGTTAAAGAAAAGCACTCTTGGGAGATAACCCAATGTTTTCTTTTCATTACTTTTTCTTTTATTTGAGTCTTGGAAGTCATTACTACTATAATGACCGCTCCTTATCCTTTTTATTTCGTTTTTGTGCCAAGAGAAGCCTCTAATTTGAGTGAGGTAAGATTTCGGGATGTTGCTGTCCTGAAACTGTTTTCGGTGCTGCACCGTAAAAATTCGTGAAAATTCTCTGTTTATCTTTTAGACCTGCGATTTCTTGTGCATATGCCCCAGGTTATATCCAAACTTTTCTTAGTTGAACACTTTTTGATTTGAGCAACAGAAAATCCCTCAAAAATTCGACCTTTGTCAGCTGTTCAGTTTGGACAGATATCTGCCAATATTTGTGTTTGCCACTTTATCGCTTTCTTTTGAGTTCTTTTGATCATGGAACTTTTGGGGAAGTTGCTACAGTAGTATTTGCTATATATGTGGTGGTTTTGAGTTGAAACCTGAAGCAAATAGAGGATTGATTATATGTTATGCTTGCACTAATGTTGCTAATAGATTTGTGTTTAGTTTTGTATGAAGGAAGTTTTCAAGTGTAGGGATTGGAGAATGATGAGATGAGTTGAAGAATGGACAAAAGCTCAAGCTTGGGGATGCCCATGCATCACCCCAAGAAATATCCAAGAAGTACAAGCGTCAAAGCTTGGGGATGCCCCCGAGGCACCCCTTCTTCATCGGCAAAAATCAGGTCACCTTTCAAAACACTATATTTTTATTGCTTCATGCACTATGTGTTTTTCTTGGAGCGTCAGTTGTTTTAGTTTTCTTAGTTAGTTTAGTTTGTTTATTTGCTGCAATAAATGGTTGGACCCCAACAAATTTCCTTTGGAGGAGATGTACTCGTTTTCATTTGCAAAGAACGTTCAGTTTTTCACTCTTATCGTTCATCGATGCGTTCTTCTTTTTCTGCTACTGCTTTTGGTTTTCGTTTTCACCTTGATTTGCGTTCAGATCTTGTCATATCTTTTCATCAAG
Source organism: Dactylis glomerata (assembly GCA_007115705.1). Taxonomy (NCBI): domain Eukaryota; kingdom Viridiplantae; phylum Streptophyta; class Magnoliopsida; order Poales; family Poaceae; genus Dactylis; species Dactylis glomerata. Next base: position 4,684,028 of record QXEO01000734.1, read on the forward strand.
GTGTATTTTTTGCCTCTGATCTTTATTGGTTTTCATCAAAAGAGGTGTTTATAAAAATTTCAAATGGTGTTGTAAAAGAGAAAAAGCTTTGTGCAAAATAGTGGTACAAGAAGGAGCTTGTGTAGACTGCGGCTTAGGCTTTTTCATGTCATGCTTGATGTCTTTTTGATAGTATGCTTAGTGGTTTTGCTGTAGCATGACTTGTCTCAAATAACTGAGATTGCTTAATGAGCCTTTGAAAAAATCATGCGTTGTTTTTATTGTATGGAAGCATTATTTTGGTTTTCTCCTTTATGCTTTATTTGGGTTGACTTGGCGCATGCTCACACATGTTAGACTCTTACAAAGTCGCCAATAGCCTTCATGATCATTTAGTTTTTGACTTTTGATGCCATCGTATGCTTCTTTTAATGTCGCTTTGTCGCTTTGCATGATTATGGCCATTACTGCTCTCTTAGTTGGTCGCTCCCAGTCTTTTGCTAGCCCTCGCCTTGTACTGAGTATGCGCTCTACTCGTGCATCCAACTCCTAAAAGCCAAAGTTTTCTAAAGTGTCCACCATACATACCTACTAGCAATTTGCTATTCCAAGTAAATTTGACTTGCTTTTATTTTCTCTTCAAATTAAACTCTTACCAGTGTTATGCGAAATTCAGTCAGTAAAGCTCTCACGAACCGGAAGGCACACTTTACTTTTTTCTGTTCTTAAAAATTTGACATTGTGGTCTCTTATGTTGAGTTGTTATGCTTGCAAGTTGTAAGTTGGATTCTAGCCCATCCATGCTGTCATGGGGCAAGCTTTCAACATTGCACTTCTTATTTGAGTTGATATCGTGATCTTTTGTTTATGGATGCCCGCGGTGTGAAATGAATTGGGAATCTTGTGGGGATCATGGAGTTTGTATATGTGTTAGGGAAACGCCGGGCCGCCAATCTAAGCCATGCATAATTCATGGTGGAAATTTGCAGCATACCCGTGGTGAACATTCGACGATGCATCTCACAATAAAAAGCTAAACAAAAGGCAAATAAAAGAGATGTCGAGGTGTTCATTGTCTGCTTGTCCTGTCATTTTGGTGTGGGCTTGTTCCATATCATCGGGCACGGAGGTACCCCATTGGCGGTTCTCAATGATATGCATATACTTACAATGACAAGAGCCTTGCTTGGGACTCTAAGTAAAGTAGCATGAGGTTTGGGTACTCATATTCACGGGGCACGAGGTTTTCAACTTATGATTTGTCAAGCATATGCATCATAATTGTTCTCACATTAACTTTAACCATTCAAGATGCTTATGATGGGGGCAATGAGAGCTCAAAGCCGGTAAGTACCATAATTTTTGAAGGTTATAAAACTTGCAATCACTGCTTCCCTCTACGAAGGGCCTTTCTTTTACTTTTATGTTGAGTCGCCACCTTCTTTCTTTATGCACCATTAAGAGAGCATAGTTGTCATTCTTAGTGTGATATGCATTGTCCCAAAGTTCATTGATTGACTCATATTGTTGGTTTCACTTGTTCTTAAATTATTTGTATCTAGTCGCCCTCTTAAACTTGAAGGTGTCCTATGCATTTATGTTTTGCTCTCTTTGAAGGACAAGCTGAAAACCTTTTGTATGTTTTTCCTTATGATGTGAACACACGTTTGACTTTCATTGTTTCATTTTCATGATCTTTTGTTTGTGTTCATTTGCATGTTTACAACATGGTTGCTAAGTTTCTTATTGTCATGATTATATCTTCATGCCCATGTTTTAAGTTCTTATGATCCCAGCTCACCAATGCTTACATATATGATCAAGATTGTGTAGGTGCATGTCACCTCAAAAATTATTCTTTTGTTATCACTTACCTACTCGAGGACGAGCAGGAGTTAAGCTTGGGGATGCTTGATACGTCTCAAACGTATCTATAATTTTTGATGCTCCATGCTTGTTTTTACACCATTTGCCTATTGTTTCGTTACACTTAGTGGCACTTTTATGCATTTTCCGGAACTAACCTATTAACAAGTTGCCACAGTGCCAGTTTCCTGTTTTCTGCTGTTTTTGTGTTTTAGAAGTGATACACAGGAAATATTCTCGGAATTGGACGAAACAAGTTCCTGAAGTCTTATTTTACCCGGAAGCTTCCAGAGATCCGAAGAGGAGTAGGAGGAGAGGCACCAGGGGCCCACACACAGGGGCGGCGCGGCCAGCCCCTGGCCCGCGCCACCCCCATGTGAGGCCACCTGGCCCCTCCTCTGACGACGCCCCTTCGCCTATAAAGACCCCCCGATGGAAAAAACCTAAGCACCCGATCAGATTTCCAGAACACATCGCGATCCGCCGCCACCGTCGACCCGAAGATCGGGAGGGTCCAGAAGCTCTTCCCGGCACCCTGCCGGAGAGGGGAATCGCCACCGGAGGACTTCTTCATCGCCATGCTTGCCTCCGGAGCGATGAGTGAGTAGTCTACCTTGGACTATGGGTCCATAGCAGTAGCTAGATGGTTGTCTCCTCCACCATGTGCTTCATGTTTAGATCTCATGAGCTGCCCTACATGATTGAGATCACTGTTATGTAATTCTACATGTTTGGTTTGTTGGGATCCGATGAATATTGGTGTTTATGATTAAGTTGCTGTACTGAATATTATCTTTTGTTATCTCTATGTTGTTTATGATCTTGCATGCTCTCCGTTGTTAGTGGCTATCTTGGCCGAGTAGTTGCTAGTGACTCCAAGAGGGGGTATTTATGCTCGATAGTGGGTTCATGCCTCTATTTCACCTGGGGGAGTGACAGAAACCTCTAAGGTGGTAGATGTGTTGTTGCTACTTGGGAGAAAACAACATTCATATGCTCAAGGGCATATGCTTTGTTTACATTACACACTTTGCTTAATCCAATTATCTGTTGTTCGCAACTTAATACTTTTGGGGTGTTCAGATTGATATCCCCGGGGGTGGATTATTAGTCATAGATGCAGTTGGATGGCGGTCTATGTATTTTGTTGTAATGCCCAGAGTAAATCTCATAGTGATCTTCTTGACATATCACGTTATCTTTATTCTATCAATTGCCCAACTGTAATTTGTTTACCCAGCATGTGCTATTTTATCTATGGAGAGACACCACTAGTGAACTGTGGACCCCGGTCCTATTTCCATCATATTGCTATCACCTGTTTACTTTTCTCGCACTATTTATTTTACTCGCATACTTTTACTATTTTCCACTCGATACACTCATAACCTTTGTTTCAAGCAAACCGGTGAGATTGACAACCTCATCGTAAGTTGGGAGCAAAGTATTTGTTTGTGTGTGTGCAGGTTCCACGTTGCAGCTAGCAAGCAAAGCTTGGACGAGGCGCCATATATAAATTGTCCGCTGCTGTCGCAAACTAGCAAGCATCACCTTCAGTCGTCATTGTCTCTCCTCTCCTGACCGATATTAAACCTTGGTTTCTTAACTGAGGGAAAACTAGCCGCTATATTCATCATACCTTCCTCTTGGGGTTCCCAACGGGCTGGTTATCCACCACGCACAAGGACAGTCTGCTTCCACATCAACTGGTCGCCATCAGCTAATTTTCTGGCGCCATCAACAAGTAGCAGGCATATGCTTTGTTTACATTACACACTTTGCTTAATGCAATTATCTGTTTTTCGCAACTTAATACTTGTGGAGTTCTCGGATTGATTCGCCACAAGTGGATTATTAGTCATAGATGCAGTTGGATGGCGGTCTATGTATTTTGTTGTAATGCCCAGAGTAAATCTCATAGTGATCTTCTTGACATATCACGTTTATCTTTATTCTATCAATTGCCCAACTGTAATTTGTTTACCCAGCATGTGTTATTTATCTTATGGAGAGACACCACTAGTGAACTGTGGACCCCGGTCCTATTTCCATCATATTGCTATCACCTGTTTACTTTACTCGCACTGTTTACTTTACTCGCATACTATATTGTTTTCCACTCGATACGCTCATAATCTTTGTTTCAAGCAAACCGGTGAGATTGACAACCTCATCGCAAGTTGGGAACAAAGTACTTGGTTGTGTGTGTGCAGGTTTCGCATCACCTTCAGTCGTTTGTCTCTCCTCTCCAAGATCGACATATCTTGGTTTCTTAACTGAGGGAAAACTAGCTGCTATACTCATCATACCTTCCTCTTGGGGTTCCCAACGGGCTGGTTATCCACCACGCACAAGGACCGTCTGCTCCCACGTCAACTTGGCACCAGCAGCTTATTTTCTGGGCGCCATCAAATGCTAGCAGCTTATTTTCTGGCGCCGTTGCCGGGGAGGAAGTAGAAGACTTCTGCGAGGGGAGTTTTCGCACGCACATCCTTTACTTTGTTTTATTGTTTTGCTTTACTTTATTTATTTTACCTGCATCATTTTATATCAAAAACCCAAAAAAATTAGAATCCTTGGTAGTTGTTATTTCTTTACTTTTAGTTTATCATGCTGTTTCCTAAGTACATTCTGGAGGACCTCTCAGTAGGTAGTGGTTCGATTATTGGAAAAAGTAACATTGAGGAGTTATTTAATCACATTAGTATGCATAAGGAAGTTGAGGAAAAGTCTTTGGTTGAGCTAGCTCCTAGTTATGAAGTTGCTTCTGCTCATTTAGTTCACATGTTAGAAGCTAGGTTTGCTAGTCTTAATCCTTTTATGCAATACATGTTCCTTAAGCTTCATGAAATTGGGGATCCCGAAAAGAAAGCTTTTATCTTAGAAACTTTGCGCATAGAATTTAGAGATGTTGCAATTGAGGCTAGGAAAGTTTTTAAGAAGTTTGATAAGCTTGGCTCGCCTATTGAAATTGTTGGTACACCCAACGAAGAATCTAGATTGCCAATACCTTGTAAGCTTGTAGGAATTCATAATGCCTTGGTAGCTAATACTAGTTGGATTTGTCCTGAAAATCTTTTTGATGAAAATAGTGTACCAAAGCGTAACTACAAGGGATACTCAAAACCTCAATTGGATAGTATTCATTTCTTTATCCCTATTGTGGATCCTGATCCCCCTTTCATTATTACTTGATTCGCAATTTTCTGCGCCTAGCTCAAAGGCGTTAAAGAAAAGTGATGTCTACGCACTTCTATTCTTGTAGACACTTGTTGGGCCTCCAAGTGCAGAGGTTTGTAGAACAGCAGCAAGTTTCCCTTAAGTGGATCACCCAAGGTTTATCGAACTCAGGGAGGTTAGAGGTCAAAGCTATCCCTCTCAAGCAACCCTGCAATTACGATACAGAAAGTCTCTTGTGTCCCCAACACACCCAATACACTTGTCAGATGTATAGGTGCACTAGTTCGGCGAAGAGATAGTGAAATACAAGTGGTATGGATGATTATAAGTAGCAAACGTGATGTGAAATAAATATCGCTGCGAGCAAACAAGTAACAAAATAGCAAGTAAACGGTGTGCAATGCTTGGAAACAAGGCCTAGGGATCATACTTTCACTAGTGGACACACTCCCAACAATATAACATGATTGAACAAATAAATTACTTCTCTCCACTATGGTACTCTGAATTACTCTCCTATTGAATAACACTAATCATTGTGTAGTGGCTACAGAAGCACCCCTTAAAGTTCATCAAGTACTTGACAAACACCACTCATAGAGATATCCAAATCAGGTCACAACTCAAGATAGAAATCATTGCGACTTAGACCAAGTACTAACACGGTGCACACACTGTCAACTTTACACCATGAAAGGAGGAATAGATCACTCAATACTATCATAGTAATAATTACTCTCATAATCCACAAGAGATCACAATCATAGCCTAAACCAAGTACCACCATGATGCACGCACTGTCACCGTTACACCATGGCAGGAGGAATAGATTACTTTAATAACATCACTAGAGTACACTATAATAATTAAGCATAGGAGTAGCATAATATCTGAATAATAACATCTACTTGTTCAACATGATACAAAGCTCACGATCACATAAAGATCACATCATGGGAGAGAGAGGTGAACCACATAGCTACCGGTAGAGCCCTCAGCCCCGGGGATGAACTACTCCCTCCTCATCATAGGAGACAGCAAGGTTGATGGAGATGGCGGTGAGGTCGATGGAGACGGCGGAGACAGCGATGGAGATCGATGGAGATGGCTCCGGGGGCACTTCCCCATCCCGGCAGGGTGCCGGAACAGAGACTTCTGTCCCCCGAAATTCGTCGGTGGCGGCGGCGGAACTACGGAACTCTTTCTGGAAATTTGCCGACTCCCTTAGGGTTTTCCGTCCCGAGGCTTTATATAGGTGAAGGGGCGTCGTGAGAGGGCAGCCAGGGGCTCCTCACACATGGGTGGCGTGGCCAGGGCCTAGGCCGCGCCACCCTAGTGTGAGGGCAGGCCCTGGCCCCTCTCCGGCTCTCTTTCGGATGTCTGGATGCTCCCGGGTAAAATAAGACTTCTGGCTTTTGTTTCGTCCAATTCCGAGAATATTTCCTGTGTATCACTCTGAAACACAAAAATAGCAGAAAATAGGGAACTGGCACTGTGGCAACTCGTTAATAGGTTAGTTCCGGAAAATGCATAAAAGTGCCACAAAGTGTAACGAAACAATAGGCAAATGGTGTAGAAACAAGCATGGAGCATCAAAAATTATAGATACGTTGGAGACGTATCAGCATCCCCAAGCTTAACTCCTGCTCGTCCTCGAGTAGGTAAGTGATAACAAAAGAATAATTTTTGAGGTGACATGCACCTACACAATCTTGATCAAGTATGTAAGCATTGTGAGCTGGGATCATAAGAACTTAAAACATGGGCATGAAGATATAATCATGACAATATGAAACTTAACAACCATGTTGTAAACATGCAAGTGAACACAAACAAAAGATCATGAAAATGAAACAATGAAAGTCAAACGTGTGTTCAAATCATAAGGAAAAACATACAAATGGTTTTCAGCTTGTCCTTCAAAGAGAGCAAAACATAAATGTATAGGACACCTTCAAGTTTAAGAGGGCGACTAGATACAAATAATTTAAGAACAAGTGAAACCAATCATCATGAATCAATCAATGAACTTTGGGACAATGCATATCACACTAAGAATGACAACTATGCTCTCTTAATGGTGCATAAAGAAAGAAGGTGGTGACTCAACATAAAAGTAAAAGAAAGGCCCTTCGCAGAGGGAAGCAGTGATTAAACATGTGCTAGAGCTTTTCATTTGTAAAACAGAGAGATAAAAATTGGTTTTGAGAGGTGGTTGTCTTTGTCAACGACTGGCAATGGGGTTCTTACTATCTTCCATACAAAAATGAAGCAAGTTTTTGAGAGAGAGATTGGCATTTTTGTGCTCTTTATAAAGCTTGGCACTCCTCCCCACCTTTTTTCCTTTCACAAACCATGGCTAACCGATTCCATCGGGTGCCCACCAACATTCACATTCCTTGGAGGAGTGCCTTTTTTCTTTCTTTTTTCTCTTTTTTTCTTTCTTTTTGGAATAAGCAATATGGAAGATAGCAAATCCGACCACTACGTCCCCATGAGCTGAAAACAGTGTCACAAAACGAGAAGTATTTTGAAGGTTTTTGAAAGGTAGCACATGAAAATTTACTTAGAATGGCTTACAAATACCATGCATAGGAGTTTATAGTGGACACAATGGCAAACTTGGTTTTTGGGAGTTGGATGCACGAGTAGAGCTCATACTCAGTACAAGGCGAGGGCTAGCAAAAGACTGGGAGCGACCAACTAAGAGAGCAATAACGGCCATAATCATGCAAAGCGGCAAAGCAACATTAAAAGAAGCATAAGATGGCATCAAAAGTAAAAAACTAAATGATCATAGAGGCAATGGAGACTTTGTTTGAGTCTAACATGTGTGAGCATGCGCCAAGTCAACCCAAATAAAGCATCAAGGAGAAAACCAAAATAATGCTTCCAAATAATTAAAATAACGCATGATTTTTTCAAAGGCTCATTAAGCAATCTCAGTTATTTGAGACAAGTCATGCAACAGGAAAAATCACTAAGCATACTATCAAAAAGACATCAAGCACGACATGCAAAAGCCTAGGCCGCAGTCTACACAAGCTCCTTCTTGTACCACTTTTTTGCATAAAGCTTTTTCTCTTTTCCAACACCATTTGAAATTTTTTTAAGACACCTCTTTTGATGAAAACCAATAAAGATCAGAGGAAAAAATACACCTTGATAAATAAATATAAGAAGATCTGAACGCAAATCAAGGCGAAAATGAAAACCAAAAGCAGTAGCAGAAAAAGAAGAACACTCGGTGAAACGATAAGAGTGAAAAACTAGAGTGTTCTTGGCAAATAAAAAACGGAGTTCATATCCCTCCAAAAGAAATATGATGTGATCTAACCATTTATTGCAGCACACTAAACTAAACTAATACTGAAAACAAAAACAACTGATGCTCCAAGAAAAACGCATAGTGCATGAAGCAATAAAAATATAGTGTTTTGAAAGGTGACCTGATTTTTGCCGATGAAGAAGGGGTGCCTCGGGGGCATCCCCAAGCTTTGACGCTTGTACTTCTTGGATATTTCTTGGGATGATGCATGGGCATCCCCAAGCTTGAGCTTTTGTCCATTCTTCAACTCATCTCATCATTCTCCAATCCCTACACTTGAAAACTTCCTTCATACAAAACTAAACACAAATCTATTAGCAACATTAGTGTAAGCATAACATATATTCAACCCCCTATTTGCTTCAGGTTTCAACTCAAAACCACCACATATATAGCAAATACTACTGTAGCAACTTCTCTAAAAGTTCCGTGATCAAAAGAACTCAAAAGAAAGCGATAAAGTGGCAAACACAAATATTGGCAGAAATCTGTCAAAACTGGACAGCTGACAAAGGTCGAATTTTTTAGGCATTTTCTGTTGCTCAAATCAAAAAGTGTTCAACTAATGAAAGTTTGGATATAACCTGGGGCATATGCACAAGAAATCGCAGGTCCAAAAGATATACAGAGAATTTATACGAATTTTTACGGTGCAGCACCGAAAACAGTTTTAGGACAGCAATATCCCCAAATCTTTACCTCACTCAAATTAGAGGCTTCTCTTGGCACAAAAACGAAATAAACAAGATAAGGAGTGGTCATTACAGTAGTAATGACTTCCAAGACTCAAATAAAAGAAAAGTACTGAAAATAAAATATTGGGTTATCTCCCAAGAGTGCTTTTCTTTAACGCCTTTGAGCTAGGCGCAGAAAATTGCAAAGATGCTCATGTAGGCGCCATATAAGAGCTTGAGGCAAAGGTGCCATATAGGAACTTAAAGCAATAGAGAGCATCAAAAAGCATATGTGAAAGACATTTATATCTAAACCACTTCCTATGCATAGGAATCTTGTAAGAAAATAAATCAACGAGGCACATAGTAGAAAGCATGGATAGATAAAACAAGTGCCACTTCAAGATTTGCAACAAAAAGAGGGGAAACTTAATATTGCTGAGATCCATCAAACCATGTTTCCCTCTCTCATAATAACTTTCAGTAGCATCATGAATAGAACTAACAATATAACTATCACATAAAACATCCCTATCATGAGCCACATGCATAAAAGAATTAATACTCACCACAGGAACAATAGTAGTAGGAGCAAATTCAACAGAATAATTATTCTCATCACCATAATCATCATAAATAGGAGGCATATTGTAATCATAACTAATTTTATCCTCAATAGTAGGTGAACTGAAAATATTATACTCATCATCATAGCCATCATAAACTAGAGGTTTAGTATCATCACGAGCTAGAGAACAACTATTTCGCAAAGCATATTCTTCAAACATATCGTCATAAGAAGGAACATCACATATGGGAGATAAAATATTATCAGAACAAACTTTCTCCACTAAAGCTGGGGAACTAAAAATATCATGCTTAACAAAACCAGCTTCCCCAAGCTTAGACTTTTCTATAGCATTAGCCACAACGGTGTTCAAAGCATTCATACTAACAACACTATTAGCATGCAAATTAAGCTCCAAAGGTTTTTCAATTTTCTCTCCAAACACTTCATATCTAAACTCAGGAAAAAGACTACAGAACTCTTTATTTTCCATTAAGCCTAACTAGTGAAAATAAAAACAAGAAACAAAAAGATGTAATTGCAGAATCTAAAGGAAATAACTTTGAGCACTCACACAGGAGGATGCGAGTACCTTTTACCTTACCTCCCCGGCAACGACGCCAGAAAAGAGCTTGATGTCTACGCACTTCTATTCTTGTAGACACTTGTTGGGCCTCCAAGTGCAGAGGTTTGTAGAACAGCAGCAAGTTCCCTTAAGTGGATCACCCAAGGTTTATCGAACTCAGGGAGTTTAGAGGTCAAAGCTATCCCTCTCAAGCAACCCTGCAATTACGATACAGAAAGTCTCTTGTGTCCCCAACACACCCAATACACTTGTCAGATGTATAGGTGCACTAGTTCGGCGAAGAGATAGTGAAATACAAGTGGTATGGATGATTATAAGTAGCAAACGTGATGTGAAATAAATATCACTGCGAGCAAACAAGTAACAAAATAGCAAGTAAACGGTGTGCAATGCTTGGAAACAAGGCCTAGGGATCATACTTTCACTAGTGGACACACTCCCAACAATATAACATGATTGAACAAATAAATAACTTCTCTCCACTATGGTACTTTGAATTACTCTCCTATTGAATAACACTAATCATTGTGTAGTGGCTACAGAAGCACCCCTTAAAGTTCATCAAGTACTTGACAAACACCACTCATAGAGATATCCAAATCAGATCACAACTCAAGATAGAAATCATTGCGACTTAGACCAAGTACTAACATGGTGCACACACTGTCAACTTTACACCATGAAAGGAGGAATAGATCACTCAATACTATCATAGTAATAATTACTCTCATAATCCACAAGAGATCACAATCATAGCCTAAACCAAGTACCACCATGATGCATGCACTGTCACCGTTACACCATGGCAGGAGGAATAGATTACTTTAATAACATCACTAGAGTACACTATAATAATTAAGCATAGGAGTAGCATAATATCTGAATAATAACATCTACTTGTTCAACATGATACAAAGCTCACGATCACATAAAGATCACACCATGGGAGAGAGAGGTGAACCACATAGCTATCGGTAGAGCCCTCGGCCCCGGGGATGAACTACTCCCTCCTCATCATAGGAGACAGCAAGGTTGATGGAGATGGCGGTGAGGTCGATGGAGACGGCGGAGACAGCGATGGAGATCGATGGAGATGGCTCCGGGGGCACTTCCCCGGCCCGGCAGGGAGCCGGAACAGAGACTTCTGTCCCCCGAAATTCGTCGGTGGCGGCGGCGGAACTACGGAACTCTTTCTGGAAATTTGCCGACTCCCTTAGGGTTTTTCGTCCCGAGGCTTTATATAGGCGAAGGGGCGTCGCGAGAGGGCAGCCAGGGGCTCCTCACACATGGGTGGCGTGGCCAGGGCCTGGGCCACGCCACCCTAGTGTGAGGGCAGGCCCTGGCCCCTCTCCGGCTATCTTTCGGATGTCTGGATGCTCCCGGGTAAAATAAGACTTCTGGCTTTTGTTTCGTCCAATTCCGAGAATATTTCCTGTGTATCACTCTGAAACATAAAAACAGCAGAAAACAGGGAACTGGCACTGTGGCAACTCGTTAATAGGTTAGTTCCGGAAAATGCATAAAAGTGCCACGAAGTGTAATGAAACAATAGGCAAATGGTGTAGAAACAAGCATGGAGCATCAAAAATTATAGATACGTTGGAGACGTATCAAAAAGCACTCTTGGGAGATAACCCAATGTTTTCTTTTCAGTACTTTTTCTTTTATTTGAGTCTTGGAAGTCATTACTACTGTAATGACCGCCCCTTATCTTGTTTATTTCGTTTTTGTGCCAAGAGAAGCCTCTAATTCGAGTGAGGTAAAGATTTAGGGATGTTGCTGTCCTGAAACTGTTTTCGGTGCTGCACCGTAAAAATTCGTGAAAATTCTCTATTTATCTTTTGGACCTGCGATTTCTTGTGCATATGACCCAGGTTATATCCAAACTTTTGTTAGTTGAACACTTTTTTATTTGAGCAACAGAAAATCCCTCAAAAATTCGACCTTTGTCAGCTGTTCAGTTTTGACAGATTTCTGCCAATATTTGTGTTTGCCACTTTATCGCTTTCTTTTGAGTTCTTTTGATCACGGAACTTTTGGGGAGGTTGCTACAGTAGTATTTGCAATATATGTGGTGGTTTTGAGTTGAAACCTGAAGCAAAAAGAGGATTGATTATATGTTATGCTTGCACTAATATTGCTAACAGGATTGTGTTTAGTTTTGTATGAAGGAAGTTTTCAAGTGTAGGGATTGGAGAATGATGAGATGAGTTGAGGAATGGACAAAAGCTCAAGCTTGGGGATGCCCATGCATCACCCCAAGAAATATCCAAGAAGTACAAGCGTCAAAGCTTGGGGATGCCCCCGAGGCACCCCTTCTTCATCGGCAAAAATCAGGTCACCTTTCAAAACACTATATTTTTATTGCTTCATGCACTATGTGTTTTTCTTGGAGCATCAGTTGTTTTAGTTTTCTTAGTTAGTTCAGCTTGTTTGTTTGCTGCAATAAATGGTTGGACCCCAACAAATTTCTTTTGGAGAAGTTGCCTTGTTTTTCATTTGCCAAGAACACTCTAATCGAGTGTTCTTCTTTTTCCGCTACTGCTTTTGGTTTTCATTTTTGCCTTGATATGCGTTCATACCTTGTCATATCTTTTCATCAAGGTGTATTTTTGCCTCTGATCTTTATTGGTTTTCATCAAAAGAGGTGTCTTTAAAAATTTCAAATGGTGTTGGAAAAGAGAAAAAGCTTTGTGCAAAATAGTGGTACAAGAAGGAGCTTGTGTAGACTGCGGCTTAGGCTTTTTCATGTCATGCTTGATGTCTTTTTGATAGTATGCTTAGTGTTTTTGCTGTAGCATGACTTGTCTCAAATAACTGAGATTGCTTAATGAGCCTTTGAAAAAATCATGCGTTGTTTTTATTGTATGGAAGCATTATTTTGGTTTTCTCCTTGATGCTTTATTTGGGTTGACTTGGCGCATGCTCACACATGTTAGACTCTTACAAAGTCGCCAATAGCCTTCATGATCATTTAGTTTTTGACTTTTGATGCCATCTTATGCTTCTTTTAATGTCGCTTTGTCGCTTTGCATGATTATGGCCATTATTGCTCTCTTAGTTGGTCGCTCCCAGTCTTTTGCTAGCCCTCACCTTGTACTGAGTATGAGCTCTACTCGTGCATCCAACTCCTAAAAGCCAAAGTTTTCCAAAGTGTCCACCATACATACCTACTAGCAATGTGCTATTCCAAGTAAATTTGACTTGCTTTTATTTTCTCTTCAAATTAAACTCTTACCAGTGTTATGCGAAATTCGGTCAGTAAAGCTCTCACGAATCGGAAGGCACACTTTACTTTTTCCTGTTCTTAAAAATTTGACATTGTGGTCTCTTATGTTGAGTTGTTATGCTTGCAAGTTGTAAGTTGGATTCTAGCCCATCCATGCTGTCATGGGGCAAGCTTTCAACATTGCACTTCTTATTTGAGTTGATATCGTGATCTTTTGCTTATGGATGCCCGCAGTGTGAAATGAATTGGGAATCTTGTGGGGATCATGGAGTTTGTATATGTGTTAGGGAAACGCCAGGCCGCCAATCTAAGCCATGCATAATTCATGGTGGAAATTTACAGCATACCCATGGTGAACATTCGACGACGCATCTCACAATAAAAAGCTAAACAAAAGGCAAATAAAAGAGATGTCGAGGTGTTCATTGTCTGCTTGTCCTGTCATTTTGGTGTGGGCTTGTTCCATGTCATCGGGCATGGAGGTACCCCATTGGCTGTTCTCAATGATATGCATATACTTGCAATGACAAGAGCCTTGTTTGGGACTCTAAGTAAAGTAGCATGAGGTTTGGGTACTCGTATTCATGGGACACGAGGTTTTCAACTTATGATTTGTCAAGCATATGCATCATAATTGTTCTCGCATTAACTTTACCATTCAAGATGCTTATGATGGGGGCAATGAGAGCTCAAAGCCGGTAAGTACCATAATTTTTGAAGGTTATAAAACTTGCAATCACTGCTTTCCTCTGCGAAGGGCCTTTCTTCTACTTTTATGTTGAGTCACCACCTTCTTTCTTTATGCACCATTAAGAGAGCGTAGTTGTCATTCTTAGTGTGATATGCATTGTCCCAAAGTTCATTGATTGATTCATATTGTTGGTTTCACTTGTTCTCAAATTATTTGTATCTAGTCGCCCTCTTAAACTTGAAGGTGTCCTATGTATTTATGTTTTGCTCTCTTTGAAGGACAAGCTGAAAACCATTTGTATGTTTTTCCTTATGATTTGAACACACGTTTGACTTTCATTGTTTCATTTTCATGATCTTTTGTTTGTGTTCATTTGCATGTTTACAACATGGTTGCTAAGTTCTTATTGTCAAGATTATATCTTCATGCCCATGTTTTAAGTTCTTATGATCCCAACTCACCAATGCTTACATATATGATCAAGATTGTGTAGGTGCATGTCACCTCAAAAATTATTCTTTTGTTATCACTTACCTAGTCGAGGATGAGCAGGAGTTAAGCTTGGGGATGCTTGATACGTCTCCAACGTATCTATAATTTTTGATGCTCCATGCTTGTTTTTACACCATTTGCCTATTGTTTCGTTACACTTCGTGGCACTTTTATGCATTTTCCGGAACTAACCTATTAACGAGTTGCCACAGTGCCAGTTCCCTGTTTTCTGCTGTTTTTGTGTTTCAGAGTGATACACAGGAAATATTCTCGGAATTGGACGAAACAAGTTCCCGAAGTCTTATTTTACCCGGAAGCTTTCAGAGATCCAAAGGAGAGTAGGAGGGGGGCCACCAGGGCCCCACACGCAGGGGTAGCGCGGCCAGGCCCCTGGCCATGCGGGCCCCATGTGAGGGCGCCTGGCTCCTCCTCTGACATCGCCCCTTCGCCTATAAAGACCCCCCGACGGAAAAAACCTAAGTACCCCGATCAATTTTCCAGAACACATCGCGATCCGCCGCCACCGTCGACCCGAAGATCGGGAGGGTCCAGAAGCTCTTTCCGGCACCCTGCCGGAGAGGGGAATCGCCACCGGAGGTCTTCTTCATCGCCATGCTTGCCACCGGAGCGATGAGTGAGTAGTCTACCTTGGACTATGGGTCCATAGCAGTAGCTAGATGGTTGTCTCCTCCACCATGTGCTTCATGTTTAGATCTCATGAGCTGCCCTACATGATTGAGATCACCGTTATGTAATTCTACATGTTTGGTTTGTTGGGATCGAATGAATATTGGTGTTTATGATTAAGTTGTTGTACTGAATATTATCTTTTGTTATCTCTATGTTGTTTATGATCTTGCATGCTCTCCGTTGTTAGTAGCTATCTTGGCCGAGTAGTTGCTAGTGACTCCAAGAGGGGGTATTTATGCTCGATAGTGGGTTCATGCCTCTATTTAATCTGGGGGAGTGACAGAAACCTCTAAGGTTGTAGATGTGCTGTTGCTACTAGGGAGAAAACAACATTCATATGCTCAAGGGCATATGCTTTGTTTATATTACACACTTTGCTTAATGCAATTATCTGTTGTTCGCAACTTAATACTTGTGGAGTTCTCAGATTGATTCGCCACAAGTGGATTATTAGTCATAGATGCAGTTGGATGGCGGTCTATGTATTTTGTTGTAATGCCCAGAGTAAATCTCATAGTGATCTTCTTGACATATCACGTTTATCTTTATTCTATCAATTGCCCAACTGTAATTTGTTTACCCAGCATGTGTTATTTATCTTATGGAGAGACACCACTAGTGAACTGTGGACCCCGGTCCTATTTCCATCATATTGCTATCACCTGTTTACTTTACTCGCACTATTTACTTTACTCGCATACTATATTGTTTTCCACTCGATACGCTCATAATCTTTGTTTCAAGCAAACCGGTGAGATTGACAACCTCATCGCAAGTTGGAAACAAAGTACTTGGTTGTGTGTGTGCAGGTTCCGCATCACCTTCAGTCGTTTGTCTCTCCTCTCCAAGATCGACAAACCTTGGTTTCTTAACTGAGGGAAAACAAGCTGCTATACTCATCATACCTTTCTCTTGGGGTTCCCAACGGGCTGGTTATCCACCACGCACAAGGACCGTCTGCTCCCACGTCAACTTGGCACCAGCAGCTTATTTTCTGGGCGCCATCAAACGCTAGCAAAGGGCTACCGCTCCGGCCCCTCACGGTAGGTGGACGATAAGATCGACATGCCCGACCAGCCTTCTTCCTCTCATCGTATTTATCTGGTTTTCTTCTCAAACTACTGACAGAGATGTGAATTTCTAGACAAAATCAGCCTAGCAAACCCAAAAAAAAACCACAAAAAGCAGTGCTAGGAGGAAGAAGGGGGACCCTCTGTTGATGGGGTAGCTCTTGGAGAGCTTGTGTAAGTGTTGGGCTCAATTGACGGTATTAGCTTGCGGTTTACGGTTGCAAAATGTTACCGAGCCAAATTGATTGTATTGGTTTGCTAGAAGATTTCTCACTTGATGTAGAATTTGGTCTTTTTTTAAATGGGGAAATATCCCAGCCTTTGCATCGAAGAGATGCATACAACGTTAGTATATTTCATAGATGTAGTACTTGGTAAAAAGGTAGGTGGACCGGGGAGTGGATTTATATATATTCTTATTATTTCAGAAAGAACTTCTAACCCCTACCTCATTCTCGGTTTTTTCTTAGGATTGTTACATGCTAATCTGAATTAATTTATATAGACTACACGATGCTTGTGGAATCAAATACAACCGTGCTCTTAGTTAGTAAAGTCTTAAATTCGATGGCAGCTTTACTTGTTTTGCAAGGGACAAGAGATGGCATGTGAGGTAATGATTCTACTAGGTAGTTAACATTAGTTCTTGTACTACTCCACCTACCAATTTATATATGGCCAAATAATTAGAGACCTTTGCTTTTAGACACATTTGACTTCTGCCCTATCTATTCTAGTTAAGGTTGAAACCAAATCACCAATGACGACTTTTCTTCCATTGGTCTCAGGCCCCCCGGCGGCGATTCAGATGGAACCTTCTAAAGAAGAACAATTTGGAGATTATTCTGGGATGAAAACGATATGTGGTAGTATCATATAAACAAGAGTGTTTGGTTAAGTGGTTGGTGATCGACTTAGCTAAGAGGTTCATACAGCTTAGCGACCATTGATCCTTAGCATAGAGAGCATCCTAAATACGAAATTAATTGAGAGGAGCCTCGTGGTACAGGAGTACGTGGTACACCTGTAAGGCTTAGGCTTGATGGAATATCATAAACCTCTCCAGCGTCTCTATTCCATGTGAGCATAGCCCCTCCACCTAACTGCACACTTAAATGCATCATGTGGAGCACATAATATAAAACCAACGGTAGGCCTCGTTTAAGAACGATTGACGTGCGAGGCTAAACTCCCACGATTATATGCTCTGCTAAGTGTTGATTGGGCTTAGCTTTTCATCCCAAAATCCTGTTGCTCAACTCCTGATATCATATGCAGGCTGGAGTATGTGTGGATTAGAGTAAGCGCTCGCGCTATCCCGATCTCTGTACTTTGATCGTATTTGGTCGATTGGATTGAGCACAGATGGATGGACAAGAGCCTCACGATTACTATGTACCATGAAATTCATTAGGATTAGACTAGCTACCAAACCAGTGACAGCTCGGCGTGGAAATGGGAGAGACCCCCCAAAACCAAAAGCACCGATACTGCATTCTGTTTAACAGTCAGGTTGACCCACCCACCGGTCCATCTATCCATCCATCCATCACGGAAGCTAGTTTTGGGCTACCGACATGCATGTTTGCATGCAAGTTTTTGTTCTCACTCGCACCAACGTAACTGGTGCCGGTGGTGTTTTAGTTCTCATGTGCATATGAAGCTATTATGAAAAAATACACTATATTTTAAAATATTAAAAAAAGGAAAAATATTTCCGTGTACATCTAGATAGTTCATGTTTCCGCACAGGTTTTCAAGAAAAAGAAGCATTTTATGTGGCCTATGTAAAAAACAACATTTCATGTGGTCTATTAAAAAACAAAAAATGACCATGAATAGATCATATTGGAGCATCAAAATTTATCTTTTTACATGGGACAAAAATAAACTTTTTCCCAAAAACTTGTGTGCGAACATAAAATATCTGGATGTACCTGCCGATATTTTTTTCTAAATCTTTCACATGTTGAAATGTGTTTTGAAACAATGGGGTCATATGCATCGTGGAGCCAAATTGGATGTCTGCAAAACACATCCCCTGGCCTCTTACTAACGAGGGACTTTTCCGGGATCACATGTTCAAGATATGTATGAATAGAAAAAAGGTAGAAATCCGACATATATTTTGAGTGTAAAACGAGAATCATAGAACAAAAAAACTACAGGAATGATCGTTTGGAGGGAATATAGAAAAAAATGTTTCAGTCCTACGCTACCAAGTGATAAAAGACAATGGAATGGATGTTCAAATTTCTATGAAATCAAAACCATAGTAATACAATTTATAAGAATCTGGGTAACATCCTTCTCGTGATCTAAATTATTCAATCAAAATAAAGCACATAAATTGATATCGTACAAAAAACCCCATCAGATTTCTACAATCCAAGGGCGAACATGAATATACGGTAATTTGAAGCAAAAATTTGGTAATATATAGGTATTAAAATGCCACGAGTTTGCTGTACTATGAAAAATTTGAGTTCACTATGGTATTTGATTGCCAACCACATTTCAAATAACTGTGAATGTCATTTCAGTCTGTTTGTGTATCTGTTTTATTTATTTCCTCTGGTCTAATATAGGTCATTTAGAAATAAAAAATGGCACTTTTGCCATTAATTCTTGTGTAACATGTGGTCTCACACAAAAATAATAACATCTTTTAAAAATATATTTTATGATACATACAATAGTAACATCAGTTAGATTTTTTCTACCCGCAAAAAAAACATCATTTTGATAATTTGAAATGCTAATAAGAGGCCATCAATCTTTAAACTATTTCACGGGTAAAATTATAAAAATGCCTACATTTTGACTAGAAATAGACAGATAGTACTACTTGGACAAAGAAAAATGTCTCAGCTTTTGCACGCCTTTTTTCTCTTCTATTTTCGGTTGATTCTTTATGCCTTCACGCCCTCTGTCACGAATAAAAATGAGTTTCTCCAAACTACTACATCCGTTTTATAATTTTTGCCGTGATTGTAGTTTAAGTTTAAACTAAAATAACAATAAAATTATAAAACAAAGTGAGTAATTAACTTAATAATACATTCTATATTTTGTGGCGGAGAAGTGTGTTTTTCCTCTCTCTGCGACAAAGCACAGAGACCACTTGCCATCCGCTAGTTCAAGTGGGGCACGCAGATCACTCCAAGGGGCGAGGACGAGGGATGTGAAGATTCCAGGGCTCCCAACTCAGATCGGCTGTCGCCAATCTGCATGGCACGGTGGCATGGCGTGACTGGATTTGGATATGTGACCTGCGGCCAACTGCATCATACTCCACTTGCCACATTCATTTCGATCCATCGATCCTTCTCTCATCTATGCGCATTGAAGAATGAAGACGCATATATACGTACGCGAGGTAACCAGGCACTGGAATTACATGGGACGGGCTACTGTGGCTAGTTACCAGTGTGGCAGTGTATGATGATTCTATGAAGAGAGCATACGTTCCTACTCGCACATGGGCATCGAATATTTGTTCAGCATCGACCCATGGGTATGTTTTTCTCAACGCGCTTTCTAATTAAGTCAACTAGGATGGCAGTTCGCTAGTCGCATGCGCACGTAAGCGTCAGCGTAAGCTTTTGCCTTTCTTGGATTCCCAAGCTGGGACAGACCGTGGTGGTCCATGCATGTCTTCGTGCCAGACTGACCGAGTGACCAAGGAAATTCGGTTTGTCTATGCTTATCCGTTCCATGTTCCCGTCCCAGTAGATAGTGTGAATAAAATGGAAGGAAATGCTTTTTCTTTTGTATAAAAAGTCCACCGATCTATTAATAATAAGAACGACATTTGGATATATTTACATTTCAATCGACACTCGGAGTCTGTTGGATGGTGAGATCTCCGTCCTTAGTACTTAAG
The DNA here is from genome assembly GCA_007115705.1 of Dactylis glomerata. Taxonomy (NCBI): domain Eukaryota; kingdom Viridiplantae; phylum Streptophyta; class Magnoliopsida; order Poales; family Poaceae; genus Dactylis; species Dactylis glomerata. The sequence goes on from QXEO01000734.1 coordinate 4,704,267, forward strand.
ATCTCAATGCTTAGATAAGATGGTTCATGGTTCGTTGCGTCGACTTAGGATAGTTATTTATCAATAACATGAGAAATAGCAAAGCCGAATTGGATGATCACCTCTGAAAATTAGAGTTGTGAAGCTTTAAGATTAATGAAGTCACCACAATTGTCCTACTGTTGACGAAATGTCACCTCATAATAAAATAAAATACCCAATTGCATACATGGTGTCAAATCTGAGTTGTGATTTTTCATCTCTTCGATGCAGAGGCTCGGGCGACCTATTTCAAAAAAAAGCTTGAGTTATGATCCCGAGTTAACTAGAAGTGTCCTCACCTCCTAACCATGTCAACATGTGTTTGGTTCTTACTACCAACATTGTAATATAAGGAGTATTTTGGTTTTTAACCGATGAATTGACCAAGAATCACTCATTTAACATGAGTTGATGTGATAGAAATCATAATCATAAGTGAAGTACTTTTGAATATGAATACAATGATATCAATTTTATATCACATAAATTACCTATTTATAGACTGAATGTTGTTAAAAGACTTGGTCAAAATACGCCTTATATTTAGAACCGGAGGTAGTACCACCATAATTTTTTATCAAGATTTTTTTTAGAGATAAATGATGACCCACAAGTATAGGGGGTGTATCGTAGTACTTTCGATAAATAAGAGTGTCGAACCCAACGAGGAGCAGAAGGTGTTGATGGATGGTTTTGATCAAGGATTCACTGTAAATACTAGCAAACCGGTTTTCAGGGGTATTTGGTAATATGAGTAAATAAAGTGCGAGTAAATAAAGGACAGTAGTAACAATTGCAGCAAGTGGCCCAATCCTTTCTTCAGCAAAGGACAAGCCGGTTGTGTAACTTATAATAACCAAACGTTCTCGAGGACACACGGGAGTTTCTGTCAAGAGCTTTCGCTTCATAAAGCCAATAGTCTTTATTGGTTTGATAGGTGTTATGGGGGTGAACCTGTGCTAGCGCACTACCCTTACTAGGATAAATACACACTTGTGATTATACCCCTTGTAAGCATCCGCAAATACAAGAAAGTAATTAAGATAAATCTAACCACAGCCTTAAACTCTAAGATCCTACGCTCCCTGGTGCAAAGGTTTCCCAACGGAGGTTTAGGTTTCTGTCACTCCAGCAACCCCACAATTGGTAGCCAAATACACAATGCATCTCACTAGGCCCATAAATGGTGAAGTATCATGTAGTCGACGTTCACATGACACCACTAGTGAAATAGCACCACAACAATATCAAACCATTAAATAATTCTCAACAATAATTCACTACTAACATCTTGACTTCTCCCATGCCCTCAAGAACTAAACGAACTATTCACAAGACATCATATGGATCATGATCAGAGGTGAAATAATGGTAAATAACAATTTGAACATAAACCTTAATTCAACAGTTCCACTCAAAAGCATCAACTACAAGAGTAATCAACACCGGGAAAGTTTCCCCTATGAATATAGCAAGATCCAACTCAAGATGTTACAGCGGGATGGCATGGTGATGGTGGAGATGAAGGTGCTGGTGATGGAGATGATGATGATGATGATCCCGATGAAGTCTGGTGCGATGGTGATGACGATGGCGATGATCTCCCCTCTCCGGGAAGGAATTTCCCCGACAGATTTCTGCCTGCCGGAGAGCTTTTCTCTCTCTGGTCTTTTCCGCCCCGCAGAGGCGGCGGTGTCTAACTCTGAGCCCCCCTTTGACTTAGGTTTTCAGGGACGATGAAGTACGCGAAGGGGCGATGGCAGAAGTGGGCCAGGATGGCCTCACACAGGGCTGGCGCGGCCAGGGGTCAGGCCACGCCACCCTGGCGTGAGGGCCCCTCCTGGCTCCTCTCGACTCCTCCTTCTGGCTTCCTGAGTCTTCTGGGAAAATATAATTTCCTGGTATTTTTCTGGAATTTTCCTGATCTTCAAAATATGGTCCCTTGATGGTCCTTTTTCCAGCAGAATCCTGACTCCGGCAGCAAATCCTCCAATGATCATCAAACATGTGAAAACAAGGGAAATAACATAAGTATCAACTCTAAATATGAAATATATCAATGAATAACAGTAAATTATGATACAAAATAGTGATGCAAAATTGACGTATCAACCCCCCCCCCCAAGCTTAGACCTCGCTTGTCCCCAAGCGAAAACTAAACTCGGTAAACAAGACCACAGGTTTATGGAGTGAAGTGTCGATAATCAAAATACGGACAAGAAGCATCACATTCACCAAGGCACAAATTATAATAGACAGCAACTTCCCTTTATAAGATGTAGACTTGGAATAGGTAAAAGGGAATCACATGTAAAGATGCACAAGGTAAACTATAATTGGCAATGGCAAACCTTAGTTCTTGGTCAAAGAATGATGAACAAGCTATTCTTTCTTTTAAACGGAGCCTTTTAAAACAGAGCTAATATAGCAAAGACCATATGCTCAACAAAATAAACTTTTACATTCATAGAAAGCTTTCAAAGATATATTCCTTCAGACAAAAGCATTGTACAAAACAAGGAAGATAGTAAACATGATTAAACGAATCAACATATGGATGAGTGAAACATAACAACTCAAATGCTTGCTTGAGATAGAGGGGAAATAGGTTGACTCAACATAAAAGTAAAAGATAGGCCCTTCGCAGAGGGAAGCAGGGATTAAACATGTGCTAGAGCTTTTCATTTGTAAAATAGAGGTAAAAATTGTTTTGAGAGGTGATTACTTTTGTCAACGACTAGCAACGGAGTTCTTGATATATTCCATACTAAACAAGTGAGAGCGGTTCCGAGATGTTTGATTAATTGGCACATTGGTGCTCTTTTATAGCTTTGCACTCCTCTCCACCTTTTTCCTTTCTCAAACCATGGCTAACCGATTCCATCGGGTGCCAACCAACTTTCACATACCATGGAGGAGTGCTCTTTTCTTTCTTTTCTTTTTGAGATTATAATGGTCTGACCAGCTCCCTTGCAAAATTAATGACGAGCAGATGAAGCTACCTAGTCGAGGGGTACTTAATTTAGTATGGAAGATAACAAACCCATCCACTACGTCCTCATGAGCTAAAAACAGTGGCACAAAATGAGAAGTGTTTGAAGGTTTTTGAAAGGTAGCACATGAAAATTTACTTGGAATGGCTTGAAATACCATGCATAGGAATTTATAGTGGACTCTTTGGAAGTGACTTGGCTTTGGGATTTGGATGCACAAAAAGTATTTCCTCTCAGTACAGGTTTTTGGCTAGCAAGGTTGGGTAGCAAGCATAAAAATTGCATGAAACAGACAAACATACATATAATAAGAACAATCATGCAAACTCCCTTGAAGGCACAATGATTTTGACTTTAGGAATAACAATGCTTATAAGCCAAACATAAAGGAAAAACTGAAGTGATGTAACTACAAGCACTTCTTTATTTTTTTTCTACTCAAACCTCAAGGTAAAGTTGCTACTGACCAAGCTAGGTTTGCCAAAACCAACTAAATTTACTCATGCTCCCAAAGTGATACCAATACCAATCAACAAGACTAGTCATACAAGAGAGATTGCAAACTAACATAAAGTGTGTGGAAAGTAAACGATAAAACTTCTCATTAATATTTTATTACCGCAACTCACACCAAGGGATACATAGATAACCAACTAAGAAGGATACTTCCAAACTGCAAACTATTCTATAAGATAACTTCTCTATTCATGATATGACTCTACTTGAAAAGTAAATGAGCAAAAGGTAATGATGTGATACCGCGGCACTTCCCCAAGCTTGGAACAAGCCAAGGGGATGCCTATACCGATGACGAATTACTCCTTGGGTGGTATTGGTAGCAGCCTTGGATTAATGAAGTATTCCAGCATCTGGCGAAGCCTAAGATTTTCTTCTTGCAGCATCTCTACCTCCCTTTTCAAAGCTTGATATTGAGCACAAAACCCATAAGTGACCAGCATACCCTCTTCTATCACGGGCATGGAGTTAAGATCCAAAACATGATATGTTGGTCCCTGCAGATCATGAGAAAAGATACGTCTAGCTTTCGTTGGTCCTTCAAAAAGCAGGATTCTTTGGCCTTGCTCTCCCTGAACCTTGCTCTTCCTTCCACTTTTGGCGCTGGTGATCATCTACCCAGGGTCCTTTGCCCTTGTTGTCACTTGAAGAGGCCATGGCTCCCCCAAGCTTAAGATCAACTCCTGACAGAAATAGCTCGAAACAAAACATGCCGAAAAAACGATATACAGACCTCGGGGACACCGGGGGGTTAAATAGGTGAAAATTATATATCGAAACGAAATCACAAGAGGAAATCAGGACGGAAACGAGTTCCGATGTGTTCTCACACCTGGGTGGCTCGGCCAGGGGTGGGCCCGCGCCACCTATGTGTGAGACGCACACGGACTCCTTTTCCTGCCCGTTTTCGTCTCGTGATTTTTCATATTTAGTAAAAATAGCAAAAATATTAAAGGAAGAGCTTTTAGCGAAACTTCTCTGACTAGAACTGTTACCTATTCGAAAACGAACTCTGCAGGTACCTGCAATTTGTCTTGGATGAATTCTTCCGGAGAAACTGTTTCAATAACATCAACATCTTCATTACAAGAATCTCCAAAAATATAATGTTTGAGTCTTTGCCCATTCACCACTTGTGTAGAGTCATCCTTCAATGAAGCAATCTTAATAGCACCTGAGCGGTACACTTCCACAATAACATATGGTCCTTCCCATTTAGAGAGTAATTTTCCTGCAAAAAATCTGAGACGAGACCTATACAATAGAACTTTCTCACCAACATGAAACTCTCTCTTAAGAATTCTCTTATCATGCCATTGCTTGACTTTCTCTTTAAAAAGCCTGGCATTCTCATACGCTTCATTTCTCCACTCATCTAAAGAACTCAAATCTAACAACCTCTTCTTACCGGTTAGTTTAAAATCTCTATTAAGCTCTCTCATTGCCCAAAAAGCTTTGTATTCTAATTCTAAGGGCAAGTGACACGCTTTCCCATAAACCATCTTATAAGGAGACATACCCATGGGGTTCTTATAAGCAGTTCTATAAGCCCATAAAGCATCGTTTAACTTACTAGCCCAGTTTTTCCTAGATCTATTGATAGTCTTCTGCAAGATCGACTTGATTTCTCTATTAGAAAGCTCTACCTGCCCACTAGTTTGGGGATGATAAGCAGAAGCAATTCTATGATTGACATCATATTTAGCAAGAGTTTTTCTAAAACCACCGTGAATAAAATGAGAACCTCCGTCAGTCATAAGATATCTAGGCACACCAAACCTAGGAAAAATAACATCCTTGAGCATTTTTAACGAAGTCTCACCATCGGCACTCTTTGTAGGTATGGCTTCTACCCATTTAGTAACATAATCAACAGCAACAAGTATATGGGTATAGCCTTTTGAAGGAGGAAAATGACCCATAAAGTCAAATCCCCAACAATCAAATGGTTCAATAACAAGAGTGTAACTCATAGGCATTTCATTGCGTCTAGAAATATTACCAACTCTTTGACATTCATCACAAGATAAAACATACCTTCTGGCATCTTTAAAGAGGGTTGGCCAATAAAAACCTGATTGTAGAACCTTTTGCGCGGTTCTATCTCCGGCATGATGCCCTCCATAGGCGCTGCTATGGCATTTTCTTAAAATCTCTTGTTGCTCATATTCCGGTACACATCTTCGCATAATACCATCAACTCCTTCTTTATATAAGTGTGGGTCATCCCAAAAATAATGCCTCAAATCATAAAAGAATTTTCTTCTTTGTTGAGCTGTAAAGGTTGGAGGCAAATACTTGGAAACAATAAAGTTAGCATAATCAGCATACCAAGGAAGGTCTCGCGAAGTTACATTTATTGCAGCCAACTGTTCATTTGGAAAACTATCATTAACAGGAATAGGATCAAAAGAAATGTTTTCCAATCTAGATAAGTTGTCAGCCACAGGATTTTCAGCACCTTTCCTATCTACAATATGCAAATCAAATTCTTGTAAAAGCAACACCCATCTAATAAGCCTAGGCTTAGCATCCTTCTTAGTCATAAGATATCTAATAGCAGCGTGATCAGTATGAATAGTAACTTTAGAATCAACAATGTAAGATCTAAACTTATCACATGCAAAAACAACAGCAAGAAACTCTTTCTCAGTAGTAGCATAATTCTTCTGAGCAGCATCAAGAGTCTTACTAGCATAATGAATAATATTCAACTTATTATCTACGCGCTGTCCAAGAACAGCACCAACAGCAAAATCACTAGCATCACATATAATTTCAAAAGGTAAATTCCAATCAGGTGGTTGAACAATAGGAGTAGTAGTTAAAGCCTTCTTAAGAGTTTCAAAAGCTTCCTTACAATCATCATCAAAGGCAAATGGTATATCTTTTTGAAGAAGATTAGTAAGAGGCTTTGAAATCTTAGAGAAATCTTTAATAAACCTCCTATAGAAACCAGCATGACCAAAAATACTACGAATACCTTTAACATCTCTGGGACAGGGCATTTTCTCAATTGCCTCTACTTTTGCTCTGTCAACTTCAATACCTCTTTCAGAAATTTTATGTCCAAGGACAATTCCTTCATTTACCATAAAGTGGCATTTCTCCCAATTAAGAACAAGGTTAGTTTCTTTGCACCTCTGCAAAACTTTATCAAGGTTGTGCAAACAATTATCAAAAGAAGTTCCATAGATGGAGAAATCGTCCATGAAGACCTCCACAATTTCTTCACAAGAGCCATGAAAAATAGCAGACATGCATCTTTGAAAAGTAGCAGGAGCATTGCATAAACCAAACGGCATACGTCTATAAGCATAAGTTTCATAAGGACAAGTAAAAGTGGTTTTCTCTTGATCTTCCTTCTTAACAGCAATTTGAGAAAAACCAGAATAACCATCAAGGAAACAAAAATGAGTCTTCTTAGACAACCTTTCTAACATCTGATCTATAAACGGTAAAGGGTAATGATCTTTCTTAGTAACTTTGTTTACCTTCCTATAATCAATGCACATTCTATAACCAACAACTACCCTTTGAGGAATAAGCTCGTTATTCTCATTAGGCACAACAGTCATACCTCCTTTCTTAGGAACACAATGAACAGGACTAACCCATCTACTATCAGCAATAGGATAAATAATACCAGCATCAAGGAGTTTTAATACCTCATTTCTTACCACATCCTTCATCTTGGGAATTAGGCGGCGTTGATGCTCCACGACTGGCTTCACGTCTTTCTCCATATTAATGGCATGCTGACATAAAGTGGGAGAAATCCCTTTTAAATCATCAAGAGTATATCCCATAGCTCCTCGGTGTTTCCTCAATATCTCCAATAATCTTTCTTCTTCCTTTCCTGAAAGTTTAGAGCTAATAATAACAGGATATATTTTCTTATCATCTATATATGCATATTTAAGATTATCAGGCAAAGGCTTTAATTCGAACACAGGATCTTCCTTAGGTGGCAAAGTGGTACCAAGATCCTCCACAGGTAGATTATGCTTGATTAATGGTGGTTGACGAAGAAGAATATCGTCAATCTCTTCTCTTTCCTTGCTGAAAACATCACTTTCGTGATCTTCCATGAATTGCTGCAAGGCATTATTAGGAGCAAGAGCAATAGAAGCAAGCTGTTCAACTCGAAAAATTTCATTAGGCGTGTCATTTTCATAAGAAGTCTTAGCAAACTTAGAAAAATTAAACTCATAAGACTCTCCATTAAACTTAGTAAAAAAATTCTCCTTCTTATAATCTATCACAGCGCCACAAGTGTTCAAAAATGGTCTACCAAAAATAATAGGACAAGTTTTACTAGCCTCCTTACCAAGTACTAGAAAATTAGTGGGGTATTTAGTCTTACCGCAAAGAACTTCCACATCTCGAACAATACCAAGAGGCCAAATAGTCTCTCTGTTAGCAAGCTGAACAACCACATCAATATCTTCAAGTTCACAAGCGCCAATCTCATGCATAATTTCTTTGTAAAGCTCCAAGGGAATAGCACTTGCACTAGCACCAATATCACATAAACCATAATAGCAATTATCTCCAATCCTGACAGAAATAACAGGAACACTTGTTTTCCTATGCTTTTTAGGATGTGAGAGAATGTTAGAAGCATCTTCACAAAAAAGAATATATTCATCCCCTACATCTTTAGTAACAAGATCCTTCAATATAGCTACAGGAGACTTAATAGTAATTTGCTCATCAGGTTTTGCAGCTTTCTTAGTACTTTTATTAGACACACTTACCAAAGTAGAATACTTCTTTACCTTAGCAGGGAAAGGTGTCTTCTCAAAATAATGCTCAGGCACAATGCTATCAATAGTACAAACTTCAGTAGCTGCAGCAGGTATATGACTAATAGAATCTTTATAAGGCGCATGATATTTGTTCCAATCTTTCTTTGGAACATCAAGATAAGAGGCAAAGGCCTTAAGACAATTAGCAAGTATTTGTGAATCAAGACCATAAGCAGTGCTAACACTATGGAAGTCATCGGTTCCCATAAAAGATTTAATGCATTCATAATCATAGTTTATACCTGACTTCCTACCTTTGTCGTTTTCCCAACCTTCAGCATTCTCTTGTATACGGTCAAGAAGTTTCCACTTAGCATCTTCTTTCATATGAGTAAATGATCCAAAGCAATAAGCATCCAAATAATCCTTATCAGGAAGAGTAAGTCACGCATAAAAATTATCAATAACAATATTGTTGGGGAGCTCATGAATGGGGCATTTGAGCATTAGTAACTTCAATCTCCCCCACGCTTGGGCAATACTCTCTCCATCATGAGGCCAAAAATTATATATCCGGTTACGATCTTTATGAATTTCACTTGGAGGATAAAACTTGGAATAAAAGAGAGGTACAATATCCTCCCATGCCATAGATGGACCATCTTGGAGTAGTCGATACCACTCTTCAGCTCTGCCTTTCAATGATAATGAGAATAATTTCTTCTTGACTTGGCTTGGTGAAATACCTACACATCTGAACAACTCGCATAATTCATGTATAAATAATAAGTGATCACCCGGATGGACAGTTCCATCTCCTGAATAGCAGTTATCCATAATACGCCCAACAATTTTCATAGGTATTTTAAAAGGATCAATTCCAGCAGGTGGTGGCGGTGGTGGTTCATCCACATGTGCAGCAGTAGTAGTAGATGTGTTTCCAAATAGGAAACCAAATGGAGAGTTCTCCATTGCAGAGTAAAATAAAAATAAAACAATACTCACAGTGACGGTTACCTTTACCAATTCCACTCTTCAATAGCGCTACACTCCCCGGCAACGGCGCCAGAAAATAGTCTTGATGACCCACAAGTATAGGGGGTGTATCGTAGTACTTTCGATAAATAAGAGTGTTGAACCCAACGAGGAGCAGAAGGTGTTGATGGGTGGTTTTGATCAAGGATTCACTGTAAATACTAGCAAACAGGTTTTCAGGGATATTTGGTAATACAAGTAAATAAAGTGCGAGTAAATAAAGGACAGTAGTAACAATTGCAGCAAGTGGCCCAATCCTTTCTTCAGCAAAGGACAAGCCGGTTGTGTAACTTATAATAACCAAACGTTCTCGAGGACACACGGGAGTTTCTGTCAAGAGCTTTCGCTTCATAAAGCCAATAGTCTTTATTGGTTTGATAGGTGTTATGGGGGTGAACCTGTGCTAGCGCACTACCCTTACTAGGATAAATACACACTTGTGATTATACCCCTTGCAAGCATCCGTAAATACAAGAAAGTAATTAAGATAAATCTAACCACAGCCTTGAACTCTAAGATCCTACGCTCCCTGGTGCAAAGGTTTCCCAACGGAGGTTTAGGTTTCTGTCACTCCAGCAACCCCACAATTGGTAGCCAAATACACAATGCATCTCACTAGGCCCATAAATGGTGAAGTATCATGTAGTCGACGTTCACATGACACCACTAGTGAAATAGCACCACAACAATATCAAACCATTAAATAATTCTCAACAATAATTCACTACTAACATCTTGACTTCTCCCATGTCCTCAAGAACTAAACGAACTACTCACAAGACATCATATGGATCATGATCAGAGGTGAAATAATGGTAAATAACAATCTGAACATAAACCTTAATTCAACGGTTCCACTCAAAAGCATCAACTACAAGAGTAATCAACACCGGGAAAGTTTCCCCTATGAATATAGCAAGATCCAACTCAAGATGTTACAGCGGGATGGCGTGGTGATGGTGGAGATGAAGGTGCTAGTGATGGAGATGATGATGATGATGATCCCGATGAAGTCCGGTGCGATGGTGATGACGATGGCGACGATCTCCCCTCTCCGGGAAGGAATTTCCCCGACAGATTTCTGCCTGCTGGAGAGCTTTTCTCTCTGGTGTTTTCCGCCCCACAGAGGTGGCGGTGTCTAACTCTGAGCCCCCCCTTTGACTTAGGTTTTCGGGGACGATGAAGTACGCGAAGGGGCGATGGCAGAAGTGGGCCAGGGTGGCCTCACACAGGGCTGGCGCGGCCAGGGGTCAGGCCGCGCCACCCTGGCGTGAGGGCCCCTCCTGGCTCCTCTCGACTCCTCCTTCTGGCTTCCTGAGTCTTCTGGGAAAATATAATTTCCTGGTATTTTTCTAGAATTTTCCTGATCTTCAAAATATGGTCCCTTGATGGTCCTTTTTCCAGCAGAATCCTGACTCTGGCAGCAAATCCTCCAATGATCATCAAACATGTGAAAACAAGGGAAATAACATAAGTATCAACTCTAAATATGAAATATATCAATGAATAACAGTAAATTATGATACAAAATAGTGATGCAAAATGGACGTATCAATAAAGAACTTGTATTCTATGGTTAAATGGAGGCTTAAATGAATTAAAATGTCAATTGTACCATAAATAAAATATATATTGTTTTATGCAACTTAAATAAGTTTTGATGTTAGATGTTCAATGCGAATTGGACACTAAGATTGCAACTAAAGGAGTCCATACGAAGTCCATGTATAACAAGAAGCACACACACCATGAAATGTTGGAGTCAAAACTTGAAATTGGGGATTTAGTTGATTTACAATCACAAATATAATATTTTGGTTTAAATTTCAACGCAAAAGTAAAGGTTTCATGGATAGTTCCTTCACTGTTTATAATATGGCGGGTGACTCATTGATCAAAACCCTGGCTAACACCACAGCCCCCAAAAATTTGTGCACATCTATAATTGCATACATGACAACTCGTGACTACCACACCATTCGAGATGGGTTTTCATATTTTGCATGAAACAACATGGCGTTAGATTAGTGCGCAACGGGAACCATATGTTCTTTTCTCGATGTGCAACACTCAAGAGAAGGAAAAACAACATGTTCATGGCTCCTTTGATTCATTGGACTTGTATAGGATTTGTGTAGGATTTGGCTGCTATGGAAATTTCTATATAGCAAGGTAGTTGGAAGCCATTTCTATAAAATATTAAATTTTGTTTGTTGCTTAGAATAAACTTGAATCAAGGTAGTTGGAAGTCTAGATTGGAGCAAACAACAAATGAACTACATGCCACATGATTAATTTAAACCAACATCATAAGACGGGTTAAAATACTACTTTCGTCGTACCTCCAGGATACATATCTATAGAAGTAAAACTACCCAAAGACCACATATTAACATTTGAGTACCTTACTAAGAAAACTTACTCTTCAGATAGATGTACTCATAACCTGATTTCGCTTCTTAGCAATAGACAATGACAACGGTGCATGTTTTTGGATGGAAGCAATACATGTCGGCCTTCCATGCTATCAACAACCAAGAAAATTATAGTGGTATGTAGGAGGCATCGAGGAAGTGGCACGGTCCAGTAGGTATGCCATGCCACCCATGTCCATTTATATACCCCAAAACCCTATTTCTCAGAAGGACGGAATTTTTTGAGACCCAGAGCGCCACCACCATCACGATCTTCATTTTTGGGGGTTGCTGGATCCTGCTCTCCACTCCCGGGAGGGGGATTTCAAGGGCTTCTTCATCACCATCATCGCCAACACCGTCTCCATCAACCATGTGCTTGTTCTCCATCACCATGTGTGAGTAACCCTCTGTAGGCATGTGAGGTCCATGGGGATTGGATGAGATTGATTATGTAATCATTCATAGAAGTCGAGATTTAAGGGTTTATCTTGTAGAAGTCCCCGTATGAGTGTTTATGCACTATTGCTATGTTTAATGCTTGCTACTAGGGCCCAAGTGACATGATTTCAGTACTAAACTTTTATTGCTTCATCATATAGATGAGTTTGGTGCATATCTGCAAAGTGTATTACCTGCCATTCTATTGATCCGACGACCCCCATGATGAGAGATGGGGATATCAATGGATAATTTGTCTAGTTTGAGGATATTGTGTGTTTATGGAGTGTTAATGCATTGTTTTGGACTATCCGAAAGGATGGACCTTAATTATCTGTAGACCCTCGATGGCTTCCGGTGACCCGGACAGATAGAACAATAGATGTATGCAAATTTTCCTTGTTGGTATGCATACTTATATTTGGGACACACACCTACACTTACATACAAAAAGGGATTTAGAGATGAACTTGAGTCAATTATATTATATGATCAATCTTATCCATGTAGCGCCTCGCTAGTGATCTCATGCCTACGCCTTTAATCTCTGAAGTTACAAGTTTTCCTTTCCGGTGAAAACTAGAAATCTGTTGTTAGTGTTTACTGCTGCAAGTCACTGTTTTGTCTGAACTGCTATAATCACATTTGTTCTTGAGAATATTGATATACAGGCGTGGTTGAGAGTGAAGTTGCTAAAGTATTGCTGATATTCTTGTTTGCTCCCCTTGAGTCAAACTATAAATTGGGTAATACTTCCCATCAAAGATTTCAGTGATCCCCTATATTTGTGGGTATCACATGGTCTATCCAAAATAAATATGGTTCATGGGAAAAAAAGTTTACCTACATGGGGTTTATATCACATGCAGCTCTAGCGGAGCCCTAGGAAAGATTTTATTCCAAATATTAATAATTGCATTTCTGAGGATTCGTCGGCCCACCATGGATGTGGCCTGGACCTTTCGAACCCATACCACGACCTTCACATGGTCGCCCATCGTTTGCCATTTTGGTGGTCCCCTTTTTGGCCCTTTTCTACATAATCCGAAAGTCGAGAATGAATGCAAATTAAATGTAAGAATGACCTTTCATGCTAGCAACAACCAAGATAATGGTAGTGGTATCTAGGCAGCGGCGAATCTTTGCATATGTTGGGGGGGCGCTGCCCCCCAACTTTTAAAGTATTTCTAAATTAAAAATTCATAATGTTTTGAATAGAAAAATTGGAGTCTTCAGCTCCCAACAGATATTGATTTTTTTTCTTTTGCCCCACCAATCCTTGTCAAGCTTTGCCACTACATGCAGGGTTAGGAGGAGGAAGGCAATGCATTCTTCCACGTAACACAAGAGATTAGCAGCCTTGTGTACGTGACAGGTCTTTGACCTTCTTGCATAGCTAAAAAGGCTCCTCAGAGAATCCCAGACGGCTCCCGCGCCAGTGTCGGTGCCGCCGTTAGGCCCAACCACGCCACCCCTCAACCTCTAGGGCTTCCGATGCGGTTCCCCTTCTAATTTTAAATGCGTTACTAGCTCCTTTTTTTAATAATGCGAAGATTGGTTCCGGTTTGGGGACATCATGCCAGAGAGGAGAAGAAGTGGAGTCGGATACATTGGTTACTTGGTTGAACCGCGCTAGTAACTTACCCCTTCTATCTATGCGGCCCACAACTTAGGTTATCTTTCTTCTCACTTTGTTTGAACAACGGACTAATTATTTTGCATTTCAGATTCATAGCGATGCAGTGTGCTGATACGTCTCTAACGTATCTATAATTTTTGATGCTCCATGCTTGTTTTTACACCATTTGCTTAGTGTTTCGTTACACTTCGTGGCATTTTTATGCATTTTCCGGAACTAACCTATTAACGAGATGTCACAGTGCCAGTTCCCTGTTTTCTGCTATTTTTGTGTTTCAGAAAAGTTACACAGGAAATATTCTCGGAATTGGACGAAACAAAAGCCAAACATCCAGAAATTCACCGAAGCTTCCAGAGAACCGAAGAGGAGATAAAGTGGGGCCACGAGGGGCCCACACAATAGGGCGGCGCGACCCAGGGCTAGGCCGCGCCCCCTATGTGTGTGGCCGCCTCGGTCCACTTCTGACGATGCCCCTTCGCCTATAAAGACCCCCCGACGGGAAAAACCTAAAAAACCTGATCACTTTTCCAGAAACACATTGCAATCCGCCGCCGTCATCGACCCGAGATCGGGAGGGTCCAGAAGCTCTTCCCGGCACCCTGTCGGAGAGGGGAATCGCTACCGGAGGTCTTCTTTATCGCCATGCTTGCCTCCGACGCGATGAGTGAGTAGTCTACCTTGGACCATGGGTCCATAGCAGTAGCTAGATGGTTGTCTTCTCCACCATGTGCTTCATGTTTAGATCCCGTGAGCTGCCTTACATGATCGAGATCACCGTTATATAATACTACATGTTGTGTTTGTTGGGATCCGATGAATATTGGTGTTATGATTGAGTTAATGTGCTGAATATTATCTTATGTTATCTATATGTTGTCTATGATCTTGCATGCTCTCCGTTGTTAGTAGCTATCTTGGCCGAGTAGATACTAGTGACTCCAAGAGGGGGTATTTATGCTAGATAGTTGGGTTCATGCCTCTATTTAATCCAGGGGAGTGACAGAAACCTCTAAGGTTGTAGATGTGTTGTTGCCACTAGGGAGAAAACAACATTCATATGCTCAAGGGCATATGCTTTGTTTACATTACACACTTTGCTTAATGCAGTTATCTGTTGTTCGCAACTTAATACTTGTGGAGTTCTCGGATTGATTCGCCAGAAGTGGATTATTAGTCATAGATGCAGTTGGATGGCGGTCTATGTATCTTGTTGTAATGCCCAGAGTAAATCCCATAGTGATCCTCTCGACATATCACGTTATCTTTATTCTATCAACTGCCCAACTGTAATTTGTTTACCCAACATGTGTTATTTTATCTTATGGAGAGACACCACTAGTGAACTATGGACCCCGGTCCTATTTCTATTATATTGCTATCACCTGTTTACTTTACTCGCACTGTTTACTTTACTCGCATATTACTATTTCTTTCCACTTGATATGCTCATACCCTTTGTTTCAAGCAAACCGGTGAGATTGACAACCTCATCGTAAGTTGGGAACAAAGTATTTGGTTGTGTTGTGTGCAGGTTCCACGTTGCTACTAGTTGAAGACGCGCTAACAAGATATCGTTAATGGCGCCCTTGTTGGAGTGTCATTAGGCTAGCAAGCATCACCTTGTGGAGTATTGGCTTTTTCCTACTAGACGATAAAACCTTGGTTTCATAATTGAGGGAAAACTTGCTGCTATATTCATCAAACCTTCTCTTGGGGTTTCCAACTGGCCGGTCATTTACTTCATCAACTACACGCCAACAAGTTCTCTGGCACTATTCAATACCGCGTCATCAACAAGTTTTCTGGCACCGTTGCCGGGGAAAAAGAAGACTTCTGCAAGGGGAGTTTTGCATGCACATCCTTTACTTTGTTTTAAGTTTTGCTTTATGCTGCGCTTGATGGCGCCCAGAAAATGAGCTGCTACTGGTTGCAGACAGTCCTTGTGCGTGGTGAATGACCAGCCCGTTGGGAACCCCAAGAGGAAGGTATGATGAGTATAGCAGCTAGTTTTCCCTCAGTTAAGAAACCAAGGTATGTCGATCTTGGAGAGGAGAGACAAACGACTGAAGGTGATGCGGAACATGCACACACACAACCAAGTACTTTGTTCCCAACTTGCGATGAGGTTGTCAATCTCACCGGTTTGCTTGAAACAAAGGTTATGAGCGTATTGAGTGGAAAACAATATAGTATGCGAGTAAAGTAAACAGTACAAGTAAAGTAAACAGGTGATAGCAATATGATGTAAATAGGACCGGGGTCCACAGTTCACTAGTGGTGTCTCTCCATAAGATAAATAACACATGCTGGGTAAACAAATTACAGTTGGGCAATTGATAGAATAAAGATAAATGTGATATATCAAGAAGATCACTATGAGATTTACTCTGGGCATTACAACAAAATACATAGACCGCCATCCAACTGCATCTATGACTAATAATCCACTTGTGGTGAATCAATCCGAGAACTCCACAAGTATTAAGTTGCGAACAACAGATAATTGCATTAAGCAAAGTGTGTAATGTAAACAAAGCATATGCCCTTGAGCATATGAATGTTGTTTTCTCCCTAGTAGCAATAGCACATCTACAACCTTAGAGGTTTCTGTCACTCCCCCAGATTAAATAGAGGCATGAACCCACTATCGAGCATAAATACCCCATCTTGGAGTCACTAGCAACTACTCGGCCAAGATAGCTACTAACAACGGAGAGCATGCAGGATCATAAACAACATAGAGATAACAAAAGATATAATTCAGTACAGCAACTTAATCATAAACACCAATATTCATCGGATCCCAACAAACCAAACATGTAGAATTACATAACGGTGATCTCAATCATGTAGGGCAGCTCATGAGATCTAAACATGAAGCACATGGTGGAGGAGACAACCATCTAGCTACTGCTATGGACCCATAGTCCAAGGTAGACTACTCACTCATCACTCCGGAGGCAAGCATGGCGATGAAGAAGACCTCCGGTGGCGATTCCCCTCTCCGGCAGGGTACCGGGAAGAGCTTCTGGACCCTCCGGATCTTCGGGTCGACGGCGGCGGCGGATCGCGATGTGTTCTGGAAAAGTGATCGGGTACTTAGGTTTTTTCCGTCGGGGGGTCTTTATAGGCGAAGGGGCGATGTCAGAGGAGGGACCAGGCGGCCTCACGCCAGGCTCACGCGACCAGGCCCCTGGCCGCGCCAGCTAGGCGTGTGGGCCCCTGGTGGCCCACCTCCTACTCCTCTTCGGATCTCTGGAAGCTTCCGGGTAAAATAAGACTTCAGGAACTTGTTTCGTCCAATTCCGATAATATTTCCTGTGTATCACTTCTGAAACACAAAAATAGCAGAAAACAGGGAACTGGCACTGTGGCAACTCGTTAATAGGTTAGTTCCAGAAAATGCGTAAAAGTGCCACGAAGTGTAACGAAACAATAGACAAATGGTGTAAAAACAAGCATGGAGCATCAAAAATTATAGATACGTTGGAGACGTATCAAGCATCCCCAAGCTTAACTCCTGCTCGTCCTCGAGTAGGTAAGTGATAACAAAAGAATAATTTTTGAGGTGACATGCACCTACACAATCTTGATCATATATGTAAGCATTTGTGAGCTGGGATCATAAGAACTTAAAACATGGGCATGAAAGATATAATCATGACAATAAGAACTTAGCAACCATGTTGTAAACATGCAAATGAACACAAACAAAAGATCATGAAAATGAAACAATGAAAGTCAAACGTGTGTTCAAATCATAAGGAAAAACATACAAATGGTTTTCAGCTTGTCCTTCAAAGAGAGCAAAACATAAATGCATAGGACACCTTCAAGTTTAAGAGGGCGACTAGATACAAATAATTTAAGAACAAGTGAAACCAACAATATGAATCAATCAATGAACTTTGGGACAATGCATATTACACTAAGAATGACAACTATGCTCTCTTAATGGTGCATAAATAAAGAAGGTGGTGAATCAACATAAAAGTAGAAGAAAGGCCCTTCACAGAGGGAAGCAGTGAATGCAAGTTTTATAACCTTCAAAAATTATGGTACTTACCGGCTTTGAGCTCTCATTGCCCCCATCATAAGCATCTTGAATGGTTAAAGTTAATACGAGAACAATTATGATGCATATGCTTGACAAATCATAAGTTGAAAACCTCGTGCCCCGTGAATACGAGTACCCAAACCTCATGCTACTTTACTTAGAGTCCCAAGCAAGGCTCTTGTCATTGTAAGTATATGCATATCATTGAGAACCGCCAATGGGGTACCTCCGTGCCCGATGACATGGAACAAGCCCACACCAAAATGACAGGACAAGCAGACAATGAACACCTCGACATCTCTTTTAGTTGCCTTTTGTTTAGCTTTTTATTGTGAGATGCGTCATTGAATGTTCACCATGGGTATGCAGCAAATTTCCACCATGAATTATGCATGGCTTAGATTGGCGGCCCGGCGTTTCCCTAACACATATACAAACTCCATGATCCCCACAAGATTCCCAATTCATTTCACACCGCGGGCATCCATAAACAAAAGATCACGATATCAACTCAAATAAGAAGTGCAATGTTGAAAGCTTGCCCCATGACAGCATGGCTGGGCTAGAATCCAACTTACAACTTGCAAGCATAACAACTCAACATAAGAGACCACAATGTCAAATTTTTAAGAACAGGAAAAAGTAAAGTGTGCCTTCTGGTTCGTGAGAGCTTTACTGACCGAATTTCGCATAACACTGGTAAGAGTTTAATTTGAAGAGAAAATAAAAGCAAGTCAAATTTACTTGGAATAGCAAATTGCTAGTAGGTATGTATGGTGGACACTTTGGAAAAATTTGGCTTTTAGGAGTTGGATGCACAAGTAGAGCTCATACTCAGTACAAGGCGAGGGCTCGCAAAAGACTGGGAGCGACCAACTAAGAGAGCAATAATGGCCATAATCATGCAAAGCGACAAAGAGACATTAAAAGAAGCATAAGATGGCATCAAAAGTCAAAAACTAAATGATCATGAAGGCTATTGGCGACTTTATAAGAGTCTAACATGTGTGAGCATGCGCCAAGTCAACCCAAATAAAGCATCAAGGAGAAAACCAAAATAATGCTTCCATACAATAAAAACAACGCATGATTTTTTCAAAGGCTCATTAAGCAATCTCAGTTATTTGAGACAAGTCATGCTACAGCAAAACCACTAAGCATACTATCAAAAAGACATCAAGCATGACTTGAAAAAGCCTAAGCCGCAGTTGATGACCCACAAGTATAGGGGATCGCAACAGTATTCGAGGGAAGTATTACCCAAATTTATTGATTCGACACAAGGGGAGCCAAAGAATATATGTAAGCCTTAACGGATGAGTTGTCAAGTCAGTTGCACCTGGAAACAGTCTTACTCGCAGCGGTTTATCAGTAGCAACAGTTTTATAGCAGTGACAGTAGTGAAACAGTATCAGCAGTAGTAAAATAGCAGCGGTAATAGTAACAGTAGTAAACAGTAGGAACAAATACTGTAGGCATAGGGATGGATTACGGGCGTTGCATGGATAAGATAATTCATGAAATCAATGAGACATGGGCATTGCAGATAAATAATGATAAAGCATCCTAGTACAAACAATCATAGGCATGTGTTCCGTATATAGTCGTACGTGCTCACAAGGAGAAACTTGCACGACATCTTTTGTCCTACCAGCCTGTTGCAGCAGGGCCTCAAGGGAAACTACTGGTAATTAAGGTACTCCTTTTAATAGAGTACCGGAGCAAAGCATTAGCACTCGGTGAACACATGTGATCCTCACATCATAGCCATCCCCTCCGGTTATCCCAATTTCTGTCACTTTGGGGCCTCGGGTTCCGGACAACAATATGTGTATACAACTTGTAGGTAAGACCATAAACAACAAGTATCATCATAGAAATAATAACATGTTCAGATCTGAAATCATGGCACTCGGGCCCAAAGTGTTAAGCACAAGTTGCAACAATGTCATAGGCACTAAATAAAGATACTAGGCACTATGCCCTATCAATCTCATATCAAATTACATGAACAATCTCATCTAATCCCTACCATCCCCTCACCTACAGCGGGGGAATTACTCACACATGGATGGGGGAGTCATGGATGGTCGATGGAGGAGCATCGGTGGTGATGGTGATGAAGATCTCCTCCGAATCCCCGTCCCGGCAGGGTGCCAGAACGGAGTTTCTGGTTCTGAATCGCGGTTTCTGATGGCGGCGGCGCAGCGGAAGTCTATCTGGAAAAAACGCCGTCTCCCCGATATTATGTCGTCATGGGGTATATGTACGCGAGAGGGGAGGTCGAGAGGGGTTCTGGGGCCCCCTCACGCAAGGGTGGCGCGGCCAGGGCTGGGCCGCGCCACCTATGCGTGATAGCCCCTCGAGCCCCTTCTCCCTCCTGTCTTCTGGCTCCGTGGGTCTTCTGGTGAAATAGGATTTTTCATGATTTTTCCCGAATTTTTACTGGAAGTTGGATTTCTGCACAAAAACGAGACACCAGAGCAATTCTGCTGAAAACAACGTCAGTCCGTGTTAGTTGTATTCAAAACACACAAATTAGAGGAGAAACAATAGCAAAAGTGTTCGGGAAAGTAGATACGTTTTGGACGTATCAACTCCCCCCAAGCTTAGCTATTTGCTTGTCCTCAAGCAATTCAGTTAACAACTGAGAGCGATAAAAGAAACTTTCACGAACACATTTGCTCATATGATGTATATATACTAACTATGTGATCAAGTACTCAGGCAATTCATAATAAGAAATATGCAACTAATGTCACCTCATAGTCAAGCAAGCTATGAAAGAGTGCCAATGCACTAATAACAAGTAACATGTGCATGAGAAGTTACACGATTGTAATATGCATAAATGATATGAAAGAGTGGTATCCCGCTTGCCTTTATTTGTAGAGCAAAACATAAATGCTGAGGCACCTCTGAAGTCCAAGGGAAGACTAGAAGTAGAAATATCAAAGATACAAGCATCAAAGTTATACCACAATTATCCGTGTTCTGGGACAAGCACATTACACTAAGAATAACAGCTATGCTCTCAAGAAGTGCTTAAAGTTAGAAGATGGTGACTCAACATAAAAGTAAATGAATGGCCCTTCGCAGAGGGAAGCAGTGATTTAACATGTGCTAGAGCTTTTCATTTGTAAAACAGAGATAAACGTTTCTTTTGAGAGGTGGTTGTTCTATGTCAACGACTAGCAATGGGGACTTACTATCTTCCATAATAAACAAGTGAGAGCGGTTCCGAGTTCTTTGAAATTTGGCACATTGGTGCTCTTTTATAAAGCTTTGGCACTCCTCCCCACCTTTTTCCTTTCTCAAACCATGGCTAACCGATTCCATCGGGTGCCCACCAACTTTCTCATTCCTTTGGAGGAGTGCATTTTTTCTTTCTTTTAGAATTAAGATTATAATGGTCTGACCAGCTCTCATGCAAAATTAATGACAAGCAGATGAAGCTGCCTAGTCGAGGGGTACTTAATTTAATATGGAAGATAGCAATTCCGACCACTACGTCCCCATGAGCTAAAAACAGTGGCACAAAATGAGAAGTAGTTGAAAGTTTTGAAAGGTAGCACATGAAAATTTACTTGGAATGGCTTACAAATACCATGCATAGGAATTTATAGTGGACTCTTTTGAAGACTTGGTTTTGGTAGTTGGATGCACGAGTAGAGCTCATACTCAGTACAAATGAAGGCTAGCAAAAGACTGGGAAGCGACAATCGAGAGAGCAATAACTGTCATAATCATGCTTGCGACAAAACAAAATTAATATAGGCATAAAAATGATACAAGAACTCTGAGGCAATTTAGATCATCGAGGCTTAATTGACTTTTTGTTTAGTCATATGCATGCTTGAGCATGTGCCAAGTCGATTCAAATGAAGCTTTCAGAGGTGGATACCACAATATCATACCATACTATGAATAAAACAATGCATGCAAGCGTCTACATGACATGCTACAGGCTAATAGTAAATTGAAACTAATCATATGAAAGCAAGAACTACAAAGCATCCATTAGATGACATATACCTTATGTGAACTGACTAAGCATGTCCACGTAGATGAGTATATGTACAAAAATGAAAACAAATAGAGTTCATACCAGCCTTTTACCACATCTCGGATTGTCATATATCGTCATTATTGCTCTTCACTTGTGTGGCTTGAATAATATAAAGTGAATACCAAGCTCCAATGGAGTAACGAGAGACTGAACTCTGCAACAAACTTTACAAAACCAAAGAAGAACAACAAATATTTTTGTGTTTTCGATTTTTGAAACAAAAGCAGAAGGAAATAGCAAACAAAGCAAAATATTTTTGGATTTTCAAATAGCAAACCGAAATAGCAAGTAAAGCAAACCAAAGGTAGAAAACTAAAGAACCAAATAGAGAGAAATAACGGAAATATTTTTGGTCTTTTTGTGTTTTGGAAAAATGGAAACAAGAACGAGAACAATAAAGAAAGCGAAACATGAATATACAAAGGACCAACAAAATATGACATGCAGATGAGTGAATCGTCGGCGTACCTCCCCCCAAGCTTAGGCTTTTGGCCTAAGTGGAGATCAATTTCGACTTTGATAGCTGCCCCAGGCTGGTGGATCATCATAGGTGTAATCGTACCCGGGCTCTCGTGAAGATGAAGCTGATGGCGCATAATCATAATAAGGTTGCTCATATGGGAAGTTCGTAATGTTGGAGGGCTGCCCCGATTCTTCGGCGCCCTCCTCATCGTGTACAGGCGGCGGGTGCTCCTCCACGTACGCATCAAGCTCATCTTCCGTAAGCGACCATCAATTCCTGCGATCAAGGTTAAACAAAAGAGGTGCAGGCAAACGGACTGATCGTTCAGTCTTTACTACCTTCCAGGTAGTCTTCTTGAAAAAGGTTAGCTCAAATGTTAAATTAATCAAACTAGCAGGAGGAGAAATAAACTTATGTTGAACCATAGAATCAAGACCAAGTTTCTCCTCGGGGAACTGCAGATCTCGAAAACGAGGCACAACGCCATGCAGAGCTAACATGCGTGAAGCTATAAGTCCCCCACAGATTCCCCCTTTCTCACGATTAAGATCAAGACGGAAAGCTATTAAGGCACCCAAATGGTAAGTCCTATCACGCCTCAAAGCAGCAGCAATAAAAGCTAGATCATGGAGAGACAATCTACTTGCAGATTTCCTAGCAAGAACACATTTGGTAATAAAGAAGGCAAAATATCGAATGGATGGGAAATGAATATTTCGAGTTTTACCACCCTCTCCTGTAAAGCTTCTTCCTTGACAAATCTCTTCGTAAAGTTCCAACAATGGCCTAGGCTGACCTCTTATCTTCTCGAGCGATCCCCACTGTGGTATTCTAATAGCTGTACAGAAAACATCAAGAGGCAAGTCCACAGATTTATTATAGATTTTGTAATGAACCATGGGGTTAGAAGTGGACCAACTAAATCTGAAATCCTGCACCACAGACATTGTTAGTTTAACATATTGGGGAGGTTCACCCTCAACAAAATATTCTAATCCTGCATTAGAAAGTAAAGTTTGAAAATCCTGCAGGATTCCAGCAGCACTCAAAAATGCTGAACATGGATAGTGTGAGGGAAAAACCTTCTCTTCACGGTGAACTTTCATAACATCATGCACTTCTAGTTCATGTTGAGAGAGTTGATACACATTCTCCTCCATTTCGGAGAGCAAATGATCCAAATTTCAGCAGAAATGTTGGGGTGAGCAAGGAGATCGAAAAATCGAGGTGAAGAACAGCAAGAACTCGAGCTTGAGCAAATGGGGCGGTGTTTTTCGGGAGAGAGAAAGAGCAGGGGAAGAAGAGATGAGTGAGGGGCCAGGTGGGGCCCCTCACACCTGGGTGGCGCGGCCAGGGCTGGGCCGCGCCACCTGTGTGTGAGGTGGTGTGGCTGCCCCACCTGGTGCCTCCCAGGTGTCTCTCTGCCCCATTTTTGACATAAAAATTTATAAAGAATTTTCTGAAAGTTTTCAAGAAACTTTATTTTCGAGGATTTTTCAGAAATTGGCATATCAATAAAACTTAGAAAAACGAAGATGAAAAGATTTTAAGCAAATCAAAACTAAACGTGCAGCAGCTCTGAGATACTCTTAATCATACAACTAAACTGAAGGAATAACATTTTGATGAAAGTAAATACAAGTAAGGTCGAGTAGATGCGGTGAAAACGAAGTTTCGTTCATATAAAATCACTTTGTTAACAAGGTTGATCAAGTCTTGTTACCAAACTAACTTTATATGAGGCAAAACTTTGCACTTCACTTAATGCTTATGTTACCTCAACTTTGATAGGTATAGCCCCAACCATAACAATTTGATATTCTTCATTGGCCTTTCGCTCTGAACAAATAATTTGACCAACTTTGATAGTCTCAACACGCTTGATTGAACTTAGAGCATTCTTCCTATCAATCTTCTTGGGAAAATAAACCGTATATTATTTGTCATTAACATTAAAAGTAACTTTTCCTTGATTGCAATTAATAACAGCACCTGCAGTGTTTAGAAAAGGTCTCCCAAGAATAATAGACATATTATCATCTTCAGGCATTTCCAACACAACAAAATCAGTTAATATTAAACAACTGTTAGCAACTTGAACGGGAACATTTTCACATATACCAATATGAATAGTAGTAGACTTATCAGCCATCTGCAAAGATATATCAGTTGATACTAATTTTTCTAGATCAAGTCTCTTATAAAGAGAAAAAGGCATGACACTAACTCCAGCTCCCAAATCACATAAAGCAATTCTAACATAGTTATTTTTAATGGAGCAAGGAATAGTAGGTATACCTGGATCTCCAAGCTTCTCTGGAACTTTACCATCAAAAGAATAGTTAGCAAGCAGTGTGGAAATTTCCTCAGTAGGAATTTTCCTTTTGTTAGTGACAATATCTTTCATATACTTTGCATAAGGAGGCATTCTAATAGCATCAGTCAAAGGAATTTGCAAAAATAAAGGTCTCATCCATTCACAAAACCTGTTGTAGTGTTCTTCTTCCTTGGACTTATGTTTCTTACTAGGAAAAGGCATTGGCTTCTGTACCCAAGGTTCCCTCTCTTTACCATGCTTGTTGGCAATGAAGTCTTCTTTGGTGTACTTTGCATTTTTATCACTCTTTTCTGGTTCCTCTTCAACTTCTTCTTTATCTTCTTCTTTATCGGAAGCATCTCCTGGTTCAGTTTCAGCATCAGAAATAGAAACACTATTAGGATCTTTACCTGCATCAGAGGATTCTGCAGTTGTTTTATGCTTCTTCTTCTTGGAAGGAATATCATCACTTGCAGTTCATTGAGAATCTTGCTCGACCCTCTTAGGATGTCCTTCAGGATATAATGGGTCTTGAGTAGCAGCACCACTTCTTGTGCGTATTTCACATGCTTGCTTCTCCCTTGCATTAACTAGCAAGTCTTTTTGCACCTTGGTAAGCTGATCAATTTGTGTTTGAACCATTTGAAAATGTTTAGCAAGTATCTTTACATCATTGGCGGTTCTCTCCACAATATCCTGCAACTTGTTAATAGCTCTAGAATTTTCCAACAAATGATTATGCACCATTCTATTAAAATTTTCTTGCTTAACAGTAAAGTTATCAAACTCATCTAAGCATTGATCAGGAGGTTTAGTATAAGGAATATCTCTTTCATCAAAGCGTTTGAGAGAGTGTACCTCAATAGTAGATGAGTGAGGGATTGGTTTACATAATTCTTCTATAGGAGGTAAATTCTTCACATCTTCGGCCTTCATACCTTTCTCCTTAAGAGATTTCTTAGCCTCCTTCGTAGTTTCATCATTTAATTCAATCATCCCTCTCTTCTTCGGCGTAGGCTCTGTAGATGGCGCAGGAGTTGGTGCTGGTGTTGGCTCAACTAAAGTCCAATCGTCATGATTCCGGCTTATTTTAGCCATTAATTTTTCAGCTTCAGCCGGAGTTCTTTCCCTGAAAACACAACCAGCACAACTATCCAAATATGACTTAGATTCATCCATTAGTCCATTATAAAATATGTCAAGGAGTTCATTTTTAGGCAATGGTTCTTTAGGCAAAGCTCTAATTAAAGAACAAAACCTTGTCCAAGATTCAGGCAATATCTCTCCTTTTCCCTGTTCAAAATCAAAGATTTTCTGCACAGCAGCATGTTGAGCACTAGCGGGAAAATATTTCTGAAAGAAAGCATTAACCAAAGCAATAGGACTAGTAAGAGATCCAGGAGACAAGCTATTAAACCAAATTTTAGCAGCATCTTTCAACGAGAAAGGAAAAATCTTAGCAACAAAATAAGTGCGGAGCTTAATATCATCAGAAAACAAATTACTCAAAGTAGAAAGCTCATTCATGTGCTCCATAGCACTCTCATCTTTAGTACCAGAAAAGGGAGTTTTCTCAACAATAGATATGTAAGATAAATCCAAAGAGAAATCATAATCCTTGTCTCTAATATTTATAGGAGAAGCAACAAACTTAGGATCAGGAGACAAATTATATCTAACAGAACGTCTGGCAAGAAGTTCTTTAACATTACCTGCATTACGAGCAGCACGTGCTTCTGCAATAAAATCATCATTAAGCTCAATGTAAGCATCATCATCATAATCATCACTAGAACATTCCCTAGACTCAGGTGAACTAACAGGTGTAACAGTGGTGTTTCCCAACTTAGCTCTAGCAATAGTAGCATCTAAAAAGGAACCTAGTGAACCTCTCTCATCAAGCACAGTAGAAGCATCATCTAAATTATCAGTGGCATTTTCAATCTCAGCAGAAGTAGTAGCAGTAGCGTGTGGGTGTGGTGGTGTAAGCAACTTACTCATAACAAATGGCGAATCAAGAGCAACAGAGGTGTTGAGAGTCGTACCTCTTCTTGTAATGGATGGCAATATAGGAACTTTTCCATCACAAGGTTTACCCATGATGAAAGGATTACAGCGAACAATATGAATACCAAATGAACTTACAAATAAAGCTATGCTCCCCGGCAACGGCGCCAGAAAATAGTCTTGATGACCCACAAGTATAGGGGATCGCAACAGTCTTCGAGGGAAGTATTACCCAAATTTATTGATTCGACACAAGGGAAGCCAAAGAATATATGTAAGCCTTAACAGATGAGTTGTCAATTCAGATGCACCTGGAAACAGTCTTACTCGCAGCGGTTTATCAGTAGCAACAGTTTTATAGTAGTGACAGTAGTGAAACAGTATCAGCAGTAGTAAAATAGCAGCGGTAATAGTAACAGTAGTAAACAGTAGGAACAAATACTGTAGGCATAGGGATGGATTACGGGCGTTGTATGGATAAGATAATTCATGAAATCAATGAGACATGGGCATTGCAGATAAATAATGATAAAGCATCCTAGTACAAACAATCATAGGCATGTGTTCTGTATATAGTCGTACGTGCTCACAAGGAGAAACTTGCACGACATCTTTTGTCCTACCAGCCTATTGCAGCAGGGCCTTAAGGGAAACTACTGGTAATTAAGGTACTCCTTTTAATAGAGTACCGGAGCAAAGCATTAGCACTCGGTGAACACATGTGATCCTCACATCATAGCCATCCCCTCCGGTTATCCCAATTTCTGTCACTTTGGGGCCTCGGGTTCCGGACAACAATATGTGTATACAACTTGTAGGTAAGACCATAAACAACAAGTATCATCATAGAAATAATAACTTGTTCAGATCTGAAATCATGGCACTCGGGCCCAAAGTGACAAGCATTAAGCACAACAAGTTGCAACAATGTCAGCAGAAATGTTGGGGTGAGCAAGGAGATCGAAAAATCGAGGTGAAGAACAACAAGAACTCGAGCTTGAGCAAATGGGGCGGTGTTTTTTGGGAGAGAGAAAGAGCAGGGGAAGAAGAGATGAGTGAGGGGCCAGGTGGGGCCCCCTCACACCTGGGTGGCGCGGCCAGGGCTGGGCCGCGCCACCTGTGTGTGAGGTGGCGTGGCTGCCCCACCTGGTGCCTCCCAGGTGTCTCTCTGCCCCATTTTTGACATAAAAATTTATAAAGAATTTTCTGGAAGTTTTCGAGAAACTTTATTTTCGAGGATTTTTCAGAAATTGGCATATCAATAAAACTCAGAAAAACGAAGATAAAAAGATTTTAAGCAAATCAAAACTAAACATGCAGCAGCTCTGAGATACTCTTAATCATACAACTAAACTGAAGGAATAACATTTTGATGAAAGTAAATACAAGTAAGGTGGAGTAGATGCGGTGAAAACGAAGTTTCATTCATATAAAATCACTTTGTTAACAAGGTTGATCAAGTCTTGTTACCAAACTAACTTTATATGAGGCAAAACTTTGCACTTCACTTAATGCTTATGTTACCTCAACTTTGATAGGTATAGCCCCAACCATAACAATTTGATATTCTTCATTGGCCTTTCGCTCTGAACAAATAATTTGACCAACTTTGATAATCTCAACACGCTTGATTGAACTTAGAGCATTCTTCATATCAATCTTCTTGGGAAAATAAACCGTATATTATTTGTCATTAACATTAAAAGTAACTTTTCCTTGATTGCAATTAATAACAGCACCTGCAGTGTTTAGAAAAGGTCTCCCAAGAATAATAGACATATTATCATCTTCAGGCATTTCCAACACAACAAAATCAGTTAATATTAAACAACTGTTAGCAACTTGAACGGGAACATTTTCACATATACCAATATGAATAGTAGTAGACTTATCAGCCATCTGCAAAGATATATCAGTTGATACTAATTTTTCTAGATCAAGTCTCTTATAAAGAGAAAAAGGCATGACACTAACTCCAGCTCCCAAATCACATAAAGCAGTTCTAACATAATTATTTTTAATGGAGCAAGGAATAGTAGGTATACCTGGATCTCCAAGCTTCTCTGGAACTTTACCATCAAAAGAATAGTTAGCAAGCAGTGTGGAAATTTCCTCAGTAGGATTTTTCCTTTTGTTAGTGACAATATCTTTCATATACTTTGCATAAGGAGGCATTCTAATAGCATCAGTCAAAGGAATTTTCAAAAATAAAGGTCTCATCCATTCACAAAACCTGTTGTAGTGTTCTTCTTCCTTGGACTTGTGTTTCTTACTAGGAAAAGGCATTGGCTTCTGTACCCAAGGTTCCCTCTCTTTACCATGCTTGTTGGCAATGAAGTCTTCTTTGGTGTACTTTGCATTTTTATCACTCTTTTCTGGTTCCTCTTCAACTTCTTCTTTATCTTCTTCTTTATCGGAAGCATCTCCTGGTTCAGTTTCAGTATCAGAAATAGAAACACTATTAGGATCTTTACCTGCATCAGAGGATTCTGCAGTTGTTTTATGCTTCTTCTTCTTGGAAGGAATATCATCACTTGCAGTTCGTTGAGAATCTTGCTCGACCCTCTTAGGATGTCCTTCAGGATATAATGGGTCTTGAGTAGCAGCACCACTTCTTGTGCGTATTTCACATGCTTGCTTCTCCCTTGCATTAACTAGCAAGTCTTTTTGCACCTTGGTAAGCTGATCAATTTGTGTTTGAACCATTTGAAAATGTTTAGCAGGTATCTTTACATCATTGGCGGTTCTCTCCACAGTAGCCTGCAACTTGTTAATAGCTCTAGAATTTTCCAACAAATGATTATGCACCATTCTATTAAAATTTTCTTGCTTAACAATAAAGTTATCAAACTCATCTAAGCATTGATCAGGAGGTTTAGTATAAGGAATATCTCTTTCATCAAAGCGTTGGAGAGAGTGTACCTCAATAGTAGATGAGTGAGGGATTGGTTTACATAATTCTTCTATAGGAGGTAAATTCTTCACATCTTCGGCCTTCATACCTTTCTCCTTAAGAGATTTCTTAGCCTCCTTCATAGTTTCATCATTTAATTCAATCATCCCTCTCTTCTTCGGCGTAGGCTCTGTAGATGGCGCAGGAGTTGGTGCTGGTGTTGGCTCAACTAAAGTCCAATCGTCATGATTCCGGTTTATTTTAGCCATTAATTCTTCAGCTTCAGCCGGAGTTCTTTCCCTGAAAACACCACCAGCACAACTATCCAAATATGACTTAGATTCATCCATTAGTCCATTATAAAATATGTCAAGGAGTTCATTTTTAGGCAATGGTTCTTTAGGCAAAGCTCTAATTAAAGAACAAAACCTTGTCCAAGATTCAGGCAATATGTCTCCTTTTCCCTGTTCAAAATCAAAGATTTTCTGCACAGCAGCATGTTGAGCACTAGTGGGAAAATATTTCTGAAAGAAAGCATTAACCAAAGCAATAGGACTAGTAAGAGATCCAGGAGACAAGCTATTAAACCAAATTTTAGCAGCATCTTTCAACGAGAAAGGAAAAATCTTAGCAACAAAATAAGTGCGGAGCTTAATATCATCAGAAAACAAATTACTCAAAGTAGAAAGCTCATTCATGTGCTCCATAGCACTCTCATCTTTAGTACCACAAAAGGGAGTTTTCTCAACAATAGATATGTAAGATAAATCCAAAGAGAAATCATAATCCTTGTCTCTAATATTTATAGGAGAAGCAGCAAACTTAGGATCAGGAAACAAATTATATCTAACAGAACGTCTGGCAAGAAGTTCTTTAACATTACCTGCATTACGAGCAGCACGTGCTTCTGCAATAAAATCATCATTAAGCTCAATGTAAGCATCATCATCATAATCATCACTAGAACATTCCCTAGACTCAGGTGAACTAACAGGTGTAACAGTGGTGTTTCCCAACTTAGCTCTAGCAATAGTAGCATCTAAAAAGGAACCTAGTGAACCTCTCTCATCAAGCACAGTAGAAGCATCATCTAAATTATCAGTGGCATTTTCAATCTCAGCAGAAGTAGTAGCAGTAGCGTGTGGGTGTGGTGGTGTAAGCAACTTACTCATAACAGATGGTGAATCAAGAGCAACAGAGGTGTTGAGAGTCGTACCTCTTCTTGTAGTGGATGGCAATATAGGAACTTTTCCATCACGAGGTTTACCCATGATGAAAGGATTGCAGCGAACAATATGAATACCAAGTGAACTTACAAATAAAGCTATGCTCCCCGCCAACGGTGCCAGAAAATAGTCTTGATGGCCCACAAGTATAGGGGATCGCAACAGTCTTCGAGGGAAGTATTACCCAAATTTATTGATTCGACACAAGGGGAGCCAAAGAATATATGTAAGCCTTAACAGATGAGTTGTCAATTCAGCTGCACCTGGAAACAGTCTTACTCACAGCGGTTTATCAGTAGCAACAGTTTTATAGCAGTGACAGTAGTGAAACAGTATCAGCAGTAGTAAAATAGCAGCGGTAATAGTAACAGTAGTAAACAGTAGGAACAAATACTGTAGGCATAGGGATGGATTACGGGCGTTGCATGGATAAGATAATTCATGAAATCAATGAGACATGGGCATTGCAGATAAATAATGATAAAGCATCCTAGTACAAACAATCATAGGCATGTGTTCCGTATATAGTCGTACGTGCTCACAAGGAGAAACTTGCACGATATCTTTTGTCCTACCAGCCTGTTGCAGCAGGGCCTCAAGGGAAACTACTGGTAATTAAGGTACTCCTTTTAATAGAGTACCAGAGCAAAGCATTAGCACTCGGTGAACACATGTGATCCTCACATCATAGCCATCCCCTCCGGTTATCCCAATTTCTGTCACTTTGGGGCCTCGGGTTCCGGACAACAATATGTGTATACAACTTGTAGGTAAGACCATAAACAACAAGTATCATCATAGAAATAATAACATGTTCAGATCTGAAATCATGGCACTCGGGCCCAAAGTGACAAGCATTAAGCACAACAAATTGCAACAATGTCATAGGCACTAAATAAAGATACTAGGCACTATGCCCTATCAATCTCATATCAAATTACATGAACAATCTCATCCAATCCCTACCATTCCCTCACCTACAGCGGGGGAATTACTCACACATGGATGGGGAAGTCATGGATGGTCGATGGAGGAGCGTCGGTGGTGATGGTGATGAAGATCTCCTCCGAATCCCCGTCCCGGCAGGGTGCCAGAACGGAGTTTCTGGTTCCGAATCACGGTTTCTGATGGCGGCGGCGCAGCGGAAGTCTATCTGGAAAAAACGCCGTCTCCCCGATATTATGTCGTCAGGGGGTATATGTACGCGAGAGGGGAGGTCGAGAGGGGTTCTGGGGCCCCCTCACGCAAGGGTGGCGCGGCCAGGGCTGGGCCGCGCCACCTATGCGTGACAGCCCCTCGAGCCCCTTCTCCCTCCTGTCTTCTAGCTCCGTGGGTCTTCTGGTGAAATAGGATTTTTCATGATTTTTCCCGATTTTTTACTGGAAGTTGGATTTCTGCACAAAAACGAGACACCAGAGCAATTCTGCTGAAAACAGTGTCAGTCCGTGTTAGTTGTATTCAAAACACACAAATTAGAGGAGAAACAATAGCAAAAGTGTTCGGGAAAGTAGATACGTTTTGGATGTTTCACAATCTACACAAGCTCCTTCTTGTACCACTATTTTACACAAAGCTTTTTCTCTTTTTCAACACCATTTGAAATTTTTAAAGACACCTCTTTTGATGAAAACCAATAAAGATCAGAGGCAAAAATACACCTTGATGAAAAGATATGACAAGGTCTGAGCGTAAATCAAGGCGAAAACGAAAACCAAAAGCAGTAGCAGAAAAAGAAGAACACTCGATTTTTAATAAGAGTGAAAACTAGAGCGTTCTTGGCAAATGAAAAGCAAGGCAACTTCTCCAAAAGAAAATTTGTTAGGGTCCAACCATTTATTGTAGCAAACAAACTAACTAAACTAACTAAGAAAACTAAAACAACTGATGCTCTAAGAAAAACACATAGTGCATGAAGCAATAAAAATATAGCGTCTTGAAAGGTGACCTGATTTTTGCCGATGAAGAAGGGGTGCCTCGGGGGCATCCCCAAGCTTTGACGCTTGTACTCCTTGGATATTTCTTGGGGTGATGCATGGGTATCCCCAAGCTTGAGCTTTTGTCCATTCTTCAACTCATCTCATCATTCTCCAATCCCTACACTTGAAAACTTCCTTCATACAAAACTAAACACAATTCTATTAGCAACATTAGTGCAAGCATAACATATAATCAATCCTCTTTTTGCTTCAGGTTTCAACTCAAAACCACCACATATATAGCAAATACTACTGTAGCAACTTCTCTAAAAGTTCTATGATCAAAAGAACTCAAAAGAAAGCGATAAAGTGGCAAACACAAATATTGGCAGAAATCTGTCAAAACTAAACAGCTGACAAAGGTCGAATTTTTGAGGGGTTTTCTGTTGCTCAAATCAAAAAGTGTTAAACTAACAAAAGTTTGGATATAACCTGGGGCATATGCACAAGAAATCGCAGGTCCAAAAGATATACAGAGAATTTATACGAATTTTTACGGTGCAGCACCGAAAACAGTTTCAGGACAGCAACATCCCCAAATCTTTACCTCACTCAAATTAGAGGCTTCTCTTGGCACAAAAACGAAATAAAAAAGATAAGGAGCGGTCATTAATGACTTCCAAGACTCAAATAAAAGAAAAAGTACTGAAAGTAAAAATATTGGGTTATCTCCCAAGAGTGCTTTTCTTTAACGCCTTTGAGCTAGGCGCAGAAAATTGCGAATCAAGTAATAATGAAAGGGGGATCAGGATCCACTATAGGAATAAAGAAATGAATACTATCCACTTGAGGTTTTGAGTTTCCCTTGTAGTCATGCTTTGGTACACTATTTTCATCAAAAAGATTTTCAGGACAAATCCAACTAGTATTAGCTACCAAGGCATTATGAATTCCTACAAGCATACAAGGTATTGGCAATCTAGATTCTTCGTTGGGTGTACCAACAATTTCAACAGGCGAGCCAAGCTTATTAAACTTCTTAAAAACTTTCCTAGCCTCAATTGCAACATCTCTAAATTCTATGCACAAGGTTTCTAAGATAAAAGCTTTCTTTTCGGGATCCTCAATTTCATGAAGCTTAAGGAACATGTATTGCATAAAAGGATTAAGACTAGCAAACCTAGCTTCTAACATGTGAACTAAATGAGCAGAAGCAACTTCATAACTAGGAGCTAGCTCAACCAAAGACTTTTCCTCAACTTCCTCATGCATACTAATGTGATTAAAGAACTCCTCAATATTACTTTTGCCAATAATTGAACCACTACCTACTGAGAGGTCCTCTAGAATGTACTTAGGAAACAACATGATGAACTAAAAGCAAAGAAATAACAACTACCAAGGATTCTAATTTTTTTGGATTTTTGATATAAAACGATGCAGGTAAAATAAATAAAGCAAAGCAAAACAATAACAAAGTAAAGGATGTGTGTGCGAAAACTCCCCTCGCAGAAGTCTTCTACTTCCTCCCCGGTAACGGCGCTAGAAAATAAGCTGCTGCGTTTGATAGCGCCCAGAAAATGAGCTGCTACTGGTTGCAGATAGTCCTTGTGCGTGGTGAATGACCAGCCCGTTGGGAACCCCAAGAGGAAGGTATGATGAGTATAACAGCTAGTTTTCCCTCAGTTAAGAAACCAAGGTATGTCGATCTTGGAGAGGAGAGACAAACGACTGAAGGTGATGCGGAACCTGCACACACACAACCAAGTACTTTGTTCCCAACTTGCGATGAGGTTGTCAATCTCACTGGTTTGCTTGAAACAAAGGTTATGAGCGTATCGAGTGGAAAACAATATAGTATGCGAGTAAAGTAAACAGTGCGAGTAAAGTAAACAGGTGATAGCAATATGATGTAAATAGGACCGGGGTCCACAATTCACTAGTGGTGTCTCTCCGTAAGATAAATAACACATGCTGGGTAAACAAATTACAGTTGGGCAATTGATAGAATAAAGATAAATGTGATATGTCAAGAAGATCACTATGAGATTTACTCTGGGCATTACAACAAAATACATAGACCGCCATCCAACTGCATCTATGACTAATAATCCACTTGTGGTGAATCAATCCGAGAACTCCACAAGTATTAAGTTGCGAACAACAGATAATTGCATTAAGCAAAGTGTGTAATGTAAACAAAGCATATGCCCTTGAGCATATGAATGTTGTTTTCTCCCTAGTAGCATCAGCACATCTACAACCTTAGAGGTTTCTGTCACTCCCCCAGATTAAATAGAGGCATGAACCCACTATCGAGCATAAATACCCCCTCTTGGAGTCACTAGCAACTACTCGGACAAGATAGCTACTAATAACGGAGAGCATGCAAGATCATAAACAACATAGAGATAACAAAAGATATAATTCAGTACAACAACTTAATCATAAACACCAATATTCATCGGATCCCAACAAACCAAACATGTAGAATTACATAACGGTGATCTCAATCATGTAGGGCAGCTCATGAGATCTAAACATGAAGCACATGGTGGAGGAGACAACCATCTAGCTACTGCTATGGACCCATAGTCCAAGGTAGACTACTCACTCATCGCTCCGGAGGCAAGCATGGCGATGAAGAAGACCTCCGGTGGCGATTCCCCTCTCCGGCAGGGTGCCGGGAAGAGCTTCTGGACCCTCCCGATCTTTGGGTCGACGGCGGCGGCGGATCGCGATGTGTTCTGGAAAAGTGATCGGGTACTTAGGTTTTTTCCGTCGGGGGGTCTTTATAGGCGAAGGGGCGATGTCAGAGGAGGGACCAGGCGGCCTCATGCCAGGCTCACGCGGCCAGGCCCCTAGTCGCGCCAGCTAGGCATGTGGGCCCCTGGTGGCCCACCTCCTACTCCTCTTCGGATCTCTGGAAGCTTCCGGGTAAAATAGGACTTCAGGAACTTGTTTCGTCCAATTTCGATAATATTTCCTGTGTATCACTTCTAAAACACAAAAATAGCAGAAAACAGGGAACTGGCACTGTGGCAACTCGTTAATAGGTTAGTTCCAGAAAATGCATAAAAGTGCCACGAAGTGTAACGAAACAATAGACAAATGGTGTAAAAACAAGCATGGAGCATCAAAAATTATAGATACGTTGGAGACGTATCACTTTACTTTATTTTTACTTGCATCGTTTTATCAAAAACACACAAAAAATTAGTTTCCTTATAGTTGTTTTTACTTGTCTGCTTTTTGCTTTGCTAGAATGGGTACTCATGAGAACACCAAGTTGTGTGATTTTACTAGCACTAATAATAGTGATTTTATCTGCACTCCTATTGCGCCACCTGCTCCTGCTGCAAATTTTTATGAGATTAAGCCTGCTTTATTGAACCTTGTTATGAAAGAGCAATTTTCTGGTGCTAGTACTGATGATGCTGCAGCTCATCTCAACAATTTTGTTGAGCTATGTGAGATGCAGAAATATAAGGATGTAGAAAGTGATATTATTAAGCTTAAGTTGTTTCCTTTTTCTTTGAGAGGAAAAGCTAAGGATTGGTTGCTGTCTTTGCCTAAAAATTGTATTGATTCTTGGGCTAAGTGTAAGGATGCTTTTATTGGTGGATACTATCCTCCTGCTAAGATTATAGCTTTGCGTAGCAATATTATGAAGTTTAGCCAGTTTGATAATGAACATGTTGCTCAGTCTTGGTAAAGAATGAAATGTATGATAGAGAATTGTCCCACTCATGGACTGACTACTTGGATGATTGTCCAAACTTTTTATGCATGATTGAATTTTTCTTCAAGGAACCTATTGGATTCAGCTGCTAGAGGCACTATTATGTCCCTTACCTTGGGCGCCGCAACAAAGCTTCTCGACAATATGACGGTTAATTACTCTGAATGGCACACCGAGAGAGCTCCACAAGGTAAGAAGGTAAATTCTGTTGAGAAAACCTCTTCCTTGAGTGATAAGATTGATGCTATCATGCTTATACTTTCTAATGATAGGACTCATGTTGATCCTAATAATGTTCCTTTAGCCTCTTTGGTTGCTCAAGAAGAGCATGTTGATGTAAACTTCATTAGAAATAATAATTTAACAACAATGCTTATAGGAACAATTTTGCTAGTAACAATTATAGGCCGTTTCCTTCTAATGGTGATAATAGCTATCTTGGTAGACCTAAAATGCCCAGTGAAGAAAGAATTTTTGAACTTGAAAAGGCTACCAAGAATTTTATGCAGGTGCAATATGAGCAGAACAAGGCTTTCACCAAGACCATGGAGGAGCAATCAGCTCTGCTGAGGACTATTAGTCATCAACTTGAAAATTTAAACAAGGCTATTCCTGAGTTGCAAGCTAAGTTAGAATTGATGAAAATGTGAGGATGCTAGCAGAATTGCATGCCAGGTGGGAAAGAGAAGATGAGATGGCTAGAAAGATGAAGGTATGTACCATTACTACCTCTAATGATGTTATTCCAAATGCTAGCAATCCTTTTACTTTGATTGGTATAGAGAAAACTCCTACTCCTAATGTTAAAAAGCCTAAAACTGCTAAAACTTTTTCTCAAAAGAGTGCTAAAATTTTTTGGAGTGTGGGAGATGATAGCTCTATTTCCTTTAATGATTTTGATGTTGATGGCTGCAATATATCTGAAGTTATTTTGTTCTTACGAAATCTTGCTTTGACACCTAATGCTAGTCCTATAAATGTTGCTTTTACTAAGCATATTACCAATGCTCTTATGAAAATTAGGGATGAAAAGTTGAAGCAAAAAAGCTTCTATTCCCAAGAAGTTAGAAGATGGTTGGGAACCCATCATTGATATGCATGTTAATGGTTTTGATTGCCATGCTTTATGTGATCTAGGTGCTAGTATTTCTATTATGCCTAGAAAAATTTATGACATGCTTGATTTACCACCG
This sequence comes from Dactylis glomerata, assembly GCA_007115705.1. Taxonomy (NCBI): domain Eukaryota; kingdom Viridiplantae; phylum Streptophyta; class Magnoliopsida; order Poales; family Poaceae; genus Dactylis; species Dactylis glomerata. The sequence goes on from QXEO01000734.1 coordinate 4,741,960, forward strand.
CTTGAAAAGTGTTATTATGATGTTCCTATTGCTGATGTTGCTAAGAATAAACCTTTGGGAAGGATTAATGATGTTCTTATTATGGTTAACAATAACCTTATTCCAGTTGATTTTCTTGTCATGGATGTTGAATGCAATGTTCATGTCCTATTATTTTGGGAAGACCCTTTCTTTGAACTGTAAGTGCCATCATTGATATGAGGGAACTGAAAGGACACAGATGTCGCCTAGAGGGGGGGGGGTGAATAGGCGATTAAAACTTTTACGAAAGGCTTGTACAAATGCGGAAATAAACTAATGTTTAATTTGACAAGCTTACAAAACCTAATAAACTAGGCTCACCTATGTGTACCAACAACTTATGTTAAGCAAGACAAGTAGCAAGGTATATAACTTCAAGCACGATGGCTATCACAAATGAAGTGCATAAGTAGTGGAGCTCGGATAAGAGTTACCGAGGCACGAAGGAGACGAAGATGTATCCCGAAGTTCACTTCCAAAGGAAGCTAGTCTCCGTTGGAGAGGTGTGGCGGCTTAATGCACTCCGAACGCCACAAAGGCCTCACCTTGAGATGTGGTAGCACAATGCTCACCAAATGCCACAAAGGCTCACCTCAAGATGCGGAGGCACGCTACACACCAAACGCCACAAAGGCTCACCTTATTCTCCTCGCGCCCTCGCACAAAGCAAGATGCCACGATCCACTATGGAACACTTGAGGGCGGTCACCGAACCCGTACAAGCTTGGGGCAATCTCCACAACTTAATTGGAGGCTCCCAAGAATTGCCACAAAGGCACCACAAAGGTTGGGGAATCTCCACAACTTAATTGGAGGCCCCAAGTATATGCCACAAAGGCCACTAAGCCGTCTAGGGTTCCAAGAACCCAAGAGTAATAAGCTCACAACTTCCACTTACCGAATCTCCGAGGAGAACTCAAACCGATGCACCAAATGCAATGGCAAGAGCACACAAAGTGCTCAAATCCTTCTTACTCAAATCCTACCAAAGCAACTAATGCTATGGAGAGATATAAGAGGAAGAACAAAGGAAATCAACAAATGAACTCCAAGATCTAGATCCCAATGGTTCCCCTCACTTAGAGGAGATTTTGATTGGTGGAAAGATAGATCTAGATCTCCTCTCTCTTTTCCCTCAAGAAGATGCAAGAATCATTGGAGGGATTGAGAGATAGAGCAAAGCTTCAAGGTCAACAATGGAGGAGAGATAGAATAGGAAGCCAACCAGCCCAAGGAGGAAGAAGGGGGCCTTTTATAGGTCCCCCACGAAAACTAGCCGTTGCTGGGCACTAGGGCCGGAGTCTCCGGCCTAGAGGACCGGAGTCTCCGCCCTAAGTGACTCCAGGGCCGGAGTCTCCGCCCCTGGGCCGGAGTCTCCGGTGCCCCGGGGTCATTCGGGGGCCTCAGGACGGACTAAGCAGGTGCCAGGCCGGAGTTGGGCCGGAGACTTTGCGTCTCGGGCCGGAGACTCCGGCCACCAAAAACTGGCAGAAACACCAACACGAAAACGACCATAACTTGAGCATCCGGACTCCGTTTTTGATGATCTTGGGCTCGTTGGAATCACAACAACGAGCTCTACAAGTATATGCATAGAAACATCATAGTCCAACAAGGGAGGATAAAACCAAATGATGAGAGGTTTGACCTCTCTTCAAAGTCGAACCGGTAAAACCTCCAAACACCAAAAACACAATGAGTGTTTCATGCAAAATCCCTTTTTGATGAGTTAGAGCTTGTCATGGAATTAACCACAAGCTCTAAAACCTCACATGGATAAAAGCCAAATAAGAACCAAGAAAGATGATGGCAAATATGCAAAGGTTTGAGCTCTCTTCGAACGATGCGGTTAAGTTACTCACTCGAGAGCCCCTCTTGATAGTACGGCTACCAATCCTATAACCCGGTCTCCAAACTAACACAAGAGACCGGTAAGAAGGAAACCCTATCAAGAACATACCTTTTCCTTGTGCATTCAACTTGAGCTAGATTATGACCATCTTGTCTTCCTCAAGTTGGAACACCTTTCTTGATCTTGATTGCTTGGTGAAGTCTTGCGAATTGCTCCCCCATAAATCAATATGGGAAAGACTCTCTTAGGAATATCTTCACATAGACATTACCACCAAATAGAATACATGCATCAAGCATATAATCTCCTTGAGATGGCATATCTTGAACTTGACTTATCATCCATGAAGATGATCACCACTTAATAATATCCTAGCCTTGTATCCTTCCTTCTTCCTTCATGATGATGATGTCTTGAAGGTAAACACAAATGTCCACTCAATTATATTCTTCAAGACATAGTTGCAATAAGCTCAATTCTCATATGACCATTCTTCCGATATTTCCTTGAATAACACATTGGTCATCACTTAAAGTTCTTCATCACTTTGACTTGATCAACCTTGTATCCTTCCTTCTTCCTTCATGATGATGATGTCTTGAAGGTAAACACAAATGTCCACTCAATTATATTCTTCAAGACATAGTTGCAATAAGCTCAATTCTCATATGACCATTCTTTCGATATTTCCTTGAATAACACAATGGTCATCACTTAAAGTTCTTCATTTGATCCTTCTTACAACCTTGAAGCCAACATATGGTTCAAGCATTGTCTATGGACATGTCCTACAAATATAACTCAATGCAAACATTAGTCCATAGAGATTGTCATTAATTACCAAAACCACACATGGGGGCTCCATGCTCTTTCAATCTCCCCCATTTTGGTAATTGATGACAATCTCTTTAAGAGGGTTTATATAATGAATTTAAAGAACCAAAATGGTTGCACTAACATCAAATACTACAAAAGTATGTGATGTTAGTAAAACCACCATATATAGAGCAAACTCCCCCACAATCTATGCACGTGTGAATGATCTTGATTTCATTGGATATATTGCCAACCAAGGTTGTTGGTGGAGTTTCCTCTATATACTCAACCATGCAAAGCATGAAAGGCAAATGCTTAAGAACAAAACCAAAGCATAAAACCCAATTCCCTTTAAACCCTCGAAACTTCTCCCCCATTGGCACCAATTGCCGAAATGGGCAGAAAAACTTAGAAGGCCAATATAGTGAGAGTTCCTCCATAATGTGTGCATAAACCAAAAGTATAATTGAAAAAATATGCACATATCCAAATATGAAAACTCGGAGGAAATCAACCTATATTGAGGATCAAAGATTGCAAATAAAATAAGATCACATGGTGGATAAACTTCAACAAATGAAGAGAGCAATCAATCGATCCAAAGAACAAATCGAATAAAGATATTATGATAAGACCAAAAGGGTGCTCTAAATAATATGAGGAAGCTCCCCAAGGTTTGTGCACAAAATATTCTATTTGAATTAAAGTATGAGGTGCATAAACATGGAATCATCACTCCCTCAATATTATTCAAAACAAAATGATACCAAGTGAAGTCAATTACTATGATAACCGCAAAATGGTGCTTTAAATGAAATGAGGAAGCTCCCCAAGGTACGTGCAAAAAAATGGAATGTTTGCATTTGAATACAATTTGCACAACATGGAATCCTCACTCCCTCAATAACATTTAAAACGCAACCATTTGCAAGAGATCATAGAGAAGAAATTAAGCTTAACACTTGCATCAAACAAATGGTTGAGTAACAAGCAAGGGACAACATATTAAAAGGCTCAACCAAAGGAATGTGAGATATGAATGACAAAGCATATTATAAGACTAATACAAGGATAAGCATAGAGCATCCACATAGTCTTCAATGAATGAAATTGCTTAGCATTCCATCCCAACACATAAGGTTCAAATAAGATATCAAATAAGGAGATATCATCTCTCATGTGTATAGTTTCTAAGTAGACAACATCACAAAGATAATTATCACAAAGAAATATGTACACACGAAATAGATACTAAGAATAGAACATGATATCCAAAATGAAGTCATGCAATATACCAATGAGAATTTTGCTTTTAAAGCACGGCCAAAGGCTCAAATTTTCTTATTGTATATTGATGAACTTCAACCACAAACAAGTCAAAGACATCACAAATATCAACAAGGGAAAGAAGATAGTTGGGATGCTTTGAGAAAAGCAACAAGTATCACAAAGATGAATACCAAAAGAAAGTAATAAATTTACACTTTCAACCATATTGCACAAGTGAGAACTTGAGGAATTGATATGCAATAAAATTGCTAAATTGACATATATGGGATAGGAGAATCATGAGCATGATTTTATATGTTCCCAATAATATGCACTCATCTCAAATTACTCACAATTGCAATAAAGAGGTTTCATTAAGACCTTTGCAAGAAGCACAACATTTGCAAATAATGATTTTCCATGCCATGAAACAACCTACACAAGGTTGGATACTAGAAAAGTATGCATGATAAGATACTTGTTACCGAGATATTAAAGGTAGGATGTAGTAGATAGGAGTTCTTCAATAATCCTAGCTTGCCTCAAATTATCATTTAGTCACCACTTCATCCTTATTATTGAGACAAGCACCAATATATCTTCATGTACCTAAAACAAAGTTCAAGTACAAGATGGTCCCCAAAACTCATTGGGTCCAAAGTAGTTAGAGAAACTACAATATATAGGACAAACTCCACATAAATATGTGCATACAGATATGAACTTGAATTTCATGCACAACTTAGCCAATTTAGGATTTGATAGAGTTTTGCCTATATATTGGATCAACGAAAGCAAAGCATGCCATAAATTATACATTTAGTAAGAATGCATGCACAACACTTTCAAGAGCCAAAGCGAGATACAATTTGAACAAAGCACCAAGAAGACCAAGAAGTCACACGAAATTGTGAGGCCACAAAAGGTTGTCCAAATTATATCAAAGAATCAAATCAACACAAGATTGACTCCAAAGTTCAACTAGTGAACTAAGCAAAAGCCAATGAGCATAAAGGATAACTAAGACACACATGCTCAAAGACATATCTCATTTTAAGAGTGAAAAACAAATTACAAGGAATGAGATAAGCAACTCCCAAAGAGAGCAAGGTTCCAACAACAAACCAAACTCTCCACACTTTTTATGATGGCACACTAAGTACCAAAAAGAAAAGATTTGACTTCCAACAATAATCAAAACCAATTGAAATAAGCACAAGAGTGTGTTATAACAAATATAGGAGAGCTCCCCCAAGATTAGTGCATTATTTATGATTTTGCATTTGAATACAAAATGCACACAAATGGGATCATCACATCTACCTACATAGAAATAACACAAAATAAATTTAACAAAATCAAATGGAATCACAAGAGTCAAGAAAGACAATGGGAGTTAAAGAAAATACATTTCTTGGCGAGAGATAAGGCAATTAAAAGCAATAGCCAAAGTGAAGATGATCAATATAAAAAATACCACATGATAGATTACCAATTTTCCAAGGAGAAGAGGTATATGGAGTTATTTCCGGTGGTAGTTTACACATGAATCCAAGATCATCTTCACAAAAAATGAGCATATGAAAAGTATAAGAATTAAGCACCATGCCAAACAAAGATATTCTTGATAGATTCAAATAGTTAAACAATCATGCAAAGCAATGATTAGGATAGCTTGAAGCAAATGGTTTTCCAACTTTGATGTAGTATTCCACATTTTAGGAAAACCCTATCAAGAAAGTATCTCACAAACAAGATCCAAAACAAGAGCAATAAACAATTTGGCAAATTGGAACTTGTTCGAGAAAACATGCCACATAGAAGCAAGATAATTTACAATATCAACACTATGTGACACAACCTCAAATATACACATTTCATGGATTTGTAATATGCGCAAAGCACAATACTCCCCCATAATGTGATAAAACCAATTTTCAAATAAGTTGTTAAAGTCAATTTCCATAGGGCTCGGAAATTCCAAGGGGGGGCCGGAGTCTCCGGGGTAGAACCACCGGAGTCTCCGGGGTAGAACCACCGGAGTCTCCGGGGTAGAACCAATGGAATCTCCAAACCTAGAAAATTAAACTTTACCAACAAGAGGCAAATAGAATCCAACAAGATGATTAATGGACATTATAGAATTTGAATTTCTCATGAAAATGACATACCACATAGAGACTAGATAATCTTTAAATATCAACACTAAGTGGTATTCCTCATGTACACACATTTTTAGGATTGTGAAGTGCCAAAGCATATCACTCCCCCAAAATGGGATGGTCCATTAATCACTCCCAAGAGCCAAGAAGATAGATCAAGATGCAATAGGCTCAATAGTAACAACCGTACATGGTGTGCAACCAACAAGCACATAATTGATTACTCAAAATAAAGCAAGTGGGGAGCACAACATATACAAACACATGCAAGATACAAAACCAAACACATGCAAAGGGGCGAGTAACTTTCAATGTAGATAAGTTGAATACATGTTACCGCAAGGAGGAACAATGGATATATGATAGAAATAAGATAATCCAATTGACTTGACTTGAGACAATATAATTAATGAAGATCCCTTAATTCTTCATGATATAGCCAAGTCTCCAATGCCCTCCATTAGACACCTATTGATCAAGTTTTGGCTTGTTGGTCCCCAACCAAGTTGGGTCCTAAGAGGTTAGTCACAATAGGTTTGGCAACCCAAATGGTTCTTTTCTTGACACCACTTTGAGTACCAACAAATTTGGCAAACACATTTCCAACCTTATCCTTGCAAAGTGAATAAGCATCATTGATTATGATAGGGTTGGATGAGTTACCAATAGAGCAAGTAGAAGAAAGGTGACCCTTCTCACGGCATATGTAGCAAGATCTTATCTTTCCTTTCTTCTCATTTGATTTCTCCACAATGGGAGCATTGGGTTGATTCTTCTTAGGAGGAAGCTTTTCTTCATCTTGAGGAAGGACTTGAGTTTGAGCTTGAGGCCGCTTCCCTTGTTGCTTCTCACTTAGATGCTTCTTCTTCAATGGGCAAGACCTAACATGATGCCCTTCAATTTTGCACTTGAAGCAAACAATCTTAGCCGGATCCTTGACTTTCTCTTGGCCCTTCTTCTTCTTGAAGAGTTTGGACTTCTTCTTATTGTTGGAGATAAATCCAAGTCCACTCTTGTCATTGGGGAATTTTTGTGCACTCAACATCTTGTCAAGTTTGGACTTCCCTTCATGACTTTTTACCAAGTCTTTCTTCAACAAAGTGACTTGGGCCTCGAGCTCTTTAATTTCCTCTACATGGTTAGTTACAATACAAGAACTAGAGGAAGTAGAAGCTATATTGTTAGAGCAACAAGGCAAGGAGAGTAATTCATCACAAGATGTAGCAATAGTATGAGTGGATGAATTACGAGGACTAGCACATGGCAATATAGCTTTTTGGGAAGTAGTGCTAGTGACCACATGAGGTTCACAAGATGTTACCTTTGTAGACATATCCTCATAAGCTAACTTTAGGCGAGCATGGGACACTCGAAGATCCTCATTAGAGCTAGATAGCTTTTCATGATTTTCTTCCAATATCCCATACTTGCTAGTTAGCAACTCAAGTTGAGCCCTTAGCTCAACATTCTCCTTCAAGATAGATGCTTCACAAGAATTAGAGTTAGTAGCACAAGCATCATGATTAACCGAAAGAGGAGAAGGCAACTTGGAACACTCTTTTAAATAAGAAGCTTTTAGTTGCTCATGTGACTCGGTGAGTTTGGTGAGCACACTCTCAATGTCCCTAGATCCATTTTTGAGGTGCTCAACATCCTCAAGAAGTTTAGCATTAACAAAAACAAGCTTATCATTTTTTAATTTTAAATCATTTGCCACCTCAAGAGCTCTATCATTGGAGCTTTGTTCTTTTAAAAGAGTCTCTTTAAAATCATTGGCAAGACTATGAAGATTCTCAATAGTTGCTTCTTGCTCTTCATCATGAGATTGAAGCTCATCAATAATTTTCTGGCTCTCAATAGCAGCAACCAAAATATCAACAAAGTTAGAGCAAGCAATTTTGTTCTTCTTACCAATAGCAAGAAAGACTATTTCTCCCTTCTTTTTTAAAGAGGCAACATAATCATCCTCTTCTTCATGATCACTAGATATAGTGGGTTCCAAAGAAGGAGTTACCTTTGAATCCCTAGCCATAAGACATATGTGGGAACCGAGAGATGATGATGAGGATGAATTACTTGAAGCTCCAATCAAAATTTTGTCTTGGCCAATAGAATCTCCGGTTTCCTCTAAATTGTTAGCCACACAAAGACTAGAGGAAATAGAGGCATTTTTATCATGGCCACTAGACAGAGCAAGCATATCATCATGAGATTTATTTAAGCAACTTACACATGATATGCAAGGACTAACACAAGCATATAAAGCATTTATGGTGCTAGAAGTGTTTAAGTCCAAAGATGAAGCATTGCAATGAGATAGAGATGAAGGATCATCAAAAGTAAGCATACTATCACCATTGCAAGTTTCATCACCACTCACCATATCATTACCTTGTGTCTTGCCACACTTTGGTGAAGTGGATGAAAGTTCATCACGGCCGGAAGTGGAAGGAATACAATCATCCCCAATAATCTTGGACAAACTATATTTTTCTTGAAGCTTTGTCCATATCTCATGAGCGCTCCGAAAAGGTGTGAAGGAGAAGGTAACTACATCGCTCAAAGCATTAACAATCACATGAGAAGCTTGAGCATTGAGATACAAGTTTTTCTTATCCTCTAAAGATAGATTTTGAGTATCCTTTGGAGGAGAAAAACCCGCATCTACAATTTGCTCCATAGATGGGTCCATGACCCGAAAATAATTAAGCATGTGAATTTTCCAAGTATCATAATTTGTGCCATCGAATATAAAAGTGTCATTGTGCACTAATCCCCTAGCCGACATCTTTGCTCTCAAGGCGGTGAAGCCTAAATTGAGAGACCTAGCTCTGATACCAATTGAAAGGACACAGATGTCGCCTAGAGGGGGGGGGTGAATAGGCGATTAAAACTTTTACGAAAGGCTTGTACAAATGCGGAAATAAACTAATGTTTAATTTGACAAGCTTACAAAACCTAATAAACTAGGCTCACCTATGTGTACCAACAACTTATGTTAAGCAAGACAAGTAGCAAGGTATATAACTTCAAGCACGATGGCTATCACAAATGAAGTGCATAAGTAGTGGAGCTCGGATAAGAGTTACCGAGGCACGAAGGAGACGAAGATGTATCCCGAAGTTCACTTCCAAAGGAAGCTAGTCTCCGTTGGAGAGGTGTGGCGGCTTAATGCACTCCGAACGCCACAAAGGCCTCACCTTGAGATGTGGTAGCACAATGCTCACCAAATGCCACAAAGGCTCACCTCAAGATGCGGAGGCACGCTACACACCAAACGCCACAAAGGCTCACCTTATTCTCCTCGCGCCCTCGCACAAAGCAAGATGCCACGATCCACTATGGAACACTTGAGGGCGGTCACCGAACCCGTACAAGCTTGGGGCAATCTCCACAACTTAATTGGAGGCTCCCAAGAATTGCCACAAAGGCACCACAAAGGTTGGGGAATCTCCACAACTTAATTGGAGGCCCCAAGTATATGCCACAAAGGCCACTAAGCCGTCTAGGGTTCCAAGAACCCAAGAGTAATAAGCTCACAACTTCCACTTACCGAATCTCCGAGGAGAACTCAAACCGATGCACCAAATGCAATGGCAAGAGCACACAAAGTGCTCAAATCCTTCTTACTCAAATCCTACCAAAGCAACTAATGCTATGGAGAGATATAAGAGGAAGAACAAAGGAAATCAACAAATGAACTCCAAGATCTAGATCCCAATGGTTCCCCTCACTTAGAGGAGATTTTGATTGGTGGAAAGATAGATCTAGATCTCCTCTCTCTTTTCCCTCAAGAAGATGCAAGAATCATTGGAGGGATTGAGAGATAGAGCAAAGCTTCAAGGTCAACAATGGAGGAGAGATAGAATAGGAAGCCAACCAGCCCAAGGAGGAAGAAGGGGGCCTTTTATAGGTCCCCCACGAAAACTAGCCGTTGCTGGGCACTAGGGCCGGAGTCTCCGGCCTAGAGGACCGGAGTCTCCGCCCTAAGTGACTCCAGGGCCGGAGTCTCCGCCCCTGGGCCGGAGTCTCCGGTGCCCCGGGGTCATTCGGGGGCCTCAGGACGGACTAAGCAGGTGCCAGGCCGGAGTTGGGCCGGAGACTTTGCGTCTCGGGCCGGAGACTCCGGCCACCAAAAACTGGCAGAAACACCAACACGAAAACGACCATAACTTGAGCATCCGGACTCCGTTTTTGATGATCTTGGGCTCGTTGGAATCACAACAACGAGCTCTACAAGTATATGCATAGAAACATCATAGTCCAAAAAGGGAGGATAAAACCAAATGATGAGAGGTTTGACCTCTCTTCAAAGTCGAACCGGTAAAACCTCCAAACACCAAAAACACAATGAGTGTTTCATGCAAAATCCCTTTTTGATGAGTTAGAGCTTGTCATGGAATTAACCACAAGCTCTAAAACCTCACATGGATAAAAGCCAAATAAGAACCAAGAAAGATGATGGCAAATATGCAAAGGTTTGAGCTCTCTTCGAACGATGCGGTTAAGTTACTCACTCGAGAGCCCCTCTTGATAGTATGGCTACCAATCCTATAACCCGGTCTCCAAACTAACACAAGAGACCGGTAAGAAGGAAACCCTATCAAGAACATACCTTTTCCTTGTGCATTCAACTTGAGCTAGATTATGACCATCTTGTCTTCCTCAAGTTGGAACACCTTTCTTGATCTTGATTGCTTGGTGAAGTCTTGCGAATTGCTCCCCCATAAATCAATATGGGAAAGACTCTCTTAGGAATATCTTCACATAGACATTACCACCAAATAGAATACATGCATCAAGCATATAATCTCCTTGAGATGGCATATCTTGAACTTGACTTATCATCCATGAAGATGATCACCACTTAATAATATCCTAGCCTTGTATCCTTCCTTCTTCCTTCATGATGATGATGTCTTGAAGGTAAACACAAATGTCCACTCAATTATATTCTTCAAGACATAGTTGCAATAAGCTCAATTCTCATATGACCATTCTTCCGATATTTCCTTGAATAACACATTGGTCATCACTTAAAGTTCTTCATCACTTTGACTTGATCAACCTTGTATCCTTCCTTCTTCCTTCATGATGATGATGTCTTGAAGGTAAACACAAATGTCCACTCAATTATATTCTTCAAGACATAGTTGCAATAAGCTCAATTCTCATATGACCATTCTTTCGATATTTCCTTGAATAACACAATGGTCATCACTTAAAGTTCTTCATTTGATCCTTCTTACAACCTTGAAGCCAACATATGGTTCAAGCATTGTCTATGGACATGTCCTACAAATATAACTCAATGCAAACATTAGTCCATAGAGATTGTCATTAATTACCAAAACCACACATGGGGGCTCCATGCTCTTTCAGGAAGGCACCATCAAATATGAATTCCCACTCAAGAAAGGTATGGAACACTTCCCTAGAAAGAGAAAGAAATTGCTTTTTGACTCTATTCTTAGAGCAAATTATGAGCTTGATGCTTCATCACTTGATATTACTTGATTCCCATTTTCTGCGCCTAGCTCAAAGGCGTTAAAGAAAAGCACTCTTGGGAGATAACCTAATTTTTTTACTTTCAGTACTTTTTCTTTTATTTGAGTCTTGGAAGTTATTACTACTGTAATAACCTCTCCTTATCATTTTTATTTCATTGTTGTGCCAAGAGAAGCCTCTAATTTGAGTGAGGTAAGATTTGGGAATGTTGCTGTCTTGAAACAGTTTTTGGTGCTGCACCGTAAAAATTCGTGAAAATTCTCAGAATATCTTTTGGACCTGCGATTTCTTGTGCATATGCCCCAGGTTATATCCAAGCTTTCATTAGTTATATACTTTTTGATTTGAGCAACAGAAAATCCTCTAAAAATTCGACCTTTGTCAGCTGTTCTGTTTTGACAGATTTCTGCCAATATTTGTGTTTGCCGCTTTATCGCTTTATTTTTTAGTTCTTTTGATCACGGAACTTTTGGGGAAGTTGCTACAGTAGTATATACTTTATATGTGGTGGTTTTGAGTTGAAACCTGAAGCAAAAATGGTTGATTCAATGTTATGCTTACACTAATGTTGCTAATAGAATTGTGTTTAGTTTTGTATGAAGGAAGTTTTCAAGTGTAGGGATTGGAGAATGATGAGATGAGTTGAAGAATGGACAAAAGCTCAAGATTTGGGATGCCCATGTCACCCCAATAAATATCCAAGAAGTACAAGCGTCAAAGCTTGGGGATGCCCCCGAGGCACCCCTTCTTCATCGGCAAAAATCAGGTCACCTTTCAACAGACTATATTTTTATTGCTTCATGCATTATGCGTTTTTCTTGGAGCGTCAGTTGTTTTTAGTTTTCAGTTTTGTTTAGTTTTGTTTGCTGCAATAAATGGTTGGACCCCAACAAATTCCTTTTGGAGAAGTTGCTTTGCTTTTCATTTGCCAAGAACACTCCGTTTTCTACTCTTATCGTTCAACGAGTGTTCTCTTTTTCTAGAACTGCGTTTAGCTTTCATTTTTCACCTTGATTTGTGTTCAGATCTTGTTATATTTTTATATCAAGGTGTATTTTGACCTCTGGTCCATGTTGGTTTTCATCAAAAGAGTTGTTTCAAAAAAGTTTGAATGGTGTTGGAAAAGAGAAAAAGCTTTATGCAAAAAAGTGGTACAAGAAGGAGCTTGTGTAGACTGCGGCCTAGGCTTTTGCATGTCGTGTCTGATGTCTTTTTGATAGTATGCTTAGTGGTTTTGCTGTAGCATGACTTGTCTCAAATGACTAAGATTGCTTAATGAGCCTTTGAAAAAATCATGCATTGTTTTAATTATTTGGAAGCATTAATTTTGTTTTCTCCTTTGATGCTTTATTTGGGTTAACTTAGCGCATGCTCACACATGTTTGACTCATACAAAGTCGCCATAAGCCTCTATGATCATTTAGTTTTTGACTTTTGATGCCATCTTATGCTTCTTTTAATGTTGCTTTATCGCTCTGCATGATTATGGCCCTTATTTCTCTCTTAGTTGGTCGCTCCCAATCTTTTGCTAGCCCTCATTTTGTAGTGAGTATGAGCTCTACTCGTGTATCCAACTCCTAAAAACCAAGTTTGCCATTGTGTCCACTATAAATTCCTATGCATGATATTTGTAAGCCATTCCAAGTAAATTTTCATGTGCTACCTTTCAAAACTTTCAACTACTTCTCATTTTGTGCCACTGTTTTTAGCTCATGGGGACGTAGTGGTCGGAATTGCTATCTACCATATTAAATTAAGTACCCCTCGACTAGGCAGCTTCATCTGCTCGTCATTAATTTTGCATGAGAGCTGGTCAGACCATTGCAATCTAATTCTAAAAAGGAAAAAAGGCACTCCTCCATGGTATGTGAATGTTGGTGGGCACCCGATGGAATCGGTTAGCCATGGTTTGACAAAGGAAAAAAGGTGGGGAGGAGTGCCAAAGCTTTATAAAAGAGCACCAATGTGCCAAATTTTCAAAGAACTCGGAACCACTCTCACTTGTTTATTATGGAAGATAGTAAGACCCTATTGCCAGTCGTTGACATGAAACAACCACCTCTCAAAACCCAATTTTTCTCTCTGTTTTACAAATGAAAAGCTCTAGCACATGTTTAATCACTGCTTCCCTTCGCGAAGGGCCATTCTTTTACTTTTATGTCGAGTCACCACCTTCTATCTTTATGCACCATCTAAGAGAGCATAGTTGTCATTCTGAGTATAATGTGCATTGTCCCAAAGTTTTCATTGATTGATTCATGATGTTGGTTTCACTTGTTCTTAAATTACTTGTATCTAGTCGCCCTCTTAAACTTGAAGGTGTCATATGCATTTATGTTTTGCTCTCTCATGAAGGACAAGCTGAAAACCATTTGTATGTTTTTCCATATGATTTGAACACACGTTTGACTTTCATTGTTTCATTTTCATGATCTTTCATTTATGTTCTTTTTCATGTTATAACATGGTTGCTAAGTTGCTTCTATCAAATTATATCTTTCATGCCCATGTTTTAAGTTCTTTTGATCCCAGCGCACAACGCTTACATAGATGATCAAGATTGTGTAGGTGCATGTCACCTCAAAAATTATTTCTTTTGTTATCATTTACCTACTCGAGGACGAGCAGGAGTTAAACTTGGGGATGCTGATACGTCTCTAACATATCTATAATTTTTGATGCTCCATGCTTGTTTTTACACCATTTGCTTAATGTTTCGTTACACTTCGTGGCGTTTTTATGTATTTTCCGAAACTAACCTATTAACGAGATGCCACAGTGCTAGTTCCCTGTTTTCTGCTGTTTTTGTGTTTCAAAAAAGTTACACAGGAAATATTCTCGGAATTGGACGAAACAAAAGCCAAACATCCAGAAATTCACCGAAGCTTCCAGAGAACCGAAGAGGAGACGGAGTGGGGCCACGAGGGGCTCCGGATCACTTTTCTAGAAACACATCGCGATCCGCCGCCGTCGTCGACCCGAGATCGGGAGGGTCCAGAAGCTCTTCCCGGCACCCTGCTGGAGAGGGGAATCGCCACCGGAGGTCTTCTTCATCGCCATGCTTGCCTCCGGCGCGATGAGTGAGTATTCTACCTTGGACCATGGGTCCATAGCAGTAGTTAGATGGTTGTCTTCTCCACCATGTACTTCATGTTTAGATCTTGTGAGCTGCCTTACATGATCGAGATCACCATTATATAATTCTACATGTTGTGTTTGTTGGGATCCGATGAATATTGGTGTTATGATTGAGTTGATGTGCTGAATATTATCTTATGTTATCTCTATGTTGTTTATGATCTTGCATGCTCTCCGTTGTTAGTAGCTATCTTGGCCGAGTAGATACTAGTGACTCCAAGAGTGGGTATTTATGCTCGATAGTTGGGTTCATGCCTCTATTTAATCTGGGGGAGTGACAGAAACCTCTAAGGTTGTAGATGTGCTGTTGCCACTAGGAAGAAAACAACATTCATATGCTCAAGGACATATGCTTTGTTTATATTACACACTTTGCTTAATGCAGTTATCTGTTGTTCGCAACTTAATACTTGTGGAGTTCTCAGATTGATTCGCCACAAGTGGATTATTAGTCATAGATGCAGTTGGATGGCGGTCTATGTATCTTGTTGTAATGCCCAGAGTAAATCTCATAGTGATCCTCTCGACATATCACGTTATCTTTATTCTATCAATTGTTCAACTATAATTTGTTTACCCAGTATGTGTTATTTTATCTTATGAAGAGACACCACTAGTGAACTGTGGACCCCGGTCATATTTCCATTATATTGCTATCACCTATTTACTTTACTCGCACTGTTTACTTTACTCGCATATTACTATTGCTTTCCACTCGATACGCTCATACCCTTTGTTTCAAGCAAACCCGTGAGATTGACAACCTCATCGTAAGTTGGGAACAAAGTATTTAGTTGTGTTGTGTGCAGATTCCACGTTGCTACTAGTTGAAGATGCGCTAACAAGATATTGTTAACGGCGCCCTTGTTGGAGTGTCACTAGGCTAGCAAGCATCACCTTTTGGAGTATTGGCTTTTTCCTACTGGACGATTAAACCTTGGTTTCATAACTGAGGGAAAACTTGCTGCTATATTCATCAAACCTTCTCTTGGGGTTTTCAACTGGCCGGTCATTTACTTCATCAACTACACGCCAACAAGTTCTCTAGCACTATTCAATACCGCGCCATTATGTGCATACATGCAAGTTTGGGGCCTTGTGCGGCCGCTCAACTCGCACACCTCTATAATTATATAATATGTTAAGTATGGTGGATCATTTTGCGCACATCTGTTGAGGTAATTTAGTCTGTTGTATATTTTTTCTTAGGATGGATGGAATCTCAGTATGACATGCCCTGGTTATTTTATGAATGCCAACATATGAAAATGCACCTCCTTTTGAGAATCGGAGCATACTTCACAAGTTCAAACAAAACATAGTAGCGAGGGCTATGTTATGTTCCTCAGATGTGCAATCTGTTTCAATTTTTTTTTAACGGTCACGGGCCCCGAAGGACCCCAAAGAAGCTTCATTAGTTGATATCTTGATGCTGGCTTATAAACCCAATGCGTTGGTATAATTATATCACTTGTTGTGTTCCCCTCTCAGATATGGTCTTCGCATGGTCATAAGATGATCATTTGTCTCGTAGAAATGACAAAATATACACGAAACGAATAAAGAATGTTTGCATTGCAACATTTAAATTCTGTAAGAAATTTAACGTTATGTGAAGACTCATCACTATATAATAGGTTTGCCTAATTAATTTTTCGACAAAAGCTTAGCAAGATACACTTGTCCTGGCGCGCCACAAGTATTTACGAGTTGGTCAATTATGAGGCATTTTTGCAGATGTTGTGTCACTAATTTAAATTTAGACTAAATACAAGAACTACCATAAAAAGATATAGTGCAGATTTTGCGGTATGGAGATGACACATTTGCATGCCAATTAGCCAGGCCTAACCACCACCCCCTGTGCACTCTTAACAACAACCAGCTTAGCTAGTACCAGCATTCCATTTCAATACATGTTCTCACGACCACGTGTGTGACAGGAGGATATCCCATGCCACACCGTTGGCCATGGCGTGGCATGGAGCACACGCTCCCTTTTTGACTTCTTCTCACCTCAGCCTCAGCACAGCACACACTACTTAATAATACTAGCCCAAATAAAATAAAACCGGACGCCCAAACAAAAAATCCACTCCTAATCATGTCCACCTTCCACCGCGTCCTTCTCCCTACCCAGTCACCGCCAGGCGGGTCCGGAAGAGATCCGACCCCACCGTCAGTGGGAGATGTGTATTAATCAGGCGTCGCTGCCCCCGGATCTTAATCAAATCGAATGGGAATTTTGACGTCCGCGGGGACAAAGTCTCAGCGTTTTCTCCTTCGCCTTCTCCCTTCTGTTTCCTTCCGCTTTCTC